>OZ024823.1:53398475-54005975 GCA_964016985.1 Anodontia alba | reverse complement strand
TTATTCCCTGCATTGTGCTTTACTTTGTATCTCATAAAACAGTCTTATATGAGTCCTAGATAAGCTCATAGAGTCTTTGTTGACTGTAACTATTTATATCTTAAAGTAACTTTAACTTTATAAATGCTGTTCTCTCATTAATAAATTCAATTCAGCTGAAATACTGTGGCCTTGACCCTGGCTCTAGATAATGTACATTTTTCAACCAAACAGTATGAATGAATATTTTTCTTATTTCTTCACAATAACATTTGTTGTGGGTACTCATTTAGACCCTTATGAGTTTGTGTTGAGGTTTTATTTCCCAGTCAAGCAAATGTGGTCATGTAGAGAGTGGTCAGTTTACCTAACCATACTTTTACTGGGCATGCTTAGTCCTCTAAGTGGAAATGTTTACCTAGCATGCTAAGTGTCAACAAAACATTTTCTGTCATGTTGTGATAGGATCTGGATATGGTGGTGCAAACTTTTGCCCCTTTATAGTGCTGTCTTACTATCACGTAATGCCTGAGACACTCTGACCTGATACTACCACCATTCACATTATACTGATACCTGTACAACCGCTCCTAGCTCTTCTTCCAAATGCTGAGCACCTTGACAAGTGCAGCTAATACCACTTTTAGACGTCTTAGTTATGTCCTGCTTGAAGATTGAATCAACAATCTCCAGACCAAAAGGCAGAAGCTCTACAACTGAGCCACTCAGTCACTTATATATACAAGTGAGACACTTACATATCAAAGAAATGTGATATTTGTGGAAGAAAATATGACAATGCTCATAGTTCTGGATAAGGTGCTTTTTCGACCAAAAAGTACTGATATTTTTCTTATTTCTCCATGAAAACATTCACTGTGGGAAATACTCATTTGAAACAGGTGCTTTTGTATACCCATAAGGTATGTTTTTATACAGAAATAAGAAAAAAATTATGTGCATACCCCTTTTTATCTGGAGGTTTCAATGTGTCTTTGACAAATTTTGGGATACAGATTTTTATACATGCAACATATGCAATACACTTTCTATGCTTATGTGACAAGGAAACTTTGCCATGCAAAAGACAAAAAAAATGCCTAACGGCATTATGGACCGGTTTTTCAAAAGGTCAGTGAAAAGGTAAACCTCGGGAGACCCAATGCCCGCTCGCCATAACATCCCTATTTTAAAGGACAGATTTTTGAAAAACCCATCCAAAATTCAATTTTGGCTGCACAAGCTTTCCGCTTCAGGGGTGATAAGTGTGCAACAAAGAAAATCAGAGTTACCTAATATTATCAAAATATTTCAAACCATTAAGAAGTTATGAAGTGCACAAGAATTTGACTTAGAAATCCATTCAGGGGTGATAACTTGAAAAAAGAACAAAGATACTGTCCTTCTTGCATGTGACACTCTTACTTGACCTGATATATGCTCCCATCAAATATTATCAAATTATCTCAAACAGTATGGAAGTTATGGCCTTAGCACAAGAATTTGGTTTCAGGGGAGATAAGTACATAAAGCAAGAGTTGTCCTTCCTGCATGCACCGTTTTTACTTGACCTGATATATGTACCTACCAAATATTATCAAATTATCTTAAAAAGTAATTGAGTTATCAAATTATCTCAAACAGTATGGGAGTTATGGCCTGCACAAGATTTTGACTTCAGGGGAGATAGGTACATAACAAAGAAAGTGAGAGTTGTCTCTCCTGCACCCTACATGCCTACTGGTCCTCCTCTTTACCCCTACCAAATATGAAAGCAATCCGGTGAAGAATAAAGGTAACATGTAACTTTGAAAAAAGGTTGACCAAAAGGTAAACCTGGGATGTCAAGGGAGATAAGTACATAACGGAGAAAGTGAGAGGTCTCCAAACGCCTACTGGTCCTCCTCTTCATCTCCACCAAATATGAAAGAAATCCAATGAAGAATAAAGGTGACATATAACTTCAAAAAAAGGTTAACCAAAAGGTAAACCTCAGATGTCAGGGGAAATAAGTACGTAGCAAAGAAAGTGAGAGTTGTATCTTTTGCATGTGACACACCTATTGGTCCTCCTCTTCATCCCTACCAAATATGAAAGCAATCCACTGAAGAATAAAGGTAACATACAACTTTGAAAAAAGGTTAACCAAAAGGTAAACCTTGGATGACGCCTGATGCCTGCCCATCCGCCCACCCGCCCGCCCGCCCGACACCCACCTGCCTGGACATCGCTATTTTAAAGGATGTTTTTTTTGTTTTTGTTTTTGTTTTTTTACAAAAATGTCCAAAAAGTAAGAAAAATATCACACATGTCTTCCCCTAATGGTTAGCTCCATTAACAATCAATTTAACTTACAAGGACTCAGTTTGGAAGATAGCAGTCCTTCACTTGTATTCTGCAGTGCTGGCCGTCAAAGTGGAGACCAGGAACATAATGAAGAAATCACAGTGGAACAGGTTAGGCCCTTTGAACACTTTCAGCTGATGTACTTGGAAGATCTACTAAAATAAAAACACAAAACTATAATACCCTGCCACTATCATGAGGTGGGCAGATAACTCTATCAAAACTTGATAAAATTTGCCCACTAGCAATCCAAAGCCAGATCTCCACAATATCAATGCACATACATGCATCAAGTTATGTAAAAATCTATTGACATTTACTCAAGTTACTGTCTGGAAACAAAAATATGGGCAGTCAGATGGAAGTATGACAGTAGTATGGATGGATGGATGGATATTTTATTTATAGACGCTCAACCCTAAAAGGGCATATAGCGTCTAATAATTTTTATATTATATGAGGATTTTATTTAATGAGAAATTAAAAATATCTAGGATTGATGTGTTCATTTTAAAAGGATAAAGTATCAATGACTTATTAAAAATACTGGTTATATTTTATTAAAAAGTCCGATCTCTTTAAGGAAGTCGAGTATTTTCTTCGTTGGTATATCATTAAAAAGTTCCTTTATAGTTTTTACATTAAAATACTTTGTGCGAATGTAATTAAATTCTGCACAAGTGATAAGAAAATGTTTGACTGTAAAAGGTTCGTTGCAAGGAATGCAGAATGGTGCTTGTTCATTGTTTAAAATATAAGAATGAGTAATTCTAGTGTGTCCAAGTCTACATCTCGTGATTTTTGTTTGTTCTTTTCTGCTGAGATTAGAGAATGTGCATTTGCTGTTAAAATTTGGTTTGATTTCATTTAATTTATTATAAGTTTGTGTTTCCCAAACAGACTGACATTTGTTGTTGATGTATTGACAGACGTTTGATTTAAAGTCGGAGTGAGGAATTTTGAAATTGGTTATTACTAAGGATAATGCAGATTTGGCTTCTGAATCTGCTAATTCATTTCCACGAATATTAACGTGGCTGGGAAGCCAACAAAATACAATTTCTTTTGAAGCGGAAAGATAATAATATTTTTTAAGAATTTGCTGAATTAATGGGTTCCTATGGTGTAAATCTTTAAGGGATTTTAATACAGAAAGAGAATCTGAATAAATGATGAACTGTTTTTCAGGCTGATCTCTGATATGGTAAAGTGCAATATCAATTGCCTTGGCTTCGGCGGTAAAAATGGAGCTATTATCAGGTAATCTGATACTGTCAGTAAAATTTGGACTAATAACAGAACAAGCAACTTTCTCATCTTGTTTCGAACCATCTGTATAAATTGACAGGTAATGTTTATAATTTGATTTGATTTCTAAAAATTCATTTTTAAAAATATGCGACTCAACTTCTGTTTTTTTATTTTTATGAAGGTCTAATATAATCTTTGGAGGGTTTAACGTCCATGGCTCTTTTGATGGAAAAGAAAAACGCTGAACATTTTTAATATTAATATTGGCCTCTTCAAGTAATGGTTGTATTCTCAGGCCAAGGGGTTTAATAGCTGTTTGGTTTATTATTGTTTGTTTGTGTTGAGGTTTTACGGCCCAGTCAACCCAATGGGGTCATGTCGAGCGCGGTCAGTTTACCTAACCACACGTTTACTGGGCAGGATTAGTCCTCTAAGCGGTTAACCAGTATTGTGCACATTCTTTCGCCAGAAACTGACAACTGCCCTTCTTGAATCAGCGGAAGGGAGAGAATGACCGTAGAAAATATTTCATGATCAATCTCCACGAAAGAATGTTGCCGACCTCGGCGGGGGTTGAACCCGCGACCTCCTGGTCTCCAGTCGGACGGCGCATCCAACTGAGCCACCGAGGCCGGCTGGTTTATTATTGTAAAATCTTTCATATTTAGGGTTAAAAACATGATCATGAGCTGAATTACGTGGATTGGCGGCTAATTTAGTAACATATTGAAGAGACAATTTCTCTCTCCTTATATACAATGATGGTTCATTTGATTCAGCGTATAAACTTTCGACGGGGGAAGTACGAAAAGCCCCTAGAGCCAGACGTAAACCTTGGTGATGAATAGTATCCAAAGATTTCAAATAAGATTTTCTTGCGGATCCATAAACTATGGATCCATAATCCAATTTAGATCTAATTAAAGATCTATAAAGATTTAAAAGAACAATACGATCTCTACCCCAGTCGGAACTGGAGAGAACTTTAAGAATATCAAGTGCTTTTAAACATTTAGCTTTTAAAGCTTTGATGTGTGGTATAAAAGATAATTTGTTATCGAACAAAAGACCCAGGAATTTTGCTTCACTGACGACTGGATTGGGGCTACCGTATATGGTGAGATGAGGATCTAAATGTAGCTGACGTATCTGACAAAAATGAACGCACTGAGTTTTTGTTTTTGAAAATTTGAAATCATTTTCTGTTGCCCAATCTTCTATATTGTTTAAACATTGTTGTAGTTTGAATTCAATGGTTTCCATATTTTTCGATCTAATAAATATTCCAAAATCGTCAACAAAAAGTGAACAATCAAGGTCTTTCACACATTTAACAATATCGTTAATTTTAATGCCAAACAAGGTAGGTGATAAAATGCTTCCCGACAGTAGTATGGATGACTAACATCAAACCATAATACCTAACTACTATTGTTTGTTTGTTTGTGTTGAGGTTTTATGGCCCAGTCAACCCAAAGGGGTCATGTCGAGCGCTGTCAGTTTACCTAACCACACGTTTACTGGGCAGGCTTAGTCCTCTAAGCGGTTAACCAGTATTGTGCACATTCTTTCGCCAGAAACTGACAACTGCCCTTCTTGAATCAGCAGAAGGGAGAGACTGACCGTAGAAAATATTTCATGATTAATCTCCACGAAAGAATGTTGCCGACCTCGAACTACTATTGTGTCTGGGTATAAAAATGCCACAAACAATACAAATACAAAACTGTTACCAGTATGGTTTTTTTTGTGTGTAATGTTTAGCATGCTGGGAAAAAATTCAGCAGACAGCATTTGAAATATTTTTCTTTTACCCAAAAACAATATTTGACATTCCATGCAAATTGTCTCCTAGCCTGCAAACAGGATTTGACATTTCATGCAAATTGTCACAATTTGTAAGAACTCAATTTTTGCTAACCCTAGCATCAGAAAGATATACAATTTATTTTGATATAGGAAGACAGCCTAGACATGTCTGTATATAAAACAACTGTATAGCATACATGTATACATTGCATTACGCAAACACTTGCAGTTTCTATGTAGGCCCAGTTAATACTTAACAAATTCTAAGTATACAAAACATTGTGTATTCCGGTTACAGTCATAAACAAGAGCTCCGCCAAGCGGGGCATTATACGCCCATATATGCCTGTAGCACATAAACTGGCTCCTGCATAATTCAGTGCTCAGGATATGAACTGTAAGTGGAAATACAAAAAAAAAAAAAAAATTAAAAAAAAATTTCATTGGGGCATATCTCTGCTGATATTTGGTGACCTGTAACCTAAGGGTCCAAGCTGGCCCAGAAATTAAAGAAGAAGTGACTTCTCCCTCCTGGGAAAATAGGGAGAAGTTTGCTGCTTCTAGGGAGAAGTGCTTTCTGACAGAGGACACACTACGGAAGCATGGCTATATTATAAGCTCATATGAGCTGATTTGTTTTTCCTATACTTCAATATCAGACCAAACAATAACAAAACAAAAAATAAACACAAAAAAAAAAAAAAAAAAAATGCTGCAAGAAATTTTTTTGTAAACCTTTAATAAACGTCAAAAAGATTGCCTTTGGAAACAAAGAACACACTACAGATTAGAAAATGGGAGTCTCGGTTTTAATGAGACTCTTCATAAGCAGTAATGAAGTTTGCAACACTGCTTACGCCCTCTAGCGTATACATGAGCAGAACTCCATTTTCATATATACCACAATGGGCCCAATGATCCCAAAGGAAATGAAATATAATCTGCACTATGGTAAAATACGGGGAGACATTCTACCGCCGCCAATAACTTGTTTAATACTGATTTTATTTTTGTTCTTCAAGGGAGCCAAATCAGAAGAGTATTTAAAAAAAAAAAAAAATCAAAAAGAATTATATATTTATAAAGATTTAATAATGACAACCTTTCCTTGCAAGTCTAATAAAAGATGTTAAAAAAAAAAAAAAAAAAAAAAAAAATCGTATCTTGCCCATATGACCAAAACTTTAGTTTTTTGCAAAAAATATACCTATTATATAATAAAATTTGGACACTATTACCTCTAAACAATATGCTGCAAAAAGTTTACAAAAACTTTCAAAGGGGCATAAATCTGCAAATATTTGGTGCACTGTAACCTCGAAATAATATGTGCTGCTCCACATCATCATGTAACTATTTATGAAGTTTCAGCTTGATCGGATTTAAACTGTAGGAGATTTAGCCGAAAACAAAAAAAAAAATAAAAGAAATTTTCAAACGGGTTTAACTCTACTAATATTTGGTGGACTGTAACCTTGAAACAATATGCACTGCTCCACATCATGGTCTAACTACAAATCAAGTTTCAGCTTGATCAGATGTAAACTGTAAGAAGATTTAGCCGGAAACGAAAAGTCTACTGAAATTTTCAAAGGGGCGTAACTCTGCTAATATTTGGTGGACTGTAACCTCGAAACAATATGCACTGCTCCACATCATGGTCTAACTATATATGAAGTTTCAGCTTGATCGGATGTAAAATGTAGGAGTAGTTAACCGGAAATGAAAAGTTTACAGAAATTTTCGAAGGGGCATAACTGCAAACATTTGGTGGACTGTAACCTCGAAACAATATGCGCTGCACCATATCATGGTCTAACTATATACCAAGTTTCAGCTTGAGTGGATGTAAACTGTAGGAAAAGTTAGCTGGAAACAAAAAAGTTTACGGACAGACGGACACCATACCCCGTAACAAAATACATCCCGTTTTTCAAACGAGCGTATAAAAAAGAAAGAAAAAAATGCTCAAAACAGAAAGCAGAATGTTCATTTTTTTCATGCACATTTCTTCATGTACATACAGTGTACTTTCAAAACCTTTGTTGATGAACTATACTGGGTAAGAATGTATGAATGCCAAACATAATAACTGATGTAATTTCCACAAACTAAAATTTTCATCAAAATTCCATAAAATACATGCCGTTTTACAAACGGGACAAGAAATTCCATAAAATACATGCCGTTTTACAAACGCGACAAGAATTTTAAACAATTAGTGCTAATTTATATACAGACATCAACTGTATAGATTAATTTATCGCAAGTTGGGTGTATATTTGGGGAAGTTTATTTGTAAGTACATGTATATACATGTGTACTATACGCTTAATAGAAGTTACAGTTGCTTGGCTAAACTCTAAACCAGTATCATGCAAAATGCATGCATTTCTCCAAAATGCAATTAGGTTTGCATTGTTATACAGCGATTTTTATGACCAAATATAAAAGCTTTATACCGTATATAAAAAAAAAAATCAGCCATATATCTTTCCAATGCTAGGGTTACCTTTTCTGCATGATGCACAATTAGAGAAACACGACTAAAAGTTATCAATTTGTTGTCTGCTTCATTTGCTCATAAAGTTGTAAAGGTTGGGGGGACTAGATACACTTGAAAGACTTCAGCTTTTTTGGCTTGCGCGTACATGCCCAAGCCATTTAGAATGGAAAGCCGTGCATATTCACATGGCTGTCAGATGTATAAAGTGTCAGACAACCAGCAGACAGATGAATAACCAGTGGCTCCTTTCTCGGCGGCCATATATGAAACATGAAGTTTGACCAGTAGCTCGATTACTACATGGAATATTTTGATAAATTTTCACAGATGTACAGAATACTATAAGTTGCATATTCTGACTTTTTGAGCTATCTGCCCTTGATATATGTGAAAAAAAAAAATCAGTTTTGGCCAAAGTTCTTTTATAGAATATCTTAATAAAATTTTACGCTGTAAAGAATACTAAGACCAAGTGCCACTACTCTGGTCATTTACGTTCTAAAGTTATCTGCCCTTAATATATCTAATAAATAGGTTTTTTGTTGTTTCTTTTTTCATGTACAGTACAGCTCAGGTAAAAGAACCAAAAAACTCTTTACTCGAATCTCGGTGCTTTGCAAACTTCCCCAAAACATTCAAAATAATTTTAAGTAAAGCATATATTCAGCGGACAACACTCGCAAGTTCCGCGTAAAGTATGCGGTATGCGCAGTTTTGCAAAGTTACTCGGAGTCATATTATCGTACCCGGAGGCAATATTTCTCGCTAAGTTATGTGAGGTTCCTCGGAGTAATTTGACAAAATACCCGTCCGAATTTTATTTATTTATTTATTTATTTCATAAATAAATTTATGTATTTATTTAATAAATATATTCATTTATTTATTTATTTATATATTTATTTTTTCATCATATAGTATAGTCAACTTGAAGGTTATATTATCCACGCTCATGCGCAGGTTGATCTGAGTCTGCACTGGTCGCAAAGGTCTTATTTCCCGAAAGCGTTTTCCAAAATGCCGAACTAGGTTCTTTCCCTTGTACTCTTAAAATATTAACCAATGCTGCCTTGTTCCCGGAATACATTTGGGTGTTCCCTTGGTCCACAGAAAACCCTAGTAGCCACATTCACTGTTCAAGCATGTAACATGGACCTCAACAAAGCTCCACATGAAAAACATGAAAAGTACCGGATCCTGTGGCTTAGTCTGGTCAGGCCACACAAGTGGGTCTGGCATGGTTATTTTTACTTAATGTGCCATAGAAAACAAAACAAACACACAAAAATCACAAAGAGAATCAAACATCTGCCCCCAATTTACGAATTACGTATTTATGTTTAGTATTCCTGGAACTGTCTTTTCCCATGCAACAACCTCACACCCTCAATATAAATGATGTACTGTGGTAAAAGGCCAGGAAATTTTCACTCGCATGCAGCAACCACAGGTGTCAATATATAAATTTATACAAGAGCTCCGCCAAGCGGGGCATTATACGCCCGTGGCAAGTAAAAAGATGTAGCACAAAAACTGGCTCCTGTATAATTCAGTGCTCCAGATATAAACTGTAAGTGGAATTACTAAAAAAAAAAAAAAAAATTAAAAAAATTTCATTGGGGCATATCTCTGCTGATATTTGGTGAACTGTAACCTAAGCGGCCAAGCTGGCCCAGGAATTAAGGAAGAAGTGACTTCTCCCTCCTGGGAAAATAGGGAGAAGTTTGCTGCTTTTAGGGAGAGTGCTTCCTGACGGAGGACACACCACAGAAGCATGACTATATTATAAGCTCATATGAGCCTTTGGCTGATTTGTTTTTCCTATACTTCAATATCGGACCAAACAATAACAAAACAACAAAAAAAATGCTGCAAGAAATTTTTTTGTAAACCTTTAACTTGTTTAATACTGATTTTATTTATGTTCTTCAAGGAAGCCAAATCAGAAGAGTATTAAAAAAAAAAAAAAAAAAAATCCAAAAAGAATTATGTATTCATAAAGATTTAATAATGACAACCTTTTCTTGCAAATCTAATAAAAGAAGAAAAAAAAAAATCAATATCTTGCCTATATGACCAAATCTTTAGTTATTTGCAAAAAATATACCTATTATAAAATAAAATTTGCACACTATTACCTCTAAACAATATGCTGCGAAAAGTTTAAAAAAACTTTCAAAGGGGCAAATATTTGGTGCATTGTAACCTCGAAATAATATGTGCTGCTCCACATCATCGTGTAACTATTTATGAAGTTTCAGCTTGATCGGATGTAAACTATAGAAGGATTTAGCCGGAAACAAAAAATTAATAGAAATTAATAGAAATTTTCAACGGGGTTTAACTCTGCTAATATTCGGTGGACTGTAAACTTGAAATAATATGCGCTACTCCACATCATGGTCTAACTTCAAATAAAATTTCAGCTTGATAGGATGTAAACTGTAGGAGGATTTAGCCGGAAACGAAAAGTTTACTGAAATTTTCAAAGGGGCATAACTCTGCTAATATTTGGTGGACTGTAACCGCGAAACAATATGCGCTGCACCACATCATGGTCTAACTGTACATGAAGTTTCAGCTTGATTGGATGTAAACTGTAGGAGGATTTAGCCAGAAACAAAAAATTAATAGAAATCTTCAAAGTTAGCCGGAAACGAAAAGTCAACTGCAATTTTCAAAGGGGCATAACTCTGCTAATATT
This sequence comes from Anodontia alba, assembly GCA_964016985.1. NCBI lineage: Eukaryota > Metazoa > Mollusca > Bivalvia > Lucinida > Lucinidae > Anodontia > Anodontia alba. The sequence continues at coordinate 53,995,380 of OZ024823.1, read as the reverse complement.
TGGTGGACTGTAACCTTGAAACAATATGCGCTGCTCCACATCATGATCTTACTATATATGAAGTTTCAGCTTGATGGGATGTAAAATGTAGGAGAAGTTAACCCAAAATGAAAAGTTTACAGAAATTTTCTAAGGGGCATAACTCTGCAAACATTTGGTGGACTGTAACCTCGAAACAATATGCGCTGCGCCACATCATGGTCTAACTATATACCAAGTTTCAGCTTGATTGGATGTAAACTGTAGGAGGAGTTAGCCGGAAACGAAAAAGTTTACGGACAGACGGACGGACGGACGCCATACCCCGTAACATAATACGTCCCGTTTTTCAAACGGGCGTATAATAAAGGGGTGCTTCTGCTATCAAAGAGGCATTGAATCAATAAGATAGCCCATGTGAAAAGGGTGTCTGTCACACAAAAACACACTTTACGCACACAAGGGGCCATAGAAGCTAATGACAATTCAAATGAGTGAGTACTTTTACGTCCCACTAACAGCTAGTTTATACGGAGATGAAGACCTTGGTTTAAAGTCCCATATGAAAGGCTTGAGAAGCCTGGGATCAAACTCATGACCCCTGGGCAAGGAGAGCCGCTTTACCACTACACCACCGAGGCACCCTTTCCCAATATTTCATACTGTTAAATGTCTAATAAAAGAGCTGCAGGCATTTCACAATGCTCCGCCACTGCACTTACATCAAGCAAGTGCCATAACTCTGTTAATAAATTAGTTAAGTTACACAAATATATTACAGAAATCACTAAAATATTTTCAGTGTTCAAAGGGTCATAACTACAAAAGTAGGCTCTATTGTCAAAGTATATGAAAGAAAAGAAGGGCAGTTGTCAATTTCTGCTGAAATGATTAATAACTTATGAATAAGCCTGCCCCAGAAAAGTGTGCAGGCTCGAGAAAACCAAACTAGAGCAAGTGCCCAGAGGGTCACAAATACCCCCGGCCAGCACCATTTCATAAATTATATTTTAATATTTTAAAGTTAATGACAATGATGTACGGCAAGATATAATTAACAATGTCAGTCTCTGAGTGACATTGATCTATCATCCCGAGTACAACTTTCCTGGAGTAAATAGTCTTCAAGACATGAAGCAAATTTGCTGGGCCATTAAATATAGGTCACTGACCTACATATACTTGAGAAATTAATCTGATGGTCACACTGATGCATTGTACCAACTACGATGTTAATCCATTAAAAAATCTAAAAAATATTAAGCAAAATCACTAGACCATAAAAATAGGTCATACTGATTATACGCCCATTTGAAAAACGGGACGTATTATGTTACCGGGTATGGCGTCCGTCAGTAAACTTTTTCGTTTCCAGCTAACTCCTCCTATAGTTTACATCCGATCAAGCTGAAACTTGGTATATAGTTAGACCATGATGTGATGCTGCGCATATTGTTTCGGGGTTACAGTCCACCAAATGTTTGCAGACTTATGCCCCTTTGAAAATTTCTGTAAACTTTTCATTGCCGGTTAACTCCTCCTACAATTTACATCCCATCAAGCTGAAACTTCATTTATAGTTAGACCATGATGCGGAGCAGCGCATATTGTTTCAAGGTTACAGTCCACCAAATTTTAGCAGAGTTATGCCCCTTTGAAAATTTCTGTAAACTTTTCGTTTCCGGCTAACTCCTCCTACAGTTTACATCCACTCAAGCTGAAACTTCATTTATAGTTAGACCATGATGTGGAGCAGCACAAATTGTTTCGAGGTTACAGTCCACCAAATATTAGCAGAGTTATGCCCCTTTGAAAATTTCTGTAAACTTTTTGTTTCCGGCTAACTCCTCCTACAGTTTACATCTGATCAAGCTGAAACTTGATTTGCACTTAGACCATGATGTGGAGCAGCGCATATTGTTTCAAGGTTACAGTCCACCAAATATTAGTAGAGTTATACCCCTTTGAAAATTTCTATTAACTTTTCATTTCCGGCTAAATCCTCCTACAGTTTACATCCGATCAAGCTGAAACGTCATAAATAGTTACATGATGATGTGGAGCAGCGCATATTATTTCAAGGTTACAGTGCACCAAATATTGGCAGAGTTATGCCCCTTTGAAAGTTTTTGTAAACTTTTCACAGCATATTGGTTAGAGGTAATAGTGTGCAAATTTTATTTTATAATAGGTATATTATTTACAAATAACTAAAATTATGGCCATATGAGCAAATTATTTTTATTTTATTTTTTTTTTTTTTTTTTTTACATCTTCTTTTATTAGATTTGCAAGGAAATGTTGCCATTATTAAATCTTTATAAATATATTTATTAAATGATACAGAATTAAGAAGCTTGACTAATATCAAAACTTATAAACATATTTCTTTTTGGATTTTTTTTCCAATACTCTTCTGAGTTGGCTCCCTTGAAGAACACGAGAATTCCGCGGAAGGCGTCATCGCACCTGCCGGGGCAAAAGTCACAGGTGCCACAATCAGAATGTGGTTATTAAATAAGTTTATTTCATTCTTAGCAGTGCTTAGTTGGAAAACTGGGCTAAAAAAAATGTAGACAAAGTGCCTAGTGGAGCACATATATTCCAGGCCAGTGCCATTCCCTCTAATGGCTATACCTTCAGCACTGATTTTTCGTATTATACAGCCCAATGATAATGGAACGTAGATGTAAAATGTGTAAAAGTCACTGGCGCGTGAAATATAGGTCAAGGTCACGGGTCAAGGTACCTGCTAATTCAGTACATCAAGGAGAAGCACTATGCAAGGTATGGTGGTTGTAGGCCTTATAGTTGAAGAGTTATCAAACATCAACGTAAAATGTGTCAAATATAGGTCAAGGTCACCGGGTCAGAGTACCTGCCAAGCCAGTGCAATGAGGTAAAGCACTATGCAAGGTTTAGTGGTAGTAGGTCTTATATTTATATCATAAGTGGCTACTGATTTTAAGTGCCTATTACTGTCCATCATTATGTGTCTACAAATTACATTTAGCCACATTAGGTATGGATTACCTGTCCATAGCTATTATTCTCTTGTGTGGGTAGCCATTTAACCACATTAGGTATGGATTACCTGTCAGTAGCTACCATTCTCTTATGTGGCTAGCCATTTAGCCACGTTAGGTATAGATTAACTGTCCATAAGGGGCTACTGATTTTAAGTGGCTTTGGATTACCTGTCCATAGCTATTATTCTCTTGTGTGGGTAGCCATTTAACCACATTAGGTATGGATTACCTGTCAGTAGCTACCATTCTCTTATGTGGCTCGCCATTTAGCCACGTTAGGTATAGATTAACTGTTCATAAGGGGCTACTGATTTTAAGTGGCTTTCAAAAGATGTATTACTGCGCAGGCGCATAAAAAAAGATGGTACCCGAGGGTATTTGGACGTCCTTAGGAATGGATGGATTTCTGACCATTATTATGTGCCTACAAATTAAAATAACTTTATTTAGCCAGATTAAGTATGGATTACCTGTCCATAGCTCTCTCTAATGTGGCTAGCCTGGTATGACCATTTTGACACTTAAGTATCTAAAATGCTGATGGTAAGCCACGCAAGTACCCGCTCGTGGGAACGAACGGACAGACGGACGAACGGACAGACAAATGGAAAAGCGGACACCTATGTCGCAAAGTCAGGAGGTCAGGGAGATGTTTCATACAAGGTTTGATGGTTGTTTAGTCTTGTAGTTGATCAGAATACTAACTTTGACATAAATGTCGAACTTCGACATAAATGTTGACAGACGGACGGACGAACGGACAGACGAATGGAAAAGCGGATGCCTATGTCCCAAAGTCAGGAGGTCAGGGAGATGTTTCACGCAAGGTTTGATGGTTGTTTAGTCTTGTAGTTGATTAGAATACTAACTTTGACATAAATGTCGAACTTCGACATAAATGTTGACAGACGGACAGACGGACGGACAGAAAATCGGACGCCTATATCGCACCCTGCTACAAGCAGGTGCGATAAAAAAGAAAATCAGTATAAAACAAAGGTTTACAAAAAATTTCTTGCAGCATTTTTTTTTTTTTTTTTTCTTGTTTATTTTTGTTTTGTTATTGTTTGTTCCGATATTGAAGTATAGGAAAAACAAATAAGCCAAAGGCTCATATGAGCTTATAATATAGCCATGTTTCTGTCGTGTGTCCTCTGTCCGAAAGACCTTCTCCCTAGATGCAGCAAACTTCTCCCTATTTTCCCAGGAGGGAGAAGTCACTTCTTCCTTAATTTCTGGGCCAGCTTGGACCCTTAGGTTACAGTTCACCAAATATCAGCAGAGCTATGCTCCAATGAAAATTTTTAAATTTTTTTTTTTGTAATTCCACTTACAGTTTATATCCGGAGCACTGAATTATACAGGAGCCAGTTTATGTGCTACATCTTATTACTTGCCATGGGCGTATAATGTCCCCCTTGATGGAGCTCTTGTTTATATTTACTTTGAGGTGAAAGTTTGGGTCACACTGTGTCATTATATGTAAATATGACATTTACGGTAGGTATCAAACAGTGGGAGATATAAGACAAGAATTCCGCGGAAGGCGTCATCGCACCTGCTGGGGCAAAAGTCACAGGAGCCACAATCAGAATGTGGTTATTAAATAAGTTTATTTCATTCTTAGCAGTGCTTAGTTGGAAAACTGGGTTGAAAAAAATGTAGACAAAGTGCTTAGTGGGGCACATATATTCTAGCCAGTGCCATTCCCTCTAATGGCTATATCTTCAGCACTGACTTTTCGTATTAGATAGCCCATTGATAATGGAACGTCGACGTAAAATGTGTAAAAGTCACTTGAGCGTGAAATATAGGTCAAGGTCATGGGTCAAGGTACCTGCTAATTCAGTACATCAAGGAGAAGCACTTTGCAAGGTATGGTGTTTGTAGGCCTTATAGTTGAGGAGTTATCAAACATCAACGTTAAATGTGTCAAATATAGGTCAAGGTCACCAGGTCAAGGTACCTGCCAAGCCAGTGCAATAAGGTTAAGCACTATGCAAGGTTTCATGGTTGTAGGTCTTATATTTGAGGAGATACCGAACATCAATATAAAATGTGTCAAAGTCACTGGAGTGCAAAATATAGGTCAAGGCCACCAGGTCAAGGTACCTGCCGAGTCAGTACATCGAGAAGCAGCACTATATAAGATTTGGTGGTTGAAGGCCTTACAGTTGAGGACATATGGAAAGGCGACGTAAAAGGTGTAAAAGTCAATGGAGCACGAAATATAGGTCAAGGTCACCCAGTCAAGGTACCTGCAGAGTCTGTACATTGAGGAGAAGCACTATGCGAGGTTTGATTGTTGTAGGCCTTATAGTTGAGGAAATAGTGAACGTCGACATAAAATGTGTAAAAGGCACTGGAGCGCAAAATATAGGTCAAGGTCACCAGGTCAAGATACCTGCCAAGTCAGTATATCTAGGAGAAGCACTATGCAAGGTTTGGTGGCTAGAGGTCTTACACTTGAGGAGATCTGGAACATTGACGTAAATTATGTCAAAGTCACTGCAGCCAAAATATAGGTCAAGGTCACCTGGTCAAGGTATCTGCAGAGTCAGTACATTGAGAAGAAGCACTTTGCAAGGTTTGATGGTTGTAGGTCTTATAATTGAGGAGATATCGAACGTCGACGCAAAATGTGTCAAAGTCACTGGAGCGCAAAATATAGGTCAAGGTCACCGGGTCAAGGTACCTGCCGAGTCAGTACATCTAGGAGAAGCCCTATGCAAGATTTAATAGTTGTACGCCTTATAGCTGAGAAGATCTGGAACGTCAACGTAAATTATGTCAAAGTCAATGGAGCGCAAAATATAGGTCAAGGTCACTGGGTCAAGGTATCTGCAGAGTCAGTACATTGAGAAGAAGCACTTTGCAAGGTTTGATGGTTGTAGGTCTTATAATTGAGGAGATATCGAACGTCGACGCAAAATGTGTCAAAGTCACTGGAGCGCAAAATATAGGTCAAGGTCACCGGGTCAAGGTACCTGCCGAGTCAGTACATCTAGGAGAAGCCCTATGCAAGATTTAATAGTTGTACGCCTTATAGCTGAGAAGATCTGGAACGTCAACGTAAATTATGTCAGTCAATGGAGCGCAAGATATAGGTCAAGGTCACTGGGTCAATGTACCTGCCAAGTCTGGAGGTCAGGGAGATGTGTCATGCAAGGGATGATGGTTGTTGTAAAATTGTAGTTGATTAGAATACTAACTTTGACGTAAATGTCGAACTTCGACATAACAGAACTGTTAACAGAGGACAGACGGACGAACGGACAGACGAATGGAAAAGCGGGCATCTATGTCGCAAAGTCAGGAGGTCAGGGAGATGTTTCATACAAAGTTTGATGGTTGTTTAGTCTTGTAGTTGATTAGAATACTAACTTTGACATAAATGTCGAACTTCGACATAACAGAACTGTCAACAGACAGACGGACAGACAGATGGACGAACGGACAGACAAATTGAAATGTGGGCACCTATGTCGCAAAGTCTGGAGGTCAGGGAGATGTTTCATGCAAGGTTTGATGGTTGTTTAGTCTTGTAGTTGATAAGAATACTAACTTTGACATAAATGTCGAACTTCGACATAACAGAACTGTTAACAGACAGACAGACAGACGGACAAACGGACAGACGAATGGAAAAGCGGGCACCTATGTTGCAAAGTCTGGAGGTCAGGGAGATGTTTCATGCAAGGTCTGACGGTTGTTTAGTCTTGTAGGTGATAAGAATACTAACTTTGACATAAATGTCGAACTTCGACATAAATATTGACAGACAGACGGACGAACGGACAGACGAACAGAAAAGCGGATGCCTATGTCGCAAAGTCAGGAGGTCAGGGAGATGTTTCACACAAGGTTTGATGGTTGTTTAGTCTTGTAGTTGATTAGAATACTAACTTTGACATAAATGTCGAACTTCGACATAAATGTTGACAGACGGACGGACGGACGGACGGACGGAAAATCGGACGCCTATATCGCACCCTGCTACAAGCAGGTGCAATAACAAAATCACAGAGCTATGAAATATAGGTCAGACAATCCCAAAATATGATAGTAATTCATCAAATTGTCTTCAAGATGTAACATAAAATCACTGGACCATGAAATATAGGTCACAGTGATCTACGTTTACTTTTAGGTCAACTGTTGGATCATACTAATTCTAATCCGAAATAATGATGTTCATATATCAATTAACATTCAAGATGTGCGGCAAAATCACTGGACCATGAAATATTGGTCAAGGTGACCTAAATTTGTTATGCTGTCAATTGTGGTGTCACACAGAACCAATGTTTCAAGTATCACATTAATCCATGAAATAGTCTTCAAGCCATAAGGCAAAATCGCTGGAACATGACCAGAATTCCGCAGAAGGTGGTGTCGCACCTGCTGGGGCAAAAGTCACAGGAGCCACAATCAGAATGTGTATGTTAAATAAGTTAATTTCATTCTTAGCAGTGCTAGGTTGGAAAAGGGACAAAAATTAAGTCAAGGATTATATGAAGAGCAGATGCACATCTTCAGACTATGGAGAAAACATGTCCAAAGTTTTAAAAAACTAGGTATAAAATTGTATGAGGAGTTGTGCTCACGAGGTACCCACTGTCTATATATTGAGGGTGAAAAATGACTAAGTTCACAATGTGGAAAAAAATCTGACGTTAAGAAAATGACAAAGGTAAAGTTAAAATCACATGCACATCCTCATACCATGAAGAAAACACATGCAAAGTTCCATAATAACCGGTACAAAACTATAAGAGGAGTTGCACTCACAAGAGGTACCAACTGTTTATATATAAAGGGTGAAAAATGACTAAGTTTACAATGTGGAAAAAAGTCACAAAAAATCATCTAACAATTATATCCAAACCACATGCACATCCTCATACCATGAAGAAAACATATGCAAAGTTTCAAATTAATCGGTACAAAACTGTAAGAGGAGTTGTGCTCACAAGAGGTACCTATTGCCTATATATTGAGGGTGAAAAATGACTATGTTCACAATGTAAATTTTGTTTGTGTTTGTGTTGAGGTTTTACGGCCCAATGAACCCAATGGGGTCATGTCAAGCACGGTCAGTTTACCTAACCACACGTTTACTGGGCAGGCCTAGTCCTCTAAGCGGTTAACCAGTATTGTGCACATTCTTTCGCCAGAAACTGACAACTGCCCTTCTTGAATCAGCGGAAGGGAGAGAATGACCGTAGAAAATATTTCACGATCAATCTCCACAAAAGAATGTTGCCGACCTCGGCGGGGTTGAACCTGTGACCTCCTGGTAAGCCAATAAATATGTTATTAATGTATATACTGAAAGAGAATAACGTAACATAATAATTATTTCATTTGTACCCTGATAAATGCGGGGCAAGGTCCTCACACTGCAGGTTTTTTACTGTTTTAAGGGAGCTAACTGCAACTGACTATTAAAACGGAGTTAACTGCAACTGCTTTACGAGATGGACCCATGCAAAATGGGATGGAGAACAGCATTTTTTAGGAATCGCGCCAATAAAGAAGGGGCATGCTAATACAATAAGGGGTTAACCAGTACACTGAACACCCTTCCACCAGGAACTTGTAACTGCCAATCTTGAAGCAGTGGAAGGAGCCAATGACCGTAGCAAATACATGTGTTTCATGATAAACGGCTACAATGTGTGGGGATCAAATCCCCTATCAGGTCTTGCGTTTGATTCCAACTTGTGCGATATCATTCTTTCCAATAAAATTAGTGCAAAAAGCTTATAGCTTGAAAGAAGACATATCATTTATGCATGAGGTAATAAAAGCACCGCAAGCATAAATACCCCGCCATAGCAATTATTTGTTTATGTATTAAAGTTATCGTTGCGAAAATGTCTGGAAAGAAACGGACGGAGGGACAGACAACAATCCTAAACCAGATCTTGATAATATCAATAAACAGATAACAATCCTAGACCAGATCTTGATTATATAAATGCATATAGCAAGTTTGGTTAAAAGGCCTTGTTATTTACTCAAGTTATCATCCAGAAATGAAAATATGGGCGTGTCTCCGGTCGATAACTCCGTAAAAATTTGAAGAAATTTGCCCATGAGCAATTCCAAACCAGATCTCCTTAATGTCAATACATATAGCAAGTTTGGTTAAAATCCCTTGTTATTTACTAAAGTTATCATCCAGAAACAAAAATATGGGCGTGTCTCGGGCAGATAACTCCGTAAAAATTTGATGAAATTTGCCCATTAGCAATCCCAAAATTGCACGCGTATCGAGTCATTCTTTAATAAGATATTGAATGTCAAACATGGCTAGTGATGCAAAGGCATGCTTTTCATCTAAAGTTGAGTACCATGCTGTAATTCAGTACTTGTATTCAAAAGGTAAAACAGGCAAGGAAATACACGGCGAGTTAGCCGATGTTTATGGGTCTTCTGCACCATCGTATGCTCAGGTTAAATTCTGGGTAGGGGAATTCAAACGTGGTAGAACGTCTTTAGAAGATGAAGCCAGGTCTGGACGCCCACTGGATGCCACCGACGAAGAAATGTGTAAGAAAGTTCGGGATCTGGTATACTCTGATAGGCGAATTCAGGTGGAAGAAATAGCGAAGGTATTAGGCATTTCACATGGTAGCATTTCAACAATCTTACATGATCGTTTAGGTATGTGCAAGCTAACAGCCTGTTGGGTCCCCAAATCCCTTAGCGATGAGCAAATGGCAACCAGAGCATCAGTATGAAGCACCTTGTTGAAGTGTTTTAGGTCAAAAGATGATTTTCATTTGCGTCTGGTGACTGTAGATGAGACTTGGGTTCATTATTATGAGTCAGAGAATAAAGCTCAGAGTCGTCAGTGGGTAGGGCCTGGGTCCTCGAGGCCAAAGAAGTTCAAGACGCAACCATCTGCTGGCAAGGTGATGGCCACAGTATTTTGGGATGCAAAAGGCATTATTATTTTGGACTTTTTACCCAAGAGAAGTACAATAACTGGAGTGTACTATGCAAACTTGTTAGACCAGCTGAGAACTGCCATCTGTGAAAAACGCCGAGGTAAACTCTCTAACTCTCTAAAGGTGTTTTGCTGCAACAGGACAACGCGAGAGTCCACACTTGCAAAGTTGCAATGGATGCTGTAGAGCAAAACGGGTATGAATTAATACCACATCCTGCCTATTCGCCTGACCTAGCTCCTAGCGACTTCTTCCTATTCCCAAACTTGAAAAAGGATATCTGTGGACTTCATTTCCGGTCTCAGGGTTCGAAATTAACAGTAGCAAGTAGCAAATTTGCTACCTGAAAATTCAGTTTGCTACCTGGTCAAACTGTTGGTAGCAAAAATGTGCTACCTGGTATAGTGCCCCGAACACTATCAACTTTGTGTTGTGAATGTCTTCAGTGCAAATTAGGCTTGACATTTCATATGAACCATCTGCCAAGCAGACAATTCACATGTAATGTCAAGCCTCATTTTTGCTGAAATAAGAAAACAAGAATTCCGCGGAAGGCGTCATCGCACCTGCTAGGGCAAAAGTCACAGGAGCCACAATCAGAATGTGGTTATTAAATAAGTTTATTTCATTCTTAGCAGTGCTTACTTGGAAAACTGGGTTGAAAAAAATGTAGACAAAGTGCCTGGTGGGGCACATATATTCCAGGCCAGTCCCATTCCCTCTAATGGCTATATCTTCAGCACTGACTTTTCGTATCATACAGCCCAATGATAATGGAGCGTTGACGTAAAATGTGTAAAAGTCACTGGAGCATGTAATATAGGTCAAGGTCACGGGTCAAGATACCTGCTAATTCAGTACATCAAGGAGAAGCACAATGCAAGGTATAGTGGTTGTAGGCCTTATAGTTGAGGAGTTATCAAACATCAATGTAAAATGTGTCAAATATAAGTCAAGGTCACTGGGTCAATGTACCTGCCAAGCCAGTGCAATGAGGTGAAGCACTATGCAAGGTTTAGTGGTTGTAGGTCTTATATTTGAGGAGATACCTAAAATCAACATAAAATGTGTCAAAGTCACTGGAGTGCACAATATAGGTCAAGGTCACCAGGTCAAGGTACCTGCCGAGTCAGTACATCGAGAAGAAGTGCTATATAAGGTTTGGTGGTTGAAGGCCTTACAGTTGAGGACATAAGGAAGGGTGACGTAAAAGGTGTAAAAGTCAATGGAGTGCGAAATATAGGAAAGGTCACCCAGTCAAGGTACCTGCAGAGTTCGTACATTGAGGAGAAGCACTATGCAAGGTTTGATGGTTGTACGCCTTATAGTTGAGGAGATATTGAACGTTGACATAAAATGTGTAAAAGGCACTGGAGCGCAAAATATAGGTCAAGGTCACCGGGTCAAGATACCTGCGGAGTCAGTACATCTAGGAGAAGCACTATGCAAGGTTTGGTGGCTAGAGGTCTTACACTTGAGGAGATCTAGAACATTGACGTAAATTATGTCAAAGTCACTGCAGCCAAAATATAGGTCAAGGTCACCAGGTCAAGGTATCTGCCAAGTCAGTTCATTGAGAAGAAGCACTTTGCAAGGTTTGATGGTTGTAGGCCTTATAGTTGAGGAGATATCGAACGTCGACACAAAATATGTCAAAGTCACTGGAGCGCAAAATATAGGTCAAGGTCACTGGGTCAAGGTACCTGCCAAGTCAGTACATCTAGGAGAAGCACTATGCAAGGTTTGGTAGTTGTACACCTTATAGTTGAGAAGATCTGGAACGTCAACGTAAATTGTGTCAAAGCCAATGGAGCGCAAAATATAGGTCAAGGTCACTGGGTCAACATACCTGCCAAGTCAGGAGGTCAGGGAGATGTGTCATGCAAGGTATCATGGTTGTTGTAGAATTGTAGTTGATAAGACTACTAACTTTGACGTAAATGTCAAACTTCGACATAATAGAACTGTTAACAGACAGACGGACGGACGAACGGACAGACGAATGGAAAAGTGGGCACCTATGTCGCAAAGTCGGGAGGTCAGGGAGATGTTTCATACAGGGTTTGATGGTTGTTTAGTCTTGTAGTTGATTAGAATACTAACTTTGACATAAATGTCGAACTTCGACATAACAGAACTGTTAACAGACAGACGGATGGACGAACAGACAGACGAATGGAAAAGTGGGCACCTACGTCACAAAGTCGGGAGGTCAAGGAGATGTTTCATGCAAGGTTTGATGGTTGTTTAGTCTTGTAGTTGATTAGAATACTAACTTTGACATAAATGTCGAACGTGGACATAAATGTTGACAGACGGACGGACGAATGGACAGACATACGGAAAAGCGGACGCCTATGTCGCAAAGTCAGGAGGTCAGGGAGATGTTTCATGCAAAGTTTGATGGTTGTTTAGTCTTGTAGTTGATTAGAATACTAACTTTGACATAAATGTCGAACGTCGACATAAATGTTGACAGACGGACGGACGGACGGACGGACTGACGGACGGACGGACGGACGGACGGACGGACAGAAAATTGGACGCCTATATCGCACCCTGCTACAAGCAGGTGCGATAAAAATACTTTGAAAATGCTGTCTGCTAAATATGCTTAGTGCTTGAAGGTTTAACCTTTAAACTGCCAATCACAACAATTGTCGTCTGCTTGTGATTTTAAAAGTCATTTCTGAAAACAGTGTGGACCCAGATCAGACTCATCTTGGTCTACACTGTTTGCCTGTTTGCAAATATAGATTAGAAAAGTGTGCAAGAATATTCAGCAGACGACATAAACAGACAACATTTTAAGATGCAGGTTTTCTTGGCGTTTTAAGGGTTAACCCATGGCACGGGGGAACTGTTACACCTTTTGCTGCCACGTAGATGCATTTTGCTACCTACTTTCAGACAAGGTAGCAACTACTTGCCAAAAAAGTTAATTTCTAACACTGGGTCTGATGAAGAAGTCGTGACGGCAGTTGAGGAGTGGGTCAATGGAAAGGACCTTGACTTTTTCAGTTCTGGGCTGATGGCACTTGAACACCATTGGTCTAAGTGCATCACACTAGAGGGCAATTACATCGAAAAAGAAGAGGTGGATCTCAACCAGAAATAAGTTAGGCTGGTTACTTATTGACTCACCCTCGTACTTCAAGTATTTAAAAAAATGAATTTACTATCAGCAACACCTTTGTATAACATGATGTTTCATGTTATACGTTTTCTTGTTCTCATTTTCATAATTATTTTCATTACATAGTGTTTGCATTTTTTTTATCATATTTATAGTAGTAAAACCAATTACTCTGAGAACGAACTGACTAGAAAACATGCTATCGAAAAAAGGAGAGTAGGGCCTGGGAATATCGGCCACCTTTCAAAAACCTTTCCCTTAGAAACTATGTGTAATATTTTCAAGGTCTTGATGAGCCAAAACATTGTAAAGATACGTCAAATGCACCTGAAGAGACAGTTTTGATAATTTTTATATCCAAGAGCTGGTATATTGGCTGATTATAATGTGACGGTCATTGTAGGGTGCATCAGACAGTCCAACAGATTCATTCATCGGTATAAATATCTCGACTTGGACATACTGTTTGGATGAATTTCCGTCCTTTAATACATGTGACATTCATTTACCTATTTCCTATTCCAAGTATACCCCAAATAATAACAAGGACATACTTTGAAAAGAATAGATGCCCAAGAATGGCACAAATGAAATTCTACTCGTAGACCAGCCTGGTAATGACAAGCTTTGTCGTATAAGGACATTCCTGGATGCAGTTTCTAAGGTCAAGATTACATAACTATGGTATCCGACACAGAGAGCAGTCATCTTATGAAAGGACAATATCATTTACGGGCAGACTTACATTTAAGTACATTTCCCAGGCAAAACCACCAATTTTTGGAATTAACACGTGGAAAGAAGCCATTGCACAAAATGGCTGTGTGCATGAAGTTCAGATTCATACCGGCAAACACGGGGGAGCAGAATGGGTGCTCGAGTGGTACAAGATCTGATAAATAGAAAGGAAAATCTTACATGTGTCTATGGATCTTTTTTTTTTTGCTCGAGTCCTGCTTTGTTTGAAAGCCCTTGTGGTGATTGGATTTACTGTCTTTGCACTATATGTGGGAAAGGAATGGCACAGGCTGCAAAATCTATCAGACTCAGAAACAGGGGTTGCAGTTAAATCATGCAGAAGGGAAATGATATTTCAGTGGAATGTCAAGACTGGACCATTTCCACCAACTTCTTTGCATGAATGGCTGATTGAATGTTTGTTTGTGTTGAGGTTTTATGGCCTAATCAACCCAATGGGGTCATCTCGAACATGGTCAGTTTACCTTTCTACACGTTTACTGGGCAGGCTTAGTCCTCTAAGCGGTTAACCAGTATTGTGCACATTCTTTTGCCAGAAACTGACAACTGCCCTTCTTGAATCAGCGGAAGGGAGAGAATGACCACAGAGAATATTTCATGATCAATCTCCACGAAAGAATGTTGCCTACCTCGGCGGGGGTTGACCCCGCGACCTGGTCTCCAGTCGGACGGCGCATCCAACTGAGCTACCGAGGCCGGCAAGCTGGTTGAATTATAAGTTATGACATCCCCTACATACTTTGAGATAGTTTGATGATGTTTGGTATGTATGTAAGACAAACCAAGTGTCATTGTTTGTTTGTTTGTTTGGGCTTAACGTCGCTTTCAACAATCTTTCAGTCATATCGCGACAGTGTCTAGATGTGGCAGGGAGCTCAATGCTTACATTTAGAGTGCTGCCTCACTGAAATATCATGCCCCAGACACTTTGATATGATATTCCACCCAGTCACATTATCCTGACACAGAGCTGACCAGTTCTAGCTCTACTTTCTTAATGCTGAGCGTCAAGCGAAAGAGCAGCTAGTACCATTTTTATATGCCCGTTTGAAAAACGGGACGAATGATGTTACTGGGTATGGCATCCGTCCGTCAGTAAACTTTTTCATTTCTGGCTAACTCCTCCTACAGTTTACATCCAATCAAGCTGAAACTTGGTATATAGTTAGACCATGATGTGGCCAGCGCATATTGTTTCTGGGTTACAGTCCATTAAATGTTTGCAGAGTTATGCCCCTTAGAAAATTTCTATAAACTTCATTTCCGGTTAACTCCTCCTACATGTTACATCCGATCAAGCTGAAACTTCATGTATAGTTAGACCATGATGTGGAGCAGCGCACATTGTTTCAAAGTTACAGTCCACCAAATATTAGCAGAGTTATGCCCCTTGAAAATTTCTGTAAACTTTTCGTTTCCAGCTAACTCCTCCTACAGTTTACATCCGATCAAGCTGAAACTTGATTTGCAGTTAGACCATGATGTGGAGCAGCGCATATTATTTCAAGGTTACAGTCCACCAAATATTAGCAGAGTTATACCCCTTTGAAAATTTTTATTAATTTTCGTTTCCGGCTAACTCCTACAGTTTACATCTGATCAAGCTGAAACTTCATAAATAGTTACACAATGATGTGGAGCAGAGCATATTATTTTGAGGCTACAGTGCAGTACAGTTATGCTCCTTTGAAAGTTTTTATAAACTTTTCACAGCATATTATTTAGAGGTTTATTTGTTTTGAGGTTTTACGGCCCAGTCAACCCAATGGGGTCATGTCAAGCACGGTCAGTTTACCTAACCACACGTTAACTTGGCAGGCCTAGTCCTCTAAGCGCTTAACCAGTATTGTGCACATTCTTTTGCCAGAAACTGACAACTGCCCTTCTTGAATCAGTGGAAGGGAGAATGACCGTAGAAAATATTTCATGATCAATCTCCACGAAAGAATGTCGCTGACCTCGGCCGGGGTCAAACCTCCTGCTCTCCAGTTGGATGGCACGTCCAACTGAGCCACCGAGGCCATTGTTTAGAGGTAATAGTGTGCAAATTTTATTTTATAATAGGTATATTTTTTGCAAATAACTAAAGTTATGGTCATATGGGCATGTTATTTATTATTTTTTTTTAACATCTTCTTTTATTAGATTTGCAAGGAAATGTTGCCATTATTAAGTCTTTATAAATACATTTATTAAATGATACAGAATTAAGAAGCTTGACTAATATCAGAACTAATAAACATAATTTTTTTGGTATTTTTTTTTTTTTTTTTTTTTTTTTTTTACTCTTCTGAGTTGGCTCCCTTGAAGAACAAAAATCAGTATAAAACAAGTTAAAGGTTCACAAAAAAGTTTCTTGCAGCATTTTTTTTTTTTTTTTTTTGGTTGTTTATTTTTGTTTTGTTATTATTTGGTCCGATATTGATTGAAGTATAGGAAAAACAAATCAGCCAAAGGCTCATATGAGCTTATAATATAGAGACTCACGTTACCTATAGTACAAGCTTAAGCTTCGTCACCTGCTGTGCAGGTGGTAACCTGCTGCACAGGTCGCTTAAGCTAGTTATAAACTGTGGGCCTCATGTTTCAGAGAAGAAGATCTTTTAAGTTTTTCCCATTATGGGAGCTAATGATCCCCATGGCGTGGCCGGTTTGGATCCAAGGGGCTTGATTGGCAAGATTTATGTAGGGGACCACTAAACATTGTTACATAAAAAATATGTAAGCTGTGGGCCTCATGGTTTCAGAAAAACATTAAAATCCATAAAATGTATCCATAAAGTAAGTGGATTAAAATGCATTACAGTAGTTATCACAAGTATTAAACCTTGTCCTGCTGAACCCGGATATACCCTGCCTTTGCAAACAGTGTAAATCCAGATCAGTTGGCTTCAAAGAAGCCAACTGATATGGATCTACACTGTTTGCCAATCAGTATGTAAATTTATATCAACAATCTGGATCAAGTAATCTGATTGGTGGAAAGTTGAAAAGGGTGTGGCATCTAATTTATTCAGCAGGACAAGGGTTAAATTAACAAAGACAGGCCAGCAGACCCAGATCATAAGCTGCAGAATGGTGCACCTGATCAGGGTCTACCCTTTTGGCCACTCAGCAGCTTGCAGACACATCAACAGACCTCTTTACCATGCTTCTCCACTTGTGTGATTTGTAATATATTTAACACTTAGCACGCTGAATGAAAATATCAGCAGACACAATTTTTTAAATATTTTTCTTATGGTCCCAGAAAATTCAGAAAATAGGCTTTGACATTTCATGCAATTAGTTTCCAACTGAGACAATAAATATAAAATGCCATATCCTGTTAATTGGTTAGAGTAAGAAAAATATCATCGGTTTGTCATCTGTTGAACTAGCCCAGAGAGTGGTTTTGTTTGAGTCTGTGTTAAGGTTTTACAACCCAGTCAACCATTAGTGGGCAGTAACACCATCTTCTGCAATGGCTGCAAGCACTGGGTGCACAAGAAATGCAGAGGGCTGAAGCGCTTGACAAAGGACCCTGACTACAGCTGTACACGGTGCCAGGGAACTGCACGCCCCTTGGACAGCAGATCACAGAGGGAAAGTTGGACCTGACAAGCTGGATGTGGTAGCTTCCTTTTGCTACCTAGGAGACATGCTCTCAGCAGCAGGTGGCTGTGAACTTTCAACCACAACACATGTGAAATCCGTCTGGAAGAAGTTCCAAGGAGCTACTACCAGTTCTCTTTTCATGCCACCTCTCTTTCAAGACACATGGCCAAGTGTACAGCTCTTGTGTGCGAAGGGCAATGCTCCATGCCAGTGAGACTTGGCCATTGACAAAATCAAACTTCCAACATCTGCAGCGGAATGACAGGGCAATGATCAGACAGATCTGCAATGTCAGGCCGCAAGATGTTGTCACCACCAGGTCCAATGAACTATTTGCGCGGCATGGCATTGAGGATCTGGACCTCATTCTGAAGGAGAGAAGGCTCTGCTGGTATGGACATGTGGAACACTCCAGTGGTGCAGTCAAGACCGCCTTTCACATACAGGTTGAGGGAAAGCGTGGGCCTGGGAGGCCCAAGATGACATGGAAGCAGCTGACAGAGAGGGATTGCAGAGAGTGGAAGCTCTGGGCTATCAACCCTCATGATAGAAATATGTGGAGATCTGGTGTGAGATCTGCCATGCGTGCAGCAAGCCAGCTATCTGGAAGGGGGCCCACTGATGTGGATGTTGCCCCTGTACCTGTATGTTAATCAAAAATCTGATTATGATATGATGATATGTGAGTCAGAAACTAACAACTGCCCTTCTTGAATCAGTGGAAGGGAGAGAATGACTGTAGAAAATATTTCATGATCAATTTCCACGAAAGAATGTTGCCGACCTCGGCTGGGGTTGAACCCACAAGCTCCTGGTCTCCAGTTGGACGCGCATCCAACTGAGCCACCGAGGCAGGAAAATTTGCATAAAATTTCAAATCCTATTTTCTGGGAAAAACAAGAAAAACACTTCAAAATATCATCTGCTGAAATTGTTACCTAGCATGCTAAGCATTCATATAAGTATTGCAATTACCAGCATCATTCAATTCAATCAGGACCAATCTTCTTTGCTGGTCTTAAATCATCATCTTTTTCCTCCTCCTCCTCCTCCTCATCATCATCTATGGTTGTAGCACCATCTGTAATTGTATGCAGCAACACCATCTGTAAAACAACAAAAACTAAGAGCATTTATCAGAATGATTCTTACCATTTAGCACTCTCTGGGCAAATTCAGCAGATGACAAATTGTTTTTAGTTTTTTTTTCTCCAAAAAGAAGACAATTTGCTTGAAATATTATAATGTTTTTGATATAGTCTTTTTTCCTTTCTGACTGACTATGGTTTTCATAGGGAATAGCTCAAATATGGTGGCATCAATAATGCTTAATTATCATTTATACATTAGTTATAGCAGAAGTCACAACTCCTTTTACATTATTATTTCTTCTTAGTAGCTTTCCACATATACAATACACTGTGGATAAATACGAGGGTCGTGCAAAAAAGTTCTGTCATTAATAGGCTTCCTTGGTTTTATTTTAAAGGTATATTTTAAAATGCTTCACTGCACTTGAATGATGTGTTGAATAGCTAACGATACCCATTTATTTCATACAAATTGCTTTCCAACTGACCAAGTTATTTCAAATTGAAATAGATGCAGTCATATACATTGACCAATTTACTTGTTACATTGGAGTATGGACCAGAAGACTGAAATTGGTAGCTATATTAAATGCTGCATTAGGCCTAATAAAGATTCAAAGCAGATATTTAATGAATTGTGTGGTATATAAGGACCTCAGACCATTTCAATGTGCACAGTTTTCAGGTGGGTTAAAACTTTTAAAGCTGGGAAATTTTCTGCTGAAGATGATACCAGTCCTGGAAGGCCTAAAACCTCTGTTACCAAGGCTAACATCGCTGCTGTAAAGATTGTGGTAGAATAGGATGGGCCATTGTCTGTCAAAGATATAGCTAGTTGTACTAGCATATCAGAAGGCAGTTTGCAAACAATTCTGAAAAAGCGTTTGGACCTGAGAAAGGTTTGCACTGGGTGGGTACCTCATTTGCTCACTGAGGAGCAAAAGACATAACCCCTTAAATGTGCCCGGGAACTTTTGAAAACATACAAAGGCTGTAATAGGTGGGTTATTTCTAACTTGCTAACAGGTGATGATACCTGGGTGCACGTTTGAGCCACAAAGAAGGGCTGATAATAAGCAATGGAAGCAAAAAGGTCAAAAACATCCATTTATTGCCATAAGAACTATAAGTTTGAAAAAGATGTTGTACGCAATTTTCTTTAATTCAAGTGGGCAGTCATTTAAGTGCCTTGTCCATCTGGTCATACAGTCACTGGCCGATTCTACAAGAATTCTGTACTGAAGAAAGTGATAGAGTTTTACAATAAGAAACGACCAAGCAAAAGGATGGTCAGGAGTCCACCTTTTACATGATAACGCCTCCTCTCATAAGTGTGAGGTTCTTAAGTCTTTTTTGGCTTCTGAAAAGGTGAAAGTTTTAAACCATCCACCTTATTCACCTGACCTGAGTCCCTGTGACTTCTTCTTATTTCCAAGGCTTAAGAAAATGCTTTCTGGAAATAAGTATATGTCTAGAAGTTCTCTTGGCAGTGCTATTTATCAGTGTCTCCAACAGATACCAAAAGAAGACTATTTATCTGCTTTTCGCGACTGGGTAAAAAGGTTACAACAATGTGTTTCAGTAAAGGGGAAATACTTTGAAGGTTTGTAATAAAAATATGTTTGATAAAAAGTAGCACTGAAGTAATCCGAACCCAGTGACAAAACTTTTTGCAGGACCTTCATATATTGCAGTTCATTATTTTCCAGTATATTGTGAATTGGCCATGGATCACACATTTTCCCTATTAAAGGAAAATATTAAAACTTAAAACATGTTTGTTGCTTTACTTAATTTGAGAAAAATAACTGATTGTAATTTGTTCTGGTGTAACAGTTTATCTTGGCCCCCTGGGCAGCTTGTCCCCTGGGGGGACCCGCGTTATCTTGCCCCCCACCCTGGGCAACTTGCCCCCCCCCTCATCCCAGAAATCCTGGCAAACTCAATTCAAAACAATATTTATTTTTTCTTATAACAAATTTATATCGCACAATTATCAGAATGGTAGTAATGTATGTTTTTCAGTATTTTTTCTTTCTAATGTACAGGCATTAGATTGATAGTAATACATGCTTTTATCTATTTTTTCACTTTAATAGAATGAGTTGGGGCCAAAATACTGTAGTCCTAGCCATTAACTCCCAGCCTCAGAAAATCTTGTAAACAAAGTTTTAAAATATTATTTTTATCTTTTTCATTTGAATTTCATATTGAACAGAACATTTGAATAATTCCAATATTAATTATTACCTGTCTTTCTTCAGACAGGATTTTTTTATTGTGTTGGGGTTAAACAACACGTCAACCCTTGTGGGTCATTTTGTATCGTCTCCCAGAGAAAGGGAGAAAAGAGATAGAAGAGATAGTAGAGGAGATGAAAGGGAGGGACAGGGAAGAAAGAGGAACAAGAATGAAAGTGAAGAAACTGAAGAAATGAAAACATCCCTCCTCTACCCTTACCTGCTACAAGGATAGCAGGCCTTGCCCAACTGTAAGCCAATATCAGATGGATGCCCCGGTGCCATAAGATACATGACACCTTCGCCACACCCGACCATCCCTGTTCAGACAGGAAGAAGTGGTGGGTAAGATACCCTGGCCTGGGCAGCTAGCTTGCCCCCAGCCCTGAAAACTAGGCAAACTGATATCAGAAAAGAGTTTTTAACAACTCAAAACATAAATTTCAAATGCATGGACATTAGAACTGTAATAATACCTGCTTTTATCTATTTTCCTCTTTTGAGGAAGGGGATCGGGGCAAAAATGCTGTGGCCATTAAATTGCTCCCAACCAAGCCATGGTATCTTACCCCCAACCCCTTCCTGTTTAGCGTTTTCTGGCATAGGTGCAAGCTTCTAAGGCTCTCAATTTCCTCCTATCCAGTAAAAGATGCATATGTACATAAAAAATCAGTTTTGCCATGTTTCTTTATAAGGATTTTTATTTAAAGAAGACAAACTTACTGAATTAAGTTGTGTCAGATTTTCTTCAGGTGGCAGGGGTGGGGGGCAAGCTGCCCAAGCCAGGGTATCATCATCCTGGGGGAGGGGGGGCAAACTTATTTTTTTGTTATTTTTATTTTATCAGGCCACAGTATCTTGCCCCCTTCCTGTTTAGAGAAATATGGTTAATGGTCGATATTATGAATATTCAAATGACTGTTCAATAGGGAAGTCTATTCAGTCATAAACTATCTTTTGGAATGGAGTCTGCCAAGTTTTCTGGCATAGGTGCTAGCTTCTAAAGAAGGCCACTATACTCTGGTCCTCAGTTTCTTCCTATGCACATAAAAAACTAGTTTTCCCATGTTTCTATCATTAAGATTTTTATTTAAAAGGAATAAAATCTTTCTGTTAAAGTTCTGTCAGGTTTTTTCTGGGGTGGGTGGCAAACTGCCCAGGTCACAGTATCTTACCCCCCATCTCACCTCCAGTTATAGAAAAATAGTTAATGGTCAGTATTATGAATATTCAAATGATTGTTTAATAGGTAAGTCTATTAAGTGATAAATTGTCTTTTGCAATGGAGTCTGCCAGGTTTTCTGGCATAAGTGCAAGCTTCTAAGGCTAGTTTGCTCGCAACCAGGACATGGTATCTTACCCCGCTCCCCCCCCCCCACCCCCCCCCCCCCCCACACACACACACACACCTGCCTGTTTAGGTTTTCTGGCATAGGTGCGAGCTTCTTAGGCTCTCAATTTCATCCTATCCAGTAAAAGATGCATATGCACATAAAAATCAGTTTTCTAATGTTTCTATACAAATCTTTCTGCATTAAGTGCTGAGATTTTCTGGGGGTGGGGGTGGGAGGCAAGCTGCCCAGGCCAGGGTATCTTCACCCCCAGGGGGCAAGCAGCCCAGAGGCAGCTTCACCTGTGGGGGGCAAGCTGCACAGGGTGCAAGATAAACTGGTACACCCATATTGATTTTTTGTGCCTATCCCCGACCCAAAGTCATGTCTCCATTATGATAAACAATCAAATTGTCAATCAGTAAATAAACTGATTATGATTGGCAGACAATTAGTCATAATCACTGTAATTGTCATAATCAGTGTCATTGTTGAGTACATCTATTTAATGCTAAATCAGTAAAGCATGTCCACCTGCCATCTATACGGAACCAAAAAAGAAACTTTCGCGAGACTTCAATGGGACTGTTTCCATATGTGTATATTAACAGTTTTTATTTGTATTTGTTATTGCACAATAATTTAAAATCAATTCATCAAAGTTCATTTACTGTCTGAAAATTATCAATTTCATTGGATTTTTCAATTTCATTTGAGGTAGGTGTCAATTCATTTTTTTGGGGCTTTAGTAACGAGTATGCCCACCGCGAGCATTGCTAACAGCTTGGCAGCGACGACGCATTCAGTGGATGAGATTATTAATTTGAGCCTGGGGTATATTATTCCACTCTTCTAGCAAAGCGTCACGGAGCTCATTGACGTTACCAGGCGGATTTTGACGTTGCCGTACACGTGTGACAAGATTATCCCAAAGGTGCTTGATGGGATTTAGATCTGGGCTTTTTGAGGGCCAGTCATCTATGAAATCAATATTGTTGTTTCACAAGAACTGGATATTGTCACGGGTGACGTGAGGTCTGGTGTTGTCTTGCTGAAACACAGAAATAACGCCGTGAATTTGTAAGAGAGGAACAACGTGTGGGGCAAGGACACAGTCTCTATACTTTTGAGCGTTCAAATTGCCATCAATGACCACTAATTGGGTACGATACCCATAACTTATTCTGGCCCAGACTATCATGGAACCCCCACCACCAAAACGATCCAGCTGAAGAACGCAACAGTCAGCGTAACGTTCATGATGTGTCTATCAGCTCATTGAAGCCTGTCACGGCGATGACGATCCGTTATACTGTTCCGATGTAGGGACGACGTGCATGTAAATTGTTTTCAGCCAAACCATTTCGCATGGTTTGAGCGGAAATCCTGGGGTTATGAGTACCATGGGTGACAGACGCTGTAGCTGTCACAGTTAAAAAACGATTTCGTAAATGTTGGTTCAAAATATAGCGGTCTTGCGCCAGCGTGGTCACACGTGGTCTACCGCTACGTGGAAGATCTTCCGTGCTTCTGGTCTGCACAAACCGCCGTCTCAGACTTCTAACTGCCTGCAGAGATGATCCAACTTGTGCAGCAACATCTTCCGTTGAAGCTCCTGCCTCCAGCATCCCAACGGCTCTCTCTCTTAAATGTTTCGCAATTCGAGGCATCGAAATTTTGCCCAAATTGTATCGATATAAAAGTGTTTAGGTATTTTTATGACTGTAGTTGTCAAGTGCAATTATTTGCAGGGAAAAAAGTTAACACATGTAAACCAGATATGTCCACCCCGTGCGTGCACGTGAAAATGGAGGTTTTGTCAAAACAGACGATATCGTTCGACATGAGGGGATTATCTGACCGATTTCCCAAAGCAGGACGTCAGTGTAAACTACTACATACACATTTTTCTACATGTTGTATTTAACCTTATAAGTTTAAGACCTTTTTTTTTTGGTGTTGAGGTTTTACGGCCCAGTCAACCCAATGGGGTCATGTCGAGCGCGGTCAGTTTACCTAACCACACGTTTACTGGGCAGGCTTATTCCTCTAAGCAGTTAACCAGTATTGTGCACATTCTTTCTCCAGAAACTGACAACTGCCCTTCTTGAATCAGCGGAAGGGAGAGAATGACCGTAGAAAATATTTCATGATCAATCACCACGAAAGAATGTTGCCGACCTCGGCGGGGGTTGAACCCACGACCTCCTGGTCTCCAGTCGGACGGCGCATCCAACTGAGCCACCGAGGCCGGCAAGTTTAAGACCTACTTTGGGAAAGTTTCTTTTTTGGTTCAGTATATTTAGCTTGTAATCATACAGAGCAGAGCATCCTCATTATGATCTATCATGCCTCTAAGGCTGGCACGATTAATCGCATAATCGATTGATAAATACCGCAAAAATGATTATCATTACAGATTCGCTAATAATAGATCATTTGATTTGTCTGTTGCTTTACCGTATTTGACCTTAGTATTCAGACACCTCAACACTTTACCATATTAATCTAAAATTTAAACAAGGACAATTTACTATCCACTTTAGTGTCTTCAATAGCTGGATGAGTGGCTGGATGAGTGGCAAACAGTGTAGACCCTGATGAGACGCAGCATTTGCGGCATCTCATCTGGGTCTACACTGTTTGCTCATGCCTGTCTGGCCAAATGCATACAGTAAAATATGACATATGGTAAGAATCATGCTCAGTCAGATAGGCAAAATTATTATCAAATCTTCAGTGATTACTAATCGATTTATCACATCCAACTGAGCCACTGAGGCCGGCGAAAAAAAAAAAATTTGATTATGTTGGGGTTTAATGACACATCAATCCTTGTGGGTCATTTTGTGTTGTCTACCAGAGAAAGGGAGAAAGAAGAGAGATAGAAAAGATAGTAGAGGAGATGAAAGAGAGGGACAGGGGAGAAAGGCAAAAATGAAAGTGAAGAAACAATTTCTCCTCTACCCTTACCTGCTGCAAGGATAGCAGGCCTTGTCTGACTGCAAGCATATCTCAGTTGGATACCCCGATGATGTAAGGTACACAACACCTTTGCCTCACCCAACCAACCCCTACATCATCAACAAAGTCAAAAGCAGAAAATCAAGATCTGCAGTGACAAAAAATTTGGCATTCCTGAGGCCATGCAAAAGGGATGGTTGAAAGATGAAGATAGACATGATCATCTCTATCAGAAATGGACAATCCAGAGCAGAAGAGAAAGTGCCTCTGAGAAGCCCAAGGAAATATACTCATATCACGATCCAGTTATATCGCGATATTGAAACTCGGACCCCTAGGACAGCAATATATTGGATCAGGGTTCGCGTTACCGATCGCCATTGTCGCCATTTGCGCAGAAAAATAAAATTTGGCACAAAAAATCATAAATTGGCGAAAACAAGTGGCGAAAAAAATATCATCTGAATTACCCACTACTGAGTCATATAATTGTCGCGCGTGTCTATCGCACCATCCTTGATTGTATAATTCGCCAATTAGCAACTCAATTATTGATCAGAAAACGGAAGCTGATCAAATTAACCTGAATTTGATGAAAGCGATATAAGGTCACGTGCCATGATGCGCAGTTTGACAGTAGCACCACCCACTTTCCACGCCTTTCATCCTAAATATTCATGAGGCTCTGCCGAAACTACCAATCAGGAATTAATGTCAGAGTCGCATCGCCTACGTCACGGAAATTTACCCAGAATGTAATCATGTGGAACCCTATGTCAAACACAAAGATGGAAAACAAATTGATTACACGAGAAATAATTATTGTCATTAATCGGTTCGGCTTATTAAAGCGGTAAGTACACTTTGACAGTGCCGACTTTAATTAAGCATGTTTCGGTACCTTCTTATGAGCCTTAATTTTATTTGGCAATCAACGAACATCGTCCTGAAAAAAAACACAAAAAAAAAAACACGAATAATGCCTCGGAGACGGACACATTAGTCTCCGATGGTCCGGATCGCGCATTCGATCCCCACAGATTGTAGCGATTTATTATGAAACACATAAATTTGCTACGGTCATTCGCTCCTTCCACTGCTTCAAGACTGGCAGTTACAAGTTTCTTGCGGAAGGGTGTTCAATGTACTGGTTAACCGCTTATTGTATAAGCATGCCCCCTCTTTTTTATTGGCTCAATTCTTAAAAAAATGCTGTTCCCCATTCCATTTCGTATAGACCAGACTCGTAAAGCAATTGCAGTAAACTCCCTTTTAAGTTAGTTGCAGTTAGCTCCCTTAAAACAGTAAAACCTGCTGTATTAGAAACTTACCCCGCATTTATCAGGGTACAAATGAATATTGTTACGTTATTCTCTTACAGTATAATACATTAATAACATTATATTTATTGGCTTATACAGCACTTTTCAGAACTTTCGTTTCCATGTAAAGTGTTCCATTTTTGTGTCCAACATTCGATATGCAAAACAAAGACTTATTATTAATTCAATACATTGTAATTAATTAATTACAGCAAAAGTTTTAAAAATCAGTGCAAAGAATTACTTTCAAGTCCCCCACACATTTCACATTATACTGACTCTTGAATCTATCGCTGCAATTAAAAGAATCAGTAAATGAACACCTTTTTTCTGACAAGATAATTCTTTGGCGAAAAATGGCCAAAATTTGGCTCAAAATCTGGCTCAAAGTTAAAGAAAATGGCACAAAAAAAATCAAAGTGGCGAAAATGGTGGCGAAAGAAAAAGAAATCCTAGTGCGAACCCTGTTGGATGTACATTTTGCAATTTTTACAGTTTATTTCTCACATGAAAAATTGTTCCCAGCAATGGCTAACAGGCCAAAGCCTATTTATGTACCTTACAACATCACATTATTTTAAGTGTAAGGTAGTCTTTGTGATATCTTAATCTGCTGTTTAGGTATGAGGCATTTTTGTCTTTATGAAAAAATCACTACAGTAAAATGAAATACAAATTTTCCCTGTTACAGACATGTCAAAGCCTATTTTCTGGGAAAAACAAACTATTTCATGTTGTTGTCTGCTGACTTCTCACCAGGGCCCATTGTTCAAA
Source organism: Anodontia alba (assembly GCA_964016985.1). Lineage (NCBI taxonomy): Eukaryota > Metazoa > Mollusca > Bivalvia > Lucinida > Lucinidae > Anodontia > Anodontia alba. Next base: position 53,968,199 of record OZ024823.1, on the reverse strand, counting down.
ATTTAATAAGTTGAAGTTAAAGTTTCTATCTTGAAATATGGCAAATATTTTTTGCTGAAAAATGTGAGTAGCTTTTGCACTGACATTTTTGCAGCAAAAATATTAAAGTATCTGAAACTAGAGCAAGTGCCCAGAGGGTCATGAATATCCCCGGCCATTGCCATTTCTTAATTATTTGTTTGATTTGGGCTTAACATCCCTTTCAACATCTTTCAGTCATATCACAATGGTGTCTGGACATGGCAGGGAGCTCAATGCTCACTTTAAGAGTGCTGCCTCACTGAAATATCACACCCTGGACACTTTGACATGATATTCCACCCAGTCACATTATACTGACACTGAGCTGACCAGTTCTAGCTCTACTTTCTTAATGCTGAGCGCCAAGCAAAAGAGCAGCTAGTACCATTTCAAAAGTCTTTGGTATGACCCGGCCGGGGATCGAACCCGCAACCTCCCAGTCACAAAGCGGATGCTCTACAACTGAGCCACTGTGCCAGTTATTTCTTAATTATAAAATATTTCAAAGTCAATGACAATGATATGAGGCAAAATCAATGGACCATGAAATATAGGTCACTGCCCCACATATAGTTTACAAGGTCAATCTCTGAGTGACACTGACCTATCATCCCAAGTACAACTTTTCTGGAGTAAACAGTCTTCAAGACATGAAGCAAAATCACTGGACCATAAAATTTAGGTCACTGACCTACATATACTTGAGAGGTTAATCTGATGGTCACACTGATCCATTATACCAACTATGATGTTAATCCATTAAATAATCTAGAAGATATTAAGCAAAATCACTAGACCATGAAATAAAGGCCTGTCGATTTATATTCACTTTGAGGTCAAAGTTTGGGTCACATTGTGTCATTGTATGTAAATATGACACTTAGGCATCAACTAGTGGGCGATATAAGACAAAATCACAGGGCTATGAAATATAGGTCACATAATCCCAAACTATGATAGTCATACATCATATTGTCTTCAAGATGTAACATAAAACCACTGGACCATGAAATATAAGTCACAGTGATCTACATTTACTTTTAGGTCAACTGTCGGATCATACTGACTCATAATCCCAAATAATGATGTTCATACATCAAATAACATTCAAGATATAAGGCAAAATCACTGTACCTTGAAATATAGCTCAAGGTGACCTTTATTTGTTATAATGTCAATCTTGGTGTCACACAGAACCAATATCCCAAGTATCACATTAATCCATGAAATAGTCTTCAAAATAGAAGATAAAATTGTTGGAGCATGGATGGCTGGTCGGACGGATGGAAAGACATTAGGATGGACAATTAAACGGATGGACAGAACCGACAAAAACTATATACCCCTTTGGCATATTTGTATGCCGGGGGTATAAACTTAGCTACAATATTTAACAAGTTTGTCATTAAAAAGTTAGTTAAGCTAATGATGCCATAAGCTAACAATGCTTTCATGAAGAAAAACTGTTACACCTCCAAGGGAGATCATTCTTATCAAAAAATATTTTCTCCTTTTTTAAAGGTGCTACACTTAAATGAAAACATTTTCTCCCTTAAAAACCAAATACATTCATTTTACATTAGCATCTACCCCATTTAAGAGGTAATTCACTTTCAGAGAAGCAAACTTTTCTGCAAGTGTGGTGTCCCCTTGACAATAGGAGGCAAAAACATACTTCATAGACTACTCATCAAGTTTTTTGTTTGAGTTTTAACGTTACATCACTATCAACAATTTCTCAGTCATGTTGTGACTGTGTCTGGACAAAGGTGGGACCCAGCTAGCTTTCATTATAAATCTACAGCAGGCTGTTATCAGCCTGTCAGCTACCCTGACGAGCCGATAACAGCCCACTATAGATTTATGTAGAATGATTACTCAAAAATGATGCTCTTTTTACAGTGCTGCTTATTGCTGTATCCTAACCCAGACATACTGAAATAATACTACCACCAGTCATATTATACTGAAAGTGGTGTGACTAATCCTAGCTCTTATTCCTAATGCTGAGTGCCAAGGTATTATGAATTTCAGAAAGTCTTAGGTAGGATCCAGCTGGGGATTAAACACACAACCTCTTAAACTTTAAGAGACTATGCCATGATCCACTTAAATTGGGCAAATTAGAATTATATAATGATTTACTGTATAAAATAAAACCAGAAAAAGAGTTACCACAGACTTTAACAGTGCTACTATCATTACAGGTAATCATGAAGTTCAACAAAAATATTTTCATCATTATCTTTACCAATCAGTAGAGTACAATCAACAAGTTCCATTAACAATATTGTTAAACATAAAGAAAAAATAAATCAAGTTCATCTTACCATTGATATGAAAATTATCATATGTCAAGAGTGCTGCTAACATGGTCAGTACTAAGGTCCTCATGACAGTCATTATCCTCCTCCTCTGCATCACCATCATCTAAGGTACCAACATCTGTAATTAACTGCAAAACTGTACAAAAATACCAATGACTACATCAACTAGAAAAGATGTTTTAGAAAAAAAGAAAAACAAATGCCCCCCGCTCCCCCCCCCCCCCCCCCCCAGCATCCCACATCATCCTAATCAATCGTGCCACAGTTGTCATTCTTGTACATAACACATCATCTTGTTCTGATCTACACTTGTACCAAGTATCATCAAAATATTCTGAAGGGTATTCCTGTTACAGAGCAGAGATAATAAATCAAATTCAAACACAAGAAGGGGAGATACCTCCAAAAGTAAAAACAAGACAAAGTTGTCATTCTTGTATGTGACATGTCATCTGGTCCTGATCTTCATTACTACCAAGTATCATAAAAATATTCCAAAGAGTGTTCGACTTACATAGCAGACACAAAATCCATGCATAATCACTGTCAAATATAACAAAGGGAGATAATGCCAAAAGTAAGAAAGACAGAGTTGTCATTCTTTCACAAGACCCTTCATCTCATCCTGCTCTATATTTCTACCAAATACCATCAAAATATTCAGAAGGGTATTCGAGTTACAGAGCTGACACGAAATCAATTTAAAAAACAAAACAAAGGAAGAGAACTCCAAAAGAAAGAAAGCCTGAGTTGTCACTCTTGTATGTGATGTGTTGTCTCATCTTGTTTTGCATTTTTACCGAGTATCATCAAAATGTTCTGAAGGGTATTCAACTTACAGAGCGCAAAGCATAATCACTGTCAAATATAACATAGGAGGATAATGCCAAAAGTAAGAAAGGCAGAGTTGTCATTCTTGTACACAACACGTCGTCCTGTCCTGTTCTACATTTCTACCAAGTACCATAAAATATTCCAGAGTATTTGAGCGGACACGAAATCAATGCATAATCACTGTCAAATATAACAAAGGGAGATAATGGCAAAAGTAAGAAAGGCAGAGTTGTCATTCTTGTAAGCAACATGTCATCTTGTCCTATTCTACATTTCTACCAGGTACCATCAACATATTCTGAAGGGTATTCCAGTTACAGAACAGACAAGAAATCTATTTCAAACAAAACAAAGGGAGATAACTCCAAAACTAAGAAAGCCAGAGTTGTTATTCTTGTACACGACATGTCATCTGGTCCTGTTCTACATTTCTACCAAGTATCATAAAAATATTCCAAAGGGTCTTTGACTAACAGAGCGTACACGAAATCAATGGATAATCACTGATTTTCAAGATGGTAGCCATTGTGGATTTCTGATTGGAACAATTTTAGCTACAAGTCGCCCTGATATTTCCTAGCAAGTTTCCAGTCAATTGGCCTTTCAGTACATGAGAAGTTCAAAATAGATTTTCAAGATGGCCACCATGGTGGCCATTTTAGATTTCCAATTTCCAATTAGATTGGCCTTTCAGTTCAGGAGAAGCAGCAAAAAAAAAGATTTTCAAGATGGCGGCCATCTTAAATCTCTGATTGGAATGATTTTAGTTATTTTAGAACTACAAGTCACCCCGATGCTTCCTACCAAGTTTCAAGTCAATTGGCCTTTTGGTTCAGGAGGAGAAACAAAAAATAGTTGGTTAGTACTTGATGCTCTATCTTTGGTCGGGCCCACCGGAGTCTTACTGTTGGTTTTCTTTTGCTCTAGCATTTCAGTTGTTTCGTGCTGTCGAGTCCTCATCGTTGTTTAATCTCTGTAATAAGTTGATTTTTTGTGTTCTCGGAGATGTAGCACTGATGAGTTAGGAAGCCTTCATGCGGACTGAACAAATTATGTGTCTAAACCACAGCAGAAGTAAGGGCGAGGATTGTGGCCACGTAATCGATTTAAGCCCCCCAGTGAAATACTTTTCACTGACCGTTCCAAGGCGGTTCTTCTGTCATGGTTTATTTTTGTTATAGTTCGTCTTTGAATGTGTGTGCCACTTACATCTTTTTGTTTTGGATAGCCATTTGGCCACTTTGTGGGAAAGTAACTGTCCGTTTGGCTTTCTGCTAGTGATGTTTCCATTAGGGTCTAGTTATTTTGTGTTTGTGTTTCTTTCCCTTTGATGTCTCTGATGGGAGGTGTGGGATAATTGCATCAATTCCTGATCATTGCCCTCCTTTCTATTTTTCAAGATGGCCATCATCTTGGATTTCCGATCTAAACAATATTAGCTATATTTGATCTAAAAGTTACTCAGAGGCTTCCTACCAAGTTTCGAGTCAATTGGCCTTTTGGTTCAGGAGGAGAAACGAACAAGAGGGCCATGATGGCCCTGTAATGCTCATCTGAGTATCATAGCACCTTGAGAACCTGACCTAGAACTGATCATGGCAAACATTCTGATCAAAATTCAAAATGATTATATTAACAAGTAAGACAATGTAGCATGTCAAATTGACTGTGAAATAGAGGTCAAGGTCAAATATGGATGACTGCACTCAAGAGGCCATGCTAAGATGTATGCATGTACTAACTAGACAAAGTGCCCAGTGGGGCATGTATACCCCCGACCAGTGCTACCGCCAGTTTTTAAAGAGCACAAAGTATGTAGCTTTGACTCTGGAGATGGCAGTTGTATGCTATATGTTATAACATTGAAAAAATTCAATCACACATAATATGAAGCCCTTGACCTTTAAGATCAGGCACAGGTGCAGGGATTGAGCTAAATAAAACTTTAGCCCTATAACTATCACCATATACCAGTGAAATCAGTCTTTATAATATAAGCAAAAATGACATTTGTATGAAACGTCTGTGATTGATTGATTGTGTTGGGGTTTAACGACACGTCAACCCTTGAGGGTCATTTTGTGTCGTCTCCCAGAGAAAGGGAGAAAAGAGATAGAAGAGAGAGTAGAGGAGATGAAAGAGAGGGACAGGGAAGAAAGAGGAACAGGAATGAAAGTGAAGAAACAGAAGAAATAAAAACATTCCCCCTCTACTCTTACCCACTACAAGGATAGCAGGCCTTGCCCAACTGTAAGCCAATATCAGTTGGACGCCCCGGTGATGTAAGATACACAGCACCTTCGCACCACCCGACCACCCCCTGAAACGTCTGTGACCTTGACTTAAAAGCCATGCCCCAGCTTGGGGATGATGCCCAGAAAAACTTAAGGCCTATATATACCATCATGCTTAATATTAATGAAACCAACAAAAGGATCTTCATAAAATATAGCTATATAAACTTAGATGCAATGTTTTTTTTACTTTTATATGAATTTTCTAAGTCTGTGACCTTGACCTCAAGGTCATACCCTAGGGTAAGGATGATGCTGAGTAAAACTCTAGACCTATATCTACCAACATGTAAAATATAAAAGAAATTCCACAAAGGGTCTTGATGGTATAGCTATATAAACATAAACATAAAAATTTTGACTTATTTATGAAAATTCTAAGTCTGTGACCTTGACCCCAACGTTATTCCCCTGGATAGGGTTGGTGCTGATAAAAACTTAAGCCCTATATCTACCATCAGGCCAAACATGAATTAAATCCATCAAAGGCTCTTCATAATATAAGGTCTTATAAACTTTCACGTAAAAACTTTGACCCTAAGACAAAAATAAAGTATGAACAAATAATGCTTCAACGGATGGATGGACAGACAAACAGATTCCTTGCTGATAGCTATATCCGCTCAACCTGTCAATTAGGGTATAATAAAATCTAACAAAAGGTCTTGATGATATGGCTATATAAACTTAAAAGCAAAACCTTTTACTTTTAAATGAAACTTCTAAGTTGGTGACCTTGACCTCGGTCACAACCGGGGTGGGGATCATGCGGAGTAGGACGCTAGGCCGATATCTACCAACATGTTAAATATAAATGAAATTCCTCAAGGGTCTTAATGATATAGCTATATAAACTTAAACACATAAACACAAAAATATAAATGAAATTCCTAAAGGGTCTTGATATAGCTATATAAACTTAAACACAAAAAACTTTGACTTTTTTATGAAAATTGTAAGTCTATGCCTTGACCCCAAGGGTCTCCCCCGGGGTGGGGATGGTGCTGATAAAAACTTAAGACCTATATATGCCATCATGCCAAATATGAACAAAATGCATCAAAGGGTCTTCAAAATATGAGGTCTTATAAACTTTAACACAAAAACTTTGACCCTAAGACAAAAATAAAGTATGAATGAATACTTCAACGGACTGACGGACAGACAAACAGATTCCTTGCTGATAGCTATATCAGGTCAACCTTTCAGATAGGGGAAAATGAAATTTAATAAAAGGCCTTGATGATATGGCTATATAAACTTATTCGCAAAATTTTTTACTTTTATATGAAAATTCTAAGTTCGTGACCTTGACCTCAGTCACATCCAGGGTGGGGATCAAGTCCTTGACCTTGACCCCAAGTTCACCCCCGGGACGGGGATGGTGCTGATAAAAACTTTACACCTATATCTACCTTCATGCCAAATATGAATGATATCCATCAAACGGTCTTCAAAATATGAGGTCTTAAAAACTTTAACACAAAAACTTTGACTCTGTGACGGAAAGACGAACAAACATATGAACGAACGAACATATGTACGAAAGAATGAAAGGATGGACGAACGGAAAAGCAAAAACTATATACCCCCACATACTTCGTATGTCGGGGGTATAAAAAAAGGTCTTGATGATATGGCTATATAAACTTAAAAACGCAAAAATTTTTACTTTTATATGAAAATTCTAAGTTCATGACCTTGACCTCTGTCACACCCGGGGTGGGGATCATGCGGAGTAAGACGCTAGGCCGATATCTACCAACATGTTAAATATAAATGAAATTCCTCAAGGGTCTTGATGATATAGCTATATAAACTTAAACACAAAAAACTTTGTCTTTTTTATGAAAATTCAACACAAAAAACTTTGTCTTTTTTATGAAAATTCTAAGTCTGTGACCTTGACCCCAAGGGTCACCCCTGGGGTGGGGATGGTGCTGATAAAAACTTAAGACCTATATATGCCATCATGCCAAATATGAACGAAATGCATCAAAGGGTCTTCAAAATATGAGGTCTTATAAACTTTAACACAAAAACTTTGACTCTAAGACAAAAATAAAGTATGAATGAATACTTCAACGGACTGACAGACAGACAAACAGATTCCTTGCTGATAGCTATATCAGGTCAACCTTTCAGATAGGGGATAATGAAATTTAATAAAAGGCTTTGATGATATGGCTATATAAACTTATTCGCAAAATTTTTTACTTTTATATGAAAATTCTAAGTTCGTGACCTTGACCTCGGTCACATCCAGGGTGGGGATCATGCCAAGTAAGACGCTAGGCCGATATCAACCAACATGTCAAATATAAATGAAATTCCTCAAGGGTCTTGATGATATAGCTATATAAACTTAAACACAAAAAACTTTGACTTTTTTAACGAAAATTCTGTCCGTGACCTTGACCCCAAGGTCACCCCCGGGGTGGGGATGGTGCTGATAAAAACTTTTGACCTATATCTACCATCATGCCAAATATGAACTAAATCCATCAAAGGGTCTTCAAAATATGAGGTCTTATAAACTTTAAAGCAAAAACTTTGACCCTGTGACTTTTTTACAAAAATTCTAAGTCCGTGACCTTGACCCCAAGGTCACCCCGGGGTGGGGATGGTGCTGATAAAAACTTTAGACCTATATCTACCATTATGCCAAATATGAACTAAATCCATCAAAGGGTCTTCAAAATATGAGGTCTTTTAAACTTTAACGCAAAAACTTTAACCCTGTGACAGAAAGACGAACGAACGAACGAACACGCGAGCGAACAGACTAACGTACGTACAAACGAACGGACAAACAGAAAAGCGAAAACTATATACCCCCACATACTTCGTATGTCGGGGGTATAAAAACATATCTCTGGCTGTAGGAGCAATAGCTACTGAGAAATTGACCTAAACACAAACACTTCACAAGTACCAAATATCACTCTGTAGGACCAATAATTACTGAGAAACTGGCCTATTCTGAAAAACTTAAGAAAGTCACTGGACAGTGAAATATACATCACCTAGAAATCATCAAGACAAACATTTTGAGAAAGATTCATGATGATCACTTCAATAAAAGCACCGCAAGCATAATACCCCGCCATAGTAACTAGACAAAGTGCCCAGTGGGGCACATATACCCCCGACTAGCGCTACCGCCACCTTTTAAAGAGCACAAAGTATGTAACTTTGACTCTGGAGATGGCAGTTGTATGCTATATGTTATAACATTGAAAAAATTCAATCACACAGTAATATGAAGCCCTTGACCTCAAAGGTCAGGCACAGGTGCAGGGATTGAGCTAAATAAAACTTTAGCCCTATAACTTTCACCATATACCAGCGAAATCAGTCTTTATAATATAAGCAAAAATGACATTTGTATGAAACGTCTGTGACCTTGACTTAAAAGCCATGCCCCAGCTTGGGGATGGTGCCGAGAAAAACTTCAGACCTATATATACCATCACGCTTAATATTAATGAAACCAACAAAAGGGTCTTCATAATATAGCTATATAAATTTAGATGCAATGTTTTTTTTTACTTTTATATGAAATTTCTAAGTCTGTGACCTTGACCTCAAGGTCATACCCCAGGATAAGGATGATGCTGAGTAAAACTCTAGACCTATATCTACCAACATGTAAAATATAAATGAAATTTCAAAGGGTCTTGATGGTATAGCTATATAAACAAACACAAAAAATTTGACTTATTTATGAAAATTCTAAGTCCGTGACCTTGACCCCAATGTTAATCCCCGGGATAGGGTTGGTGTTGATAAAAACTTAAGCCCTATATCTACCATCAGGCCAAACATGAATTAAATCCATCAAAGGCTCTTCATAATATAAGGTCTTATAAACTTTAACGTAAAAACTTTGACCCTAAGACAAAAATAAAGTATGAACAAATAATGCTTCAACGGATGGATGGACAGACAAACAGATTCCTTGCTGATAGCTATATCCGCTCAACCTTTCAATTAGGGTATAATAAAATTTAACAAAAGGTCTTGATGATATGGCTATATAAACTTAAAAGCAAAAACTTTTACTTTTAAATGAAACTTCTAAGTTCGTGACCTTGACCTCGGTCACACCCGGGGTGGGGATCATGCAGAGTAAGACTCTAGGCCAATGTATAGCAACATGTCAAATATAAATGAAATTCCACAAGGGTTTTGACGATACAGCTATATAAACTTAAACACAAAAATTCTGACATTTTTATGAAATTGGAAGTCCGTGACCTTGACCCAAAGGTCACCCCCCGGGGTGGGGATGGTGCCAATAAAAACTTTAGAGCTATATCTACCATCATGCCAAATATGAATGAAATTCATCAAAGGGTCTTCACAATATGAGGTCTAATAAACTTTAACGTAAAAACTTTGACCCTAAGACAAAAATAAAGTATGAACAAATAATGCTTCAACTGATGGACGGACAGCCAACAGATTCCTTGCTGATAGCTATAGCCGCTGGCCTTTCAATTAGGGAATACTGAAATTTAACAAAAGGTCTTGATGATATGGCTATATAAACTTAAACGCAAAAATGTTTTACTTTTATTTGAAAATTCTATGTTCATGACCTTGACCTCGGTCACACCCTGAGTGGGGATCATGCGGAGTAAGACTCTAGGCCGATATCTAGCAACATGTCAAATATAAATGAAATTCCTAAAGGGTCTTGAGGATATAGCTATATAAACTTAAACACAAAAAACTTTGACTTTTTTATGAAAATTCTGTCCATGACCTTGACCCCAAGGTCAACCCTGGGGTGGGGATGGTGCTGATAAAAACTTTAGACCTATATCTATCATCATGCCAAATATGAATGAAATCCATCAAAGGGTCTTCAAAATATGAGGTCTTATAAACTTTAACACAAAAACTTTGACCCTGACTTTTTTTATGAAAATTCGAAGTCCGTGACCTTGACCCTAAGGTCACCCCCGGGGTGGGGATGGTGCTGATAAAAACTTTAGACCTATATCTATCAACATGCAAAATATGAATGAAATCCATCAAAGGGTCTTCAAAATATGAGGTCTTATAAACTTTAACGCAAAAACTTTGACCCTGACTTTTTTTATGAAAATTCTAAGTCCGTGACCTTGACCCCAAGGTCATCCCCGGGGTGGGGATGGTGCTAATAAAAACTTTAGACCTATATCTACCATCAAGCCAAAAATGAATGAAATCCATCAAAGGGTCTTCAAAATATGAGGTCTTATAAACTTTAACGCAAAAACTTTGACTCTGTGACGCAAAGACGAATGAACTAACGAACGAACGAACGTACGAACGAACTTACGTACGTACGAACGTAAGAACGGACTTTGTATGTCAGGGGTATAATTATTTGTTTATGTATTAAAGTTATCGTTGCGAAAATGTCTGGAAAGAAAATGAAGGAGGGACAGATAACAATCCTAAACTAGATGTTGATAATATCAATGGACAGATAACAATCCTAAACCAGATCTTGATAATATCAATGCATATAGCAAGTTTGGTTAACATGCCTAGTTATTTTCTCAAATTATCATCCATAAATGAAAATATGGCCTTGTCTCGGGCAGATAACTCTTTAAAAATTTGACAAAATTTGCCCATTAGCAATTCCAAACCAGATCTCCTTAATGTCTAAATATAGCAAGTTTGGTTGAAATCCTTTATTATTTACTAAAGTTATCGTCCGGAAACGAAAATATGGGCGTCTCGGGCAGATAACTCCGTAAAAATTTTACGAAATTTGCCCATTAGCAATCCCAAACCAGGTCTCCTTAATGTCAATGCATATAGCAAGTTTGAGGAAAATCCCTTGTTATTTACCCAAGTTATCACCCATAAACGAAAATATGGGCCTGTCTCGGGCAGATAACTCCGTAAAAATTTGACGAAATTTGCCCATTAGCAATCCCAATCCAGATCTCCTTAATGTCAATGCATATAGCAAGTTTGTGAAAATCCCTTGTTATTTACTCAAGTTATAGTCCGGAAACGAAAATATGGGCATGTCTCGGGAACTCCGTCAAAAATTGACAGAATTTGCCCATTTGCAATCCCAAACCAGATTTCTACAATATCAATGCACATATAAAATTTGGTGAAAATCCATTGAAGTTAACTCAAGTTATCATCCAGAAACAAAAAATGGATGGATGGACGGACTGACGGATGCCGGACGGACGGACAGACAGACACACGGACGACCAACGTGAAACCATAATACCCCGCCACTATTGTGTGGCGGGGTATAAAAATGTGGCCTCTAAAGAGTCAACAAGATTTTCCTTTGATTTGGCCTGGTGACCTAGTTTCTTATATCAAATGACCTAGAAATCATCAAGACAGCATTTTGAGCAATATTTATGATGATTATTTAAAAAATGTGACCTCTGGAATGTTAACAAGGTATTCCTTTGATTTGGCCTGGTGACCTAGTTTTTGACCCCATGTGACCCAGTTTAGAAATCATCAAGACAAACATTTTGGGCAAGATTCATGAAGATTGCTTCAAAAATGTGACCTCTAGAGTGTTAAGATCTTCCTTTGATTTAGCCTGGTGACCTCGTTTTTGACTCCAAGTGACCCAGTTTCAAACTTGACCTAGAAATCATCAAGACAAACATTTTGAGCAAGATTCATGATGACTGCTTCATAAATGTGACCTCTAAGAGTGTTAACAAGATTTTACACTGATGTGGCAGGTGACATAGTTTTTGACCCCACGTGACCCAGTTTCAAACTTGACATAGAAATCATCAAGACAAACATTTTGAGCAAGACTCATGATGATTGCTTCAAAAATATAACCGCTAGAGTGTTAACAAGGTTTTCTGCTGATTTGGACCGGTGACCTAGTTTTTGACCCCAAGTGACCCAGTTTAGAACTTGACTTAGAACTCATCAAGACAAACATTTTGAGCAAGATTTATGATGATTGCTTCAAAAATGTGACAGCTAGAGTGTTAAGTTTTTCCTTTGATTTGACCTGGTGACCTAGTTTTTGACCCCAAGTAACCCAGTATCAAACTTGACCTTGACTTCATAGGGGCAAACATTCTAGGCAAATTTCATCAAGATTGGGTCAAAACTGTGACCTCTAGAGTGTTAACAAACTAATTGTTGACAACAGACGACGGACAGAGGGTGATCACAATAGCTCACCCTGAGCTTTTGCTCAGGTGAGCTAAAAATAGACTTTCAAGATGGCTGCAATCTGGATTTCTGATTGGGACATTATAAGCTATTTTTGATCTACAAGTCACCATGATGCTTCCTATCAAGTTTCAAGTCAATTGGCCTTTTGGTTCAGTAGAAAAAGTAAAAAAATAGACTTTCAAGATGGCTGCCATGGTGGCCATCTTGGATTTCAGATCAGAATGATTTTAGCTATTTCTGATCTACAAGTCATCCCAATTAATGCTTCCTGTTAAGTTTCAAGACAACTGGCCTTTCGGTTCAGAAGAAGCGAAAAAATAGATTTTCAAGATGCTGGCTATGGTGGCCATCTTGGATTTCAGATCAGAATGATATTAGCTATTATTTTATCTACAAGTCACCCCGATACTTCCTACCAAGTTTCCAGTCAACTGGCCTTTTGGTTCAGGTGAAGAAGATCAAGAGATTTTCAAGATGGCAGCCATTTTGAATTTCAGATTGGAATAATTTAACTGTTTTTGATCTACTAGTCACTACGATGCCCCAAGCCAAATTTCAAGTCAATCTGTTCAACGGTTCAGGAGAAGTTGTTGAAAATGTGAAAGCTAACGGATGGACAGACAGACAGACGATGGACAATTGGCTATTGCATAAGCTGACCTGGAGGTAGGTGAGCTAATAATATCAAAACACTATTGTTTAATCATTTGTCCCTTGGAATTATTTTTTATAGAATTATCATTCTCAACAGTCAGTATTTCATCATCATCATCATCATCATCTGTACATGTGTGATAATCATAACTGTCATCACTGACTGCAACATCATCTGTACATGTGTGATAATCATAACTGTCATCACTGACTGCAACATCATCATTAATAGTAATGCTGTTTTGAAATGATCATAGAGTGTAAGTAAAACAAGCAAATTCAGAGAATTTATGTCCCCCACCTATTAAAAGTCTTCCAAACAAGAGCATCGGTGAAACCGAAGAATGCTCCCCAAAGACGCACAGTAGTGGGAGGGTTATGCTAGTGAAAGTGTAAAATACTTTAAGAGATATGCTACGGACAAGCTTATTATTGCAATCAAAGCTAGTGGCCTGGGCATCAGAAGGCCCAATGACAAATGACTAAAGATTCATTTGAAAGCCTGTAAAATATACAAAAAAAATAAAACTGTAGCAGGAGTTGCACTCACAAGATACCTTCCCCTTGTCCACTTCCAAAGTATTGAAGCAGGAAAAAAACTGAAGCTAAAAATGTGGAAAAAATAAAAAGAACAAGAGGGCCATGATGGCCCTATATCGCTCACGTGAGTATCATAGCACTCAAGGAGAATACGACTTAAACAGAGGAACATTTCTGCCAAATCATTTTGAAATCAGGCCATAGGCCTAGAAGATTTTTAAAGGTTTTTCTATTTTTAGCTCAGGTGGCCATTTCGTTCAGCAGAGCAGAACCATTTTAGCAATTTTGCTAAAAGGGTATTAGAGGAACATTTCTGTGAAATTATTTTGCAATCGGGCCCTTGGCCTAGGAGGAGATGTTGTTTAAAGATTTTCTTTTTTTTTGCTCTGGATACCATTTTGTTTAGTGGAACGGCACCATTTTAGTATTTTGCTAGAGGGTCACTCAAGAAACATTCATGTAAAATTATTTCGAAATCCATTAACTGGTTTAGGAGGAGATGTCTTTTAAGTAAATTGTTGTCAGATGCATGACAGTCTATGCCCTTTTTCTATTTTTAGCTCTGGTGGCCATTTTGTTAAGCTAAAAGGGACCATTTTAGCAATTTTGATCAAGGGACATAAGAGGAACTTAATTTCTGTGAAATTATTTTGAAATTCGGTCATAGGCCTAAGAGGAGATGGTGTTTAAAGGTTTTTCTATTTTTAGCTCTGGTGGCCATTTTGTTTAGCGGAGCGGAACCATTTAGGCAATTTTGGTAGAGGGTCACCCAAGGAACATTCCTGTAAATTTATTTCAAAATCCATTCACCAGTAAATTGTGACAGACAGACGACGGATGACGGACAACGCACAATGCACGAAGACTTGTCACAACAGCTCACCTTGAGACTGGCTCAGGTGAGCTAAAAAATAAAAAAACAAAATTTCAAGATTCCTATAACACACGTATATCCTCAGACCACAAGCAAAATGCTGGTAAAGTTTCAGAAGCATTTGCTTAAAGCTGTGGGCAGAGTTGTGCTCACAAGGTACCTACTACTATATGCACTTTCATAGTATTAAAGCATGAAAAAAAGTCTATGTTAATTTTGTTTGTGTTGAGGTTATACGGCCCAGTCAGCCCAATGGGGTCATATCGAGCGCGGTCAGTTTATCTAACCACACGTTTACTGGGCAGGCTTAGTCCTCTAAGCGGTTAACCAGTATTGTGCACATTCTTTCACCAGAAACTGACAACTGCCCTTCTTGAATCAGTGGAAGGGACAGAATGACCGTAGAAAATATTTCACGCTCAATCTCCACGAAAGAATGTTGCCAACCTCGGCGGGGGTTGAATCCGCGACCTCCTGGTCTCCAGTCGGACGGCACATCCAACTGAGCCACCAAGACAAAGTCTATGTTAAAAGTTAAAAATATGAAAAAAGTAAAAAAAAAAGTAATTTCAAGATTCTGTAAAAAGCATATGCATATTTTCAGACTATGGTTAAAGTATCTGTGTCGTTTCAGTGGGAATGGTATAAAACTGTAGGAAGCGTTGCACTCACATCTACACTTTCATAATACTGAAGCATGAAAAAAGTCTAAGTTAAAAATGTGAAAAATTTGAAAAAAAAAAAAAAAAAAATACTTCAAGATTCTGTAAAAAACACATACATATCTTCAGACCATGATTAAGATAAATGTGAAGTTTCAGAAGGATCGGTATAAAACTGTAGAGGAGTTGCACTCACAAGGTTCCCACTACACACTTGGAACCATGAAAAAAAAGTCTAAGTTAAAAATGTGAAATAAGTGAAAAAAAAAAAAATGATTCTATAAAAAGCACATGCATATCATCATACCACCTGTAAAGTTTCAAATGGTCCAAAACTGTAGGAGGAGTTGCACTCACAAGGTACATACTACAAATTCGGAACCATGCATCACACATCACGCACCAAGGAAAGCCGAATACCATCTCCCCTCACTTTTCTTCGAAAAGGTGGGGGACAAAAATGATTGCATTATCACCATTGTTAAATTATTAACATTGCCAAACTTTCTATTATGCTCAATACTTGATCAGCAATGCCATCATCATCATCATCATCATCATAGATACTATCAATACTGACATCATCATCATAATCATCATCATGATCATCAATACCGAAATCATTATCATCATCATAATTACCATCATCATCACTTAAAGTACTGTAATTTAAGAAATAATTTTTCTCTACTGTGAATTATCGAGAATGACACATGGTGTTGGAGGGAAAATTGTGAAGTATTAATTCAAGACAGTGAAGCAAGAGTAAACAAGCAAATTCCATAGGGAATTTATGTCCCCCACCTTATTTTTATTTGAGCTGTTAAAAATAAGTAAGTTAACCAGAGGATCATTGGTCCTGTATCACTTACCTGAGTATTGAAGCGGGAAAAAAAATGAAGCTAAAACTAGAAAAAGTGTCCATAGGACACGGATGCCCCCACCAAATGCCATTCAGAAAAAGGGTTTATATGTAATTGTAACAGGTATACCATGAAGTTATTATTAAGGCCCGGACACAGTTTACTATATGGAACTAAGTCAAGGGATGATAATTCAAAAATGAAAAACGCAAGAGTTGTCTTCCTTGTTCATGACACATCGTCTCAATGTGATGCATGCACCTGTAAAGTTTCATGAATATATTCCATATGGTTTAGGAGTTATGGCCCGGACACGGTTAACTATATGGAACTAAGTCAAGGGGAAATAATTCAAAAACCAAAAATGCCAGAGTTGTCTTCCTTGTTCATGACACATCGTCTGAATGTGATGCATGCACCTGTATAGTTTCATGAATATATTCCATACGATTTAGGAGTTATGGCCCGGACACGGTTTACTATATGGAACTAAGTCAAGGGAAGATAATTCAAAAACCAAAAATGCAAGAGTTGTCTTCCTTGTTCATGACACATCGTCTCAATGTGATGCATGCACCCATAAAGTTTCATGAATATATTCTACATGGTTTAGGAGTTATGGCCCGGACACGGTTTACTATATGGAACTAAGTCAAGGGGAAATAATTCAAAAACCAAAAATGCAAGAGTTTTCTTCTTTGCTCATGACACATCTTCTCAGTGTGATGCATGCACTGGTAAAGTTTCATGAATATATTTCATACAGTTTAGGAGTTATGGCCCGGACACAGTTAACTGTATGGAACTAAGTCAAGTGGAAATAATTCAAAAACCAAAAATACAAGAGTTGTCTTCCTTGTTCATGACACATCGTCTCAGTGTGATGCAGACACTGGTAAAGTTTCATGAATATATTTCATACGGTTTAGGAGTTATGGCCCGGACACAGTTAACTATATGGAACTAAGTAAGTCAAGCGGAAATAATTCAAAAACCAAAAATGCAAGAGTTGTCTTCCTTGTTCATGACACATCGTCTCAATGTGATGTATGCACCTGTGAAGTTTCATGAATATATTCCATACGGTTTGGGAGTTATGGCCCGGATACGAAGTGGGACGTACGGACGGACAGACCGACGGACGGACGGACGGACAGATGTACGGGACGGACAGGGGTAATACTAAATGCCCATCCGCTATTCTTCGAATAGGCGGGGGCATAAAAATTTGGAAAAAATCAAAAAAAAAAATAAAAATAAAAAATAAAAACATAATTTCAAGATCCCAAGAGCACACGTATATCCTCAGACCACAAACAAAATGCCTGTAAAGTTTCAGAAGCATTTGCTTAAACCTGTGTGAGGAGTTGTGCTCACAAGGTACCTACTACTATATGCACTTTCATAGTATTGAAGCATGAAAAATGTCTATGTTAAAAGTTAAAAATGTGAAAAAAGTAAAGAAAAAGTAACTTCAAGATTCTGTAAAAAGCATATGCATATCTTCAGACTATGGTTAAAACATCTGTATAGTTTCAGTGGGAATGGTATAAAACTGTAGGAGGAGTTGCACTCACAAGGTACCTACTACGAGGGTCGTGCAAAAAGTTCTGTCACTAATAGGCTTACTTAGTTTTATCCCAGGTATACTTTAAAATGCTTCACTGCACTTGAATGGTGTGTTGAATAGCTAACGATACCCGTTTATTTCGTGCAAATTGCTTTCCAACTGACTGAGTTATTTCAAACTGAAATAGATGCAGTCATATACATTGACCAGTTTATTTGTTAAGTTGGAACATGGACCAGAAGACTGAAATTCGTAGCTATATTAAATGCCGAATTAGGCTTAATATAGATTCAAAGCAGATATTTAATGAATTGTGTGGTATATACGGACCTCAGACCATTTCAATGCACACAGTTTTTAGGTGGGTTAAAGGTTTAAAGCTGGGAACTTTTCTGTTGAAGAGGATACCCATCCTGGAAGGCCTAAAACCTCTGTTACCAAGGCTAACATCGCTGCTGTAAAGATTGTGGTCAAACAGGATGCGCCATTGTCTGTTAAAGATATAGCTAGTTGTACTGGCATATCAGAAGGCAGTGTGCAAACAATTCTGAAAAAGCATTGGGACCTGAGAAAGGTTTGCTCTAGGTGGGTACCTCATTTGCTCACTGAGGAGCAAAAGATACAACGCCTTAGATGTGCCCGGGAACTTTTAAAAACATACAAAGGCTGTAATAGTTGGGTTATTTCTAACTTGCTAACAGGTGATGAAACCTGGGTGCACATGTTTGAGCCACAAAGAAGGGCTGATAATAACCAATGGAAGCGAAAAGATCAAAAACACCCATATATTGCCAAGGGAACTGTAAGTTCGAAAAAGATGTTGTACACAATTTTCTTTAATTCAAGTGGGCCACTCGTTCAAGTGCCTTGTCCATTCTGGTCATACAGTCACTGGCAGATTCTACAGGAATTCTGTACTGAAGAAAGTGAAAGAGTTTTACAATAAGAAATGACCAAGCAAAGGATGGTCAGGAGTCCACCTTTTACATGACAACGCCTCCTCTCATAAATGTGAGGTTGTTAAGTCTTTTTTGGCTTCTGAAAAGGTAAATGTTCTAAACCATCCACCTTATTCACCTGACCTGAGTCCCTGTGACTTCTTTTTATTTCCAAGGCTTAAGAAAATGCTTTCTGGAAATAAGTATATGTCTAGAAGTTCTCTTGGAAGCGCTATTTATCAGTGTCTCCAACAGATACCAAAAGATGACTATTTATCTGCTTTTCGCGTCTGGGTAAAAAGGTTACAAAAATGTGATTCAGAAAAGGGGGAATACTTTGAAGGTTTGTAATAAAAATATGTTTGATAAAACATAGCACTGAAGTAATCCGAACCCAGTGACAAAACTTTTTGCAGGACCCTTGTACATCTACACTTTCATAATATTGAAGCATGAAAAAAAGTCTAAGTTAAAAATGTCAAGAAACTGAAACAAGTTAAATCAAGCTTCTGTAAAAACCACATGCATATCTTCAGACCATGATTAAGATACCTGTGAAGTTTCAGAGGGATCCGTATAAAACTGCAGGAGGAGTTGCGCTCACAAGGTCCCTACTACAAACTCGGAACCACACAAAAAAGTCTAAGTAAATAAAACTGCAAGCCATGCACCATGCCCCGCCACAGCGACATATTCCCTATGCACTTCTGTAGTATAAGGGTTGAAAACAAGTTAAACATGAAGAGAAGCAATAAACAGTTATTTCATAACTCTTAAAAAAAAAAAAAAAAAAAACACAAAAAAGTCTAAGTTAAAAAAGGAATAAAAAGTGATAAAAAATAATTTCAAGATTCGGAAAAAAACAATATGCATATCTTCAGACCATCCTAAAAGCATGTGTAAAGTTTCAAAAGGATCGGCCTGAAAATGTAGGAGGAGTTGCGTGTACAAAGGTACATACTCCCTGTACATTTCTGTAGTATTAGAGCTCGAAAAAAGTCTAAGTTAAAAATGCAAAAAAAGTAATAAAAAATAATTTTAGGATTCTGAAAAAACAATATGCATATCTTCAGACCATCCTAAAAGCGCCTGTAAAGTTTGAAAAGGATTGGTCTAAAGATGTAGGAGGAGTTGCGGGCAGAAGGTACATACTCCCTATACATTTCTGTAGTATTAGGGCTCGAAAAAGTCTAAGTTAAAAATGCAAAAATTACAATAAAAAATTATTTTCAGGATTCTGAAGAAACAATATGCATATCTTCAGACCATCCTAAAAGTGCCTGTAAAGTTTGAAAAGGATTGGCCTAAAACTGTAGGAGGAGTTGCAGGCAGAAGGTACATACTCCCTATACATTTCTGTAGTATTAGGGCTCGAAAAAAGTCTAAGTTAAAAATGCAAAAAATGTAATAAAAAATAATTTCAGGATTCTGAAAAAACAATATGCATATCTTCAGACCATCCTAAAAGCGCCTGTAAAGTTTGAAAAGGACTGGCCTAAAACTGTAGGAGAAGTTGCGGGCAGAAGGTACTTACTCCCTATACATTTCTGTAGTATTAGGGCTCGAAAAAAGTCTAAGTTAAAAATGCAAAAATTACAATAAAAAATAATTTCAGGATTCTGAAAAAACAATATGCATATCTTCAGACCATCCTAAAAGCGCCTGTAAAGTTTGAAAAGGATTGGCCTAAAACTATAGGAGGAGTTGCGGGCAGAAGTTACATACTCCCTATACATTTCTGTAGTATAAGGGCTCGAAAAAAGTCTAAGTTAAAAATGCTAAAAAATGTAATAAAAAATAATTTCAGGATTCTGAAAAAACAATATGCATATCTTCAGACCATCCTAAAAGCGCCTGTAAAGTTTGAAAAGGATTGGCCTAAAACTGTAGGAGGAGTTGCGGGCAGAAGAATGCTGGGGGCGCGGACGGACGGACGGACACTCAAAAATTTCAGAGGGTATAACATAATACCCCGCCACTTTTTTGGTGGCGGGGCATAAAAATGTGAAAAAAGTAAAACAAAATAATTTAAGGATTCTGTAAAAAGCACATGCATATCTTCAGACCATGATTAAAACACCTGTAAAGTTTCAGAATGATCGGTCCAAAACTGTAGGAGTTGCGCTCACAAGGTACCTACTACATATACACTTTCATAGTATTGAAGCATGAAAAAAGTCTAAGTTAAAAATGTAAAAAAATTGAAAAAAATTAATTCAAGATTCTGTAAAAAGCACATGCCATGCATATCTTCAGACCATGATTAGGATAAATGTGAAGTTTCAGAAAGATCGGTATAAAACTGTAGGAGGAGTTGCGCTCACAAGGTCCCCACTACAAACTCGGAACCATGCAAAAAAAAAGTCTGAGTTAAAAATGTGAAAAAAGTGAAAAAAAAATAGAAAAAGTGCCTAGTGGAGCACATATACCCCCGACCAGTGCTACCGCCACTTTTTAAAGAGCACAAAGTATGTAGCTTTGACTCTGGACATGGCAGTTGTAGGCTATATGTTATAACATTGAAAAAATTCAATCACACATAATATAAAGCCCTTGACCTCAAAGGTCAGGCACAGGTGCAGAGATTGAGTTAAATAAAATTTTTTTAGCCCTATAACTATCACCATATACCAGTGAAATCAATCCATCTTTGTAATATAAGCAAAAATGACATTTGTATGAAAAGTCTGTGACCTTGACTTAAAAGCCATGCCCCAGCTTGGGGATGGTGCCGAGAAAAACTTTAGACCTATATATACCATCATGCTTAATATTAATGAAACCAACAAAAGGGTCTTCATAATATAGCTATATAACTTTTAATGAAAATTTTAATGTGACCTGCCTACTCAATGCCCTCTATATATTGGTAAAGTATCACAAAAATATCTTAAAGAGTTTTTAGGATTATTGCCCGCACAAGATTAAAATAACCAAGCGAAGAAACTGCAGAATGAAGTAAGTTAGAGTGTCATTCTTGAATGTGATATGCCTACTCAATGTCCTCTACATACTGGAGAAGTATCATGAAAATAGCTTAACAGGTTTTAAAGTTATGGTTCGCACAAAATTTTTACAATTCTGGAGACAAGGGGAGATAACTCATGGACCAAGTCAGTTAGAGTTGTCTTTCTTGTACCTGACACCCCTACCAAATGCCCTCTACAACCTGACAGTTTCCTGAAAATAGCTCAAAGGGTAGTTAGGAGTTATGGGGTGCACAATAATGCATTTATGGACAGACAGATGGATGGATGGATGGATGGACGGAATCCATGCTGACAGCTATATCCCCTAAACCTCTCGGTAGGAGGATAACGAAATTCAACACTGTGATGATATGTTACTCTAGTCACGGAGCTAGTCACGTTTTTGTATTCGTCTCAGTAGTATTACTATACCTTGAATACTCTTCTATGTAGTAAAAATAGATTTAGTTGTTCTGAGAATAAATCATGAAACTGAAAACACGTTTCTTTGTTAGACGAGTTTAAAAGCTCGTTAATACCCATTTAGGGTCTGATACAAAGTAAACATGGTGTCAGATAGAGGTTGAAACCTACGATGGATAAGCTGGAACCACCGAAGGGCCTGTCTCTTGAAGGAGACCTGGCTGAAAACTGGAAAAAGTTCAAACAACGTTTTGACCTATATCTCGAGGCTTCGGGAGCGGCGGAAAAGCAAGATAAAACCAAAACATGCATATTGTTGCACGTTATAGGGGAAGATGCCCTTGAACTTTATAACAATTTCAAATGGGAAAGTGAGGATGATAAATACAAGTACGAAAAAGTTAAGAAGCAGTTTGATGACTATTGTTCTCCAAGAAAAAATGAGACGTATGAACGTCACAAATTCTTTACGTGTACCAAAAAGTCATCAGAAACATTTGACGCTTATGTTAATGAACTGAGAACAAAGGCGAGAACATGCGGATTTGGTGATTTAACTGAATCATTAATAAGAGACAGATTGATTTGTGGTATACAGGATGACATTTTGACAGAAAGGTTATTACGGGTGCAGGATTTGACATTAGAGAAAGCAGTGACCATGTGTAGAGCTGCTGAAAGCACAAAGGAACACATGAAAGAAATTTCTGAATCCCAAGAGAAATCCGAACACATGAGTTTTATTAAAAAGTCAAAATCAAAGGCTTTTTCTCCACCAAAGAGAAAGACTGATCAGAGTCATAAATTCAAACAGGTTCCCACTCCTTCATCCTTAACAACATGTGGTAGATGTGGCAATAAACATACTTCAGATCAGAAATGTCCTGCTATGGGACAGATATGTAGACATTGTAATGGAAAAAACCATTTTGCAAGACAGTGTTTCTTCAATAAAGGTGAAAAGGCAAAAAGAGTGCATAACATAGAGGATGCCAGTGAAACAGAGAGTGAACCAGACTATTCAGACTTTTTTGTTGACTCAATAGACTCGGAAAGCAAGGGTGGGAAATATAAACTAACAATCAAAACTCATGGGAAATATATCAACTATAAACTTGACACTGGTAGTGAGGTCAATATCCTGTCCATGAAAGATTTAAAAACTCTGAAGAACAGACCCAAAATTCACAAATCTAAAATAAGACTTACATCATATAGTGGTGATAAAATACCTATCCATGGCTCATGTGTACTTAACATTGAGTATAAAGATAAGAAGGCATGTTTCCATTTCTTGATTGCTGAAAACAATGTTATACCTATCTTGGGTGAAAAAGCTCTAGATAAGCTAGGACTAATCAAACGAGTATTTACGATTGCTCAAAATGAGCAGAAAATAACAGATGATACTAACTTTGAATGTGAGGAAATGTCTACAAAGGAAATAATTGAAAACTACAAGGAAGTTTTTGAAGGACTAGGCTGCCTCCCAGGTGAGCACAAAATTGAGATTGATGAAAACATTAAACCGGTGGTCACTCCATGCAGGAAAGTAGCTTTCAAGCTAAGAGAAAAATTGAAACAAGAATTGGACAGAATGGAAGAACAAAATGTAATCTGCAAAGAAAATGAACCGACGGAATGGGTAAATGCTATAACCACACCTTTAAAGAAAAATGGTGACATTAGAGTATGCTTAGATCCAAGACCTTTAAACAAGGCAATTAAAAGGGAACATTACAAGTTACCAACACGTGAAGAAGTCATGTCACAATTTGCAAATGCTAAATACTTTAGCAAGTTAGATGCGTCCATGGGTTTCTGGCAAATGAAGCTAGATAAAGACTCGTCAAAGCTGACATGCTTCAACACACCCTTTGGGCGATACAGATTTTTGAGGCTACCGTTCGGGGTCAGCTGTGCACCAGAAAAGTATCACAGGACAGTTCATATGATGTTTGAGCATATTGCTGGAGTAGATACAAGTATGGATGACATAATAGTTTATGGAGAGACTATAGAAGAACATAATGAGAGATTAAGGCAAGTTCTGGAAATTGCAAAAGACAATAACCTGAAACTGAATAAGAAAAAATGCCAGTATTGTGTGAAAGAGCTTACATTCTTAGGAGATGTTATCTCTGAAGAGGGATTAAAAGCAGATCCTATTAAGATTCAGGCGATCCAGAACTTCGAGAGACCTACAAGCAAAAAGGATGTTCAGAGATTCCTTGCAATGGTTAACTATCAGGGTAGATACCTGGGTAATTTATCCTCAAAAAGTGAACCTTTAAGAAATCTCCTAGTAGAGAAAAATGAATTTGTCTGGGGCGAACAAGAAGAAAATTGTTTTCATAGAGCTGAAAAACATTTTATCAAATGAACCCGTGCTTAAGTTCTATGATCCTGAGAAAGAAATAAAAATTTCGTCGGATAGTTCAAAATCAGGACTGGGAGCAGTACTTCTACAAAAATTTGATAATAAATGGTGCCCAGTAGCGTACGCTTCTAGAGCTATGACATCTGCAGAAATGAACTATGCGCAAATTGAAAAAGAATGCTTGGGCATTACATTTGCATGTGAAAGATTTCACCAATACATATTTGGTCAACCGGTAACGATAGAGACTGATCACAAACCATTAGTGGCTATCATGAAAAAACCGTTAAGTGACTGTCCAATACGAATTCAGAGACTTTTATTAAGACTGCAGAAATACGCCATAGAACTGACATATGTACCAGGAAAGTTTCTATATACATCGGATGCGCTATCGAGAGCGTATGTTAAAACCCCATATAAGACCGATTTGGATGGAGAGGAGGAAGTAGAAGTGTATGTGGATATGGTAATGTCAAATATGCAAGTCTCGGATGAGAAACTAGAGAGCATAAAAATGGAAACTAGCAAAGATGGGCAGTTGCAGATGCTGAAAAACGTTATATTACAAGGGTTTCCAAGTAACAAGAGCAACTGTTCTCGGGAAATAATTGAGTATTGGAACATCAGGGATGAACTAAGCTATGTGGAAGGACTCATTATGAAAGGGAGTAAAATCATTATACCAAAAACTCTACGAAAACAAATGTTACAAAAAATCCACGCTGGACATCTGGGTATTGAGAAGTGTCGTAGAAGAGCACGAGAAGTAATGTATTGGCCAGGAATGTATCAGAGCATTACGGATATGGTCAAGTCTTGTTCAGTTTGTTTAAAACATCAGCCAAAACAACCAGCCCAACCGTTGAATCCACATCCGGTTACAAATTATCCTTGGGAGAAAGTTGGAGTAGATTTGTGCTCTTTGGAAGGTGAAAATTATCTTGTGATGTGTGATTATTTCAGTAATTATCCGGAAGTATGTAAATTGAGAAGCATAAGTAGTGAATCAGTGATCAGTGCAATGAAATATGTCTTTGCAGGTCAGGGAATACCGGCTGTTGTATTTTCTGATAATGGAAGTCAGTTCAGTAGTGTAGAATTCAGAAAGTTTGCTATGGAATATGAGTTTTCACATGAGACTTCATCACCAACATATGCAAGAAGTAATGGTCTAGTAGAATCATGTGTTAAAAGAGTAAAAATGTTGTTAAAGAAGTCAAAAGAAGATGGAAGTGATTTTTACCTAGGCTTGTTAGCATATAGGTCAGCACCACTAGAATGTGGTCTGTCACCAGCAGAGTTGTTAAAAGGAAGAAAAATCAGGTCTAATTTACCAATAAGTGGAAAGCAATTGAAGTTAAAAAAGTTTGATAAATATAAGAAATGCTTCAGGGAGAAGAAAGTGAAGCAAAAGGTTAATTTTGATAAAAATACTAAAGATTTAGCTAATCTGTCAACTGGTGAAACAGTGCGCATCAGGGACGGAGGCGACAAATACTGGCAACGAAAGGGAGTTATCAAGGAGAAAGTAGCTCCCAGATCATATATCGTTGAATCCGAAGCTGGAGTGCATTACAGGCGAAACAGACAAGACATTCTGAAAACCAATGAGAACTTGAATAACTCAAGCCAAATAATCGTTGAGGAGGAATACACTGACAATGGCTGTACTGGTCAGAATAATTTGGAAAGTAGTTTATTAGACAAAGCTAGTAGCATAGAAGGTCTGTCAGAACTGACTGAACCGAGAAGATCAAGCAGAATATCAAAAAGGCCTTCTAGACTCATTGAGGAGATATAAACTTCAACTAATGTCAATATGTAGTATCTTTAGTTAATTATTCAGTGTTGTGCATAATAATCATGCTTATCATACTCATCTGCATATCAGCTCGTAATGACAGTCTATTCTAGGACTTGAAACTGAAGCTGTCTGTATATACATATATAAGATTGCGGTATGCCTTTCTTTTAACTTGATTTTGGTAGAGCCTTATAGGTAGTACATACTTAATTCGGAATTCCATAGTTGCAAGTACTTTTGGAAAGGTTCAGAAAGTTAAGAAACTTTAGATAGACTGGTCAGAATATTGCACACAGTATATGCCATACAAGTTTTCTATTAATCCTTGAATTATGATTAATGCCTATTTCATTAGAGTTCAGTTAACATGTTATGTTAAACGCTTTATTTCCATTTATTCATTTTACAGGGGGAGATGTGATGATATGTTACTCTAGTCACGGAGCTAGTCACGTTTTTGTATTCGTCTCAGTAGTATTACTATACCTTGAATACTCTTCTATGTAGTAAAAATAGATTTAGTTGTTCTGAGAATAAATCATGAAACTGAAAACACGTTTCTTTGTTAGACGAGTTTAAAAGCTCGTTAATACCCATTTAGGGTCTGATACAAAGTAAACAAACACAATGTCTTGTTGGTATAGCTATATAAACTTAGACGCAAATTTTTTTATTTTTATATGAAATTTTTAAGTCTGGGGCATCTGATCTGGGCCTGCACTGTTTGCTAATTACCCTCTCTCTACTACAATGGGTTAAAAGATTTATTTAATGTGCTTCATTATAATATTTAAAGTGCTCCTTAATTTTTTTCTACTGGTCCATAGAAAGAAAAAATGAAGTGGCCAGCTCCAGCACAACCCGACTTAATTGCAACAATGTGAAAAGATTCTGGTTATTTCCTTTTTGTGCTCTTCACTGATTGAGTGCTTGGTTGTTGTGAAAGTGAAAGTTCATTAAATCACACATCTGATAATATTTAGCTACATTGCTGTATATAATCAATTGCGATACTTATGCACATATAAGTTGAGCAAGTGTAAGCAATGTTGGTATGTCATTCATTACGTTAATAATAAAGCATCATCATTTGGAAATTGCAATACAGAAATTCTTTAACAATGGTATGGCAAATAATGTCATCACCACTTGTTAAACTCTGTAAATCCAGCCGAAAATAACTCCGCCAACTCCATAAATGCAGGCAAAAATGACTGGACTGATTAGCAATTTTCAGTTTCTTGAGCCCTGCCCAAGGCTTCTGGTTCCCAGCTGTATTGTCTAATAAGAAAGTGTAACCGGAAGTCACAGGCCACTGAGGAAGTAGACTGCTTCACAGTTCGACAAATTTACTATCGTAAAGATTGACGACTGTAGTAAACCATAAACACGTGTTCAATTCCGCCGCTGGCATTGGCTGATGACAACACGTCATCCTGTAAACAAATTGGTATCGGATTCTCCCTGTTTTATTTATAGAACAGCAGCTCTATCAGTGTCTGATTACGTACATTTTTATAGATGCCTGGTGTAGCAAGCAATTTAAACCCTGATCAGATTCTGAATTTTGCAGCATCTGATCTGGGATCATCTGGGTAGTAAATAACTTATGTCCGTTTAGAAGACATTAGGCGTGAAATGGGTTAGTATAACCAATAGAGTCTAATATGCTTTTTAAGATATTTTTGCCCTTAAAGTGCCAATCACTACTGCAGCAGACGACATTTATATTATTTTAGCAGACGATTCATCTTGTTTCTTTGACGTGTGTGTGTGTGTGTGTGTGTGTGTGTGTGTGTGTATGTGGAGTGGGGGGGGGGGGGGGAGGGGAGGGGTTAAAATGTCATCTTCCAAAAAACTCGCCTGGCGCTTTAAGAGTTCAAGCATTCATTGCAGTCATAATGTTTACACTGGTGACTATATATATAGAAATACCGTCTGAATTATCACAACTGCAGCAGATGACCGTTTGATTTATCACGGTTTCAAAATAAGAAAAGTCTTGAAGTCTTGAATTTCTGCAGCAGAGAATTCACATGAAACACCAAGGCTTGTTTTCTTTGAAAAAAAAAAAAGAAGAAAAAATGTCGTCTGCTACAAATTTTGCTTGGCGCTTTTAGGGTTAAAATAACAAATTGCAAGCTACAGTTTCAATGTAGCTGCACAATAGATCAAATTAGGGAAGCCCGTCTATTTATACACCAGAAGTAAACGCTTGAATTAGCAAGCGCTCAATGTGATCTAGATTACCAGGGAGTATTTTGTCCCGGTAAAAATTGGTTTTCTACAGTCCTCGTTCTATGAGGTCATGTGGAGCAGTCTCTGAGGAAGGATATATTTATATCTATATTGTTAAATCATAAATATAAACAATCTCACCATTAAGTTGGCAGAGCCTCATCAGGACTGTAGAGTTGAGGAAGCCAATGACAGCTGACTCAAACACTATAAAAGAGGGTAAAAAAAATTAAGGCAGATAAAGTACAGACTGCAAAGAAGCATAATTAAGACATAAATCATAATCATCATCATCATCATACCTGTTGATTGATTGAGTTGGGGTTTAACGACATGTCAACCCTTGTTGGTCATTTTGTGTCGTCTCCCAGAGAAAGGGAGAAAAGAGATAGAAGAGATAGTAGATGGATGGATGTTTTGTTTATAGACGCTCAACCCTAAAAGGGCATATAGCGTCTAATAATTTTTATATTATATGATGATTTTATTTAATGAGAAATTAAAAATATCTAGGATTGATGTGTTCATTTTAAAAAGATAAAGTATCAATTAATTTATTAAAAATACTGATTATATTTTATTAAAAAGTCCGATCTCTTTAAGAAAGGTAGATGGTATATCATTAAAAAGTTCCTTTATAGTTTTTACATTAAAATACTTTGTGCGAATATAATCAAATTCTGCACAAGTGATAAGAAAATGTTTGACTGTAAAAAGTTCGTTGCAAGGAATGCAAAAAGGAGCTTGTTCATTTTTTAAAATATAAGAATGAGTAATTCTAGTGTGTCCAAGTCTACATCTGGTGATTTTTGTTTGTTCTTTTCTGCTGAGATTAGAGAATGTGCATTTGCTGTTAAAATTTGATATTTTATTTCATTTAGTTTATTTTGAGTTTGTGTTTCCCAAACAGACTGACATTTGTTGTTGATGTATTGACGGATGTTTGATTTAAAGTCGGAGTGAGGAATTTTGAAATTTGTTATCACTAAGGATAGTGCGGATTTGGCTTCTAAATCAGCTAATTCATTTCCACTAATATTAACGTGGCTGGGAAGCCAACAAAATACAGTTTCTTTTGAAACTGAAAGGTAATAATATTTTTTTAAGAATTTGCTGAATTAATGGGTTTCTATGGTGTAAATCTTTAAGAGATTTTAATACAGAAAGAGAATCTGAATAAATGATAAACTGTTTTTCAGGCTGATCTCTGATATGGTAAAGTGCAATATCAATTGCCTTGGCTTCGGCGGTAAAAATGGAGCTATTATCAGGTAATCTGATACTGTCAGTAAAATTTGGACTAATAACAGAACAAGCAACTTTCTCATCTTGTTTCGAACCATCTGTATAAATTGATAAGTAATGTTTATAATTTGATTTGATTTCTAAAAATTCATTTTTAAAAACATGCGACTCAACTTCTGTTTTTTTTATTTTTATGAAGGTCTAATATAATCTTTGGAGGGTTTAACGTCCATGGCTCTTTTGATGGAAAAGAAAAATGCTGAACATTTTTAATATTAATATTGGCCTCTTCAAGTAACGGTTGTATTCTCAGGCCAAGGGGTTTAATAGCCGTTGGTTTGTTGTTGTAAAATCTTTCATATTTAGGGTTAAAAACACAATCATAAGCTGAATTACGTGGATTGGCGGCTAATTTAGTAACATATTGAAGAGACAATTTCTCTCTTCTTATATACAATGATGGTTCATTTGATTCAGCGTATAAACTTTCGATGGGGGAAGTACGAAAAGCCCCTAGAGCCAGACGTAAACCTTGGTGATGAATAGTATCCAAAGATTTCAAATAAGATTTTCTTGCGGATCCATAAACTATGGATCCATAATCCAATTTAGATCTAATTAAAGATCTATAAAGATTTAAAAGAACAGTACGATCTCCTCCCCAGTTGGAACTGGAGAGAACTTTAAGAATATCAAGTGCTTTTAAACATTTAGCTTTTAAAGCTTTGATGTGTGGTATAAAAGATAATTTGTTATCGAACATAAGACCCAGGAATTTTGCTTCACTGACGACTGGAATTGGACTACCGTATATGGTGAGATGAGGATCTAAATGTAGCTGACGTATCTGACAAAAATGAACGCACTGAGTTTTTGTTTTTGAAAATTTGAAACCATTTTCTGTTGCCCAATCTTCTATATTATTTAAACATCGTTGTAGTTTGAATTCAATGGTTTCCATATTTTTCGATCTAATAAATATTCCAAAATTGTCAACAAAAAGTGAACAATCAAGGTCTTTCACACATTTAACAATATCGTTAATTTTAATGCCAAACAAGGTAGGTGATAAAATGCTTCCCTGTGGTACACCTTGTTCTTGTTTAAATATGTCCGATAACGTATTACCTATTCGAACATTAAATGTTCGATCTGATAAAAAATTCTGAATAAAAAGTGGTAATTGGCCTTTAAGGCCTAATTTATGTAAATCTTTCATGATGCTATGTTTCCAAGTAGTATCGTAAGCTTTTTCAAGGTCAAAAAATACAGCTACGACATGTTCTTTTTTAACAAAGGCATCACGAATAAAAGATTCCAAACGAATCAAATGATCGTTTGTACAGTTATTTTTTTCTGAATCCAGCTTGATATTTTGTTATAAGCTGGTTTATTCTAAGAACCAAACCAGTCTATCATTAATCATTCTCTCCATTGTTTTACATAAACAACTTGTCAAAGCAATAGGTCTATAGTTAGTAGCTTCAGTATGATCTTTATTTGGTTTTGGTATAGGTATAATTGTTGCTTTACTCCAGTCTTTTGGAAATTTTCCAGTGATCCAAATATCATTTAAAATATTTAATAAAGTTTTTAAAGCGTTATCGGGTAAATGTTTAAGAATTTGATAATGAATGTGATCAGGACCAGCAGCTGTATCGTGAGATTTATGAAGAGCATCTAATAATTCTGAAGCTGTGAATGGTACATTATATTTTTCATGATTTAGTGATATAAAATTTAGATGCTCTTTCTCTCGTTCCTGTTTTATGTTTTGAAAGGTTTCGGAATAATTTGCACTAGAAGAGTTTTTCTGAAAATTCTCTCCTAGTGCATTGGAAATATCTTTAGTGGTTGAGCATATATTTCCATTTGATTTAATATGGACATGCTTGTTATTTTTATTTTTGCCAGTAATTTTTCGAATCATGTCCCATATTTTCTTTGCTGGAGTTCTAGAATTAAGTTTAGAGACGTATTGCTGCCAAGATGTTCTTTTAGCCGTTTTTATTGTCTTGCGAGCTTTAGCTCAGAGATAGTAGAGGAGATGAAAGAGAGGGACAGGGAAGAAAGAGGAACAGGAATGAAAGTGAAGAAACGGAAGAAATAAAAACATCCCCCTCTACCCTTACCTGCTACAAGGATAGCAGGCCTTGCCCAGCTGTAAGCCAATATCAGTTGGACGCCCCGGTGACGTAAGATAAACGACCCAACCACACCATCATCATACCTGTCCTCATCATAATCTATATCATCATCTGCATCAACATTACCATTGTAATAAGGTATAGTAATTCCATTATTCACCATATCATCATCATCATCATCATGTAACCACTCAATAATTATTGCCACTTATACATTTAGTATACATAATCAAAATGTTTATGAATACAAACAGTATTGTCAAACCATAAACATTACCAATCTCACTGATTGTTATCTACATTAGCAAAGCACTGCTATCTTCATCATGATCCTTGCAAAGGACTGAAGACATTCATTCAACAAGCTCAGCAGCAGCAGCAGTAGCATCACCATCATCAACAAATCTCAGTCATAATGGCAGTCACTTTCATCAACATTCATGTTAAAATGCACTGAGGCAGGTCAAAACTGATGAATATAAAAGCAATAATAAGCTTTGCATTCAGAATCTCTTCTCTGATCATAGTGGTCACCTGCTATAACCCCTATGATACACATCAATTTGATTGTGTTGGGGTTTAACGATACGTCAACCCTTGTGGGTCATTTTGTGTTGTCTCCCAGAGAAAGTGAGTAAAGAGATAGAAAAGATAGTAGAGGAGATAAAAGAGAGGAACTGGGATGAAAATGAAGAAAGAGAAGAAATAAAAATATTCCCCCACTACCCTTACCTGCTACAAGGATATTAGGCCTCGCCCAACTGTAAGCCAATATCAGTTGGATGCCCCAGTGACACCTTTGCACCACCCCAACGATACACACCAAACAATCCTTGCCGGCATTAGATCTCCAGACCCACACCATGAATGGTAGAGTTGAGAAAGGAAGTGCTAAGCAGAAAGATAAGCTGTAAAAAAGTAGCAAAATTAAGGCATATAAATTGCAAAAAGAAAAGAAGCATAAGAAAGATACCATCATCATCAACATATGTCATCATCATCAGTCCCGGTAACATTACAATACATCAACTAGACCTGGTGTTTGTAAAATACTATGCCTCCAACTGCCTGACTCTAACTCTGCTTGACTCTAACACTGCTTGCCCATAATGGTGACAACAGTTAAAATATATGAGATTTCAATGTTATTTTATTAAAAGGGAAATAATTCTAAAATGGGAGATAATTCAGATAAGAAAAAAAAATATGGGTCACCTATATATTTTTTCATGAGGAATGAAATTTCAAAACATTAGCATACATGATTCTTAAGTTACGCTATGCACAAGAAAGCAACATTAAATGGCCAGAAATTGCAAGATTTCAATGTTATTTTATTAAAAGGGAAATAATTCTAAAATGGGAGAAAATTTGGATACGGAAAAAAAATACTGGTCGCCTATTTTTTCATGAGGAATCCATATATGAAATTTCAAAACATTAGCTTACATGGTTTTAAAGTTAACTTATGCTATGTACAATAAAGCAACACCATTAAATGGTCAGAAATTGCAAAGGGCCATAACTCCAACATCTCATTTAACACGTGATTGCTTCCTCATTCCAATTCAGTAAACCAAAGGCTCTAGAACAAAAACTTTTTGAGATATCTTGCTAACAAGATTTCAATGTTATTTTATTAAAAGGGAAATAATTCTAAAATGGGAGATAATTTGGATAAGAAAAAAAAATATGGGTCACCTATTTTTTCATGAAGAATCCATATATGAAATTTCAAAACATTAGCATACATACTTCTAAACTTATGCTATGCACAATAAAGCAACAACATTAAATGGCCAAAAAAATTGCAAAGGGCCATAACTCCAACAACACTTCACTTAATTGAAAATTTAATCTGGTGATCTCCTCTTCTGTCCAAATCAGTATACCAAATATCAAGGCTCTTGGCTTTCCCATGTCCCCCGAGCGAGGCTTGAACCACAGCAGTGAGCAGTGAGAAACCTAATGGATTAAGAGCAACCTATCCACTAGGCTACAGGGGCCCGCAGTAGGGGGCATAAAAACACTGATGACTTAAGTCATCAACACCATCAGCATCAATTCTAGATCATCATCATCATCATCATCATCATCATCATCATCATAATCACTTAAAGTGCTATTATTATCATAATCAAGTACATGTAAACTTTAGGAAAAAAATATAACCTTGTCTAGTGACCGGAGGCTTCTCAGGTACCCAGCTGCATTATGTCAATAGGAAACTAAAACCAGAAGTCACAGGTCACTGAACAAGGTTATATTTATGTCTACACTGTCAAATCATAAATCTCACCATCAGGCTGGCAGAGCCTTATCACAACTGTAGAGTTGAGGAAGCCAATGATGGCTGAAGGAAATGCTGCAAAAGACAGTAAATAATTAAGGCACATAATTGTAAGTTAAAAAAGATGGCTAAGAAGCATAATTAGAGCATATAAATCATCATCATCATTTTCAATATCATAATCTGCACCAACATTATGATTGTAATCAGGCGTTTGTTTGTTTTTGTTGAGG
This sequence comes from Anodontia alba, assembly GCA_964016985.1. Taxonomy (NCBI): domain Eukaryota; kingdom Metazoa; phylum Mollusca; class Bivalvia; order Lucinida; family Lucinidae; genus Anodontia; species Anodontia alba. The sequence goes on along the minus strand of OZ024823.1, from coordinate 53,933,705 downwards.
TTTTACGACCCAGTCAACCCAGTGGGGTCATGTCGAGCGCGGTCAGTTTACCTAACCACACGTTTACTGGGCAGGCTTTGTCCTCTAAGCGGTTAACCAGTAATGTGCACATTCTTTCGCCAGAAACTGACAACTGCCCTTCTTGAATCAGCGGAAGGGAGAGAAATCATCATGAGTAACCATATAATAATTATAACCACTTATACATTTAATGTATAATTTTAATCAAGAAGTATATGATTCATCAACAGTACTGTCAAACTATAATCACAACCAATTCCATTGACCCTTGTCTACATAAGATTTTGATTGTGTTGGAGTTTAACGACACGTCAACCCTTGTGGGTCATTTTGTGTCGTCTCCCAGAGAAAGGGAGAAAAGAGACAGAAGAGATAGCAGAAGAGATGAAAGAGAGGGACAGGGAAGAAAGAGGAACAGGAATGAAAGTGAAGAAACAGAAGAAATAGAAACATCACCTCCCTACCCTTACCTGCTACAAGGATAGCAGGCCTTGCCCAACTGTAAGCCAATATCAGCTGGACGCCCCAGTGACATAAGATACATGACACCTTCGCACCACCCGACCACCCCCTTGTCTACATAAGGTTAGCACTACAATCATGATCATAATCCTTGCAAAGGACTGATACAAAATCACTTTCAAACACATTCAGTACATATAATCAACAATTAAATGTAACATGAACAGTTTTGTCAAACCATAAAACATTACAATTTCATCTATTGAAATTCTATACATCATCAACATCATCATCATCATCATCATCAAAAGAGCCATCACCATCAACAAAAACATACTATACAATCATCATGATAATCATCACCATCAACATCCATTCTGTTGTGCAGTCAGGCAGATCAAAGACAGTCTTTGCTGACAAAACCATTAAATAATATAGAATTATAAGTGATCATGTAGCTTTGCATTCAGCTCTCTTCCCTGATCATAGTGGCCACTGGCTATAACCCCTACGATACACACCAAACAATCCTTGCGAGCATTAAATCTCTGGATCCTCGTCATGAATGATAGAGTTGAGGAAACCAATGCTAGCTATAAGGTAAGCTGCTGGTAAAGAAGCACAGTTAGGCATATAAATAACAAATGCTGGAAAAGAAGAACAATTAAAGCAAATACATTACAAGAACATAATTCAGACATATAAATTACAAACAGGATTCATACAATTACAGAGATGAAGCATGATTAAAGACTGAATATTCCTCAAAAATAGACATTTCATTTTCCAAGAAAGGTTTGTTTGTTTGTGTTGAGGTTTTACGGCCCAGTCAACCCAATGGGGTCATGTCGAGCGCAGTCAGTTTACCTAACCACACGTTTACTGGGCAGGCTTAGTCCTTTAAGCGGTTAACCAGTATTGTGCACATTCTTTCGCCAGAAACTGACAACTGCCCTTCATGAATCAGCGGAAGGGAGAGAATGGCCGTAGAAAATATTTCATGATCAATCTCCACGAAAGAATGTTGCCGACCTCGGCGGGGGTTGAACCCGCGACCTCCTGGTCTCCAGTCGGGCGGCGCATCCAACTGAGCCACCGAGGCCGGCCCAAGAAAGGTTTAAAAAAAATTAATACAATCATAAAATGTGGCACCTGACAGCCTGTAAAATTTCATTTAGTCTCTCATTCTTAAACTGGATAAAAAATGAAATGATTTTTTTTTTTTCATATCTTTGAATTAATGTTGCCAACATTAATTCAGAGATACGAAAAAAAAAAAACATTTTATTTTCTGATCCAGTTCAAAAACCCGAGACTAACTGAAGTTTTAAGAATTGTCAGATGCCATAGTTTATGATCATATTTATACCATATATCAATTTATTAAACCTTCCTTGAATAAAAAATGTCCATTTTTGAGGAATATGGAGCCTTTAAAGCAATGAATTAAACAACAAAAAAAAAAAAAAAATTAACACTTAGCACTCTTGGAAAAAAAAAATCAGCAGACATTTTGAAATGTTTTTCTTATTTTTCCAGTAAATAGGTTTGACATTACAGGTAAAGTGTCTGCCCATGAGATTTTGTTTGTGTTGAGGTTTTATGGCCCAGTCAACCCAATAGGGTCATGTCAAGCGCGGTCAGTTTACCTAACCACACATTTACTGGGCAGGCTTAGTCCTCTAAGCGGTTAACCAGTATTGTGCACATTCTTTTGCCAGAAACTGACAACTGCCTTTCTTGAATCAGCGGAAGGGAGAGAATGGCCGTAGAAAATATTTCATGATCAATCTCCACGAAAGAATGTTGCCGACCTCGGCGGGGGTTGAACCCGCGACCTCCTGGTCTCCAGTCGGACTGCCCATGAGATAGTTTGAATGAAATGGTGATGCCTATTTTCTGGGAAAATTAGGAAAATATAAATTTGTTAGCTGCTGAATTTACCCACACAGTAATAATAATGACAAAAAAAAAAAAAAAAAAAAAAAATGATAATAAACCTGAATCGCAAATGTGAATCGCCAACATGTGTTGCTTGTTTTTTGTGTTGAGGTTTTACGGCCCAGTCAACCCAATGGGGTCATGTCGAGCGTGGTCAGTTTACCTAACCACATGTTTACTGGGCAGGCTTAGTCTTCTAAGCGGTTAACCAGTATTGTGCACATTCTTTCGCCAGAAACTGACAACTGCCCTTCTTGAATCAGCGGAAGGGAGAGAATGACCGTAGAAAATATTTCATGATCATTCTCGGCGGGGGTTGAACCCGCGACCTCCTGGTTTCCAGTCGGATGGCGCATCCAACTGAGCCACCCAGGCCGACCAACATGTATTGCAAATATAAATCACAATCACCAATGTGAATCACTGACATGAATCTCAAACTTATAGAATAGAAAGCATCATGAACTGACTTGCTGTATGGAATTGAAACCGCAATTGAAACCGCAAATGGCACACAAGAACACACATCTTCATATACAGGCACTTTCAAATCAATTGATCAGCAAACTTTCATAATAGAAAGCATCGCGAACTGACTTGCTGTATGGAGTTGAAACCGCAAATGGCACACAAGAACACACATCTTCATATACAGTCACTTTCAAATCAATCGATCAGCAAACTTTCATGCATACATGCTGAATATGGCCATACCAAGAAAAAGTGCCTTCAGAACATGTGCAGACAGCAAAGGCCCAGATAAAATTGCATGAATGCAGTCTGATCAGGGCCTTTGCTGTCTGATGCCAGAATCATTGGACACTATAGAATGTATCAATGGAGAGGAAAGACCCAAACAAGACTCTGAATATGGGATTTTTGGCATGCTTAATTCTGCCCAACTTTATATTCTGATCTATTACTAAGTATCTATTCCTGTCTAATCTAACACAGTATCGACCTAATATAATCTAACCTATCCAATCTCTTATCTAATCCAGTCAACAGTAATTCAGTCATGTCAAGATACTGCCTCTGAATCTGTCGGACTCTTACCCGACTTGGTCCAATGACATACCCAAAAGACATACTTGGTCCAACGACATACTTGAGTTACTGGCAGCTCTGCCACAGAGGTACAAGGCAGCCCATCTATTTCATAGGCCCTGATGGGCTGGGGCATGATACTTAGTCAAGTTATAAAGTACCAGTGAACAGTATATGCATTTCAGTAATGCCGTCATGTCAGATATTGCCTCTGAATCTGTAGGACTTTTACCCAACCTGGGCCAATGACAAACTCAAGTCTTGCTTCAAGGTACTAGCAGCTCTGCCACAGAAGCATAAGGCGGCCCATCTACTTTGTTGACCCTGATAAGTGGGTGCATAATACCTAGTCTGATAGTCTAACAACTCCAAACAGAAAATAACATTTTTGCTTTCAAAATTATTTTTTACTTTATTGGGTAAATCAGCAGAAGACAAATTACAGGTACTTTTCACACTTTTCATACAAAATAAAGTTTGGTATTTCATTCAAGCTGTCTCTTCTGGATATTTTCTATGAAAAAAAAAATCATGAAAGTATTGGTAATTTGTCATCTGTTGTTGGTTAAAGCAAGAAGTATGAAAAGTCAAAATATGTTTAGTTTAATCCTTCTGCTGCAAACCTAAGAACTATTGGAACTGCCTATAATTCAGACAGCATAGACTTGTTAAGGATTTGATAATTCTTGGGATATTTTTCTTAATTCTCTATAAAACATACATTGTGAGTACTCATTAGAAGTGCCTCAATGAGGGGGAGAAAACATGCTGTGGAAGAAAACATGTAGGTACACATGTTTTTATCAATAAATGAAGAACATTATCAAAGATTAAAAAGAAAAAAAATAGAATGTGGATTGCTTCAAATTTTGCTTGGTGCTTTAAGGATGAAATTGAATTATGACTATCAGGAAGCTGATGATTAATGACAATATTAGTCTAAGAACTTCTGATAAAGTGATAAATTATATTTTCTTTTTAAAATCTGTACAAAAATAACAACTTCTTCCAAACAAAAGAAATCAAAAACATGTCTGTCAGTTGTGAATAATTGATGAATCCAAAATCCACAAAACAATCTTACATATAATTATTGTGCTTGTTTTCAATGTACTTCAGACTTTATGACTTTGTCCGAATATGGAAATGTAATATTAATTGGACTTTTCGAAAGCAAAAATATATATATTTTTTCCGAAATTCATATCTAGAGGTGAGAAAACAACTGACATCCATATTTTCTGTCTGTAATTAAATTTTTAGAAAAATACTTTTGCCTTTTATGGCAGTAATTTATATCAGAATGTGTTGGAAGTAACTTGATTCATGTTATACCTTTATGTTAAAAGTTTTTAAAGTTCACTATGCCTTGAATGCTTTAATGGATTTAGGTGCCACTTGTTGCTGATGTTAGATACTGGTTAAAAGTTTTGACCCTCATGGTCGTCAACTTAGAATATTCATGTTAATTTCTATATTTCAAAAGATTTTAAAGATTAAAAGATCCCCTAAATGAACAGATGAAATAGACAATGAGCAATGTTAGCCACTGGTTAAATGTTAAGTTCTGTGTTTTCATACAAAAGTTTTGCTTCTAGGTGTTTTAAGAAATGTATATCTCCTGAGTGTCTGGCGGAATGTCAATGATATTAGGACTGATTCTAGATATTCATCCAAAGATTTGTTTAGAACAAGACTCCTTACCCCAGCAGTGACCTTGAAAACAAATCACAAACGTTATTTATTTTTCATATGATGAACATGTGCAATTTCAGGTGAGCTTCCCTGTTAAGTGGCAGGTCTTGATATAATCATACTACCACAAAATTTCTTACAAATGCAACTAGTCACTGAGAAGCACCATCAGATCTTTGTTACTCAAGTCTTCCACCAAACAAGAGTAAACTGCTGCTAATTCTTGTCAGAAAGAATGATGTTAATGTAAGTTGTGAAGATCTTGTTAACAGTCAGGAGTTTAACTTCTAATCGTTAAAATTTTAAGATGATTTGTAACTTGGTTAAGTTAAAATTTAACTACTAAGTTACCGCCCTTCCAAAGTGAAAGAGTTAACTTTCCTTAGGCTGAAAGTTTTAACTTATTTAGGTTATTTCTCATAACAAATTTCAAGAAAGTATATTTTTTCATTAACTTCAAAGGGCCTGTGCACACTTTTGTAGACAATGTAACCACTTAACTGCTCATGAAAATTGCTGCAAGTCTACAATCAGAAGGCTGAAAAATGGCATAAATTAAAAAAAAATAACTGAAACAAGTTAAATCCAAAAACTGTAGCAAAATTGTTAACTCAAAATTTTGAGTAAAAAATTTTACTTATAGAAATAATGCTCCTGACTGTTAAACCCACCACCATTAATTGTTAGATGCACTTGTTAATGGACACTGACAAGCACTATCAGGTCTTGTTTACTTAAGTCTTCCACCAAACAAAAGTAAACTACTGATGATTCTTTGTCATAGGAAATGATGTTTATGTGTGAAGATGTAACCATGATTAGATTTTGTTAAAATGTTAATGGTCACTGACAAGCACCATCAGATCTTGTTTACTCAAGTCTTCCACCATACAAGAATAAGTTGCTGATAGTAATTGTCAGATAGAATGATGTTAATGTAAGTTGTGAAGATGTAACCATGCTTAGATCTTGCATTACGAAAACACGCCTATTCAAATATAATTGAAAATTTCACCATCAAAAAAGGAAAATTTTCAGATAAAAAATTCTGATATTTTTTTCATATTCTGCTCTAAACATCAATTGTGGGTACTTGTTAGAACCCCTTCAGTGAGGCAGTTCTAACGAGTACCCACAATTTATGTTTTTGAGCAGAAATAAGAAAAATAATGTATACCCCTGTAAACCCCAGTTTTACTATATAAAAGTGGGGTTTGAGGGGGTCAAAATTATATAGGCATGTTTTCGTGATGTTAAAAGGACCACCACCCATGTTAGTTGCACATGCAAATGAATTGACAAGCACCATCAGTCTTCTTTACTGGAGTCTTCCACCAAACAATAGTAAACTACTGATAATTCTTTGACAGAGAGAAAGATGTTACATTGCAAGCTGTGACAATGCAACTATGATTAGATCTTGTTAAAAGGACCACCACCACGTTAGTTGCACATGTAAATGAACCAAAAAGCACCATCAGTCTTCTTCACTCAAGTCTTCCACCAAACAAGAGTAAATAACTGATAATTCTTTAACAGAAAGAAAGATGTTATGTAAGTTGTGACTATGTAACTGTGATTGGATCTTGTTAATCCACCTCCAACATGTTATTTGCATGAACCCTGACAAACACCATCAGGTCTGGTTTACTCTAGTCTTCCACCACACAAGAGTAAACTACTGATAATTCTTTGCCAGAGGGAAAGTTGTTAATATGAGCTGTAAAGATGTAACTATGATTAGACCTTGTTAATCCATCACCATTTTGTTAGATGCACATTAACCCTAGTCCTGCTGAACCCAGATATGTCCTGCCTTTGCAAACAGTGTAGATCAAGATCAGTTAGCTTCTAAGAAGCCAACTGATCTGGATCTGCACTGTTTGCCATTAAGAATTTATAGCAACACTCTGGATCAAGTAATTTGATTGGCTGAAAATTAGAAGTGGGTGTGGCATCTGAATTTATTCAGCAGGACAAGGGTTAATAACCCTGACAAGCACCATCAGGCCTTAGTTACTCAAGTCTTCCACCACACAAGAGTAAACTACTGATAATTCTTGTCAGAGGGAATGGTGTTAATTGAAGTTGTGAAGATGTGACTATGATTAGATCTTGTTAAACCCACCACTATTATGTTAGATGCACATATTAATAATGGCCACTGACAAACACCAGATCTTATTTACTCAGGTCTTCCACTGTACAAGAGTAAACTACTGATAATTCTTTGTCATACAGAAAGATAATTTAAGTTGTGAAGATGCATGCAACTAGGATTAGATCTTGTTACTCTACCACCAGTTTGTTAGATGCACATGTTAATGGCCACTGACAAGCACCATCAGATCTTAGTTACTCAGGTCTTCCACCGTACAAGAGTGACCTACTGATAGTACTTATCAGAAAGAATGATGTCGATGTAAGTTGTGAAGATGCAACTATGGTTAGATCTTGTTAAACACACTGCCACCATTATGTTAGCTGCACATGTTAATGGACAATAACAAGCACCTTAACATCTTATTTAATGAAGAATTCCACTAAGCAAGAGTAAACTACTGATTGTTCTTTGTCAGAGAGAATATCAATATGCTGCAAAGATGCAACTATAACTGACAATAAAAGCTCACCTGAATACACAGTGTCCATCAAATGATTAAAGAAGAAAGCCAATGACATGACTTCATGGCCACTGCTTGGGCTGGGCTTTGCAGTGAAGAAATCTTTGGACCAGTTTCTAAGATGGCTATGTTTGATGTGTAATAACTCTAGCAAAAACCAGGTGTACTGTAGCTCAAAACATTAACGTGATATGTCACTTCATGGTCTCAACTGGTACCGGTAAAACTGCAGGAGGAGTTAGCCTGATAGCAAGTGAGAATGCTTTAATATATAAAGACTATAAAAATTTGGTGTACTGTAACACTGAAAGAATACTAAAATTTCGTGCACTATAACCTAGCTGCAATTCTCCAAATCTTAATATTAAAATTGATATCTTGATCAGATAACAACTAAAAGGAATAAACTGGAAATGAAATCATGCTTGAACAATCTTTTAAGAGCTATAACTCTATCAAAATTTGGTGTACTGTAACCGCCATATGTCTCATGAAATGTCAAATCCTATTTTTAGAGAAAAATTCGAAAAAAAAACAAAAAACAAAAAAAAACATGCTCAGTTTGTTTTCTGCTACAAATGAACACAGAAATACAAACATTAGTTTTTCAAAAAGCTAGCGGGTTGTTTGGCTTAACCAATTGCATGTACACTTATGCAGCACTTGATGGCATGTGTATCAAGATTCATTGAACTAACCTAAATGAATAGTTATTTTGTTAGTTTGGGTTCACTCCAAACTGTACATAAATAATAGGTGCCATGTACTATGTTACTATTATCCTGGAAGTTTTTGAACATTTGAACTGCAGCAGATCACTAAATAGTGAAACAAATCTTGCTGCACATTTTTGCATGCTTTTCAGTTCTTACTGACTACACTTTGGGGTCCCAAACCTTAGACTCCCTTAACTCTAGGACTGGACGTGCCACCAATTCTTTATGAGCTGCTCATTTAATGTCTTTATGAATTCTTGTACCTGCTGAAGCATAATTTCATTTGAGAGCAAAATCAGTATGGTAGGCAAATATAGAAAGAGGTCATATTTGAATTATAAAACATTCTATTCTATTCTATTTGTATCAGATGCAAGGCTACGTCAACAGTCTTAGTAGTTTTTTCTGCTTAAGCTGGGTTCAGTATAATTTCTGTATTTGATGTGTGTTTAGTACAGCTCCTATATATGCAGCTTGCCAGGGCAACCAACAATGAGAAGTCAAAGATCAATTGAAAGATCACAGGGTAAGAAATTTTCTGAATTTGATAAATTAGAGGTAGCGGAATAGAGCATTTTGTATTTGCACTAAACATGCAGATACAAAAAAAGTCAGATGATGATGATGGGTTGCTGTTTTACTTCCTGTTCTACATCATTTAAGTCACATCGAGATGATGGAAAGGTGATAATGATAGGCTCTGTGAAATGAAGCACCACAGTCATGAGCTGAATTCTGCCTTCAGCAGGATTCAAATCCAGAACCTTTTGATCTGAAATCCTGACCACTTACCACTCTGCCAAATGGAAACTTCCCAAAAAGTCAGACAAAAAGCCTATACAAATGACTGTTGATCTAGATCAGATTGCTCCTGAAGGGGTATTCTGATTAGGTTCTTCACTGTTTGCCATTTAGTAAAAGGTTAAATTTGCAGTAGAAATGTCTATTTAACAATTTCATTTAGTCAGATAAACAGTTCCTCTCATACTTGTGTGGGCTTTTTCTAGTATATTCTAATCCTTAGCACGCTTGGTAAAGAGTTCAGCAGATAACATTTTCAACTATTTTCCTTATTTTCCCAAGAAAACAGGATTTGACATTTTGGAGACAGTTTGCATGAAATATCAAAGCCCATTTTCTAGGAAAAATAAGGAAAATATCAGTATGTCATCTGCTGAATTTACCCAAAGAGGGGTGGGGTGGTCGGGTGTGGCAAAGATGTCATGTACATGTATCTTACATCACCAGGGCATCCAACTGATATTAGCTTACAGTTGGGCAAGATCTGCTATCCTTGTAGCAGATTAGGGTGGAGGGGAAATGTTTTTATTTCTTCCGTTTCTTCACTTTCATTCCTGTTTTTCTATCTTGCATGTCCCCCTCTTTCATCTTCTCTGTTATCTCTTCTATCTCTTTCCTCCCTTTCTCTGGGAGACAACACAAAAAGACCCACACGGGTTGATGTGTCGTTAAACCCCAACACAATCAATACCCATAGTGGGATGAAGGTGTAAAACTAGCCATTTTAGACGGGAAACCCCCAAAAAGTTCATTGGTAAACAAACTAAGCTGACCCATATCAGATGCAGCAAAATGAAGCATCTGATCAGGGTCTACACTGTTTGCATTAATCACAGGAACTTTTATAAAACAAAGCAATAATAAAAACTAAGCAGACACCTGCTATTGGAAATAGACCAGTCCAAATAGTTATGGGAGAAGAGTTCACTCAACATAAATGGGTTAACAAAACACGACAGGCACACTAATGCTGACACTAGGATGAGAAATACATCTCTATTAGTATGGCCTTTCAGTGCTGATAACAAAAGAACAGACAACAGTTTGATTTTCTTTGGTACTGTATTTTCAGAGAAAATAGGGCTTGACATTTTATGAGAAATGTCTGCCTAGCAGACAAATCACATGAAATGCCAAGCCTTCTTTCCTCTGAAAAACAATTTATTGCTAAGCACTTTCAAGGTCAACTTTATTCAGGCAAGATAATTAAATAATCTGCTGAAATTTATACTGTCCATCAATGAAAATGCACCACAGAATAAACTGATGTTAAATGCATACCTCAAAGTTTCACTTTTTATGCCCTTGCATTGGACAATGCCGGGGGCATATAGTTTTATAGTTTTCCATACGTGCGTACTTGGGTATGAATGTACGTTCGTCTGTACAAATGTGTGTACATACATACGTGATCCTGTTAGACTCCGGTTAAGGCATTTGTATCAGGTAGAATTTTGCAGTTTTATAGTCAGCTACCCCACAGCGGGGGCATCCGTGTACTGTGGACACATTTCTTGTTTATTTTTTTTTTTTTTGTTTTTTTTTTTTTTTTTAGTTTTGCATATTACCCAAGTACTTAAAGAAATGCCAACAAAAATTCCTAACTTTTATTTTGTTTGCAACAAGGAAAAATATGCTCCATGGGCTAAATCATGAAAATCATGGATATTGCGTCTTGTGTAATCAGTAATGCATGTCTTGCACAATGAAACCACTTGCAAAAAGAAACTATGACATCGTAAAGAAAATGCTGTAATGTAGGTTTGATAAACGTTGGACTGTCCTACCTTCAACTGTACTCATACAACAGTAATGAGTCTAGATCCCTACCATAATGCTACAGGTAGCCTATATCACTATGTCAAGCAGGGAGTGAGCATGTAACAATACAGCAAGACCACTTCCATCCTGTGGGAGATATCAGTATATTTGTCAGTGGCAATCCATCTTCATTCCCAATTTCATGAATAAGATCAGTTCCCATCACAGCACTAATAAATCATGGAGTGCTGCATGCCAGAGCTCCAGATAAAGCACGTTATTTTAATGGTAACTAAACTTTTCCTACAATTTGCATTGAACCACCTAACTACTAAGTGTTTACTTATTTCCCCACAAAATGTGTTGTGGGCACTCATAAGAAGTGCCCATATACAACCAGGATCTGAGTTATTTTTTTAATTGAGGTTTTACAGTCCAGTCAACCCATTAAAATCATAACAGGCTGGTCAGTTTACCTAGCCACACTTTTCCTGGGCAGGTATAGCCCTCTAAGTGGATACCAGTATTTGTGTACATTCTGTTGCCACAAACTGACAACTGCCCTTCTTGAATCAGCAGAAGGGAGAAAATGACTGTAAAAAGATGTTTCATGATCAGTCTTCACAGAGAAATGTTGCTGGACCCAGTGAAGATAAAACACAGGATCTCCTGATCACAACCCAACCCAGCCACCGAAGGTGACCAGCTAGGATCTGAACTTACATTTCTATTTCCTGTATTCTAAACATTCAATGAGGATGGACAGGTGGATAAATAGATATGACAGCAACCCCTAGAGGTCAGAGTAAAAACCCGATTAAATACGCAACTTTGGCATAGAAAAAGATAAACAACAAATTACCTTCAAATCCTGCGCACAGTGGTGCAGATGAACACAGAGTAAAGGACAAAAATCAATGCATTTAACCTTTTGATCCTTTGCTCAGGACCAAAAATCAACACGACACTGCAAGAACCTAGCAACTGGGAAAGGCATGCAGCAAATTTTGTCAAAATTGATGTAACAGTGTAGAAAGAGATGCATCATGGACAGACAGATGAAAGGATAGAGTAAATCAGATGATAAAGGTTTGAAGTCACAAGCTGAAAGAGAACCAAAAACTGTATCTGAAGAAATCCTCCCATACTCAAACCGTCAAACTCATTGATACCTAAACATCTGATAAACCAAAAGAATAGGACCTGAAGGAACACTCCAACACCTAAACACTAGACAAAATGAAATATAGTATCCATGAAACCCCTGAAATACTCAACGTGAAGAAACCTTCTGATGCTTTAACCTACTTATATAACATTACATACCCAACAACATTTACCTACCAACCTATGAAATAAAACTGAAATAAGCCACAAAGAATCTATTTTACCTCTCTGAAAAAGATTGGAACTGAGTACCTTTTGGCTGAAATCTCTAAAAACTTGAAATAATTGCTCTGGAAAAAACCTGTCATCTAAATCTTGGAATCATTTGATACCCAAACCTCAAACTGAAAGATCAAACCCGAAGAAATCCCCTGACATAACCTTGAAACCTCTGACACACCAAATGAAAGGACCTGAAGCAAACTTCTGACACAAAAACTCTGAAAAACATAGAGAACCTGACAAACAGAGTACCTGAAAAAAAAAAAAAAAAAAAAAAAAACAACTCTTGAGGACATGTAAACCCACAAAAACAAAAAAACAGGACCTGAAGAAATCTTTTGATCTTATCTAGGGGTTTAAGAGGAATCCATATGCAAAGTTCTGACAAAATGCCTTCACTGGTTCATACATGCCATTAGCTGTTGACAGAAATCTGTGAGATTTTGCAAATGTTTAGGGGAGATTTGATGAAATTCTGTGAGATTTTTATGAAAATCACTTTTAAGCTTGGGACAGCCATGCAAATATGTGATTTATTTCTAGTTCTTCTAAAAATAGCTGATTCAATTGTATGAAAATTCTGTGAGATTTGAAAATCTTATGGAAAATGGGGTCCAGAAGGGACAAAATTCTGTAAGATTTTGTCTCACAGTGTGAGGTATGGCATGTATGCTGGTTACAGAGGAGATGCAATAACAGGAAAAATCTACTTAAGATGGCTGATGGTGGCCACATATTTTGGCAGACTGGAACCAAATGTCACAAGGGGAACATCACCACCCCCACAAACCCCCCAAATCAGAAAAAAAAAACATTTCCTGATACCTCTCTTATCTTGAGCTATAACTTTACAAAATTTTTTTAGGTTGGATAAGTTGGTACCCCTTCCATACTTTTAAATAATAAGAGCTGCAGGGTTATTGTTCAGCATTATTTTGGCTTTATCATTCAGTACCCACAACAGAGGTTTTTGTGCAAAAAGAAGGAAAATTACCATATTATATCTAAATCATGTGCACATTTTCAAACCATGACAAAAACACATGTACATTTTCAAAAAAGATCAGCATAAAACTGTAGGAGGAATTATGGACACTAGGTACAAGCTTCTGTCAGAAGGTGTGGTGCTACTTACCATGCATCATGAAACATGGAAAGCAGAATATATACCTTGTCCCCTTTTCTTTTAAAAGGAGTGGGGACAAAAAAATGACTTAATAGAGATAAAAACAGTTAGGTTACTCAAAATATTTGTTTTAACTATAACTATATATTTCTTTGTAATCTGAAAGTGTTGTTTCTTTTTCTGGGTTAGTGTATAAAAACAAAAACAAACCTACCAAATCCACGGGACTATATTTTCTTGATTAACAGAAATTGCTACTGTAGTCCTCCCTGGTCCTGTGATCTTCAAGAAATTTCAGATGGTACCTGAAATTATAAAATTTTCATTATTTGGCTTCAGTTCAAAATTGGAATCTGAAATGACAAAGAAAATCTATGAGAGTTGTCCTTGGAAACAAAGAATGAAGAATGAAAAAGAATGAAGATTGAAGTCTAGCGTTTACTCACTCTTCATATGAAAGCAATGTATAATTGTGTTGAGGTTTTACAGCTCACTCAACCCACAAGCCTGGTAAATTCACCTATCAATGATTTCCTGGACAGGCTTAGTCCTCTAAGCGGTTAACCAGTACTTGTGCACATTCTTTCACTATAAACTGACAACTGGCCTTCTTCAATCAGCATATGGTAGAGAACAACTACTGAAAATGTTTCATGATCAATCACCACAAAAGGAAGTTGCTGGACTCCAAGGGGATTGAACTTGTGACCGCCTGATAACCAGTCTGATGTGCATCCGACTGAGCCACAGAGGCTGCCCCGATAGCAACGTAGTTTGCATGTGCCTCACAAAACTGTCTCAGATTATTTCAAAACTGATAAAGTGTGAGGATCTGGATGTAGAGAAGTTGCATGATTAATGTAAAATGGTTGTTATTGTATTTGCACCTCATGTTATATTTATCTCAGTTCCAGATATGCCCTTTGTCAGCCAAAAAGTGTTGATATTTTTCTTATGTTGTTGGTACTTATTAGAAGCACCTCGCCAAACACTTCTAATGTTTACCTACATGTACAACATATGTTTTCATGTAGAAATAAAAAAAAAATATCAATACTAATGGATTGAAAACAACAGCTTGCTAGACTTTGTTTTTCTACAAAAACATAGATGTCTCCCCTACTTTTTGGTGTCAAATTGTATTGTACATTCAGCAAACATTATTTTAACTAATGAGATTCCAAGGAAAATAACTCAAAAACTATCAATGCAAGAGTTATGGTTTTTGAGCTTTGCAAGTCATCTAATGTTGATTGATATTCATATAAAATTTTGTGAAGATATCTTGAACGGTTTTTAAGTTATAGAGTGGACACTTTTTTAAGACGGACAAAGTTCCAAAGGAAGTAATTCAAAAAGTATAAATGCAAGAGTTATCTTTCTGGCGCTCTGCAGGTCAACTAATGTTGATTGATATTCACATGAAGGTTCTTGAAGATATCCTGAACAGGTTTCAAGTTACAGTGCAGACACAATTTTGTGATGGACAAAGTTCCAAGAGAAATAACTCAAAAAGTATAAATGCAAGAGGTATATGGTTCTTATAAGTTATAGAGCTGACAAGATTATGTGACAAAACCCAAGAAAAATAACTCAATAAATATAAATGCAAGAGTTATTGTTCTTGTGCTCTGCATGTTGTCTAATGTTGATTAATATTTCATGAAGTTTCATGAAGATAGCTTGAATGATTTTCACATTATAGAGCAGACACGATTTTGTGACAGAGTCCAAGGGAAATAAAGTGTAAAGGCAAGAGTTATGGTTCTTGTGCTCTGTACATTGTCTAATATTGATTAATATTTATATGAAATTTCATGAAGATAGCTAGAACCTTTTTTAAGTTATAGAGCAGACACTATTTTGTGACAGAGTCCAAGGGAATAACTCAAAAAGTATAAATGCAAGAGTTATGGTTCTTGTGCTCTGCATGCCCTCTAATGTTGATTGATATTTATATGAAGTTTCCTGATGGTAGCTTGAATGGTTTTTAAGTTATAGAGCAGAAATGATTTTGTGACAGAGTACAAGGGAAATAACTCAAAAAAGTATAAAGATGCAGGACGTTTCATGTTGATTGATATTTATATGAAATTTCGTGAAGACAGCTTGAATGGTTTTCAAGATATAGAGCAGACACGAGTGAGACAGACAGACAGACGCCGGGGGGAAAACAATATGTCTCCCAACCCTAAAAGGGGGGGAACATGATTTTGTGAGAGTATCAAATAAACTAGAAACTAATTATTACTGTACCAGTTATTTGTAATGTTACAACTGCACACTTACCATTGAGGTAGGTAGGTGGAGTGTGGGGGAAAAGTATGAGATTTTCCCTTTTACATTGTCCCTGCAATACCAAGGCTATGACTGTGGCAAAAATAGTGAGGATTATGCAAAAATAAGAACAAGAGGCCCATGGGCAAGGATTTGCCTTCAGGAGTAAAAAAACACATTGCATATCTGCAGATGCCATGCAACATATATGTACTTCCAGTATTGCAACAGCAACTAGGACAGAAATTTGACAGAGCTGTAAAAAGGTCAAAGATCATCATTTGAATAAACTTGGTAGACCTTATGAATGTCCCAGATGCAATATACATGTACAAAGATTCAGCCTCAAAGCTTAAGAAGGTTTTTAAGTGTTTTAACCTTTATATGGGCAAGGCGACCATCTTGTTCAATAGTACAGAACTATTGAACAAGCTGACAATATCCCTTTGACAGAAGACACCTTTGAATCTGGTGAAAGCTGATAAAGCAGTTTAAGAGAAGACATGAAAAGATTACACAAATTTATACATGTATATAGCTTAAGGGCAAGGGGCAGATAACTCCAAGGGGATAAAATTTTGATTGTAACTAAAAAGTTAAGTTAATCATACATTGCAAGTTTCAACCAATAGTTTTTAATACATTTTGAGAAATAAAATCAACATTTTGTATCAGGATGCAAATTTGAGCTTGCTGTAAAAAGGTCAAAAGTTGTCCTAGGATTTTCATCTGAACAAATCTGGTAAATCTTGAGTCCCAGATGCTATAAACAAAGATGCAACCTCAAAACTTCTTGGTGCTGGAGAATAAGACTTTAAAAGGTCTTTTACTATATATGGGCATGGTGGCCATCTTGTTCAATGGTATGGAACCATTTGAACAAATTGTCAATATCTCTTCAACAGGAGACCCCATGTGAAATCTGGTGAAAATCAGTCAAGCACTTTCAGAGCAGATGATGTTTAAAGATTATATGACTTTATACATTTATATAGCCCAGTGGCAAGGGCTGATAACAAAGTTTTACTACTTTAATCATCATAATGGTAGATCTTGAGTCCCCATTGCTATATACCAAGATTCAACCTCAAAGCTTTCTTGGTTCTGGAGAAGAAGGTTTTTAAGTGTTTTTTTTTTACCATATATGGGCATGGCAGCCATCTTGTTCAATGGTGCAGAGCCATCTGAACAATTGATGATACACCTTCAACAGAAGATCCCATGCTAAATCTAGTGAAAATGAAGTTTTTAAAAGTAAAACATATTTTAACAAACAATACTTAACCTATAGATAATGCACTATATTCTATTCTTTCCACAGAAAAAAACGACCGTACAGTCGTCCCATACAGTCTTAATCCAAAAGTCCAGTAGGCAGTCACCTGTGTGACATATTCCTCTCACTCTTTTGATCATGTTTCAGTTTCTTTGATGTAAAGCCCTAAAGGGTAGAGCTAAGCGGGGATAGGGAGGTGGGATTATCTTATCTATAGGTTAAGTATTGCTTGTTAAACTATGTTTTACTTTCAACAACTTCATTTTAACTGCACAATACATTAACCTATAGATAATGTGATAGAATTTGCCAATAAGGTGGGAAGGAGCTCCCAATTCTAACACAAAAACAAGTAGATCCCTCCACTTCTGGATTAAGGCTCAGGAAACTCTTAGAATAAGCTCATTCTAGATATAAATCCTAAGAGTAAGCTCATTCCGACATATTATATAAGATATTAATAACCTTAATATATGTATTATAGGGTTTTGAGGCTGTTAATCTTCTTAAGGCATCCAAGACCTTGTTAACTTGGCCCCCCACCACTTTTTGGCACACAACAATTGAGTCCTCCATGAAATCACCTGACCAGTAAATGACACCAAAATCTGACCAACCAAACTAGCTTACCAGTTAACGGTTAATGTTATTGCTTAGACAAACAATATTACCTATGTACTTTTTCATTGATAAATACAGGTATGAATGCAGTTTTCATTGACAAATATAGGTATCACGATATTGTTTGTCTAAGGATTTACGCATGGGTGTGGTTATAGCCTTCTGACGGAGGAGTCAATTGGGCCCAAATTAAGCAGGTTTGAAGTTGCAAAGACATATCCCTTAGATAGAGCTTAGCAAATATAGAAGATTGATTCCATATTGTTGTTAGAATCTCCTGGAGTGATACTAATCGAAAAAGGCCCAAGAGAAAGATAGAGCCCTAACTTCAAAGGCTTCCTCTTAAAGAAGGAAAAATCTTATGGGTGAGTTTCCTGTAGGCAAGTTTAATATTATAAGAAATCCATCTCAAGACAGAGGCTTCAGAAATATCTTGTTTGCCTGTAATTGGTAGAAATAGTCTATTTCTATTCTGAAGGTAAGGTCTAGTCATTTTAAGATAGAATTTTAAGGCTCCTGTAGGGCATAAAAGTCTATCCTTATGTTCCCTTTGCATATATGGGCTAAATAGGGATAAGAATATGATCTGGACAAATGGACGGAAGCTATTCTTAGCCATAAACCCAGTTTGAACCATCAGATACTGAGCCATCAGATCGATTGAATCTTAACTGATTTGAATCCATTGCCAAGGTCTGAATCTCATTTCATCTTTAGGCCATGGCAAGAGCTAAAAGAAAGGCTGTCTTTATGTGGGGTTAGAAGCCTTATCCTGTATGTTTTATTGGTACATGTATTTGGCTATGAAAAATGCCTTGCATGTAGGTTTTCACCGCGACCAATGAAAAGGAATAAAATTCTGACCATAAAAGCTAGCTATTTTATATCAGCCTTTCAATGGCACTTTTAGTATTTTGTCAGTCTTGATTGCACATCAGAGTCATGCAAAACCTTTTTTTTTTTTTTTTTTTTTTGATAATGTGTCTAGAGACTGTTAAAACATCACTTTTTTGGTAAATAACAAGATTTTGCTAGAATAATGTGCTTAATGCAAACTGTCTGCTCAGAACTACTTGTCTAAGCATTTATCATAAATATGGAAGCATAAATATTTTATCCCAGTAATACCTTTTTTTTTTTTAAAAGAAAACATGGGGAAAATACTATGTAAATTGGGTGGTTATCTAAACCAGTACCTTTTAGATAAGCTGTTTTTTGGGGTATTTACCCAATTAAAATGTTGAAAAAAGCAATTAGAATTAAATCTATGGGGTGAACACCCAATTATCAGTAATTCTTGCACCCATTAACACCCTGATACCCAAAAGAAAAATCCTGATACCCAGTTCAATGAGAAATTGGTAGGTAAAAATAGCCCAAAATACCCAGTTGCTTAAAACCTTATCTAGGACACAGCTAAACACATTTTTTTGTGATTTCTCCAAGAACTGGAGTTTTACATGCCTGCCAGTCACCAAAACAACAAAATCTGACCACATTTGCATTGGCAGAAAAAGGATGTTTTGTTCCCTAATCACTTAAAGGACTACAATTCGGATCTGATTATATGAGAGGCTAAATAAGAGGCTGAATCACATTGCATGATTTTTGATATCGGTGATCCTGCTAAAATTTCAGCCTTATTTCAACTGACACCCACCTTCAACCCCACCCAAAACGACTCTCCGCAATCATCTCTACAAAACGGTGTTGGGCATGTGGAGATAAGCAGCCGTGTATACAGGTTTTTCACCCACCTTGCTGCTGTCCTCTGTATTATTTCTAGTTTTTCGTATGTACGGAGACCAAACTGAGGAAGCATATTCGACCCGGGGATACAACATTTTTTTCCAAACTGAGGAAGCATATGCACCATTATTTTATGTTCATTAGATTTTTTATATTATGTTTATTTTACAAAGCTGAGCAACAAAAAAAAAAAAAAAAAGCGTACTTGTACCTAAAAACCGTAATTATGTACTAGCAATACTAAATATTTACATTATAAACTTACACGAGTCCAAAATAACAAAAAATTCAAAATGTCGTCGTTGTTCTCTCTGACCCAAGCTAAATAAACAATGGGATTTATACGTTTATAAAAACAACTCACGAAATGCACGCTTTGTCATATACTATAGTGAGGTAGTCACTGTGGGTCTCCTTATTTGCCGACAAGAACCGGTAAGAGGTGACAAGCGGGAGTGTCTAAAACGCAGATTAACCTGCAGACTGCAAAATGCAGTCTGCGTTTTTGGTGTCTAAAACGCAGATCAGGGGTAATTTTGGTACGGGTGTGCGAGCCAGTATTTCAAAACCTACCCCATTCATATACCTGGCCTTTGAAAAAACGGACCCATTCAAATACTTGATCATCCAAAATGTTGACCTATTCATATACTGCCCTTTGATTTTTTTCTACCCATTTTTTGCTGGTTGTTAGACAAATATCACAGTCATGTAATACCAAGAGGATAAGCAACCTCGAAAAATCTTTGAGCGAAAAATATGTGCAAATACCAGGATGTCAGAAAAATGGGGCCTTTCACATAGGAATCCAGAAAAATTGGGCCATTAATTCATATACATTTTGTTGAAAAAAGGGGGCCAATCATATACCTGGCAGTGCTGAAAAAGGGGGCTATTCGGCACGCACATCCGTACTATGCCATATATAGGAAGTCCCCCCCCCCCCTCTCCCCATCTCCCCCCTCCCCCCGAGAATATAATTGTGCCGCGTTTGCGACCAGTGTAGACCCAGATCAGGCTGCGCACCCGCACAGTCTGATCAGGGTCTACGTTAATGGCCAAAAAAGTTTGAAATACTTCTTTGAAGCTTCCAGCAGAATGTTCCCCTGGTTCACTGGCGAACAGTGTAGACACTGATCAGCCTGCGATGATGCGCAGGTTGATCTGGTCTACGCAGGTCGAAAACACCCAAATGTATATTTTCGCGTGACGCGATAAATTCGTCTGACACTGCTTATAGGGAAAGTAGTTTTGTCTTCGTTGAAGGATACTAGTCACAATGATCGTTGCGCTGAAAATGAAGGAATCATTAAACTTTTTCATTCAGCTTACTTCGAAAACCCCAGGACAATTTTACATATGAGCTACGCCAAGCAGGATCAGAGCTTATCGTCTTTACTATCAGCGTAGACCCAGATCAGCCTGCGATGTCGCGCAGTCTGGTTAAGTGCAAGTTGATATTTCTGCAAGCAAACTGTGGACACCCTGATCAGACGTCGCTAAATGTGGCGTCCGCTCTGGGTCTACATTATTTGCCTACGTCCAAAACACAAAATTGGTTAGATACAAGTAGATATATTGCAAACAAACTGTGGAGACCCTGATCAGATGCCGCTATCTGTGGCGTCCGCTCTGGGTCTACATTATTATGTCCTAAAAATGGACTCTTGGTTAAGTGAGTCGTCCACTCTGGGTTTACATTGTTTGCCAGCGTCCGAAAATTGGATTATAGACTTATATTGCTTAGGTAAATGGATTATTATTAATTCATATAGTTAAATACTTAATTAGCCGTAACATGATAGATTTGTTTTTTCTCGCGTCCTTTTCTTTCCGAATTCTTTAATGGTTTAGGTCAACAATTAAAGCAAAATAAAACATTAATCATGTCCTCTGAAGTATGCCGATATCTATCTATCTATCTATCTATCTATCTATCTATCTATCTATCTATCTATCTGCGTAAGCAAGAAATGAAAAAAAAAAAAAAAAAAAAAAAAAAAAAAAAAGGAAAAAAAGAAACAACATTCTGTAGGAAGAATTTGCATTTACTTTATCGATCAACTACACTGTCTCCTGCGCAATTCTAGAATTGTCCGGTACAATTCCGGAATTGGCGGACAAAGTAAGAATTCTTACTTTGCGCAGGACAATTCCAGAATTGTACCGATTCTTACTTTGCGCCGAACAAAAATGTCACTATTCCAAGAGCAAGGTTTTCCTGCATTATCTTTCGTAGTAATAGACCATGATTAGACTGTGCGGATGAGCAGGTTGATCTGGGTCTGCGCTAGTCTCAAAGACGGTAAGCCCTGTTTCTGCTTGGCACGGATGAATTATTTGCTAAGTCAGGATATATCCAGCAGGACAAGGGTTAGTATGAAATTTGAGACAGATAAGCGTTCCTGAATGATTTAAATAAACAGTATGGATCCTCTTCAGACTTGGTGGATGCGCAGATTGATCTGGGCCTATAGTGGTCAGAGGCCCCACGTAAGTTTCGTTTGGAGGAGATAAAATCATACTAGAGACATGAGTGTTAAATGGTGATTGTTATGAAAATCATGTAAAAAAGAGAACAATTTGAACCTTTCATTGATTGCACTGTGAAGTTTCTGCACCCTAATCGGTTACCAAAGTCCAGTACTTAACCCGTTCCTGCTGATTCCAAATATACCACGCTTTTGCAAACAATGTAGATCCATATCAGATGGCTACCTAAGAAAAAAAAGCGCTTTCATTTGGTGTATAATGCAAGTTTGATTGGTCAACTTTTTGGTTTAAACATATTTATTTCCGAAATGTTTACATATACAACACATACAAAAGTACAACAATAGGATTAGAACGAAAGCATAAAAGCTTATTTAGTTCCTTTCCTAGTTCAACTTTTTAGGAAAAAAAAAAAAAAAAAAAAAAATAGGCTAAAAACCTTGTTCTGAACTTCATGACTCAAAACATAGTTCTACTTTTACTGTAAATGATTTACTTACATGCAAAATGAAAATATCGTTTTCAGGTTGTTAATGAGAATAATAATGCTATAATGTGCCATCTTCATATTTGCCGCGGACATTACAGTACACAGTGTTTATTGGGGTGTCAGGCAAACAGTGGCACGCGTTAGGCAGAGCACAGATTAATTGAATTATCACGTTTCTTAATGACCGGCACCTGTAATACACATTATACTAGACTTTGTTTTTGTTTGTGTTGAGGTTTTACGGCCCAGTCAACCCAATGGGGTCATGTCGAGCGCGGTCAGTTTACCTACCACACGTTTACTGGGCAGGCTTAGTCCTCTAAGCGGTTAACCAGTATTGTGCACATTCTTTCACCAGAAACTGACAACTGCCCTTCTTGAATCAGCGGAAGGGAGAGAATGACCGTAGAAAATATTTCATGATCAATCTCCACGAAAGAATGTTGCCGACCTCGGCGGGGGTTGAACCCGCGACCTCCTGGTCTCCAGTCGGACGGCGCATCCAACTGAGCCACCGAGGCCGACATTATACTAGACTAGCTAGTAGTCGGATATCAATATTATTTTCATCAACCAATTATAATTATTAACATTATACTAGACTAGCTAGTAGTCGGATATCAATATTATTTTCATCAACCAATTATAATTATTAATTTTACTTAATGAACTAAGGGCCATCTACTACTTACTGCTTGCATCATCTCTTTGATAGCAGCAACTAATCTTGGAGATATCCTTGATGTCAGAGACCAACTATTAGAGACTGGCCATACAAGATGTCATATATAAACTTGAATCAGCTTATAGTAAGGAGTGATAAAACATGACATCAAGGTCTAGGAGCTAGTCTAACATTATACCTTCAACCTTTATCGTCCTGAATTTACCACATGGACCGGCATGTGTTATGCACAAAAATTCATGAAAAAGCCATCTATATTCAGCTTGAAGCTTATTTGGTCAAAAACAATATTACCTATGACTATCAGTCAGGGTTCAGGAGCTCTTTCTCTACAGATACTTGCCTTATTCATCTTTTAGATCACATTAAAATGCAAACTGCAAACGGTTTGTACACTGGTATGATACTTCTAGATCTGCAAAAAGCTTTTGACACTGTTGATCACAACATCCTATGCAATAAACTGAAACTTATGGGCATCAAGTAAACTAAATGGTTTGAGTCCTACTTGAGTAACAGGAGTCAGTTGGTCAATGTTGGTAAAATTAACTCAGACACGGCAGCTGTAACTTGTGGCGTCCCTCAAGGGAGTATTTTAGGGCCATTGCTATTCTTATGCTATGTGAATGACATGGTGATTAGCATTGACCCAGACTGCAAAATGTTATACGCTGATGACAGCACAATCCTGTTCTCTCACAGAGATCCGGATCAGATTGCTAACAAACTAGGAAAGGTTCTTGAATCTTGTTCAGATTGGCTAGTCGATAACAAACTATCACTGCACCTTGGTAAGACAGAATGTATACTGTTTGGGTCAAAAAGAAAACTTAAGAAAGTCAAAGACTTTAAGGTTGCCTGCTATGATCACAAGATTGAACCTACAACATCTGTAAAATACCTGGGCCTCAATATTGATAATTTCTGTCCTGTGAATTGGTGGTCAATAACATTCTTTCCAAAGTAAATGCCCGTCTTAAATTCATGTATCGACACAGTAACAGTCTGTCTTTACGTACAAGAAAAAAATTGTGTTCAGCTTTGCTTTTATGTCACTTTGATTATTCTTGTTCGTCTTGGTATGATGGCCTCACCAAAGGATTGAAGAGAAAATTGCAAATTGCTCAAAACAAAGTAGTTAGATTTATCGATCCTCTAGGACCCAGAACAAGGATTACTGCTGATATTCTTGCCGAATTGAATTTGCTTAACGTTGAAACTCGGGTAAAATAGCTGAGGCTGAATCATGTGCATAAGATTTTCTACAACTTGAGTCCTACATATTTGAAGAACTTTGTTCGGTTGAACGCTGTGCATCTGATGATACATGGTCTAGTCGTTATAACTTCTTAGTTCCTCATTGTCGAAGTGTTGAACATTCTACCTTCTATTATAGAGGGATTGCAGATTGGAATTCTCTTCCTGACTGGTTAAAAGAAATAGAACAAACCCGCAGGTTCAAAACATCCCTCAAAAAATACCTTACTGAGCATCATCAAGAAACTGAGATTGGTGATTTTTCTCTTTTGTTGATTGCACAATGTTTTTTCTATCCCATATGTTGAAATGGTTCAGAATCTGTGATATATTGTTGTCATGTCTGTCACGCGCACCAGATGACTACTGCCAGCTTTATGCCGAGCGGACTTGTCCACCGGCCGGTGTGGGTGCCGTTACCCTGAGCTGGGTTTGATCGTTGGTGGGACCCTTTCCAATCACGTGAGAACACTTCTCTGGGTGGCGGGGCTTGGTGTGGTCGGTGTATGATTCGCTCCCACATTAGGGCTGTCAAATGTATGGCCCTTATCCGTGGTATTCAGGTGTGCCTGACGATTGTTACTATAAGGTTATTGGTATCTGATATATTTATAACTAAGAGCACCCTTCAGTGATACATGTAGGTTAACATTGGAATTCTTATGCAATAAAATTCTGCTTCTCTCGTGCCAAAATCTTGGAACTGTTAAAATGGACCCCATTGGAAATAAGCCATATGGCGTTTTCGGCTATCCATAGGTTTTAAGATCATAATTTTTAAAGTTTTTAAAGTTCTGTGATATGTAGGTGCGGGTGCTGGCGCCCTAGCCCACCATGCCAAAATCTATATTTTTTCTTAACTTATAAAATCAAATTTAACTTTTAAAGTGATATTTAAACTACTGTTGCTATAAATCCATCAAACTATTTTATATTATTCAAATGTGCTCTTTTTACTTAATCATTCACAAATTCATTCAATTGTATGTAATGAGTCTCATTCATATGTCATATCGTTTTTTTGTTGATGTTCATATGTTGATCTTAATGTCTGAATAAAAAAAGGTAAGAGAAAAGTCCAGGGAGGGGAGTGCCACAATCACAAACCGCAGCAATTCTTAATCTTAATCTTAATCACAGTACAGTTTTAAAGCTAATATTGCAAAAATTTGAAACAATCTGATCTGGATCTACAATGTCTCCGGAGGGCGTGTACAATACTAAGACAAAGATAATTTTCACACTGGACGTTGACAATTTGTAACCGTAAAGCAGTTAAAGCCGTTTTGCAGTTAAAGAAATATTAAAAAGGATTTTTTTCTGTCTATAGTTTATCAGCCGTTAATTGAACAAATAACACATTTTTAATGGAAAAATTCATTCTTCGCATAACAAAAAAAAAAAAAAAAAAAAAAAAAAAAAATAAAATAAAATTATATTTACTCAAAATCTGAGATGACTGAAGAAACTCTTACAAACGGTTGTTTTATTTAAATTCTACGTTTTGCTCAAAACACATTTTATCTAATGTACCGTACATTTTGGAACTTGTTCCGAAATTAAAAAATACAGAGTAAGATCTACTGATTATTTCTATAATTATTTCTGACAAGACAAGTTTAACTTACCGACACAGCAGGAACGATGTCAAAGATGGTGGGCACATTCACGAAATCTAGAAACTTACATCCAGGGTAACACAAAAAAGGTAAGAGAAAAGTCCAGGGAGTGCCACAATCACAAACCGCAGCCCTTCCCAGACAAAAAAGTAAGAGAAAAGTCCAGGGAGTGCCACAATCACAAACCGCTGCCCTTCCCAGACCCCAAGAGGAAGAGGAAACCGACAAATCTAAACAAGCACAAACCGAACAAACGTACGAAAAGCACTAAGATTAGCTCTCTCTTCCCCAAGCGAGGTAATCGCAATACTAAAAGGACTGAAAAACACAAGAACAAAATGACACACGGAAAGACATACAACAAATCGCCTCGTAGAATAAACCACAAAGCAACAAGGAGTAAGACTAACACCGGGACCACCGCCTTAGAACGGTCGGTAGAGCAAACCACCGGGGGGTTAAAAGCACTTTTACAGCTAGCCAACTTCACCCTGGGTCCCGATACTATACTCTTAATCACAACAATTAAAACAGAAAGCAAAATGGGCAGCTGTTGATGGTGACCAAAATGCTAGCATTACAAAACAACTGGTAAAACAGAAAGCAAAGTGGGCAGCTATTGACCACAATGCAAGCATCACAACACATACAGAAAAACAAACAAACAAAAAGAGCAACAACGAATAAGAACAACACCAGGACCACCGCCTTAGAACGGTCAGTAGAAAAAAAACTACCGGGGGGAGGGGGGGGGGGCGGGGGTGGAGGGGAGGGGTTAAAGCACTTTTACAGCTAGCTAACTTCACCCTGGGTCCCGATGCTACTCTTAATACATAAATACATAATTATTCGGTTCGCATAAAAGCTCCCAACTCAGTCAATGCATCAAAGCGAAAACATAAAAATCAAATTAATCACTATAATAAACAAAGACGAGTACTCATGGCTAATTCTACTGTATGCCAGAGTAAATGAAAACCAATAGTTGAACCACGGCGGGCCAAGCCAAAGACATAACGTCAAGCCCCAACCACTGGTTAAAGTTTTACGAAGAGGCCGTCATTGAGTCTGAGTCCCGAACCGCCGTCGTGCAATTAAAGAGTGAAGCATAGCCATCAACAATGATTGGGTTGACAACTAGGCATGCAGTTTGCCGCATAATATCCAGGTTATAGCCAATTCTTTTATAGCGGTTAATAAGTTTTCTGAATTGCTCCGAAAAGTTAGATTTACCTACAATTTTTCTAAATCTGTACACTAAGTCACCGTTAAATTCGGGTTCCGATATACCTTATTGCAGAAGTGTTTTCAGACTGACGCTATATTTTTCTAAAAAGGCACTGTGTCTGCGATAAAATTTCGAAAACGCCTTACGAAGTTTGGAATACGATAGCCCTGCCTAAGAAGTTTGGCAGTAAGGGCTTTATTACGGTAGTTAAAGGTATTAAGATTTGAAGAAGCTCTGGCGAATCTTATAAGTTGAGATATGTATACCCCATATGAGGTACGCCGGGGGACGTCGCCATCCAGAAAAGGGAAATTGACTATATCAAAATCAAAATCGTCCCGTTTATCATAAATTTTGGTGGAAACTGTACCATTAGATATACATAGATTCAAATCCAAACAAGAGGGCCATGATGGTCCTATATCGCTCACCTGACCAAACAGATTTGCATATTTACTGTTGAAGTTTCAGCCAAGTTCACTGCTCTAGGATTTTGTCTAAACTTTATAGCACTAACCACCCCCACCCCCCTCCACCACACCCCCGGCCATGTTTTTTTTTACAAATCTTGACGAGTTGAACTGAATCTTAAAAGAGGGTCACCAAAGGAACATTTCTGCCAAGTTATATTGAAATTGGTCCAGTGGTTTAAAAAGTTTTATATAGCTATAAAGCCCTACGCCCTAACGGCCATGTTTTTTTTGACGAATCATAACAGCTTGAACAAACTTGGTAGAGGGTCACCAAAGGAACATTCCTCCCAAGTTATATTGAAATCTGTTCAGTGGTTTCTGACAAGAAGATTTTTAAAGTTTTCTATTTAGATATATAGGGAAAAATAAGCCCCACTCCATGGCAGCCATGTTTTTTGACGAATCATGATTGCTTGTACAATCTTGATAGAGGTTCACCAAAGCAACATTCCAGCCAAGTAATATTGAAATCGGTCATGGGGTATGTGACAAGAAGAATTTTAAAATTTTCTATGCAGATATATATGAAAAATAGGCCCCACCCCCTGGGGCCATGGTTTTTGTCGTATCATGAAGGCTTGAACAATCTTGGTAGAAGGTCACCAAAGCAACACTCCTGCCAAGTTACATTGAACTGGGTCCAACTGTTTCTTACGAGAAGATTTTTAAAGTTTTCTATATAGATATATAGGGAAAATAAGCCCCGCCCCCCTAGCGGCCATGTTTTTTGATGAATCATGACGGCTTGAACAATCCTTGTAGAGGGTCACCAAAGAAACATTCCTGCCAAGTTGTATTGAAATCGGTCCACTGGTTTCTGAAAAGAAGATTTTTAAATTTTTATATATAGATATATAGGGAAAATAAGCCCTGCCCCCGGCAGCCATGTTTTTTGACGAATCCAAATTACTTGAACAATCTTAGTAGAGGGTCACCAAGGAAACATTTCTGCAAAGTTATAATGAAATCGGTTCAGTGGTTTCTGACAAGAAGAGTTTTAAAGTTTTCTATAGATATATATGGAAAATAAGCCCCGACTCCTGGCGGCCATGTTTTTTGACGAATCATGACGGCTTGAACAATCTTGATAGAGGGTTACATAAGAAACATTCCTGCAATGTTAGATTGAAATCGGTCAAGTGGTTTCTGAAAAGACTATCAAAATTTTCTATATAGATTTATAGGAAAATAAGCCCCGCCCCCTAGCGGCCATGTTTTTTTGATGAATCATGATGGCTTGAACAATCTTTGTAGAGGGTCACCAAAAGAAACATTCCTGCCGAGTTGTATTGAAATCGGTCCATTGGTTTCTGAAAAGAAGATTTTTAAATTTTTATATATAGATATATAGGGAAAATAAGCCCTGGCCCCGGCAGCCATGTTTTTTGACGAATCCAAATTACTTGAACAATCTTAGTAGAGGGTCACCAAGGAAACATTTCTGCAAAGTTATAATGAAATCGATTCAGTGGTTTCTGACAAGAAGAGTTTTAAAGTTTTCTATAGATATATAAGGAAAATAAGCCCCGACTCCTGGCGGCCATGTGTTTTGACGAGTCATGACGGCTTGAACAATCTTGATAGAGGGTTACATAAGAAACATTCCTGCAATGTTACATTGAAATCGGTCAAGTGGTTTCTGAAAAGACTATTAAAATTTTCTATATAGATTTATAGGAAAATAAGCCCCGGCCCCTAGCGGCCATGTTTTTTGACAAATCATAACGGTTTGAACAATCTTGGTAAAGGGTCACCAAGGAAACATTTCTGCGAAGTTATATTGAAATCAGTCCTGTAGTTTCTGACGACAAGATTTCTACATAAATATATATGGAAAATAAGCCCCGCACCCCCTAGCGGCCATGTTTTTTGACAAATCATGACGGTTGAACAATCTTGATAGAGGGTCACTATGGAAACATTTCTGCCAAGTTATATTGAAATTGGTCCAGTCGTTTATGACAAGAAGATTTGTAAAGTTTTCTATATAGATATATAGGAAAAAATTAACCCCGCCCCCTAGCGGCCATGTTTTTTAACGAATCATGGCGGCTTGAACAATCTTGGTAGAGGATCATTGAAGAAACATTACTGCAAAATTATATTGAAATCCGTCCAGTGCTTTATGACAAGAAGATTTTTAAAGTTTTCTACATAGATATATAAGTAAAATAAGCCCCGCCCCCCCTGGCGGCCATGTTTTTTGACAAATCCAAATGGCTTGAACAATCTTGCAACAGGATCACTAAAGGAACATTTCTGCAAAATCATATGGAAATCGGTCCAGTGCTTTCGGGCAAGAAGATTTTTAAAGTTTTCTATACAGATATATAGTGAAAATAAGCCCCGCCCCTGGCGGCCATGTTTTTTTGACAAATCCAAATGGCTTGAACAATCTTGGTACAGGATCACCAAGAGAACATTTCTGCAAAATTACATGGAAATTGGTCCAGTGGTTTCGGACAAGAAGATTTTTAAAGTTTTCTATATAGATATATATATAGGGAAAATAAGCCCCGCCCCCTTGTGACCATGTTTTTTGACGAATCCATATGGCTTGAACAATCTTGGTAGAGGATCACCACAGGATCATTTCTGCAAAATTATATTGAAATCGGTCTAGTGGTTTCGGACAAGAAGATTTTTAAAGTTTTCTATATACTTATATAGGGAAAATAAGCCCCGCCCCCTGGCGGCCATGTTTTTTGACTAATCCAAATGGCTTGAACAATCTTCCTAGAGGATCACCAAAGGAACATTTTGCAAAATTATATTGAAATCGGTCCAGTGGTTTCGGACAAGAAGATTTTTAAAGTTTTCTGTATAGATATATAGGGAAAATAAGCCCCGCCCCCTGGCGGCCATGTTTTTGACGAATCTAAATGGCTTGAACAATCTTGGTAGAGGATCACCAAAGGAAAATTTTTGCTAAATTATATTGAAATCGGTCCAGTGGTTTCTGACAAGAAGATTTTTAAATCTTTTCTATATAGATATATAGGGAAAATAAGCCCTGCCGCCTGGCGGCCATGTTTTTTGACGAATCCAAACGGCTTGAACAATCTTGGTAGAGGATCACCAAAGAAACATTTTTGCAAAATTATATTGAAATCGGTCCAGTGTTTCGGACAAGAAGATTTTTAAAGTTTTCTATATAGATATATAAGGAAAATTAGCCCCGCCCCCTGGCGGCCATGTTTTTTGACGAATCCAAATGGCTTGAACAATCTTCCTAGAGGATCACCAAAGGAACAGTTTTGCAAAATAATATTGAAATCGGTCCAGTGGTTTCGGACAAGAAGATTTTTAAACTTTTCTATATAGATATATAGTGAAAATAAGCCCCGCCCCCTGGCGGCCATGTTTTTCGACGAATCCAAATGGCTTGAACAATCTTGGTAGAGGATCACCAAATGAACATTTTTGCAAAATTATATTGAAATCTGTCCAGTGGTTTCGGACAAGAATATTTTTAATGTATTCTATATAGATATATAGGGAAAATAAGCCCCGCCCCCTGGCGGCCATGTTATTTGATGAATCCAAATTTATGGTTTGAACAATCTTGGTAGAGGATCACCAAAGGAACATTTCTGCAAAATTATATTGAAATCGATCCAGTGGTTTCTGACAAGAAGATTTTTAAAGTTTTCTATATAGATACATAGGGAAAATAAGCCCCGCCGCCTGGCGGCCATGTTTTTTGACGAATGCAAATGGCTTGAACAATCTTAGTAGCGGATCACCAAAAGAACATTTCTGCAAAATTATACTGAAATCGGTTTAGTGATTTCTGAGAAGAAGATTTTTAAAGTTTTCTATATTGATATATAGGGAAAATAAGCCCCGTCCCACTAGCTGCCATGTTTTTTGACGAATCCAAATAGCTTGAACAATCTTCCTAGAGGATCACCAAAGGAACATTTCTGCAAAATTATTTTGAAATCGGTCCAGTGGTTTCTGACAAGAAGATTTTTAAAGTTTTCTATATAGATATATAGGGAAAATAAGCCCCGCCCCCTGGCGGCCATGTTTTTCGACGAATCCAAATGGCTTGAACAATCTTGGTAGAGGATCACCGAAGGGACATTTCTGCAAACTTATATTGAAATCTGTCCAGTGGTTTCTGACAAGAAATTTTTTTTTAAACTTTTCTATGTAGATATATAGGGAAAATAAGCTCCGCCCCCTGGCGGCCATGTTTTTTGACAAATCCAAATGGCTTGAACAATCTTGGTAGAGGATCACCAAAGGAACATTTCTGCAAAATTATATTGAAATCGGTCCAGTGGTTTCTGACAAGAAGATTTTTAAAGTTTTCTATATAGATATATAGGGAAAATAAGCCCCGCCCCCTGGCAGCCATGTTTTTTGACGAATCCAAATGGCTTGAACAATCTTCATAGAGGATCACCAAAGGAACATTTCTGCAAAATTATATTGAAATCTGTTCGGTGGTTTCTGACAAGAAGATTTTTAAAGTTTTCTATATACATAGGGAAAATAAGCCCCGCCCCCTGGCGGCCATGTTTTTGGACGAATCCAAATGGCTTGAACAAACTTGGTAGAGGATCACCAAAGGAACATTTCTGCAAAATTATATTGAAATCGGTCCAGTGGTTTCTGCCAAGAAGATTTTTTAATGTTTTTAGTTAAAAAGTCTATTTTTAGCTCCTGTGACCTAGATATGCAACGGACCGGAACCATTTGAACAACTTTGAAAGAGAACCAACCAAGGATCATTCCTGTAAAGTTTGGTCAAATTCCAATCAGTGGTTTAGGAGGAGATGTTGTTTAAAGATTGTGGACGGACGGACGGACGACGACGACGACGGGCGGTGAGTGATCACAATACCTCACATTGAGCCTTCGGCTCAGGTGAGCTAAAAAGGTGCCTTGGTATCGGAAGAAGTCACAATCTTGTCACACAATATACTCTTGCACATATTTCACTTGGCTGTATCCAAGAACGAGAGCCATTATAAAATTAAACATATACTGTATTCCAGTATCGAGCATGAAAATATAATTTTCCAAACTTAAAATCGCACATGTAAAATTGTAACAACTAACTGTTGTTTATTCCTGTTGCTTTTGCTGGTATATATAAGGTTGCTTGCAATTACCACTAAACCATTCAAATAATTCATTTCGATTTGTTTGAAATTACAATCAGCTTTAATTTGGTAATAATTACAATTAAAAATGTAACAATCATTTCTTTTGAGACATTAACAATGAAAACAAAGAATCAAAGTCGCAATCGTAGCAGAAATTAAGCTATATTTATATATCACTTTGGCTTGTCCTTTCTGGGTAGTTATTCAGATAACTAAGTTTTCAAATCATTTGGATTAATACATATTTACTAGTACTGAGTCTTACTACAAATTTGTGTATGTAAAATGTTGTCATTGTGTATATTCGCCATCACACTGTTAAATGTTATGTCAAGATGGGCTTTATAGCCCTTTGGAGTTCTCAATAAAGATCTGTTCTGTTCTGTTCTGTTCTTTATTTACTTTGATAATCACACTGTTTCAAAATCAAGCAAACATACCATTATTCTTTATAACCTGAGAAAAATAAGTTTTATTTGTGATATCACGTAATTAAACTATTAAGTAAAGATCTTAACCGAAAGTTCAACAATTAAATAGTAACTGAACTGGCTTAACAAATCAAAAGATTAATTAGGTATTTTCCCTACTTCAAAGAATATTAATTAATACAAACCGTTAAAATAAAAATGAAGATTAAGGTTCCACGCGTTTAAAAATGCTTTAACTATGGTGTTATAAATGTTTATAACAATTATAATTAAGAAAAGGGATTTCTGGTATGATTGTAACATAATGTTTTTTTAAACATTGATATTTGTATGCAGCATTCTGTCAGTATTTGTTCTGCAGATACTTTCTCCCATTGAAATACATTGATCTGCAATCTGCAGTCTGCAATATTGATCTGCATTTTAGTCACTTTTCCCTATAGAAATATATTGATCTGCAATCTGCAGAACTGATCTGCGTTTTAGACACCAAAAACGCAGACTGCATTTTGCAGTCTGCAGGTTAATCTGCGTTTTAGACAGCCCCGTTACAAGCACCGCCAAGAAGAGACAAAAGGTGATAAGAGAAGTTTTATGGTGCCAAGAAGCTTTCTTTCAGTGTCTTATAGAATATTATTGTGTCAAAATATATTTTTGACACGTTTTTTGTCATAGAAAAAAGGGTAAGAGAAAAGCCCAGGGAGTGCCACAATCACAAACCATAGCCCCTCATCCCCCCCGCGACCCCAAGAGGAAGAGGAAACCCCCTTTTGTAAAATTTTAAAGGAGTTCGAAGGAAAAGGGGAACACTATATCTTCAGACAAGAGATATTTAAGGTGACAAGAAGATTTCTTGTATTTTATTTTTGAGCATCTAATTGTTTGAAAATATGTTTTTGATGCTTTTGTTACCTTAGAAACCCATTTTGTCTTGAAGTAGAAATCCCTTTTGTTAAAATTTAAAGGATTTTAGAAGGAAAAGGGAACACTTCCTCTTCAGATGATTAACCGCATTTACCGACAAGAGATATTTTATGGTGACAAGACACCTTTTGGCTATTTTCTTGTGTATATCAATGTTCAAAAGTATATATA
Organism: Anodontia alba; assembly: GCA_964016985.1. Taxonomy (NCBI): domain Eukaryota; kingdom Metazoa; phylum Mollusca; class Bivalvia; order Lucinida; family Lucinidae; genus Anodontia; species Anodontia alba. The sequence goes on along the minus strand of OZ024823.1, from coordinate 53,899,308 downwards.
GTACTAAATAAATGTCAAAAAGTATATACACATATACTACTACTACACCCACTACTACTACAACTATTACTATATGTATTTGATTATGTTGTACGTGATAATTTATGGTTTAAATTGGTAAAGCTAGGTTTAAGAGGTAATATTTTAAACAAAGTAAAGTCCATGTATCAAAACGTCAAATCAAGAGTAAAAATGTGTAACATGGTGGGTAACGAATTCTTTTGCTCACTCGGTGTCAGACAAGGCGAGTGTTTATCACCCCTTTTATTTGCCTTGTTCTTGAATGATATCGAAGATAAGTTCATTCATTCTGGGTTTGAGGGACTAGACGTAGATATGTTCAAACTTTACATGTTATTATATGCCGATGATATAGTAATATTTGCTTATGATGCTAAAGAATTACAGTTGGGTTTAAACTTACTATCAGAGTATTGCACAAGTTGGAAACTTAAAGTAAATGCAACAAAGACGAAAGTTTTAATTTTTAGAAAGGGCGGCACTCTACAGCGAAATTTAGTATTTATGTACGAAGATCAACCAATAGAAATAGTTAGGAGTTTCAAATATTTGGGCATTGTATTTACAACCGGGGGCTCTTTCTCAGAAGCGCAAACTACGTTGGCAGGGCAAGCACAAAAGGCTATATTTAAACTGAATAAGTACCTATATAAATTTACGTACGTATCACCTAAGCATAAATTAGAACTTTTTGACAAGCTCATTTCACCTATCTTAAACTATTCATGTGAGGTATGGGGGTTTTGTCAAGCAAACGCGGTCGAAAGAGTACATATGCAATTTTGTAAAAAGCTACTTGGAGTTAAGAAAACAACACAAAATGATTTTATATACGGGGAGCTGGGACGTGAAAATTATGCAACAAAACGATCTTTCATTATTATCAAATATTGGTTTAAAATCTTACAAACGCCTGAAAATAAGTATGTTAAAATTATATATAATATGATGATTAGAGATATTGAGGAGTTACCGAATAAGGCGAATTGGGCATCACTTGTTCGTAATTTGTTAGCATCATTAGAAATTCCGCGAAGTTTGGTTAGCACAAGGGGTTGGAAATGTAGGCACTTTTTCTGTCTGTTTTGAAACAGAGACTTAGTGATATCTTTACGCAAAACTGGCATGATAGAATAAACAATTCGTCAAGAGCAAATTTTTACAAAACTGTCATGCAATTTCAATTTCAACCATACTTAGAAAAGATTAATGTTTGTAAATATATTCAAGCACTCAGCAAATTAAGGGTGTCCTCGCATAGATTAGCAATAGAATCTGGTAGATGGGCTAGGCCAACAAGAATTCCTATAGACGAGCGAAAATGTGTAAATTGCAACATCTTAGAGGATGAATTTCATTTTGTTAACGAGTGCGATATGTATAGCGATTTTAGAACAAGGTATATACCTAAATATTATTGGAAGAGACCGTCTATGTTTAAATTTGTTGAAGTAGTAAACACTACCAATATTAAGCTGCTACGAAATTTGAGTGTATACATATATCATGCTTTCAAATGTCGCACTGATCTGTTATATGGTAATTAACTTACATTTTGTTCCGAAAAGAATCTGATAGCTCATGTTATACATATTTTTCATTGTATGTCTGGAACCCTGTCTTTTTACTCATTTCGTTTTCGTTAAGGCTGGGTTCTGGACATCAGTTTGTCGTAAAACATATTCTATATGCATTGTTCGGAGGCGTTCTTCTAGGTAGAAGATCGTAACCATCAACAGAAATTTTATCAGTTCCTGACGTATATAAAACGTTTATAACATTTTATTTTATACTTAGCAATGAAAGCAGAGTATATCCGAAATGAGTATAAATGATATTTTCTATAAATGATATTTTCACTAGTGAAAGAATATGATATTTTCACTGGTGAAAGAATATGATATTTTCACTAGTGGAAAATAATAAGTCGACGTTATTTTCACTACTTGTTGCAGATTGTTTCGGTTGTATTCATTGTTTCCCTAACAGATGCCGATCCCATTTTAGTATTTTGACATTTTTTGTCGCTGCAGCGCTTGAAATGTTAAGCACTGAACGTCGACGCTATGGCGTTAATGTTTTGCTTGGTAACGTTAGTTGTCCTTTATATACTATCAAGACATTACAGTGTGCGATATGCTACTTATTACGCACCTTCTCCGCCGATAACGTCATAATAAGCTGCGTTGGATCATGCTGGTGATACATTGTTAGAGAACATATTTCGGGAGCAGGGAGCATGGTGTCTGTACATTGGATACGCCACATGCTCTCTGCTCTGCGTGTGTCAAACTTACCCTGCGATGTAATACTGTCATGATATTTTGTACTCCTGTTTCATATTAATTGCAAATTACCTGTCAAAGTCTTGTTAAGTTAAGTGATACAATGTAGTTGTATTTATGTATATGTACATGTGTGTGAATGTGTGTGTGTATGTGTATGTGTATGTATATGTGTGTGTATGTGTATATATATATGTGTGTGTGTATATAAGGTACTTTGTAATGCCTGTCTGCCGTCATGCATAAATTTGTATTTGTTGTATCCTCATGGGTTTTATAGCCTTTTGGAATTTTGAAATAAAACTTACTTACTTACTTACTTACTATATATAATGTTTGTTCTGTATTACCTCTTTAACATGCAGATAGAATAAACAATTCGTCAAGAGCAAATTTTTACAAAACTGTCATGCAATTTCAATTTCAACCATACTTAGAAAAGATTAATGTTTGTAAATATATTCAAGCACTCAGCAAATTAAGGGTGTCCTCGCATAGATTAGCAATAGAATCTGGTAGATGGGCTAGGCCAACAAGAATTCCTATAGACGAGCGAAAATGTGTAAATTGCAACATCTTAGAGGATGAATTTCATTTTGTTAACGAGTGTGATATGTATAGCGATTTTAGAACAAGGTATATACCTAAATATTATTGGAAGAGACCGTCTATGTTTAAATTTGTTGAAGTAGTAAACACTACCAATATTAAGCTGCTACGAAATTTGAGTGTATACATATATCATGCTTTCAAATGTCGCACTGATCTGTTATATGGTAATTAACTTACATTTTGTTCCGAAAAGAATCTGATAGCTCATGTTATACATATTTTTCATTGTATGTCTGGAACCCTGTCTTTTTACTCATTTCGTTTTCGTTAAGGCTGGGTTCTGGACATCAGTTTGTCGTAAAACATATTCTATATGCATTGTTCGGAGGCGTTCTTCTAGGTAGAAGATCGTAACCATCAACAGAAAATAATAAGTCGACGTTATTTTCACTACTTGTTGCAGATTGTTTCGGTTGTATTCATTGTTTCCCTAACAGATGCCGATCCCATTTTAGTATTTTGACATTTTTTGTCGCTGCAGCGCTTGAAATGTTAAGCACTGAACGTCGACGCCATGGCGTTAATGTTTTGCTTGGTAACGTTAGTTGTCCTTTATATACTATCAAGACATTACAGTGTGCGATATGCTACTTATTACGCACCTTCTCCGGCCTGTCTGCCGTCATGCATAAATTTGTATTTGTTGTATCCTCATGGGTTTTATAGCCTTTTGGAATTTTGAAATAAAACTTACTTACTTACTTACTTACTATATATAATGTTTGTTCTGTATTACCTCTTTAACATGCAGATAGAATTAAGTAACTACCTTACCTTTTTTATATTGTTTAGATTAATTCACATGCAAGTTGAGAATCCTTAAACTGGTACAAATTATTATCAATAAATATTCCATTCACAATATTCACAGCTTGACACGTCAGACGGTCACATAAGGTTATCGAGATCACACCTGGAGTGGTGATTGGACAAGTTTTGTTCACAGGCCGTTGCCTTTTGTTGTGACTGGCTGTCGGAATTTACATCTGTACGATTTTCTTGCGCAAGTCTGACCTGGAATTTTGTGAATGGGTAAACCTCGCTGAGCGTGAGAAGTTACTCCTGTTTGAATTACTACTACCATTACTAGTGCGAAGTGAAGTGCTGCTTCCTTCTTCCAACAACTGCACTAGCATACAATTACTATTACTACGACTACTACTACGACTAATACTACTACCACTGCTACTACTACAACTACTACTACTGTCTCTACTACTAATACTACTAATATTACCACTATTTCTACTACTACTAGTACTACCACTGCTGCTGTTGTTTTTTGGTTGATTGTTCTTTAGAATCTTTGTTTTTCTGCCATAGGATTTAGACAGTAATAAAGCTTCAGGGCTTTAACTTATAGGTTGTCATACTTGTTTATTTATAAGACACTCTCTTGTATGTATTATTTTATGTAGATTGTAAATGTGTTTGTATGGCGATGAGCTGTACCATGCTCAAGTCAAAATAAAATTTATATTATGTTGTGTTATATAGACTCAAACGTTATTATATGAGTCTCGTTATGAGAAAAACCTGCCTTTGACCAGATAAGACAATGACTCATGCCTTCCCGTAAATAAAAGCTAATTATCAATCAAACCAAGCAGCGAACAACAATTAAACTGTTCCGATTTACGGCTCAGTCAACCTAATGGGGTCATGTCGAGCGCGGTCAATTTATCTAACCACACGTTTACTGGGCAGGCTTAGTCCTCTAAGCGGTTAACCAGTATTGTGCACATTCTTTCGCCAGAAACTGACAACTGCCCTTCTTGAATCAGCGGAAGGGAGAGAATGACCGTTGAAAATATTTCATTGATCATGACAAACATATTGATATTGGTCTTATTAAATTGTGGGCCGAAATTGCTATGGATCGATTTTGCTATGGGCCGACTTTTACATGGGCCGAAATGGTTATGGGGTGCATGCTAAACTACGGTATTTCCGGTATCCATGTCTCGGTATTCATAGATGTTTATGTGTTTGACACTGCATAACATCAAAAGTACTTCGCAGATTTTAATAATTTAAACACCAAATTAACGGTAATAATCTAATCTACAAAATAATGATATTTGATAAAAAAAAAATATTTGTTGCTGATGTGCAGGATGTTGACAAATTCCCGGTATCGAGATTCACTTGTCCCGGTATCATAGGGGCATACGTCTTTGACATGGCATAACATCAAAACTACGTGATCGATTTTAATGAATTAAACACCCTATAAAAGGCGATACTCCAATCTATGCATAAAATATAAATTTGTAAAAATATGCCAGTTGCTGATGTTGTGACATTCTGTCAAAGTCCCGGTATCGAGGTTCACATGTCCCGGTATCCATAAGGCATACGTCTTTGACATGGCATAACATCAAAACTACGCGATCGATTTTAATAAATTAAACACCCTATAAAAGGCAATACTCCAGTCTATGCATAAAATATAAATTTGTAAAAATATGTCAGTTGCTGATGTTGTGGCATTCTGTCAAAATCCCGGTATCGAGGTTCACATGTCCCGGATTCCATAAGGCATACGTCTTTGACATGGCATAACATCATAACAACATGATCGATTTTAATAAATTAAACACCCTATAAAAGGCAATACTCCAATCTATGAAAACAAAATATAAATTTGTAAAAATATGTCAGTTGCTGATGTTGTAGCTTTCTGTTAAAGTCCCGGTATCGAGGTTCACATGTCCCGGTATTCATTGCGGTCTCCGTGTGTGACATGATATAATATCAAAATTACTTAATTGATATTAATAAACTAAACATCCGATTAAAGGTAATGCTCTCATCTATAAAAGCTGATGTTGCAGCGTTTTGTTTAAGTCCCGGTATCGGGATCCAAATGTTCGGCACAGGTTGAAGAAAACCGCCCATATGATCTATTATTATTATTATTATCATTATTATTATTAGTAGTAGTAGTATATACAATACAATATAAATGACTTTATTCAGCATAAAACATCATACAATATTTGTAGCCAAAGAAATACAAATCAAACATTGACAACATACATAAAGACATTTGTTTCGTTTACCGAAGAGCAAAACTGCAAAGGTCAAAATATCATGTGAATATAAATATGCTTAAGTGGCATACTATAAAAGTATCCTAGCATTACTTAGCCCTTACCGCCCTTTGTGCAAATCCAGCAGATGGCCAATCGCTGAAATCCCTAAACTTCCGCAAAAAAAAAAAAAAAAAAAAAAAAAAAAATGGTCTCGACATCTCATGCGAATCGTCTACCCCGACACCTCCACAAGAAATTGGTCTCGACATTTCATGCAAATTGTATCATCCGACAATTGCATGAAATGCCAAAGTCCCTCTCCGGTATGGACAAGAAAAATACCCTACAATATCGTCAGATGACGGTTTTACCCTAAGTGCTTAGCGCTAAGATAGGCGATTTTTACTGACAAAGAGGATATATTTAGCTAAATTAATAATTTTAATTTTTACAGAACAGACCAACTGAGTGATTGTCTGACTGACTGACTGACTAACTAAATAAATGGCTGAATGGATGTTTTGTCCGTTATTATTTATGTTTTTTTTTTTCAGGTAATAACAGAAAATGCTTTTGTATCTTTAATGACTATGTCATATGCCATCGTATATGTTTGTATTATATTCTCAAGGGCTTTAACACCTATTGGAATTTTGAAATAAATCTATTCATTTCTATTCTATTCATAAATAAACACTTTGTTACATATGCTTTGGTAGCTCATGCTCCAGGTTACAAAGCAAAAGTATATATATATATATATATATATATATATATATATATATATATATATATATATATATATATATATATATATATATATATATATATATATATAAAATAAAATAAATAAATAAAATCAATGTATAAAATCATTTTAACTGTGTACACCTTCTCCGTATGTTACTATTTCCTATATTATGTCTTATTAGTGTCTGCAAATATTTTGTCTGAAGAATAAATAGTACGATGTATATTACAACACAGATTTCTACTCTACTGCTGAAAAAAGCTGCCCAGACAGGTGAGCCAAAGCGGGTAGAGACAAGCCCCAATCTCTTTGGCTTGTCCTTTCTGGGTAGTTATTCAGATAACTGATTTTTCAAATCATTTGGATTAATACATATTTACTAGTACTGAGCCTTACTACAGATTTGTGCATGTAAAATGTTGTCATTGTGTATATTCGCCATCACACTGTTAAATGTTATGTCCTGATGGGCTTTATAGCCCTTTGGAGCTCTCAATAAAGATCTGTTCTGTCCTGTTCTATGTTTGCGTTGCAATCATTTTTTTAACATTACCTCAGACCCATCAATATGATGGGTCCGAGACATTACGAATGCCCTTTTTACTAGGAAATTTTGGTGAAAATTTTATCCAGTATTTAATCATAATTGTTTTCCGCAAGTAGTAGTGGTAGTAGTAGTAAAAATTTGAGCCGTTACATGAGAAAAGAGCACTTGGAGGTACCCGATTTGTATGTATGGGAACCCCTAATGTGGCCGAAGACATAGATTTTCGCCTGAAGCATCAATGTCCCTACTACCTAATAATAATAATAATAATAATAATAATAATATTTCTTTTCGTTTCAAAATAAAGTACGAAATGATGAAAAAAAAAAAAAAAAAAAAAAAAAAAAAAGAGTTTAACTGAAATTTAAAATGTAATGAACTAAATGCAGATCGTTTCACGCATCATTTATCACTTAACGAACCAATTATTTGTTAACTGGGACGATGAGTAATTAACTTCATTTACTTCAATAATGACCGCCACGTGCGAATACTTAACGTGAACACGCCTTTCAAAAAATTCTATTTTCATTACTATAATAATTTTGTATATTTTTGATCGAACTTACCGATGCATTATAATGTTGTAATTATTATTATTTTTTGTTTGTTTGTTTGTTGTTTTTATTTATTTATTTATTTATTGTTGTTATTTTTTTTTTCATCGTTTTCGGAACATTTATGAAATTGCTGGATGCGTAATAAATAGGATAGACCCTGATCAGACGTCGCGTTTAGGGTTCTACCCTGTTTGGAATACTTCAAAACAATTTAAATCACAAGCACTTCCGAGTGCTCAAATTCAATTTGAAGGCAAAAATCATTGGACAATGAGTTTTCAGACTCCTTTAGACCCAGATACAGTTTATTACATTGACAATCTTAGTGAAAATATCAAGGGATTAAAAAATAATGTACAAATACAACTTTGTCAAATTTACTGTAAAGACCAGAAATTTGGGACCCAGAATTTCGTAACAGTAAAAATTCCTAGAGTTCAGCAGCAACCCAATTCATACGATTGTGGCGTTTTTGCATTAGCCAGTCTAGTCGACTTCTGTTTTAATCCAGCAACTTTTAATTTCCGTACATGTTATTTGGTAAGTGAGATGCGTTTGTAATAGCTGAATTGTTTAGAAAAGAGATTAATGTCGCCTTTCCAAAGAGAACAATCTCGCTGCAGAGGAACTTAGTTACCTGTAGCTACTGTTAATCCAACATCACTCAAAATTGCTGTTTGGTATCATTGTAAACTTCCAGAACTTGTCGATGACACGGTGTGCTGCGAAGGCAGAAAATGCAAACAGTGGTTTCATAAAAAATGCAACGGCTTAAATAAATCCTTAGATACTACACGGCAGTGCGTTTCCTGTGGTCACCTAAACAATTAGTGGATTTCATTTCGTATAATACTTAAAAAAACTATTGGGTGTCGTGTCGGGCGAATCAGAGCGTCTTATCAGTGTCTACCGCGTTTTCCAATAATCCAGCACATTTTAGTGTATCTACTGTATGTATTCGGACAGACAGGTCTGTTTAAACAGTGTAGACTCAGATGAAACTGCAGAATCAAGCGTCTCATCAGCGTCTGCACTGTTTTCCACTTATCCAGCATTTTTAGACACAACTTCGAGTAGTAAATTGTAGAGTTGAAGCGACAAAATATTTAGGGTAAATACGGTAAATACTGCTTGGGCAAAAATAAACTGCAATTATTATAGCTTGGAGTACTGCGGAGTACTGTTGTGTGTGTGTGTGTGTGTGTGTGTGTTTTGGATTTATTTAATGCCATACCGTCTCTACCCAGTTTTCATACCAGGGCGGGCTTATCACAATACTGGGATTTTAGCATAATCCTGCAATATCAGTACCCAAATTATTTTATAAAATACCTGTATTTTTTTTACATAACTTGTTTTTTTTTCTCTCTGTTTTATAATTTTTAAAAATCAGTCAAATCATATCTTATCAGAAACCATCTGATTTGATGTTATGCTGTGCTGTGCCTGCCAAACAACATCGGGACTGACATCATACTGCAACATCAACAATATATATATATGTATGCATACTCGTATTTTTTAATAAAATATGTTTTAACGAAAAATGCTGGGTAACAAAAAAAAAAAAAAAAAAAAAATAAGCAAACGACATTTTCAAACCATTTCTCTTACGTTTCCCAGAAAACAGGCTTTCTGCGAAAAATACGAAAACAATACGTCTGCTGAAATAGCCCAGCGGGTGGTAAAAGCGTTGCCTTGGTTTGTCCATTCGCACTTTATTCTAAGGGTAATTGATATACTTACAAGGCATACAATCCAGTGAAAACGGTTTGCCTCTTTTGAAAAGGTCTGTAATTTAAAGAGTATAAAGAGTAGACCTTTTTATTACAAAAGGGATTGATGTCAATGAAAGCAAACAGAAAGTGACAAAAATGTCTCCTTGTCAAATAATTGTCACTGTCCCGTGCTGAGGAATCCCATATAAAATGTGAGAGTGTGGAATTCAAACTCGAAATCCACTGGTCAGAAATATGCCCTTTACCACGTGAGCATAGGGAGCGCTCCGCATTTGAATGAGGAATAAAATTTACTTCCAACTTAGAAGTCAGTATAAGCTATCATTTACGTAATTCCTGCACCGGTATCTCTTTATAACCGAGCATAAATGAGAATATCGTGCAAATTATGCAGAAGGCAATGCGATTTGCTATAAAAGCGCCCTGAATGGAACTTTGGATTACTTCTCCACAAAAACGCGAACAAGGTAGGTGGTTTTTAAACATATTTTCTTGACAATTTGCAATCTACGGCTATATCGGTTATTGCTTGTACATGATGTTTATAGAACGTCGCTTCGACGTAGATGCTACGTCATGGTCATGGCATCGACGTAACGGCGACCTTGTATAAACGTCAGTGCCCGCTAGATGCTTTTCGGGTGACCAAATATTGCAAAGCTTCTAACGGTTTTGTCAAATGCCTGGAATTGAGCAGTTGTAAGGGTAATCGGAGTATAATTTATAATGTATGATGTACATTGTATTAAATTTTAATCCATTTATGCCTAGCGTTCCATAAATGCGACCTTTGCAAACAATGTACACACAGGTAAGACGCTACAGAACGCGGCGTTTGATCAGGAGCTACACTATTTCCATTTGCATATTAAGTACATGAATTTCTTTAAAACATGACAATAATATTAATCAGACATCCCTTCATTTGGAAATGTATCTGTCTAAAGAGTTAAAGTAGAAGAATCCATTAGCAATAAATGGGTTAATTACAACGTTGTTGTAGGCTTTATACATAAGCCTCAACATGAGAGAACCTACCTTTCTGACATTTACTCTCAATCACAACTCGAATCAACCTGCGCATCCGCGTACTCTTACCGGACTCTTCTTTGTCCACTTAAAGTGACGGTACATCCTTTCCTATCCAATCCGCCCAGTGGACAGTCAGACTGCGAAAATACACAGGCTTATCTGAATCTTCGCTGGGCGCACATGTACTAAGATACGTTTTCTAACGTTGCGCTTTATATGTACGAGTATATACATTTATCCAGTGGGTATCCTTATTACTCTTAAGATCTATAAGATAGCTATAAAATATCTTTAGACCCATCACGCATCATGCTCTGTATCAATATTTGAACCAAAACTTTGAACCAAAACGTATCGAATCCGCAAAATATCACTCCAACTAGGCTACAAGATCTGTCTCGGTGTTCCTTAATGTCCATTTGTGACTGTCCATGCGTCCGTCCGTGGTCAGTTAGCGAAAGTAGCTATAATTCTTAAAGACACCATACCTCAAACAGGCATTTTATTATCCAAGAAGTTTTACTAAATAGACATATGGAACTAATAGAATTATAAAATATAAAGGCAACCTGACAACCTGTATAAAATTTCAATTAGTCTCTTATTCTTGAACTGTTTCAAATGTTCTTTGTTATTATAATTATTATTATTATTATTATTATTATTATTATTATTATTATTATTATTATTATTATTATTTATTTATTTTTTTTATAATAAACGTCATGATTATTATTATTATTATTTATTTATTTTTTTTATAATAAACGTCATGCAAAGTCAATCTGAGCATATGTTGTCCACATGAACTCCTTGCTAGCGAGCTGAATTCACTCCTTTCACCTCATAGTTCCTAAAATTGGCTCATCCATCTCTAAATTGGATACATCCATTGTTCCGAATAGGAGTTTATTCAAAAATCGATAATAGAATGGCAAAGAGCCCGGTGAGACGAATCCTAAAAAAATTTACTAATTTGATTTATCATTATACAGTACATAATAAGCCGGCCTCGGTGGCTCAGCTGGATGCGCGTCCGACTGCAGACTAGGTCTCGGGTTCGACCCGCGCCGAGATCGGCAACATTTTTAGAGATTGATCATGAAATATTTTCTACGGTCATTCTCTCCCTTCCGCTGATTCAAGAAGGACTGCTGTCAGTTTCTGGCGAAAGAATGTGCACAAGAATGTGCACAATACTAGTTAACCGCTTGGAGGACTAAGACTGCCCAGTAAACGTGTGGTTAGGTAAACTGACCGCGCTCGACATGGCCCCATTGGGTTCACTGGGCCGTAAAACCTCAGCACAAACAAACAAAACATAATGAAAAAATGCGTTGCCCTTAAAAACCGCTTTAAATTATTTGCCATTCTTTCGATTGTAGATTTTCTATGTACATGGTTTTCTTATATGGACTCTACCATCTCTGAATTTGCACAAAATTTGCACACATTCATCGTTGCCAATAGCGTTTTCAGCCGAAATTCAATAACAGAATGGCAAACGGTGTAGATCCTGTTAAGACTACTCTTTACGAGCAGTCTCGTCTACACCTACAGTTTGCAAAGGTATCCTGTCGGTCTGCATGGCCGAAAAAGTTAAACTTGCCCATATAGTTTCAGAATGATGTATCTTTGCTTTGTCGTGCTTTTGGGTTCCATTGCCAAGTTGGGCTCTGCTGCAGACCTGGTACACAGTAAGTATTTTATATGCGTCCTTAACGAAGAAAACACTAATGCATATGTTATATACACATCAGGCACAAGACGCATCATACGAAAGTATACGATTTTGACATGTGCACCCAACAGACTTACCAACATGAAGAAATTTTGTATTCTTGGCTATCAAAATGCGTATGGTGCAGATTCTTATCAAACCTTCCAAATGCTTTATCTTCGCTGAGCACCCATGTCCGAAGTGATGTGTTCAGAGTTGCGACTCGGTTTCGATAGTTTACTGGTACTGTCCAGCTGACCCCCACCGGTCACGCATTGCATCAACGTATTACGTTGTATCTACATTGATGTGACGTTGCGTGCCCACTGGGGTGTACTCTTCAGCGTAAATAGACCATAATGCATGGTGTCTTCATGTTCAATATATTCTGAGATTCAGTGAAATGCAAATTGCTGCTTTTTGTTCTTTATGATGAATCCTATTCAGTTTATTTCAAATTGAGAAATGTTAATAAATCCACTTCTAGAATGTTGCCGGTTCACAGGACTATAGAATTGTCCTCCCTGAAATGGGAGTCAGTGTGCAGGAAACCATAGATTCTGTCCGATATCTAAACAGTATCCAATCTTCTTTACTTTTCTCATGCTAAATAAATAAAAAAAAAAGGTAAGAGAAAATTCCAGGGAGTACCACAATCACAAACCGCAGCCCTTCCCAGACACTAAGAGGAACAGAAACCGACAAATCTAAACAAGCACAAATCGAACAAACGTACGAAAAGCACTAAGATTAGCTCTCTCTTCCCCAAGCGAGGTAATCACAATACTAAAAGGACTGAAAAACTAAAAGAACAAAACGACACAAGGTAAGACATAAAATAAATCGCCTCGTAGAATAAACCACAAAGCAACAAACAGTAAGACTAACACCGGGACCACCGCCTTAGAACGGTCAGCAGAGTAAACCACCGGGGGATTTAAAGCACTTTTACAGCTAGCCAACTTCACCCTGGGTCCCGATACTACTCCCAATACAGAAATACATAAATTCGGTTAGCATAAAGTCTCCCAACTCAGTCAATGCATCAAAGCGAAAACATAAAAATCGAATTAATCACTATAATAAACAAAGACGAGCACTCATGGCTAATTCTACTGTATGCCAGAGTAAATGAAAACCAATAGTTGAACCACGGCGGGCCACACCCACTTCAAAATTTCAGGTATCAGACTGCTTGATCGAGGTTGTTGAGTCACATTTTACAGACAGTGCAGATCCAGATCAGTTGACTTCTTCAGCAATTGATGGGATTTACACTGTTTGCAAAGGAAGGGCATATCTAGGTTCAACAGTACTAGGGTAAATTCCAAATCATCCCTTAATTCATCCCTTAATTTCTAAGTAGAGTATTTATATTTCTCCGAATCTGGTCAGAACCATTATTTCAAATAGGAGCCACCGTCGAACTCGAAACTGTATAGCAAACGGTGTACATCTTTTTTGAGATGGCTCACTGAGCCGTCTCGAGTTCTACTATTTACAAAAACAAAAGCTCTTGCAGTCTGGGACTGAAAGGATTGAACATTAATAAATATATAATATACACAGGAAATTCCACAAATAAATATATAATATACACAAGAAATTCCACAAATATATAATATACACAGGAAATTCCACAATCACGAAGCAAACCAACATTCTCGCGCGCGCGCGCGCGCACACACACACACGTACACTCATCCACATTCACACACGCACTCGCCTACATTCACTTGCACACACACGCACCCATTGTACGTATACATATATGCCCATGTCTATTCCAGCCTGCAACCCTGATGGCTCTGTCGAAGTTACAAATCCTAACCCCGGTCTGTATACGAATGTGTTCGCCGTACAGGACGAAGGCACCACTGGAGCTGTTAAATGTACAGTTTCTACAAGTGGCGCACAAAGTAATATAACGGGCTGTTCTCAGGTGAGCAATCTCTACTTATACATGTACTTTTAGTGTCAAAATCATTACGAAAATACGCCTATTCTAATATATTATATATTTTACAACCAAGAGAATTTTCAGAATTCGGGTACTTTACATTTCTAATCAAAACATAGATTTATGTTACTCCTAAGAACCGCCTCGGCGAAGCGGTTGTAACGAGTACCAACAATCTGTTTAGCAAATTAAGGAAATGTATACCCCTGTAAGGAAATGTTTACCCCTGTCATATAAAATGGGGTTTAAGGGGATCAAAATTATAGGCGTATTTTCGTGATGCCTAGACGCTCTTGCCTCTTCGAAAACGGGTTTAACCTTTCAACTTTTCCTTATCACAGCACCACCAGACGACTTTTCTTTTCAGAGAAAACAAGAATTTTCATCATGCTAATAGTCTGCTCTATCCAGCCTTCATTTCTAAAGGCAATGAACTGCGGACAACCGCACCCAACCGGCTCTTAATGTTCAGACAACGTCGCATCAACGTCGATGCAACTCGTGGCGTTGCATCCACGTGGATGCAACTTTGAAAATGTCATGTGCCCACTGCGTAGTATTTAGGACTGCATGCGGACAGATAAGACTCCCTTAATATCAGCCTACACCATCCCCAGTCTAATCCGGGCCTTTGTTGTTCCCATACAATTAGTTCTGTTAAAAACAACAAACATAGAAAAACATAGAAAAATTCTGATCGGTCATGTAGCCAAGCTTCCTGATCTGAATCTATTCTGGTCAAAGCTCCCTTTCTCAATGTTGATCGTCAAATACAGTCGACTCTCGTTGTCTCGAAATCCAAGGGACTCTCTGAAACACTTCGAGATATCCGTACCTTGACATATCAGAGTTGCGGAAGTGAGGAAACAAATCGAACAACTACATTTAACAAATGAATATGTAATATGTCTCCTTAAGCTGGAAATATGTATAAAATAATGTGGAAAAGAGGAGAAATTGCTCCTTAGGAGCTAGGAGCAATTTCTCCTCTTTTCCACAGTATTTTGTTACCTGTTCTTAGATTTCCATATTAAAACAGGGACGAGAATTTCACTTCGATATAAGCGGTTATTCGAGATAAGCGAGGTCGAGATAACGAGAGTCGACTGTATCTTATTAATGACTTCTACAATTTTGAATGTTTATTTGTTCGTTCAACAGTAAGTGTCCCGTGCTGGTTCCGGGCTTAGAATAGGCCAGACGTACCCTCTGCGTGACGTACGAGCCGTCTAAAAGGGGCTGCCCGTGACCACCCGGGCCCTCGAAATAGGTGGCTGCCTTCCGCTTCTGTGGCAGTTGGGTAAAACCCCTAACATAACAGAGCAACCGTCCGTTCAACCGGTATAATTCCAGACTATAAAATTAAATTTACTGAAATGCATCTTAAATTGGAAAACAAATTTCGCAAGATCTATCCTATTAAACCTTTCCTATCTCATGTTACTAACATGCTTCATTTGTTTGTGTATCATTCTGTGCCCGTGGGTCGCACATGGGACGAAGATTATAACCTCATCTGTATTTAACATATGTGTTTGTCTTGTGTTTGTGTCATTTTTCCGAACTCTAGCATTCTCTACATTAAAAAGTAAGATGCATTTAATATTGTTAGATAAAAAAAACTAAACGTTTTTCAAGGTATGACAGCTACATATCATTTGAAAGCTACATATCATCTAACACAGCTTGTTTGTTTGACTCTCTTAAAAAATGAATCCAAAATGAATCTTTCTTTCTTTAATAAATTGTTTATTTTAAATATGGATCTCCTAATTTATGTTAAAAATAACCTTTCAATTTCCCAGACGTTTTCGGCCTCCCTTGTCTGTAGGGAATAAAATCTACAGATCACTTTCCTTCTGTAGTGGATAGGGTGTAATCCCCTATTAAAACAGGAACCACCTGTTTGCCGTGGGTGGCGTCTCGTATGCTGGGAGAGGGGAACCTGATGATTGAGGAAAGCCCAGGGATCTCCAGCTTTTCAATACATCATTTTGGCCCTTATTTCAGATAGAAGAGCGGTCTGGGTTAGATCCGGCCTGGATCAATCGGCTCAGTCGTGCCAAGCTCTAGAAGCGCACAACTCGTTCTTAGCTTCTTTCTCTCTTTCATACGTATCTTTATGGTACAAACCGGGCTTATTTTTCTCGTGTTCCGCTAACTTTAAGTGAGTTTCAATGGGCGGCGGCTGAAGGGTCAATTGGTGGGCTTGTATTGGGGCTTTGGCGGAAACCTCTGTGAGTGGAGGCTGTGGATAGGGGGATGAACTCAACTGTTCATAAATTTTTCTATGGAAATTTAGATGAATAGGTGGGAAATCATCTAAGCATGAGGCCGAGCTGAAGACTCTGATCTTGACACCGAGTATAATAGCAATGTAGCCTTGACGTTAGAAATAGGAGATCCATTTCTGTTAAACGTCCCCTTGTAGGGCTCCATGGAGGGTGGGGCGCATAGCTATCGAATCAAAAATCTCATCACCATGGCCTCTCGAAAACGATTTCTGGCGTTCGACTCTTCGGAGGACGACACGCAACCGACTACTTTTACTTTCAAAGCTAATGAGAACTTCGCTAAATTTTTAGTGATTTCGAGCAAGGAAGATAAACCAATAACTTCACTGTCACCATTCATCATAGAAAAACAAATCGAATCTATTATAGGCACTACAAAAAATGTTAAAAAATTAAAAAATGGAACTCTTTTGGTCGAAACAAACAGAAAATCTCAAACTGATAATCTTTTGAAACTTACAAAATTTTTTAATATTAATGTCACTGTCACGGAACATAAAACTCTCAGCAGTTGCAAAGGTATTATCAGTGACAGAATGCTAAAACATGAAACTGAAGAAAATATCACAGAATATCTTAACACACAAGGAGTAACAGCTTGCAAACGTTTTAAAATTAAAAAAGATGGAAACTTTATAGAAACAAATACACTTTTACTAACTTTCAACACCACAACTTTACCGAAATCACTAAAAAATCTTTTACCGAATTATACCGGTTGAAGTCTACATTCCAAATCCTCTGCGGTGTTTCAACTGTCAGAGGTTTGGACATCATGAAAACGGCTGTCCGGAAGCACCTGGATCAATATGTGAAATGTGGTATGGGTGAATTTGATCACCATACAAATGCTTGTAAAAATGAAGCCAAGTGTGTGAACTGTCACAAAAACCATCAATCAAAATCAGATCAGTGTGAAATTTGGAAAAAAGAGAAAGAAATCATGAAAATTAAAGTTACACAAAAAATCACTTATTTGGAAGCCAAAAAGATTCAAGAAAATCAACCTGAAATCACCTTTGCAAAAGTTGTTCAATCCCTAAAATCACCTTTGCAAAAGTTGTTCAATCCCTAAACACTAAACCTGAAACCAAAGAAACTTCTACCCAGTTTAACGAAAAAGATTCTGTCATCAAAGCAAATTCAAAAGTTATTACTCCTACTCTAAAACCTAAACCTAAACCTACATCTACTCATCAGTCTAGACCACTAACAAAATCTCAAAACAGTTCACAAACACAGCCGACAAAAACAAGTGGATCACAACAGAGATCCAGGTCCAGGACAGCTGACCAGAAAGGAAAAAAATGGAAAAGAAAAAGATAAAAGATAAAGAACCAAATCCATATAGTAAAGGGGCGTCGGCCGATCCGATCAAGTTGGTCAATCGGTTCGATTCCCTTGAGAACATGGAGTTAGAGATTGACTCCTCCATGTTCTCGCAGTCTCAGAGAAAACAAAAGGATTAAGTTCCTTATTTTCAAATCATCTCTCCATTTATCATGGATAAAAAATCAATTATTCAGTGGAACTGTCGAGGACTAAAAGCAAATTATAACGAAATTTTAATTTTAACAACACTACTTTCTCCGACTGTCTTTTGTCTCCAGGAAACCTTTTTAAAAAATACAGATAATATTAATTTTAAAAATTATAGTTTATATAATCATATCGCAACTGAAAATCAGAAAGCCTCAGGAGGTTAATCTATCCTTGTAAAATCAAATGTTCCTCATAGACAGATAGATATAAATAGTAATTTACAAGTTGTTGCTGTAAATGTCACTCTGTCTAAATCCATAACAATTTGTTCTCTATATCTTCCTCCACACTGTAGTCCCGTGCTGGTCCCGGGCTTAGAATAGGCCAGACGTACCCTCTGCGTGACGTACGAGCCGGCTAAAAGAGGCCGCCCGTGACCACCCGGGCCCTCGAAATAGGTGGCTGCCTTCCGCTTCTGTGGCAGTTGGGTAAAACCCCTAACATAACAGAGCAACCGTCCGTTCAACCGGTATAATTCCAGAATATAAAATTCATTTATTGAAATGCATCTTAAATTGGAAAAAAACAAATTTCGCGAGATCTATCCTTTTAAACCTTTCCTATCTCATGTTACTAACATGCTTCATTTGTTTGTGTATCATTCTGTGCCCGTGGGTCGCACATGGGACGAAGATTATAACCTCATCTGTATTTAACATATGTGTTTGTCTTGTGTTTGTGTCATTTTTCCGAACTCTAGCATTCTCCACATTAAAAAAATAAGATGCATTTAATATTGTTAGATAAAAAACTAAACGTTTTTCAAGGTATGAAAGCTACATATCATTTGAAAGCTACATATCATCTAACACATCTTGTTTGTTTGACTCTCTTTAAAAATGAATCCAAAACAAATCCTTCTTTCTTTAATAAACTGTTTATTTTAAATATGGATCTCCTAATTTATATTAAAAATAACCTTTCAATTTCCCAGACGTTTTCGGCCTCCCTTGTCTGTAGGGAATAAAATTTACAGATCACTTTCCTTCTGTAGTGGATGGGGTGTAATCCCCTATTAAAACAGGAACCACCTGTTTGCCGTGGGTGGCGTCTCGTATGCTGGGAGAGGGGAACCTGATGATTGAGGAAAGCCCAGGGATCTCCAGCTTTTCAACACATCATTTTGGCCCTTATTTCAGATAGAAGAGCGGTCTGGGTTAGATCCGGCCTGGATCAATCGGCTCAGTCGTGCCAAGCTCTAGAAGCGGACAACTTGTTCTTAGCTTCTTTCTCTCTTTCATACGTATCTCTATGGTACCAAACCGGGCTTATTTTTCTCATGTTCCTCTAACTTTAAGTGAGTTTCAATGGGCGGCGGCTGAAGGGTCAATTGGTGGGCTTGTATTGGGGCTTTGGCGGAAACCTCTGTGAGTGGAGGCTGTGGATAGGGGGATGAACTCAACTGTTCATAAATTTTTCTATGGAAATTTAGATGAATAGGTGGGAAATCATCTAAGCATGAGGCCGAGCTGAAGACTCTGATCTTGACACCGAGTATAATAGCAATGTAGCCTTGACGTTAGAAATAGGAGATCCATTTCTGTTAAACGTCCCCTTGTAGGGCTCCATGGAGGGTGGGGCGCATAGCTATCGAATCAAAAATTTCATCACCATGGCATCTCGAAAACGATTTCTGGCGTTCGACTCTTCGGAGGACGACACGCAACCGACTACTTTTACTTTCAAAGCAAATGAGAACTTCGCTAAATTTTTAGTGATTTCGAGTAAAGAGGACAAACCTATTACTTCACTGTCACCTTTCATTATAGAAAAGCAAATAGAATCAATTATAGGCACTCCAAAAAATGTAAAAAAATTAAAAAATGGAACTCTTTTGGTCGAAACAAACAGAAAATCTCAAACTGATAATCTCTTGAAAATTACAAAATTCTTTAACATTAATGTCTCTGTCACGGAACATAAAACTCTAAACAGTTGCAAAGGTATTATCCGTGACAGAATGCTAAAACATGAAACTGAAGAAAATATCACAGAATATCTTAACACACAAGGAGTAACAGCTTGCAAACGTTTTAAAATTAAAAAAGATGGAAACTTTATAGAAACAAATACACTTTTACTAACTTTCAACACCACAACTTTACCGAAATCACTAAAAATCTTTTACCGAATTATACCGGTTGAAGTCTACATACCAAATCCTCTGCGGTGTTTCAAATGTCAGAGGTTTGGACATCATGAAAACGGCTGTCCGGAAGCACCTGGATCAGTATGTGAAAAATGTGGTATGGGTGAATTTGATCACCCTACAAATGCTTGTAAAAATGAAGCCAAGTGTGTGAACTGTCACAAAAACCATCAATCAAAATCAAATCAGTGTGAAATTTGGAAAAAAGAGAAAGAAATCATGAAAATTAAAGTTACACAAAAAATCACTTATTTGGAAGCCAAAAAAATTCAAGAAAATCAACCTGAAATCACCTTTGCAAAAGTTGTTCAATCCCTAAACACTAAACCTGAAACCAAAGAAAGTTCTACCCAGTTTAACGAAAAAGATTCTGTCATCAAAGCAAATTCAAAAGTTATTACTCCTACTGTAAAACCTAAACCTAAACCCACATCTACTCATCAGTCTAGACCACCAACAAAATCTCAAAACAGTTCACAAACACAGCCGACTAAAACAAGTGGATCACAACAGAGATCCAGGTCCAGGACAGCTGACCAGAAAGAAAAAAATGGAAAAGAAAAAGATAAAGATAAAGCACCAAATCCATATAGTAAAGGGGCGTCGGCCGATCCGATCAAGTTGGTCAATCGGTTCGATTCCCTTGAGAACATGGAGTTAGAGACTGACTCCTCCATGTTCTTGCAGTCTCAGAGAAAACAAAAGGATTAAGTTCCTTATTTTCAAATCATCTCTCCATTCATCATGGATAAAAAATCAATAATTCAGTGGAACTGTCGAGGACTAAAAGCAAATTATAATGAAATTTTAATTTTAACAACACTACTTTCTCCGACTGTCTTTTGTCTCCAGGAAACCTTTTTAAAGAATACAGATAATATTAATTTTAAAAATTATAGTTTATATAATCATATCGCAACTGAAAATCAGAAAGCCTCAGGAGGCTCATCTATCCTTGTAAAATCAAATGTTCCTCATAGACAGATAGATATAAATAGTAATTTACAAGCTGTTGCTGTAAATGTCACTCTGTCTAAATCCATAACAATTTGTTCTCTATATCTCCCTCCACACTGTAAATTTTCTAAACACGATTTAGAAAATCTTATAAACCAGTTACCTCGTCCTTATTTATTATTAGGTGACTTTAATAGTCACAGCAAACTATGGGGTTGTCTGGATACAAATGACAAAGGAGAAATAATAGAAAATTTTATTGCAGAAAATGATCTATGTTTATTTAACGATAAACAACCAACTTATCTTCATTCTCCTACAAGAAATTATTTTGCTTTAGATTTGTCTATATGCTCTCCAAATATTTACTTAGATTTTGATTGGTCAGTTTTAGATGACCTTCATGGGAGCGATCATTTTCCAATTAAAATTGAAGAAATTACATCGACAAATGAAGACCATCATTCCCGATGGAATTTGAATAAAGCAAACTGGGAGAATTTTATAGAACTATGTAATGAAAAATTAAATCCTGAAATGTTTAAAACAGCAGATGATATACAAGGTTTTACTGATACATTAATTCATGTAGCCGAAAAATGTATTCCAAAGTCCTCGACACGTTCAAAAAGAAATAGACCTTGGTTTAATAAAGATGTTAAAAATTCAATAAATAAAAGAAAATCTGCCTTACGAAAGTTCAATAGGCAGCCAACAAAAGAAAATCTAATCCATGCCAAACAAATGCGAGCTAAAGCTCGCAAGACAATAAAAACGGCTAAAAGAACATCTTGGCAGCAATACGTCTCCAAACTTAATTCTAGAACTCCAGCAAAGAAAATATGGGACATGATTCGAAAAATTACTGGCAAAAATAAAAATAACAAACATGTCCATATTAAATCAAATGGAAATATATGCTCAACGACTAAAGATATTTCCAATGCACTAGGAGAGAATTTTCAGAAAAACTCTTCTAGTGCAAACTATTCCGAAACCTTTCAAAACATAAAACAGGAACGAGAGAAAGAGCATCTAAATTTTACGTGTCCCGTGCTGGTCCCGGGCTTAGAATAGGCCAGACGTACCCTCTGCGTGACGTACGAGCCGGCTAAAAGAGGCCGCCCGTGACCACCCGGGCCCTCGAAATAGGTGGCTGCCTTCCGCTTCTGTGGCAGTTGGGTAAAACCCCTAACATAACAGAGCAACCGTCCGTTCAACCGGTATAATTCCAGAATATAAAATTCATTTATTGAAATGCATCTTAAATTGGAAAAAACAAATTTCGCGAGATCTATCCTTTTAAACCTTTCCTATCTCATGTTACTAACATGCTTCATTTGTTTGTGTATCATTCTGTGCCCGTGGGTCGCACATGGGACGAAGATTATAACCTCATCTGTATTTAACATATGTGTTTGTCTTGTGTTTGTGTCATTTTTCCGAACTCTAGCATTCTCCACATTAAAAAATAAGATGCATTTAATATTGTTAGATAAAAAAACTAAACGTTTTTCAAGGTATGAAAGCTACATATCATTTGAAAGCTACATATCATCTAACACAGCTTGTTTGTTTGACTCTCTTTAAAAATGAATCCAAAATAATTCCTTTCTTTAATAAACTGTTTATTTTAAATATGGATCTCCTAATGTTAAAAATAACCTTTCAATTTCCCAGACGTTTTCGGCCTCCCTTGTCTGTAGGGAATAAAATCTACAGATCACTTTCCTTCTGTAGTGGATAGGGTGTAATCCCCTATTAAAACAGGAACCACCTGTTTGCCGTGGGTGGCGTCTCGTATGCTGGGAGAGGGGAACCTGATGATTGAGGAAAGCCCAGGGATCTCCAGCTTTTCAACACATCATTTTGGCCCTTATTTCAGATAGAAGAGCGGTCTGGGTTAGATCCGGCCTGGATCAATCGGCTCAGTCGTGCCAAGCTCTAGAAGCGCACAACTTGTTCTTAGCTTCTTTCTCTCTTTCATACGTATCTTTATGGTACCAAACCGGGCTTATTTTTCTCATGTTCCTCTAACTTTAAGTGAGTTTCAATGGGCGGCGGCTGAAGGGTCAATTGGTGGGCTTGTATTGGGGCTTTGGCGGAAACCTCTGTGAGTGGAGGCTGTGGATAGGGGGATGAACTCAACTGTTCATAAATTTTTCTATGGAAATTTAGATGAATAGGTGGGAAATCATCTAAGCATGAGGCCGAGCTGAAGACTCTGATCTTGACACCGAGTATAATAGCAATGTAGCCTTGACGTTAGAAATAGGAGACCCATTTCTGTTAAACGTCCCCTTGTAGGGCTCCATGGAGGGTGGGGCGCATAGCTATCGAATCAAAAATTTCATCATCATGGCCTCTCGAAAACGATTTCTGGCGTTCGACTCTTCGGAGGACGACACGCAACCGACTACTTTTACTTTCAAAGCAAATGAGAACTTCGCTAAATTTTTAGTGATTTCGAGTAAGGAAGACAAACCAATTACTTCACTGTCTCCTTTCATCATAGAAAAGCAAATAGAATCTTTAATAGGCACTCCAAAAAATGTAAAAAAATTAAAAAATGGAACTCTTTTGGTCGAAACTAACAGAAAATCTCAAACTGATAATCTCTTGAAAATTACAAAATTCTTTAACATTAATGTCTCTGTCACGGAACATAAAACTCTAAACAGTTGCAAAGGTATTATCCGTGACAGAATGCTAAAACATGAAACTGAAGAAAACATCACAGAATATCTTAACACACAAGGAGTAACAGCTTGCAAACGTTTTAAAATTAAAAAAGATGGAAACTTTATAGAAACAAATACACTTTTACTAACTTTCAACACCACAACTTTACCGAAATCACTAAAAATATTTTACCGAATTATACCGGTTGAAGTCTACATTCCAAATCCTCTGCGGTGTTTCAACTGTCAGAGGTTTGGACATCATGAAAACGGCTGTCCGGAAGCACCTGGATCAGTATGTGAAAAATGTGGTATGGGTGAATTTGATCACCCTACAAATGCTTGTAAAAATGAAGCCAAGTGTGTGAACTGTCACAAAAACCATCAATCAAAATCAAATCAGTGTGAAATTTGGAAAAAAGAGAAAGAAATCATGAAAATTAAAGTTACACAAAAAATCACTTATTTGGAAGCCAAAAAGATTCAAGAAAATCAACCTGAAATCACCTTTGCAAAAGTTGTTCAATCCCTAAACACTAAACCTGAAACCAAAGAAAGTTCTACCCAGTTTAACGAAAAAGATTCTGTCATCAAAGCAAATTCAAAAGTTATTACTCCTACTGTAAAACCTAAACCTAAACCCACATCTACTCATCAGTCTAGACCACCAACAAAATCTCAAAACAGTTCACAAACACAGCCGACTAAAACAAGTGGATCACAACAGAGATCCAGGTCCAGGACAGCTGACCAGAAAGAAAAAAATGGAAAAGAAAAAGATAAAGATAAAGCACCAAATCCATATAGTAAAGGGGCGTCGGCCGATCCGATCAAGTTGGTCAATCGGTTCGATTCCCTTGAGAACATGGAGTTAGAGACTGACTCCTCCATGTTCTTGCAGTCTCAGAGAAAACAAAAGGATTAAGTTCCTTATTTTCAAATCATCTCTCCATTCATCATGGATAAAAAATCAATTATTCAGTGGAACTGTCGAGGACTAAAAGCAAATTATAACGAAATTTTAATTTTAACAACACTACTTTCTCCGACTGTCTTTTGTCTCCAGGAAACCTTTTTAAAGAATACAGATAATATTAATTTTAAAAATTATAGTTTATATAATCATATCGCAACTGAAAATCAGAAAGCCTCAGGAGGCTCATCTATCCTTGTAAAATCAAATGTTCCTCATAGACAGATAGATATAAATAGTAATTTACAAGCTGTTGCTGTAAATGTCACTCTGTCTAAATCCATAACAATTTGTTCTCTATATCTCCCTCCACACTGTAAATTTTCTAAACACGATTTAGAAAATCTTATAAACCAGTTACCTCGTCCTTATTTATTATTAGGTGACTTTAATAGTCACAGCAAACTATGGGGTTGTCTGGATACAAATGACAAAGGAGAAATAATAGAAAATTTTATTGCAGAAAATGATCTATGTTTATTTAAC
Organism: Anodontia alba; assembly: GCA_964016985.1. NCBI lineage: Eukaryota > Metazoa > Mollusca > Bivalvia > Lucinida > Lucinidae > Anodontia > Anodontia alba. Next base: position 53,873,961 of record OZ024823.1, on the reverse strand, counting down.
GATAAACAACCAACTTATCTTCATTCTCCTACAAGAAATTATTTTGCTTTAGATTTGTCTATATGCTCTCCAAATATTTACTTAGATTTTGATTGGTCAGTTTTAGATGACCTTCATGGGAGCGATCATTTTCCAATTAAAATTGAAGAAATTGAATCGACAAATGAAGACCATCATTCCCGATGGAATTTGAATAAAGCAAACTGGGAGAATTTTATGGAGCTATGTAATGAAAAATTAAATCCTGAAATGTTTAAAACAGCAGATGATATACAAGCTTTTACTGATACATTAATTCATGTAACCGAAAAATGTATTCCAAAGTCCTCGACACGTTCAAAAAGAAATAGACCTTGGTTTAATAAAGATGTTAAAAATTCAATAAATAAAAGAAAATCTGCCTTACGAAAGTTCAATAGGCAGCCAACAAAAGAAAATCTAATCCATGCCAAACAAATGCGAGCTAAAGCTCGCAAGACAATAAAAACGGCTAAAAGAACATCTTGGCAGCAATACGTCTCCAAACTTAATTCTAGAACTCCAGCAAAGAAAATATGGGACATGATTCGAAAAATTACTGGCAAAAATAAAAATAACAAACATGTCCATATTAAATCAAATGGAAATATATGCTCAACGACTAAAGATATTTCCAATGCACTAGGAGAGAATTTTCAGAAAAACTCTTCTAGTGCAAACTATTCCGAAACCTTTCAAAACATAAAACAGGAACGAGAGAAAGAGCATCTAAATTTTACGTCACTAAATCATGAAAAATATAATGTACCATTCACAGCTTCAGAATTATTAGATGCTCTTCATAAATCTCACGATACAGCTGCTGGTCCTGATGACATTCATTATCAAATTCTTAAACATTTACCCGATAACGCTTTAAAAACTTTATTAAATATTTTAAATGATATTTGGATCACTGGAAAATTTCCAAAAGACTGGAGTAAAGCAACGATTATACCTATACCAAAACCAAATAAAGATCATACTGAAGCTACTAACTACAGACCTATTGCTTTGACAAGTTGTTTATGTAAAACAATGGAGAGAATGATTAATGATAGACTGGTTTGGTTCTTGGAATCAAACCAGCTAATAACAAAATATCAAGCTGGATTCAGAAAAAATAACTGTACAAACGATCATTTGATTCGTTTGGAATCCTTTATTCGTGATGCCTTTATTAAAAAAGAACATGTCGTAGCTGTATTTTTTGATCTTGAAAAAGCTTACGATACTACATGGAAACATGGCATCATGAAAGATTTACATAAATTAGGCCTTAAAGGCCGATTACCACTTTTTATTCAAAATTTTTTATCAGATCGAACATTTAATGTTCGAATAGGTAATACGTTATCGGACATATTTAAACAAGAACAAGGTGTACCACAGGGAAGCATTTTATCACCTACCTTGTTTGGCATTAAAATTAACGATATTGTTAAATGTGTGAAAGACCTTGATTGTTCACTTTTTGTTGACGATTTTGGAATATTTATTAGATCGAAAAATATGGAAACCATTGAATTCAAACTACAACGATGTTTAAACAATATAGAAGATTGGGCAACAGAAAATGGTTTCAAATTTTCAAAAACAAAAACTCAATGCGTTCATTTTTGTCAGATACGTCAGCTACATTTAGATCCTCATCTCACGATATACGGTAGTCCAATTCCAGTCGTCAGTGAAGCAAAATTCCTGGGTCTTTTGTTCGATAACAAATTATCTTTTATACCACACATCAAAGCTTTAAAAGCTAAATGTTTAAAAGCTCTTGATATTCTTAAAGTTCTCTCCAGTTCCGACTGGGGAGGAGATCGTACTGTCCTTTTAAATCTCTATAGACTTTAATTAGATCTAAATTGGATTATGGATCCATAGTTTATGGATCCGCAAGAAAATCTTATTTGAAATCTTTGGATACTATTCATCACCAAGGTTTACGTCTGGCTCTAGGGGCTTTTCGTACTTCCCCCGTCGAAAGTTTATACGCTGAATCAAATGAACCATCATTGTATATAAGAGAGAAATTGTCTCTTCAATATGTTACTAAATTAGCCGCCAATCCACGTAATTCAGCTCATGATTGTGTTTTTAACCCTAAATATGAAAGATTTTACAATAATAAACCAACAGCTATTAAACCCCTTGGCCTGAGAATACAACCGTTACTTGAAGAGGCCAATATCAATATTAAAAATGTTCAGCACTTTTCTTTTCCATCAAAAGAGCCATGGACGTTAAACCCTCCAAAGATTATTTTTGACCTTCATAAAAATAAAAAAACAGAAGTCGAGTCGCATATTTTTAAGAATGAATTTTTAGAAATCAAATCAAATTATAAACATTACCTGTCAATTTATACAGATGGTTCGAAACAAGATGAGAAAGTTGCTTGTTCTGTTATTAGTCCAAATTTTACTGACAGTATCAGATTACCTGATAATAGCTCCATTTTTACCGCCGAAGCCAAGGCAATTGATATTGCACTTTACCATATCAGAGATCAGTCTGAAAAACAGTTTATCATTTATTCAGATTCTCTTTCTGTATTAAAATCTCTTAAAGATTTACACCATAGAAACCCATTAATTCAGCAAATTCTTAAAAAATATTATTATCTTTCCGCTTCAAAAGAAATTGTATTTTGTTGGCTTCCCAGCCACGTTAATATTCGTGGAAATGAATTAGCAGATTCAGAAGCCAAATCTGCATTATCCTTAGTAATAACCAATTTCAAAATTCCTCACTCCGACTTTAAATCAAACGTCTGTCAATACATCACCAACAAATGTCAGTCTGTTTGGGAAACACAAACTTATAATAAATTAAATGAAATCAAACCAAATTTTAACAGCAAATGCACATTCTCTAATCTCAGCAGAAATGAACAAACAAAAATCACGAGATGTAGACTTGGACACACTAGAATTACTCATTCTTATATTTTAAACAATGAACAAGCTCCATTCTGCATTCCTTGTAACGAACCTTTTACGGTCAAACATTTTCTTGTCACTTGTGCTGAATTTAATTATATTCGCACAAAGTATTTTAATGTAAAAAATATAAAGGAACTTTTTAATATGCCAACTCAAAAAATACTCGATTTTCTGAAAGAGATCGGACTTTTTAATAAAATATGATCTGTATTTTAATAACATAAAATCATTGATACTTTATCTTTCTTAAAATGAACTCATCAATCCTAGATATTTTTAATTTCTCATTAAATAAAATCATCATATAATATTCATCTTATTAGACGCTATATGCCCTTTTAGGGTTGAGCGTCTATAAACAAAATATCCATCCATCACTCCGACTTTAAATCAAACGTCTGTCAATACATCAACAACAAATGTCAGTCTGTTTGGGAAACACAAACTTATAATAAATTAAATGAAATCAAACCAAATTTTAACAGCAAATGCACATTCTCTAATCTCAGCAGAAAAGAACAAACAAAAATCACGAGATGTAGACTTGGACACACTAGAATTACTCATTCTTATATTTTAAACAATGAACAAGCTCCATTCTGCATTCCTTGTAACGAACCTTTTACGGTCAAACATTTTCTTGTCACTTGTGCTGAATTTAATTATATTCGCACAAAGTATTTTAATGTAAAAAATATAAAGGAACTTTTTAATATGCCAACTCAAAAAATACTCGATTTTCTGAAAGAGATCGGACTTTTTAATAAAATATGATCTGTATTTTAATAACATGAAATCATTGATACTTTATCTTTCTTAAAATGAACTCATCAATCCTAGATATTTTTAATTTCTCATTAAATAAAATCATCATATAATATTCATCTTATTAGACGCTATATGCCCTTTTAGGGTTGAGCGTCTATAAACAAAATATCCATCCATCCATCAAAAGAGCCATGGACGTTAAACCCTCCAAAGATTATTTTAGACCTTCATAAAAATAAAAAAACAGAAGTCGAGTCGCATATTTTTAAGAATGAATTTTTAGAAATCAAATCAAATTATAAACATTACCTGTCAATTTATACAGATGGTTCGAAACAAGATGAGAAAGTTGCTTGTTCTGTTATTAGTCCAAATTTTACTGACAGTATCAGATTACCTGATAATAGCTCCATTTTTACCGCCGAAGCCAAGGCAATTGATATTGCACTTTACCATATCAGAGATCAGTCTGAAAAACAGTTTATCATTTATTCAGATTCTCTTTCTGTATTAAAATCTCTTAAAGATTTACACCATAGAAACCCATTAATTCAGCAAATTCTTAAAAAATATTATTATCTTTCCGCTTCAAAAGAAATTGTATTTTGTTGGCTTCCCAGCCACGTTAATATTCGTGGAAATGAATTAGCAGATTCAGAAGCCAAATCTGCATTATCCTTAGTAATAACCAATTTCAAAATTCCTCACTCCGACTTTAAATCAAACGTCTGTCAATACATCAACAACAAATGTCAGTCTGTTTGGGAAACACAAACTTATAATAAATTAAATGAAATCAAACCAAATTTTAACAGCAAATGCACATTCTCTAATCTCAGCAGAAAAGAACAAACAAAAATCACGAGATGTAGACTTGGACACACTAGAATTACTCATTCTTATATTTTAAACAATGAACAAGCTCCATTCTGCATTCCTTGTAACGAACCTTTTACGGTCAAACATTTTCTTGTCACTTGTGCTGAATTTAATTATATTCGCACAAAGTATTTTAATGTAAAAAATATAAAGGAACTTTTTAATATGCCAACTCAAAAAATACTAGATTTTCTGAAAGAGATCGGACTTTTTAATAAAATATGATCTGTATTTTAATAACATAATATCATTGATGATTTATCTTTTTAAAATGAACTCATCAATCCTAGATATTTTTAATTTCTCATTAAATAAAATCATCATATAATATACATCTTATTAGACGCTATATGCCCTTTTAGGGTTGAGCGTCTATAAACAAAATATCCATCCATCCATCCATCATCCCAAAAAGGTTTAATATATAGATATACAGTATATTGGTATTAACAATTATATTGGTATTAATACAATCATAAAACGTGGCATCTGGCAGCCTGTAAAATTTCAGTTAGTGTCTCATTCTTGAAATGAAATTTTTTTATCGTATCTCTAAGTTAATGTTGCCAACATCAATTCATATACGATAAAAATCATTTCATTTTTGATCTAATTAAAAAAAACAAAAACAAAAAAAAAAAAAAAAAAAAAACAAAAAAAACAAAACGACGCATACGAAAATTTTACAGGCTGTAAGGTGCCACAGTTAATGATTTTAATACTATATATATTTATCAAATCTTAATACTATATATAAAAATTATTATATGGCAATTTTCATATCATACTCCATATCAACCAGAGGCACCCTTATCAGCCCTAGGGTTGATATGGGTTGAGGGTTGATATGGGGTATGATATGAAAACTGCCATATCATCTATTTATCATTTTCCTTTCTGACAAGTTTGCTTACTTGATATCGTATGCGGAGTCAAAGGCAAGACCACTGATTTCTTAGACTAGGGTGATATGGGCTTTTTGCCCGGGCAAAAGAAGCCGTATCCCCACATGACCCATTATCTAATTTTTTTGCGCTCCACAAGAGTGATGATATGTGATTGAAAGCAATGTTAGTATCTCATACGCAAAATGAACATATTTTCTAGTAAATGTATTAATAATATATTTATCAAACCTTCAAACTTCCTTTGATAATGTCTATTGAGAAATATTGAGCCTTTCAGGTTTAATTTTTTATCAGTTCGGGCTTCCAAACTCAGCTTAGTGGATTTTTACTTCACTGCAAATTGTATTTAAGTACCGAATGGCGGCCGTAAAAAGTATTCTGTTATGTCTTTTGCGGATAGTTGAGCCCATTCTGGTTACTTAGAAACTCGAATCAGATGACAGCTTCAGTAAGCATTCTACATAAATTTACAGCGGGCCGTTTAAGGCCCGTCAGCTACGTCAGAATAGCTTACGGGCCGATAACGGCCCACTGTATATTTATAAAGAATGCTAGCTGGGTACATTGTAACCGAGTCTACAATTTTTCAGGACAATACCATTGTAGTGTGGTTCTCTAATAGAGCTGGTAGCGTAGAGACATTCGCCGGTACTAGTACTATATCTTATGAAATTCAGTGCAATGAACTTCCAGTGTCAGGAATTGCTAGGACTGTCGCCAACTGGCTCACTGCAGAGTAAGTCTTTATTAATTTAAACCCTTTCATCCCTCAAGTCTCTGAAGTGGACTCTTCAATTTTTATATTTGGACTTGTTTACTTATGCAAATAGGTGTTTCAGCCTAAAATCAAACAGAATGGCAAAATTGTGAAGATCGGAAAACGGGGTTATCTCCTGATGAGACGGCTCTCGGCTATGATTTCATCTGGAACTACACTGTTTGCACGGGTATTGGGATTTGGTCTGTCGGGCTTAAAACCGCTCCACTACCTTAAGGCGAATTGGATACTTTCAGGGGAGATAATTTGTCAATTATTTTGCCTCACTTCTCAAATGAGGCAAAAAAAAAAACAACAACAAAGAATACTTTACAGAAGGTTTATGCTGTTTTGGAAAGCGCCCTGCGAAAATGTTGATATATAGGGCTTTCGCGAATTTTAAGCAGTTGTGATGCGTGACTAGAGTATTCCACTATTTCTAAGGCTGCATTGTATCTTGAGAAACAGTTTTGAGGCTGACCGCTTACCATACCACTGTTGCAATAGTTTCATGCTAGGAGATTTTAACCCTTAAAACGCCAAGAAAACCTGCATCTGAAAATGTCGTCTGTTTATGTCGTCTGCTGAATATTTTTGCAAACTCTTCAAACCTATTTTTGCATAAAGGCAAACAGTGTGGACTCTAATCAGACTGGTCCTAGAGGAGCTGTCTAATCTGGGTCCACACTGTTTGCAAAAAGGACTTTTAAAATCAGAAGCAGATGAGAAATCAGACAATTGTTGTGACTGGCAGTCTCTTAACTCGTACCTGTATACATCTTGCGTCTTTGACTTCATAAAGCTTGAAAGTCGGGTTAGTTTTGATTGAGGACCGTTATAAAGTAGCTCATTTTTATTTTTATAAACTTTCCGAAATAGCTGAAATACTGATAGAACGTCAACACTCCAATTATTAAACATAAGATTTTCAAACTAATTAACAGTACTTTCAAGAATAATTACATGCCATATGATTAAACAGGATTCTTGTTGTAGTGTTTAAAATTCAGACATGACATCTCTTATGTAGTAGATAGACCTACTCCACTACTCGACTGGAAAGAGGCAACAATCTTTAAAATTCGGGAAACACATTAAGAAAACACGCCTATTCAAATATATTGAAATTTTTACAACCAAAAAATAATTTCAGAGAATTCTGATTTTTCATTTCAGATTGTGGGTACCTGTTAGAACCGCCTCCGCAGGGTTTCTCATGAATACCCACAATCTATGTTTTACTGCAAAATAAAAATAAGAAAAAATAATGCATACCCCTGTAAACCCCAGTTTTACTATAAAAGTCGGGTTTTAGGGGGTCAAAATTATATAAGCGTGTTTTCCAAACGTTTCTAGTCCCCCTTAAATGCCCCGTTTGTTGAAACTTGAGTGGCAGATAATTCGGCGCTTAGATAAGAGGGATATCCGCATAAGTTTTACTCAACGAAACCTTTCTTGGTACTCATTAGAAGCACCTCGTCTCTCGGCTTAAATAAGCTTCAACGTGAGCTGACATCTGCACCCAACGAAAATTCGAATTGGTCCGTGCATCCCCGCATTACGATCAATCTCCGCCTGAAGAAACTTTGTATCCTTGGCCATCTAAAATGCACCAAAATTGCCGTCTGATCAGAATCTTCACAGGGTTCGCAAGTCCGAGGGTACGTTGGTTTTAGGCGTTACGGCTCAAATATCTGGGACTAAACATGCATTTATCCGAATTTACCAATCGGAAAAAACCAATAAAATAGGTTTCCATTACGAAAACACACCTATTCATTAAACTTTACCACCAAAAATTGAAAGTTCAGATAAAAAATTCTAATTTTCATATTTCTGAGCATCACAGTTTGTGGATACTCGTTAGAACCGCCTCGCCGAGGCGGTTCTAACCAGTACCCATCTTTTTTTTTTTCTTTTTTTTTTTTGAGCAGCAGAAATAAGAAATGTATACCCCATATGAACCAAGTTTTTCTCTATAAAAGTTGGGTTTAAGAGGTGAAAATTATATTGGTATGTTTTCGTAATGAGTATATAACGGTAAATATTTCAAAATATAAACTTCTTTCAAACGGGAAACTCCCTGTTCAAAGCCAAACTAATGTCTACAGAAACTGGACCGCGCTCAACATGACCGTAGTAGTTTTACTCTGCCGTAAAATCTCAATTCAATCAATCAAATTCATTTACTTTCAGCATTGAAGTTACTACTCAGGATTCTGTTACTCCGTCTTTCACCATCTCGTCTGCTCTAAGAATTAGCAGCCAACTAGGTTCATCAACTTATTCAGCAACTGTCGGTGACACCCTCTACTGGACAATCGACATTCCATGTAAGTATTTTCTGTACCTAACAAGTCGCCTAGCGTATTACATATTAACCTTTTCAACCCCGGGTTTCTAAAACACTCTTCCATCTCTGCATGTGGACAAACTATTGCTAATAAAACTTGTACTTGTAAATTAAGAACAGATCGGTGATAGTTGTAAATCAATAACAGATTGGCTAACAGTGCAGATCCAGATGAGATGGCTCGTCATGAGCCGTCTTGATTTGTAGTTAGACCTGATGTGGAGCAGCGCATATTGTTTCAAGGTTACAGTCCACCAAATATTAGCTACCCCTTTGAAAATTTCTATATTTAGTTTCTGGCTAAATCCATCCTACATTTACATTCGATCAAGCTGAAACTTCATAAATAGTTACACAATGATGTGGAGTAGTGAATATTTCGAGGTTACAATGCACCAAATATTGGCAGAGTTATGCCCCTTTGAAAATTTCTGTAAACGTTTCGTTTCCGGCTAACTCCTCCTACAGTTTCCCACGTGCTGGTTCCGGGCTTAGAATAGGCCAGACGTACCCTCTGCGTGACGTACGAGCCGTCTAAAAGAGGCTGCCCATGACCACCCGGGCCCTCGAAATAGGTGGCTGCCTTCCGCTTCTGTGGCAGTTGGGTAAAACCCCTAACATAACAGAGCAACCGTCCGTTCAACCGGTATAATTCCATACTATAAAATTAAATTTACTGAAATGCATCTTAAATTGGAAAAAAAAAACAACAACAAAATTTCGCGAGATCTATCCTTTTAAACCTTTCCTATCTCATGTTACTAACATGCTTCATTTGTTTGTGTATCATCCTGTGCCCGTGGGTCGCACATGGGACGAAGATTATAACCTCATCTGTATTTAACATATGTGTTTGTCTTGTGTTTGTGTCATTTTTCCGAACTCTAGCATTCTCCACATTAAAAAGTAAGATGCATTTAATATTGTTAGATAAAAAACTAAACGTTTTTCAAGGTATGAAGGCTACATATAATTTGAAAGCTACATATCATCTAACACAGCTTGTTTGTTTGACTCTCTTAAAAAATGAATTCAAAATGAATCCTTCTTTCTATAATAAACTGTTTATTTTAAATATGGATCTCCTAATTTATGTTAAAAATAACCTTTCAATTTCCCAGACGTTTTCGGCCTCCCTTGTCTGTAGGGAATAAAATCTACAGATCACTCTGCTTCTGTAGTGGATAGGGTGTAATCCCCTATTAAAACAGGAACCACCTGTTTGCCATGGGTGGCGTCTCGTATGCTGGGAGAGGGGAACCTGATGATTGAGGAAAGCCCAGGGATCTCCAGCTTTTCAACACATCATTTTGGCCCTTATTTCAGATAGAAGAGCGGTCTGGGTTAGATCCGGCCTGGATCAATCGGCTCAGTCGTGCCAAGCTCTAGAAGCGCACAACTTGTTCTTAGCTTCTTTCTCTCTTTTATACGTATCTTTATGGTAGAAACCGGGCTTAATCTCACGTTCCTCTAATTTTAAGTGAGTTTCAATGGGCGGCGGCTGAAGGGTCAATTGGTGGGCTTGTATTGGGGCTTTGGCGGAAACCTCTGAGTGGAGGCTGTGGATAGGGGGATGAACTCAACTGTTCATAAATTCTTCATTGGAAATTTAGATGAATAGGTGGGAAATCATCTAAGCAAGAGGCCGAGCTGAAGACTCTGATCTTGACACCGAGTATAATAGCAATGTAGCCTTGACGTTAGAAATAGGAGATCCATTTGTTAAACGTCCCCTTGTAGGGCTCCATGGAGGGTGGGGCGCATAGCTATCGAATCAAAAATTTCATCACCATGGCCTCTCGAAAACGATTTCTGGCGTTCGACTCTTTGGAGGACGACACGCAACCGACTACTTTTACGTTCAAAGCTAATGAAAACTACGCAAAATTTTTAGTGATTTCGAGCAAAGAAGACAAACCAATTACTTCACTGTCTCCTTTCATCATAGAAAAGCAAATAGAATCTATTATAGGCCCTCCAAAAAATGTTAAAAAATTAAAAAATGGAACTCTTTTGGTCGAAACAAACAGAAAATCTCAAACTGATAATCTTTTGAAACTTACAAAATTTTTTAATATTAATGTCACTGTCACGGAACATAAAACTCTCAACAGTTGCAAAGGTATTATCCGTGACAGAATGCTAAAACATGAAACTGAAGAAAATATCACAGAATATCTTAACACACAAGGAGTAACAGCTTGCAAACGTTTTAAAATCAAAAAAGATGGAAACCTTATAGAAACAAATACACTTTTACTAACTTTCAACACCACAACTTTGCCGAAATCACTAAAAAAAATTTACCGAATTATACCGGTTGAAGTCCACATCCCAAATCCTCTGCGGTGTTTCAACTGTCAGAGGTTTGGACATCATGAAAATGGCTGTCCTGAATTACCTGGATCAGTATGTGAAAAATGTGGTATGGGTGACTTTGATCACCATACAAATGCTTGTAAAAATGAAGCCAAGTGTGCGAACTGTCACAAAAATCATCAATCAAAATCAAATCAGTGAGAAATTTGGAAAAAAGAGAAAGAAATAATGAAAATTAAAGTTACACAAAAAATTACTTATTTGGAAGCTAAAAAAATTCAAGAAAACCAACCTAAAATTACCTTTGCTAAAGTTGTTCAATCCCTAAACACTAAACCTGAAACCAAAGAAACTTCCACCCAGTTTAACGAAAAAGATTCTGTAATTAAAGCAAATTCAAAAGTCATTACTCCTACTCAAAAACCTAAACCTAAACCCGCATCTACTCATCAGTCTAGACCACCAACAAAATCTCAAAACAGTTCACAAACACAGCCGACTAAAGCAAGTGGATCACAACAGAGATCCAGGTCCAGGACAGCTGATTCAAAAAGAAAAAATGGAAAAGATAAAGATAAAGATAAAGAACCGAATCCATACAGTAAAGGGGCGTCCGCCGATCCGATCAAGTTGGTCAATCGGTTCGATTCCCTCGAGAGCATGGAGTTAGAGATTGACTCCTCCATGCTGTCGCAGACCCGGAAAAAATAAAAGGATTAAGTTCCTTATTTTGAAATCATCTCTCCATTCATCATGGATAAAAAATCAATTATTCAGTGGAACTGTCGAGGACTAAAAGCAAATTATAACGAAATTTTAATTTTAACAACACTACTTTCTCCGACTGTCTTTTGTCTCCAGGAAACCTTTTTAAAAAATACAGATAATATTAATTTTAAAAATTATAGTTTATATAATCATATCGCAACTGAAAATCAGAAAGCATCAGGAGGTTCATCTATCCTTGTAAAATCAAATGTTCCTCATAGACAGATAGATATAAATGGTAATTTACAAGCTGTTGCTGTAAACGTCACTCTGTCTAAATCCATAACAATTTGTTCTCTATATCTTCCTCCACACTGTAAATTTTCTAAACACGATTTAGAAAATTTTATAAACCAATTACCTCGTCCTTATTTATTATTAGGTGACTTTAATAGTCACAGCAAACTATGGGGTTGTCTGGATACAAATGACAAAGGAGAAATAACAGAAAATTTTATTGCAGAAAATGATCTATGTTTATTTAACGATAAACAACCAACTTATCTTCATTCTCCAACAAGAAATTATTTTGCTTTAGATTTGTCTGTATGCTCTCCAAATATTTACTTAGATTTTGATTGGTCAGTTCTAGATGACCTTCATGGGAGCGATCATTTTCCAATTAAAATTGAAGAAATTGAATCGACAAATGAAGACCATCATTCCCGATGGAATTTGAATAAAGCAAACTGGGAGAATTTTATGGAGCTATGTAATGAAAAATTAAATCCTGAAATGTTTAAAACAGCAGATGATATACAAGCTTTTACTGATACATTAATTCATGTAGCCGAAAAATGTATTCCGAAGTCCTCGGTCCCGTGCTGGTCCCGGGCTTAGAATAGGCCAGACGTACCCTCTGCGTGACGTACGAGCCGTCTAAAAGAGGCCGCCCGTGACCACCCGGGCCCTCGAAATAGGTGGCTGCCTTCCGCTTCTGTGGCAGTTGGGTAAAACCCCTAACATAACAGAGCAACCGTCCGTTCAACCGGTATAATTCCAGACTATAAAATTACATTTATTGAAATGCATCTTAAATTGGAAAAAAACAAATTTCGCGAGATCTATCCTTTTAAACCTTTCCTATCTCATGTTACTAACATGCTTCATTTGTTTGTGTATCATTCTGTGCCCGTGGGTCGCACATGGGACGAAGATTATAACCTCATCTGTATTTAACATATGTGTTTGTCTTGTGTTTGTGTCATTTTTTCCGAACTCTAGCATTCTCTACATTAAAAAGTAAGATGCATTTAATATTGTTAGATAAAAAACTAAACGTTTTTCAAGGTATGAAAGCTACATATCATTTGAAAGCTACATATCATCTAACACAGCTTATTTGTTTGACTCTCTTAAAAAATGAATCCAAAATGAATCCTTCTTTTAATAAACTGTTTATTTTAAATATGGATCTCCTAATTTATATTAAAAATAACCTTTCAATTTCCCAGACGTTTTCGGCCTCCCTTGTCTGTAGGGAATAAAATCTACAGATCACTTTCCTTCTGTAGTGGATAGGGTGTAATCCCCTATTAAAACAGGAACCACCTGTTTGCCGTGGGTGGCGTCTCGTATGGTGGGAGAGGGGAACCTGATGATTGAGGAAAGCCCAGGGATCTCCAGCTTTTCAACACATCATTTTGGCCCTTATTTCAGATAGAAGAGCGGTCTGGGTTAGATCCGGCCTGGATCAATCGGCTCAGTCGTGCCAAGCTCTAGAAACGCACAACTTGTTCTTAGCTTCTTTCTCTCTTTCATACGTATCTTTATGGTACCAAACCGGGCTTATTTTTCTCATGTTCCTCTAACTTTAAGTGAGTTTCAATGGGCGGCGGCTGAAGGGTCAATTGGTGGGCTTGTATTGGGGCTTTGGCGGAAACCTCTGTGAGTGGAGGCTGTGGATAGGGGGATGAACTCAACTGTTCATAAATTTTTCTATGGAAATTTAGATGAATAGGTGGGAAATCATCTAAGCATGAGGCCGAGCTGAAGACTCTGATCTTGACACCGAGTATAATAGCAATGTAGCCTTGACGTTAGAAATAGGAGATCCATTTCTGTTAAACGTCCCCTTGTAGGGCTCCATGGAGGGTGGGGCGCATAGCTATCGAATCAAAAATTTCATCACCATGGCATCTCGAAAACGATTTCTGGCGTTCGACTCTTCGGAGGACGACACGCAACCGACTACATTTACATTCAAAGCTAATGAGAACTTCGCTAAATTTTTAGTGATTTCGAGTAAAGAGGACAAACCTATTACTTCACTGTCACCTTTCATTATAGAAAAGCAAATAGAATCAATTATAGGCACTCCAAAAAATGTAAAAAAATTAAAAAATGGAACTCTTTTGGTCGAAACTAACAGAAAATCTCAAACTGATAATCTTTTGAAAATTACAAAATTCTTTAACATTAATGTCTCTGTCACGGAACATAAAACTCTAAACAGTTGCAAAGGTATTATCCGTGACAGAATGCTAAAACATGAAACTGAAGAAAATATCACAGAATATCTTAACACACAAGGAGTAACAGCTTGCAAACGTTTTAAAATTAAAAAAGATGGAAACTTTATAGAAACAAATACACTTTTACTAACTTTCAACACCACAACTTTACCGAAATCACTAAAAATATTTTACCGAATTATACCGGTTGAAGTCTACATTCCAAATCCTCTGCGGTGTTTCAACTGTCAGAGATTTGGACATCATGAAAACGGCTGTCCGGAAGCACCTGGATCAGTATGTGAAAAATGTGGTATGGGTGAATTTGATCACCCTACAAATGCTTGTAAAAATGAAGCCAAGTGTGTGAACTGTCACAAAAACCATCAATCAAAATCAAATCAGTGTGAAATTTGGAAAAAAGAGAAAGAAATCATGAAAATTAAAGTTACACAAAAAATCACTTATTTGGAAGCCAAAAAGATTCAAGAAAATCAACCTGAAATCACCTTTGCAAAAGTTGTTCAATCCCTAAACACTAAACCTGAAACCAAAGAAAGTTCTACCCAGTTTAACGAAAAAGATTCTGTCATCAAAGCAAATTCAAAAGTTATTACTCCTACTGTAAAACCTAAACCTAAACCCACATCTACTCATCAGTCTAGACCATCAACAAAATCTCAAAACAGTTCACAAACACAGCCTACTAAAACAAGTGGATCACAACAGAGATCCAGGTCCAGGACAGCTGACCAGAAAGAAAAAAATGGAAAAGAAAAAGATAAAGATAAAGCACCAAATCCATACAGTAAAGGGGCGTCGGCCGATCCGATCAAGTTGGTCAATCGGTTCGATTCCCTTGAGAACATGGAGTTAGAGACTGACTCCTCCATGTTCTTGCAGTCTCAGAGAAAACAAAAGGATTAAGTTCCTTATTTTCAAATCATCTCTCCATTCATCATGGATAAAAAATCAATTATTCAGTGGAACTGTCGAGGACTAAAAGCAAATTATAACGAAATTTTAATTTTAACAACACTACTTTCTCCGACTGTCTTTTGTCTCCAGGAAACCTTTTTAAAGAATACAGATAATATTAATTTTAAAAATTATAGTTTATATAATCATATCGCAACTGAAAATCAGAAAGCCTCAGGAGGCTCATCTATCCTTGTAAAATCAAATGTTCCTCATAGACAGATAGATATAAATAGTAATTTACAAGCTGTTGCTGTAAATGTCACTCTGTCTAAATCCATAACAATTTGTTCTCTATATCTCCCTCCACACTGTAAATTTTCTAAACACGATTTAGAAAATCTTATAAACCAGTTACCTCGTCCTTATTTATTATTAGGTGACTTCAATAGTCACAGCAAACTATGGGGTTGTCTGGATACAAATGACAAAGGAGAAATAATAGAAAATTTTATTGCAGAAAATGATCTATGTTTATTTAACGATAAACAACCAACTTATCTTCATTCTCCTACAAGAAATTATTTTGCTTTAGATTTGTCTATATGCTCTCCAAATATTTACTTAGATTTTGATTGGTCAGTTTTAGATGACCTTCATGGGAGCGATCATTTTCCAATTAAAATTGAAGAAATTGAATCGACAAATGAAGACCATCATTCCCGATGGAATTTGAATAAAGCAAACTGGGAGAATTTTATAGAGCTATGTAATGAAAAATTAAATCCTGAAATGTTTAAAACAGCAGATGATATACAAGCTTTTACTGATACATTAATTCATGTAGCCGAAAAATGTATTCCAAAGTCCTCGACACGTTCAAAAAGAAATAGACCTTGGTTTAATAAAGATGTTAAAAATTCAATAAATAAAAGAAAATCTGCCTTACGAAAGTTCAATAGGCAGCCAACAAAAGAAAATCTAATCCATGCCAAACAAATGCGAGCAAAAGCTCGCAAGACAATAAAAACGGCTAAAAGAACATCTTGGCAGCAATACGTCTCCAAACTTAATTCTAGAACTCCAGCAAAGAAAATATGGGACATGATTCGAAAAATTACTGGCAAAAATAAAAATAACAAACATGTCCATATTAAATCAAATGGAAATATATGCTCAACGACTAAAGATATTTCCAATGCACTAGGAGAGAATTTTCAGAAAAACTCTTCTAGTGCAAACTATTCCGAAACCTTTCAAAACATAAAACAGGAACGAGAGAAAGAGCATCTAAATTTTACGTCACTAAATCATGAAAAATATAATGTACCATTCACAGCTTCAGAATTATTAGATGCTCTTCATAAATCTCACGATACAGCTGCTGGTCCTGATGACATTCATTATCAAATTCTTAAACATTTACCCGATAACGCTTTAAAAACTTTATTAAATATTTTAAATGATATTTGGATCACTGGAAAATTTCCAAAAGACTGGAGTAAAGCAACGATTATACCTATACCAAAACCAAATAAAGATCATACTGAAGCTACTAACTACAGACCTATTGCTTTGACAAGTTGTTTATGTAAAACAATGGAGAGAATGATTAATGATAGACTGGTTTGGTTCTTGGAATCAAACCAGCTAATAACAAAATATCAAGCTGGATTCAGAAAAAATAACTGTACAAACGATCATTTGATTCGTTTGGAATCCTTTATTCGTGATGCCTTTATTAAAAAAGAACATGTCGTAGCTGTATTTTTTGATCTTGAAAAAGCTTACGATACTACATGGAAACATGGCATCATGAAAGATTTACATAAATTAGGCCTTAAAGGCCGATTACCACTTTTTATTCAAAATTTTTTATCAGATCGAACATTTAATGTTCGAATAGGTAATACGTTATCGGACATATTTAAACAAGAACAAGGTGTACCACAGGGAAGCATTTTATCACCTACCTTGTTTGGCATTAAAATTAACGATATTGTTAAATGTGTGAAAGACCTTGATTGTTCACTTTTTGTTGACGATTTTGGAATATTTATTAGATCGAAAAATATGGAAACCATTGAATTCAAACTACAACGATGTTTAAACAATATAGAAGATTGGGCAACAGAAAATGGTTTCAAATTTTCAAAAACAAAAACTCAATGCGTTCATTTTTGTCAGATACGTCAGCTACATTTAGATCCTCATCTCACCATATACGGTAGTCCAATTCCAGTCGTCAGTGAAGCAAAATTCCTGGGTCTTTTGTTCGATAACAAATTATCTTTTATACCACACATCAAAGCTTTAAAAGCTAAATGTTTAAAAGCTCTTGATATTCTTAAAGTTCTCTCCAGTTCCGACTGGGGAGGAGATCGTACTGTCCTTTTAAATCTCTATAGATCTTTAATTAGATCTAAATTGGATTATGGATCCATAGTTTATGGATCCGCAAGAAAATCTTATTTGAAATCTTTGGATACTATTCATCACCAAGGTTTACGTCTGGCTCTAGGGGCTTTTCGTACTTCCCCCGTCGAAAGTTTATACGCTGAATCAAATGAACCATCATTGTATATAAGAAGAGAGAAATTGTCTCTTCAATATGTTACTAAATTAGCCGCCAATCCACGTAATTCAGCTCATGATTGTGTTTTTAACCCTAAATATGAAAGATTTTACAATAATAAACCAACAGCTATTAAACCCCTTGGCCTGAGAATACAACCGTTACTTGAAGAGGCCAATATCAATATTAAAAATGTTCAGCATTTTTCTTTTCCATCAAAAGAGCCATGGACGTTAAACCCTCCAAAGATTATTTTAGACCTTCATAAAAATAAAAAAACAGAAGTCGAGTCGCATATTTTTAAGAATGAATTTTTAGAAATCAAATCAAATTATAAACATTACCTGTCAATTTATACAGATGGTTCGAAACAAGATGAGAAAGTTGCTTGTTCTGTTATTAGTCCAAATTTTACTGACAGTATCAGATTACCTGATAATAGCTCCATTTTTACCGCCGAAGCCAAGGCAATTGATATTGCACTTTACCATATCAGAGATCAGTCTGAAAAACAGTTTATCATTTATTCAGATTCTCTTTCTGTATTAAAATCTCTTAAAGATTTACACCATAGAAACCCATTAATTCAGCAAATTCTTAAAAAATATTATTATCTTTCCGCTTCAAAAGAAATTGTATTTTGTTGGCTTCCCAGCCACGTTAATATTCG
Source organism: Anodontia alba (assembly GCA_964016985.1). NCBI lineage: Eukaryota > Metazoa > Mollusca > Bivalvia > Lucinida > Lucinidae > Anodontia > Anodontia alba. The sequence continues at coordinate 53,855,630 of OZ024823.1, read as the reverse complement.
TGGAAATGAATTAGCAGATTCAGAAGCCAAATCTGCATTATCCTTAGTAATAACCAATTTCAAAATTCCTCACTCCGACTTTAAATCAAACGTCTGTCAATACATCAACAACAAATGTCAGTCTGTTTGGGAAACACAAACTTATAATAAATTAAATGAAATCAAACCAAATTTTAACAGCAAATGCACATTCTCTAATCTCAGCAGAAAAGAACAAACAAAAATCACGAGATGTAGACTTGGACACACTAGAATTACTCATTCTTATATTTTAAACAATGAACAAGCTCCATTCTGCATTCCTTGTAACGAACCTTTTACGGTCAAACATTTTCTTGTCACTTGTGCTGAATTTAATTATATTCGCACAAAGTATTTTAATGTAAAAAATATAAAGGAACTTTTTAATATGCCAACTCAAAAAATACTAGATTTTCTGAAAGAGATCGGACTTTTTAATAAAATATGATCTGTATTTTAATAACATAATATCATTGATGATTTATCTTTTTAAAATGAACTCATCAATCCTAGATATTTTTAATTTCTCATTAAATAAAATCATCATATAATATACATCTTATTAGACGCTATATGCCCTTTTAGGGTTGAGCGTCTATAAACAAAATATCCATCCATCCGAAGTCCTCGACACGTTCAAAAAGAAATAGACCTTGGTTTAATAACGATGTTAAAAATTCAATAAATAAAAGAAAATCTGCCTTACGAAAGTTCAATAGGCAGCCAACAAAAGAAAATCTAATCCATGCCAAACAAATGCGAGCAAAAGCTCGCAAGACAATAAAAACGGCTAAAAGAACATCTTGGCAGCAATACGTCTCCAAACTTAATTCTAGAACTCCAGCAAAGAAGATATGGGACATGATTCGAAAAATTACTGGCAAAAATAAAAATAACAAGCATGTCCATATTAAATCAAATGGAAATATATGCTCAACGACTAAAGATATTTCCAATGCCCTAGGAGAGAATTTTCAGAAAAACTCTTCTAGTGCAAATTATTCCGAAACCTTTCAAAACATAAAACAGGAACAAGAGAAAGAGCATCTAAATTTTATGTCACTAAATCATGAAAAATATAATGTACCATTCACAGCTTCAGAATTATTAGATGCTCTTCATAAATCTCATGATACAGCTGCTGGTCCTGATGACATTCATTATCAAATTCTTAAACATTTACCCGATAACGCTTTAAAAACTTTATTAAATATTTTAAATGATATTTGGATCACTGGAAAATTTCCAAAAGACTGGAGTAAAGCAACGATTATACCTATACCAAAACCAAATAAAGATCATACTGAAGCTACTAACTACAGACCTATTGCTTTGACAAGTTGTTTATGTAAAACAATGGAGAGAATGATTAATGATAGACTGGTTTGGTTCTTGGAATCAAACCAGCTTATAACAAAATATCAAGTTGGATTCAGAAAAAATAACGGTACAAACGATCATTTGATTCGTTTGGAATCTTTTATTCGTGATGCCTTTGTTAAAAAAGAACACGTAGTAGCTGTATTTTTTGACCTTGAAAAGGCTTACGATAATACTTGGAAACATGGCATCATGAAAGATTTACATAAATTAGGCCTTAAAGGCCGATTACCACTTTTTATTCAAAACTTTTTATAAAATCGAACATTTAATGTTCGAATAGGTAATACGTTATCGGACATATTTAAACAAGAACAAGGTGTACCACAGGGAAGCATTTTATCACCTACCTTGTTTGGCATTAAAATTAACGATATTGTTAAATGTGTGAAAGACCTTGATTGTTCACTTTTTGTTGACGATTTTGGAATATTTATTAGATCGAAAAATATGGAAACCATTGAATTCAAACTACAACGATGTTTAAACAATATAGAAGATTGGGCAACAGAAAATGGTTTCAAATTTTCAAAAACAAAAACTCAATGCGTTCATTTTTGTCAGATACGTCAGCTACATTTAGATCCTCATCTCACGATATACGGTAGTCCAATTCCAGTCGTCAGTGAAGCAAAATTCCTGGGTCTTTTGTTCGATAACAAATTATCTTTTATACCACACATCAAAGCTTTAAAAGCTAAATGTTTAAAAGCTCTTGATATTCTTAAAGTTCTCTCCAGTTCCGACTGGGGAGGAGATCGTACTGTTCTTTTAAATCTCTATAGATCTTTAATTAGATCTAAATTGGATTATGGATCCATAGTTTATGGATCCGCAAGAAAATCTTATTTGAAATCTTTGGATACTATTCATCACCAAGGTTTACGTCTGGCTCTAGGGGCTTTTCGTACTTCCCCCGTCGAAAGTTTATACGCTGAATCAAATGAACCATCATTGTATATAAGAAGAAAGAAATTGTCTTTTCAATATGTTACTAAGTAAGCCGCCAATCCACGTAATTCAGCTTATGATTGTGTTTTTAACCCTAAATATGAAAGATTTTACAACAATAAACCAACGGCTATTAAACCCCTTGGCCTGAGAATACAACCGTTACTTGAAGAGGCCAATATTAATATTAAAAATGTTCAGCATTTTTCTTTTCCATCAAAAGAGCCATGGACGTTAAACTCTCCAAAGATTATATTAGACCTTCATAAAAATAAAAAAACAGAAATTGAGTCGCATATTTTTAAGAATGAATTTTTTGAAATCAAATCAAATTATAAACATTACTTGTCAATTTATACAGATGGTTCGAAACAAGATGAGAAAGATGCTTGTTCTGTTATTAGTCCAAATTTTACTGACAGTATCAGATTACCTGATAATAGCTCCATTTTTACCGCCGAAGCCAAGGCAATTGATATTGCACTTTACCATATCAGAGATCAGCCTGAAAAACAGTTCATCATTTATTCAGATTCTCTTTCTGTATTAAAATCTCTTAAAGTTTTACACCATAGAAACCCATTAATTCAGCAAATTCTTAAAAAATATTATTATCTTTCCGCCTCAAAAGAAATTGTATTTTGTTGGCTTCCCAGCCACGTTAATATTCGTGGAAATGAATTAGCAGATTTAGAAGCCAAATCGGCACTATCCTTAGTGATAACAAATTTCAAAATTCCTCACTCGACTTTAAATCAAACATCCGTCAATACATCAACAACAAATGTCAGTCTGTTTGGGAAACACAAACTCAAAATAAACTAAATGAAATCAAATCAAATTTTAACAGCAAATGCACATTCTCTGATCTCAGCAGAAAAGAACAAACAAAAATCACCAGATGTAGACTTGGACACACTAGAATAACTCATTCTTATATTTTAAAAAAATGAACAAGCTCCATTCTGCATTCCTTGCAACGAACTTTTTACAGTCAAACATTTTCTTATCACTTGTGCAGAATTTGATTAAATTCGCACAAAGTATTTAAATGTAAAAACTATAAAGGAACTTTTTAATGATATACCATCTAAGAAAATGCTCGACTTTCTTAAAGAGATCGGACTTTTTAATAAAATATAATCAGTATTTTTAATAAATTAAAATAATTGATACTTTATCTTTTTAAAATGAACACATCAATCCTAGATATTTTTAATTTCTCATTAAATAAAATCATCATATAATATATTTTTAATTTCTCATTAAATAAAATCATCATATAATATACAACTTATTAGACGCTATATGCCCTTCTAGGGTTGAGCGTCTATAAACAAAACATCCATCCATCCGTCCTCCTACAGTTTACATCCGATCAAGCTGAAACTTGATTTGTAGTTAGACCTGATGTGGAGCAGCGCATATTGTTTCAAGGTTACAGTCCACCAAATATTAGCAAAGTTAAACCCCTTTGAAAATTTCTATTAATTTTTTGTTTCCGGCTAAATCCTCCTACAGTTTATATCTGATCAAGCTGAAACTTCATAAATATTAACACGATGATGTGGAGCAGCGCATATTATTTCGAGGTTACAGTGCACCAAATATTTGCCCCTTTGAAAGTTTTTGTAAACTTTTCGCAGCATATTGTTTAGAGGTAATAGTGTGCAAATTGTATTTTATAATAGGTATATTTTTTTGGCAAATAACTAAAGTTATGGCCATATGGGCAAATTATTATTATTAATTTTTTTTAAATCTTTTATTAGATTTGCAAGGAAATGTTGCCATTATTAAATCTTTATAAATATCATTTATTAAATGATACAGAATTAAGAAGCTTGACTAATATCAAAACTTATAAACATAATTCTTTTTGGATTTTTTTAATACTCTTCAGAGTTAGTTCCCTTGAAGAACAAAAAAATAAAATCAGTATAAAACAAGTTAAAGCTTTAAAAAATCGTGCATTTTTTTTTTGTTTGGTCTGATATTGAAGTATAGGAAAAACAAATCAGCCAAAGGCTCATATGAGCAGCTTATAATATAGCCATGCTTCTGTCGTATGTCCTCCGTCCGAAAGCACTTCTCCTTAGACGCAGCAAACTTCTCCTTATTTCCCGGGAGGGAGAAGTCACTTCTCCCTTAATGTCTGGGCCAGCTTGAATCCTTAGGTTACAGTTCACCAAATACCAGCAGAGCCCCCATCATTTTTTTAAATTCCACTTACAGTTTATTTCCGGAGCACTGAGTTATACAGGAGCCAGTTTATGTGCTACATCTTTTTACTTGCCACGGGCGTAAAATGCCCCGCTTGTCGGAGCTCTTGTTAACAATGTTTTTATTTTTTCGCGCGCGAATCTTAGTTAATGATGCCATAAGCCATAATTTATATTTAGATTCATTTTTTTTATTTACAGCTGAGTACACTGCCATCATGGATTGCACAGCCTACTCTGGTACTTCCAGCGCTGGAACCCCAACTAAATTTCTGGTAGATGACGGGTAAGTCATTCCAGCGTCAACTCGGACAGGCCTAACCCAGAAAGCATTCTTTATAAATCTATAGCGGGCCGTTATCGGCCCGTTAGGGTAGCTGACGGGCCGATAACGCCCCGTTATAGATTTATAAAGAATGCTAGCTGGGACTTTTTTTTTAAATGTCAGATCAAAACTTTTCTAGTGTTAGTAGCTTTCAACGATACTTCTGCAAAAATTTGTGCAACCTATACTCAAACTGTGCGGCATTTATATATGGATTTAGACATAATCATTAATTTTGAGAGTATTTAAGAGCATTATTTCCCGAATATCGAATGTAGTGTTGCCTAAATATGAGCAATCAGCAGTATTTTTTTTTCTCGGAAGATTAGCGACAGTTCTAATGAGCAACCTCTGCAAACTTCTCCAAGTTTCCATCTTCAGATTTCCCCTCATTATATGAAGGCACAAAGTATTTTAATGTAAAAAATATAAAGGAACTTTTTAATATGCCAACTCAAAAAATACTCGATTTTCTCAAAGAGATCGGACTTTTTAATAAAATATGATCTGTATTTTAATAACATAAAATCATTGATACTTTATCTTTCTTAAAATGAACTCATCAATCCTAGATATTTTTAATTTCTCATTAAATAAAATCATCATATAATATTCATCTTATTAGACGCTATATACCCTTTTAGGGTTGAGCGTCTATAAACAAAATATCCATCCATCCATCCATTATATGAAGATATTTGTCTATATTATACAAGATTTCATCGTTTTTCAAAGTCGACATCTATCAATCATGCCATTTTTATTTTAAAACAGCAGGCGAAAAGCGCGCTTGACAAGGTTATCAAATCATTGTACGGTTTGAAAGTTACCAAGAGAACAGTAACCAGGATTTTAAATATTTTTCCGCTCGATGTATCCGAGAAGGTTTTCGATTTTTAACTTTCCGAAATATATTTAACAACCAAGCCGTGTAAGTAATCTACAGACTTCTCAAATGTCCAAGCCAAGAAAGTCTAGCACTGTATGTTCTAGAATGAAAGCATTTCAATTTGCTTATCCGAAAACGACAGGCAGATTTTCTGTTTCATCATCAGGGTAAGTGATCTCCTAACCTGACATTTTGGGGGCGGGATGGCATGGACAGGAAACGATACCTGCTCATCTATTTCCGATTTTTTTTCACTGGTACATGTTTAGTGATATTTTTTTAGCGTAAAATGAGACGGTAGCTCAATACATGTAGCATTAAGTCTTTCGGAGCCAAATTTCAGACTACATTTGTCGTCTGCTTGTTTTTTTTTTTTTTTTGTTTCTTAAAAATTGGAAAGGACTTTATATGTAAATTTTGGAAAGACTAAATGTCAAACAGCGTAGATTCAGATGACCAGATGAGACGTCTAAACTAATACCTAAATGTCTGCGTATCCGCGGAGCTCATCACGAGAACATACCTATATAATTTTGACCCCTTAAAAACCATTTAATATGTAATATGGGGTTTATGGGGATATAAATATGAAATATCAATTATCTGAAACTTTCAGTTTGTGTGAAATATTCAATATATTTGTATAGGCGTGTTTTCGTAATGTTGACCAGAGCTTTGGATGTTCATATAAAGAAAAATTGCATCCTTGACTATTAAAAAAAATTCGCCGAATAAACTTTCTATTTGGATTCCGCATATGCGCATTCCGATCTGAAAATTCACTAGGCGCACATGTCCGACATATCTGACTGTGACTCGAAGCAATTCAATTCCAGAATGTGACCAAACAAGATTTAAAAACTTATGAGTGCAATAATAACTGGTCCGGTTTTAAAAGTAGGCAAGCTGGATTTAAAATGTCTGTCATTTTGAATATGGTAAAGTTTTTTTTCAAACCAAACCTTTTGACAATTCAAAATAACTTTAAAATGAAACATTTGTTTTTGTTCATTTGCAGTTGTGAACAAGACAGCAACTTAATGGGCAGTGATTTTAACAACACAGACTCGAGCATTCCAGATACCACACGCTACTATGCTACCCTGTACGTGTTCAAATTCTACAACAGTGACGATATTTTCTTTGCATGTGATGTAACCGTTTGTCCCTCCGGATCTTCCAGCTGTGATATTGTAAGTATAAGTTACCCAAACCATAAAATTCGCCATAATTTTGCTTGCAATTTACCTGTTCTGCAGGGATGTGGAATTATCATATATTGTTGTCCACAGACAAGTAAATTGTCAAAATCCACATTTCCAACAAAGATTTACTTACCCAAAAATTGACATTTTCTTATTTCTCAAAGTAAATAGGTTCTGATTATTAGAAGCGCCTCAAGTATCCACAATGTTTACTTCGAGAAATGAGACTCGTAATCCTTCCTAGCTGGAACATAGCTAGAACTATGAAATCCTTGTACCAAGACGGGTAAACTGAAATTTCTTGTCCTCAGAAAATGGGACGAGTCGAGCATAGTATTTCCACAGCTGACCTGGATAATTTCATAATACAGTAGACTCTTCGTCATCTCGACTTCGCTTATCTCGAATAACCACTTATCTCGATTTTAATCTGGTCCCGATTTAACTCTAGTCCCTGTTTAAACATGAAAGTCTAAAAACAGGTGACAAAATTTTGTGGGAAAGGGGAGAATTGCTCTTAATGAGTAATTTCACATTTTTCACAATATTTTCAATATATCTAACTTCAGGAGCCAAATTACATTCATTTGTGAAATGTGGTTGTTCCATTTTTCATCAATTATGCAAATCTGATATTTCGGAGTCCATTGGACTTCGAGATAACGAGTAGATTGTATATTGGATTCAGTTTGGTATTATGTGCTATAAATTGTTAGTCCTTACATAAGAGCTGACTTATTAACTATTTTACCCTGATAGACAGATACTTGTTCAAACTTTAGATCCTGATGAGACTTCTCACTTCTCATCACGATCTACACAAGTTTGCCATTATGTATTTGGTTTTAGACAAACCCCTATTTGCATCATTGGAAATGTCCAAACATAACCCATTATGTCGACTGGACTCTTCTACCTCAAATATTTAGATAGATCCATTTCCAGTTGAAGGAGCGTCTGGGTACTGTTATTAACATTTTATTTATAAAAGATATCCTGTACTTAATGCAAACGGTGTAGTGGTGGATCAGACATTCTGCGGCGTCTGATCTGGATCTACACGGTTTGCCAATATCTCTTTTATGGGACGCTAGGCACAGATGGGTTAAAAGTCCACCTCAGAAGCTCGGGGATGAAGTTATCAATTTCTTCCAATCACTAAGCGCAGAAAGGTTCTGAGTTTGTTTTCTTATAGAAGGCAAACTCAATCGTACTTCGGTGCAGTCTGATCAGGACCTTAGCATAGCTGTCATTGCACTGCAGAATATCTAATAAATATCCTTATATTGTTCAGCTTCGCTGACCGATCATGATCTTCACTTTCTGCCTATGTCCCGAAGACCATCCCTCTTGCTAAGCTTCATTCGTTACGAATATATCCCTATTCAAATATATTGAAAATTTCACCACCAAAAACTGAAAAGATTTCAGAAAAAATATTTCTGCTCAAAACATCATATTTCTGCTCAAAACATCTGTTTTTGAGCAGAAATAATATATATACCCTTGTAAACCCCAGTTGATAAAACTTAGGTTTAAGGGGGTCAAAATAGATATGTTTTCCTGATGAATGCATTGTCAAACCTTTTTAATTCTGATCCGAGGTAACGAAACTCGCGCCATTTTCTCTACTTTTTTCTCATCATTTGAGGTTTTGATTAGTTATTGATTGGTTTCTCGTCAATAGAGGTTTTTTGATTGGTTACATGTATTGATTGTTTCTCATCATTAGATGTTTATATTCTACAGCAGGTCTGTTAATCATCACAATTCCACTAGAACGCAAAACGATACATATGTATTTAGGCAACCATTGAGTTATTTAATCCTGATCCTGCTGAACCCAGATATGCCCTGCCTTTGCAAACAGTGTATATCCAGATCAGTACCCACTGATCTGCACGGTTTGCAAATAAGTATGTTAATTTATATCAACAATATGGATCAAGTAATCTGATTAGCTGAAAATTAGAAATGGGCGTGGCATATTTATTTTTTCAGCAGGACGATAGTAAAAGGGAGCCGCAAGGTTTAAAAGACGGTGTCTCAGCTGAAAGTTTGACAAACCATGCATTTTGATGCAAGTTTTTCAAAATCGGAAATCTAATAGGAGTTAATTTCACTTGATGTCAAAACTACTGCCAAGGCCGCCGCCATTTTGAATATTTAATGAGGTTCTTAATATTTCATTAAATAAAATCTCCTGAATGTCAGTAAATCAAGTCAAGAAAACATGTATGTCTAGATATTAAACTATATCAGTTATGGTACTAAAATATTGAACATTGCATACATTATTTAGATTTTGCAGATTTAACCAATTTACGCTGATCTTCACTCTTCAGATTGTCCATTTACACAATAAGGAGTGTCTGGTTAGTTTTTATTATTACTGGGTTTCAGAAATTCCTTAATTTAATGGAAACGGTATAGACCCTGATCAGACGCCGCTTTCTACGGCGTCTGATCTGGGTCTAAACTGTTTGCCAATGTCCCTTTTATGGGGCGCTGAGCTTAAATGGGTTAACTCCTTGTGACATCATAAAGCTTCTTTGAATAATCAGAATGGTGACACCCATTTATGCATTTTCTAGATCTTTATAAACTTCGATAACTTTCTCATTCATTAGATTTAGAAATTTGCATTAGAATGTACTTGTCAGGACTTGTCAGGACCATTCATCTCAAACATTGTTCTCCAGCCTTGCTTTTCCTTTAAGCTCCCAAGAACATTGCTACTATATGGCAATCTCTGAAATATTTTAACTAAAATACATCAGTAAAACACATCGGCATTTTACTTTGATAATCGACATTCCAATATCTGTAAACACCGAAATGATTCATATAAACTTCGATATGCAAAGTCAATTACACGCAAATTATCATACAGGATACCCTATTTATAAATGCAGTTTTATTCCGAAGAGTTTGCCATTCAAAAGAATCCCAACACGGAACAGAATGATACGTAATTTTGTACGTCAAAATTTAACTGGAGACATAAGCATATTCCGTGAACTCAGTTTGGTAATCATCGATTACTGAACGACAAAGTTAGACTGGCTTGAATAACTGCTATCATATAATCCGATCGCCGTTTATAACGAACCTACGGAACATACGAAAACGATGGCGAAAACTGATTGTCTCGGTTTAATTTTGCCGTATAATAGAATGCTTGTTAGTTCTCATTTACAACGAGAAACCTGTTGTGGATATTTATTAGAATCGCCTCGGCCATGCGGTTCTATCAAAGCCATAACATGAGTTTCTTCAGTATTTAACCCATTTCAGTCTGTAGGCTCGCAATTAACCAACAGTGCCGACCCAGATCAGATGCCGCACAACGCGGCGGCTGATCAAGGTGTACGCTGTTTGCATTGACTGCTTTAATTTCTATGATAAATGGTTGCCTTTCAAAATATAATAATGAAAACTAACCAGACGCATAGCTCCAGATAAGACGCTTTATTTCAGCCGGAAAGTATTAAGTTTTATTTCTCGGCGAAAACGTATGTTAAGGGACTCATTAGAAGCTAATGTGTATCCACAACCTGATTTCGTCGAGAATAAGATGGGGGTGAAAGATAGTATGTAGATACCCCCATTTTATCTTCGGCTATGCACACGCCCTACTATTAGAAATAGACCAGTCCAAAGAATTATAGTACTCGACGTTCATGGGTTAATATAATCTTCACTATCGCTTAGTATCCATTTTTATTATCGCTATAACGAGTTACGTCGTTATATCGAATGTATATAAGGATGGCTGTACTAGCGACACAAAACATCGTAACTATTTTGAATCTAACTTCAGACTTGCAGTAAGAAGAAACGAAGTGTTGGAACCAAGAAATTAGCAAGTCCTGAGGACAAGGTTTTCTCTACCTCCAGCATGATACATATCCTGCCCAATGCCAACAATGCCACAAACAACCTAGGTATGTATCACTTAACTCGCTGTCCCTTAACTTTTTACTGCATATATATTACCCGTCCGGCACAGGACATTTACACAACGTCGCATCAACGTCGATACATCGACGTTCAGGCGACGTTGTATAAACGTTATTTAAACGTTATATAAACACCGTGTAACCGTTGGGTTAATAAATTTTAAAGCGTGATAAGGTAATAACCATCGAAATTTTATATTTCGAATATGTTGTGAAAATGTCATAACTTGCATAATCGTAGATAGGAATAGTATTCAGAAAAATGTCCCTAAATAACGTTGTGCATCAGGAAAACACACCTATATAATTGTGACCCTACAAAACCCCACTTTTATACAGTAAAACTGGGGTTTACATGGGTATACATTCTTCTTTTTTCTGATTAAAATGATTGCGGGTAAACGTTAGAACCGCCTAACTAGTACTCTCAATCTGTTTTGAGCCGAAATATGAAATATTCGAATTTTGTCTAAATTTTCAGTTTTGGTGCTTTAGTTTTCAATGTATTTGAGTAGGCGTGTTTTCGTAATGGGGTACTCATAACAAGCGCCGCCCCGGGGTGCACCTAATAAGTAGTAGAAAAAATGTTATTTTTTGGTTGAAAGCGCCTTATTAAGAGCTATGTAGAAAAAACCCTGAAAGTTATAGGAACGTTGACCTTGGCCTCCTCTTTTTATTTCTATTTCCTCATAGATTTCCCTTCCGCTAATTCATGAAGCCCAGTTGTCAATGTGCACAAGTACTGGTTAACCGATTAGAGAACTAAACCTGCCTAGGAAGAGTGGTCGGGTTAATTGACCGCGCTCGATATGATCCTAATGCGTTGACTGGGCCGTAAAACCTCAACACAAACAAATTTCCTCATAGAACATGTTTGGGGATTTGCTAGAATCACCGATTCTAATAAGTATCCAAAACATGCGTTTCTTGTAGTATTGAATACAATGATCTTGCACAAATTCTGTCGCCTCTTGAGCGTTTTCGTGCCTGTGCAATTATCATTATAACGCACTCCTCCGTATATGTACCCTCAATGCTTCTCCGTATTTGAAACCGGTCGATCTAGGCATTTAAATAAGATGGGTTGGGATGGGAGTCTGAATTTAGTAGTTTTATAATATTATACCTTTTGTTACCTCTAGCAACATAAAACCATGCTAATCTTCCTCATTTCGAATTGTGAATATCATAGCTCGCATAGCCCTACATGAAAACAAGTATTTAAAAACTGTCGTTTTGGGGTGACGGATGTGGGGTGTTATTTTTTTTGTTTTATTTTATTTTATTTTTTATTATTTTTTTTTTCTCAAATTTACAAATTTGTGGATATTTATTAGATTTGTGGATATTCATTTCTGAGGCGTTACAAATGATTATCCAGCTTGTTTTCGTCGAGTAAATCAAGTAGTCTCTTTGTAAGGTCATAATATCTCTTTATAAGGCAATAATCAGAGTTCACTGTCATGTTGTCTGCATACATTCCATAGCCACTAATACTACGGCTCCCTTCTTATAGGCTGCTTCGACCAAAAGTGCATTCGAACATGCGCAAAGTGCGCCGATTCAACCATCTGCGCATGCGCAAATTATCATCCTGGACTTTGCTCTCCAGTCATGATCTGTATTATTCTGTAATAGTCAATGGTTCTGTTAGCGGACAGTCAAGGCCTGATCTGAATGTGCAGATGCCAGGCTATGTGCCTTCGCTGTCGGCATATGCCCGAAAACGTGTCGTCTCGAAAACATGCCTATATAATTTTGACCCCCTTAAACCCCACTTTTATATGGTATAACTATGGATTAACAGGGGTATACATTTTTTGTTTTCCGATTAAAAACATAGATTGTGGGTAATCGCCTCGTCGAGGCGGTTATAACGTGTACCCACAATCTGTTTTGAGATGACATATCAATTTATCTGAATTTTCAGTTTTTTTGAGGTGAAATGTTCTATATATTTGAGTAGGCATGTTTTTGTAATGTGTTCGCATGGTGCGACCCACTTAAAAGTATTCAGTCTTGACCAGATAATAGGTATTGACTGGTTATGATTACAGACTAATATAGAAATGGATCAGACATTTCTTCATGTAGGAAAGTCACCTAATCAAAATAGACATCGTTGAAATTTGAAATTTACAGATGATTGGGAACATTATGCTTTTAATGGGAGTAAATAAACCGTTCATAAAATACTGAAATGAAAGCCCCTTCATCAACCCTTATATATATTCACATGTACATTAACTCATTTAGCCTGGAAACCCTCGTAGCTAACTGGCAACCAGTATAGACCCTGATTAGACCCAGCACTATGCATCGGATCATGGTCTCCACTCTAGGAATATCTAAATCACGTAGCCTGACGCCCAACATAAGGTGGGAGTTTATTCAGTATAAGATGGGTTAATTTTAACCGATGTACCTTTCTTATCTTTTACAGGCAATCTGTGGCTGGCTGTTGGAGCTGGACTTATGACACTGTATTACAAAATGAAATAGTTTGTTGATAAACTATTTTATAGTTTAATCCTATTAATAAAATTAAAAAAATACTTCTTATACTATTTGGTTGTTTATCTATTTTACGTTGTACTCGCATCCATTACTTATAACCACTAACAACACTATAGTCGAATTTCAATGGCTCCGACCTCATTCTTAAGCTCATAGAAATTCTAGACATGGGTTGTTGGAGCCACTGACGGTTTATCCTAGCGCCTAGTCAGGAGGCAATATTTATGGGCATAATTCAGGGATTTTTTTTATCCTCTATAAAATGAGTATTAATTTGATTCGCCTCTTTGAGGCGATCCTAATGATTACACGCAACATACATTTTCAAGATGAAAACTTTTCAAATTGTGAGGAACTACAAACTAGTTCGCACAGGTATGGTAAACGAGCCATCCATGTTAGAATTATTGACGTTTTACTATTCGTCCAAGGGACTAGTTGCTTCATACCTCAATGTATCTTCATTGTACTCATAAAATTGCTCCAACCTGACAGCAAATTCTTGAGTTACATATTTACCTGAGATTACGCATGAAGCGTAACGCCACAAAACGCCACGTCCGTTCAGTTTCTATACATTTTGCAGTTTTAATTTAATCAACGGTTAAAAGGTCGCTGTAGTTTATACATAAATACATATGTAGACCCTCATCGGATGACGCATTAAGGTCTACACGACTCCAATTAACAGGATATACTAATTGGACACCCGTTAATTTGTAAATGCATCTGAAAACGATAAGAGTACTAAGGACAAATGATTTAAGCTGTCCAAATCCTGTCGAACCGCTAAAGATCCGATACACATTTTCCTTGAATGCTGGAATAATACTAGCATTGTTCTCACCACACCTTCTATTGCTGCCCACTTTCCTTCAGTATTTTTTTTTAGCTCGCCTGACCCTTAGGCTCAGAATGAGCAATTGTGATCACTTACCGTCTGTCCACATCTTTGAACCACTTCTCCTCTAAAACCCTTGGGCCGATTTTCTTCAAACTTCATGTGGGTTTGGACATCATGAAAACGGCTGTCCGGAAGCACCTGGATCAGTATGTGAAAAATGTGGTATGGGTGAATTTGATCACCCTACAAATGCTTGTAAAAATGAAGCCAAGTGTGTGAACTGTCACAAAAACCATCAATCAAAATCAAATCAGTGTGAAATTTGGAAAAAAGAGAAAGAAATCATGAAAATTAAAGTTACACAAAAAATCACTTATTTGGAAGCCAAAAAGATTCAAGAAAATCAACCTGAAATCACCTTTGCAAAAGTTGTTCAATCCCTAAACACTAAACCTGAAACCAAAGAAATTTCTACCCAGTTTAACGAAAAAGATTCTGTCATCAAAGCAAATACAAAAGTTATTACTCCTACTGTAAAACCTAAACCTAAACCCACATCTACTCATCAGTCTAGACCACCAACAAAATCTCAAAACAGTTCACAAACACAGCCGACTAAAACAAGTGGATCACAACAGAGATCCAGGTCCAGGACAGCTGACCAGAAAGGAAAAAATGGAAAAGAAAAAGATAAAGAACCAAATCCATATAGTAAAGGGGCGTCGGCCGATCCGATCAAGTTGGTCAATCGGTTCGATTCCCTTGAGAACATGGAGTTAGAGACTGACTCCTCCATGTTCTCGCAGTCTCACAGAAAACAAAAGGATTAAGTTCCTTATTTTGAAATCATCTCTCCATTTATCATGGATAAAAAATCAATTATTCAGTGGAACTGTCGAGGACTAAAAGCAAATTATAACGAAATTTTAATTTTAACAACACTACTTTCTCCGACTGTCTTTTGTCTCCAGGAAACCTTTTTAAAAAATACAGATAATATTAATTTTAAAAATTATAGTTTATATAATCATATCGCAACTGAAAATCAGAAAGCCTCAGGAGGCTCATCTATCCTTGTAAAATCAAATGTTCCTCATAGACAGATAGATATAAATAGTAATTTACAAGCTGTTGCTGTAAATGTCACTCTGTCTAAATCCATAACAATTTGTTCTCTATATCTCCCTCCACACTGTAAATTTTCTAAACACGATTTAGAAAATCTTATAAACCAGTTACCTCGTCCTTATTTATTATTAGGTGACTTTAATAGTCACAGCAAACTATGGGGTTGTCTGGATACAAATGACAAAGGAGAAATAATAGAAAATTTTATTGCAGAAAATGATTTATGTTTATTTAACGATAAACAACCAACTTGTCTTCATTCTCCTACAAGAAATTATTTTGCTTTAGATTTGTCTATATGCTCTCCAAATATTTACTTAGATTTTGATTGGTCAGTTTTAGATGACCTTCATGGGAGCGATCATTTTCCAATTAAAATTGAAGAAATTGAATCGACAAATGAAGACCATCATTCCCGATGGAATTTCAATAAAGCAAACTGGGAGAATTTTATGGAGCTATGTAATGAAAAATTAAATCCTGAAATGTTTAAAACAGCAGATGATATACAAGCTTTTACTGATACATTAATTCATGTAGCCGAAAAATGTATTCCAAAGTCCTCGACACGTTCAAAAAGAAATAGACCTTGGTTTAATAAAGAGGTTAAAAATTCAATAAATAAAAGAAAATCTGCCTTACGAAAGTTCAATAGGCAGCCAACAAAAGAAAATCTAATCCATGCCAAACAAATGCGAGCAAAAGCTCGCAAGACAATAAAAACGGCTAAAAGAACATCTTGGCAGCAATACGTCTCCAAACTTAATTCTAGAACTCCAGCAAAGAAAATATGGGACATGATTCGAAAAATTACTGGCAAACATAAAAATAACAAGCATGTCCATATTAAATCAAATGGAAATATATGTTCAACGACTAAAGATATTTCCAATGCACTAGGAGAGAATTTTCAGAAAAACTCTTCTAGTGCAAATTATTCTGAAACCTTTCAAAACATAAAACAGGAACGAGAGAAAGAGCATCTAAATTTTACGTCACTAAATCATGAAAAATATAATGTACCATTCACAGCTTCAGAATTATTAGATGCTCTTCATAAATCTCATGATACAGCTGCTGGTCCTGATGACATTCATTATCAAATTCTTAAACATTTACCCGATAACGCTTTAAAAACTTTATTAAATATTTTAAATGATATTTGGATCACTGGAAAATTTCCAAAAGACTGGAGTAAAGCAACGATTATACCTATACCAAAACCAAATAAAGATCATACTGAAGCTACTAACTACAGACCTATTGCTTTGACAAGTTGTTTATGTAAAACAATGGAGAGAATGATTAATGATAGACTGGTTTGGTTCTTGGAATCAAACCAGCTAATAACAAAATATCAAGCTGGATTCAGAAAAAATAACTGTACAAACGATCATTTGATTCGTTTGGAATCCTTTATTCGTGATGCCTTTATTAAAAAAGAACATGTCGAAGCTGTATTTTTTGATCTTGAAAAAGCTTACGATACTACATGGAAACATGGCATCATGAAAGATTTACATAAATTAGGCCTTAAAGGCCG
The DNA here is from genome assembly GCA_964016985.1 of Anodontia alba. Lineage (NCBI taxonomy): Eukaryota > Metazoa > Mollusca > Bivalvia > Lucinida > Lucinidae > Anodontia > Anodontia alba. The sequence continues at coordinate 53,838,643 of OZ024823.1, read as the reverse complement.
ATTACCACTTTTTATTCAAAATTTTTTATCAGATCGAACATTTAATGTTCGAATAGGTAATACGTTATCGGACATATTTAAACAAGAACAAGGTGTACCACAGGGAAGCATTTTATCACCTACCTTGTTTGGCATTAAAATTAACGATATTGTTAAATGTGTGAAAGACCTTGATTGTTCACTTTTTGTTGACGATTTTGGAATATTTATTAGATCGAAAAATATGGAAACCATTGAATTCAAACTACAACGATGTTTAAACAATATAGAAGATTGGGCAACAGAAAATGGTTTCAAATTTTCAAAAACAAAAACTCAATGCGTTCATTTTTGTCAGATACGTCAGCTACATTTAGATCCTCATCTCACCATATACGGTAGTCCAATTCCAGTCGTCAGTGAAGCAAAATTCCTGGGTCTTTTGTTCGATAACAAATTATCTTTTATACCACACATCAAAGCTTTAAAAGCTAAATGTTTAAAAGCTCTTGATATTCTTAAAGTTCTCTCCAGTTCCGACTGGGGAGGAGATCGTACTGTCCTTTTAAATCTCTATAGATCTTTAATTAGATCTAAATTGGATTATGGATCCATAGTTTATGGATCCGCAAGAAAATCTTATTTGAAATCTTTGGATACTATTCATCACCAAGGTTTACGTCTGGCTCTAGGGGCTTTTCGTACTTCCCCCGTCGAAAGTTTATACGCTGAATCAAATGAACCATCATTGTATATAAGAAGAGAGAAATTGTCTCTTCAATATGTTACTAAATTAGCCGCCAATCCACGTAATTCAGCTCATGATTGTGTTTTTAACCCTAAATATGAAAGATTTTACAATAATAAACCAACAGCTATTAAACCCCTTGGCCTGAGAATACAACCGTTACTTGAAGAGGCCAATATCAATATTAAAAATGTTCAGCATTTTTCTTTTCCATCAAAAGAGCCATGGACGTTAAACCCTCCAAAGATTATTTTAGACCTTCATAAAAATAAAAAAACAGAAGTCGAGTCGCATATTTTTAAGAATGAATTTTTAGAAATCAAATCAAATTATAAACATTACCTGTCAATTTATACAGATGGTTCGAAACAAGATGAGAAAGTTGCTTGTTCTGTTATTAGTCCAAATTTTACTGACAGTATCAGATTACCTGATAATAGCTCCATTTTTACCGCCGAAGCCAAGGCAATTGATATTGCACTTTACCATATCAGAGATCAGTCTGAAAAACAGTTTATCATTTATTCAGATTCTCTTTCTGTATTAAAATCTCTTAAAGATTTACACCATAGAAACCCATTAATTCAGCAAATTCTTAAAAAATATTATTATCTTTCCGCTTCAAAAGAAATTGTATTTTGTTGGCTTCCCAGCCACGTTAATATTCGTGGAAATGAATTAGCAGATTCAGAAGCCAAATCTGCATTATCCTTAGTAATAACCAATTTCAAAATTCCTCACTCCGACTTTAAATCAAACGTCTGTCAATACATCAACAACAAATGTCAGTCTGTTTGGGAAACACAAACTTATAATAAATTAAATGAAATCAAACCAAATTTTAACAGCAAATGCACATTCTCTAATCTCAGCAGAAAAGAACAAACAAAAATCACGAGATGTAGACTTGGACACACTAGAATTACTCATTCTTATATTTTAAACAATGAACAAGCTCCATTCTGCATTCCTTGTAACGAACCTTTTACGGTCAAACATTTTCTTGTCACTTGTGCTGAATTTAATTATATTCGCACAAAGTATTTTAATGTAAAAAATATAAAGGAACTTTTTAATATGCCAACTCAAAAAATACTAGATTTTCTGAAAGAGATCGGACTTTTTAATAAAATATGATCTGTATTTTAATAACATAATATCATTGATGATTTATCTTTTTAAAATGAACTCATCAATCCTAGATATTTTTAATTTCTCATTAAATAAAATCATCATATAATATACATCTTATTAGACGCTATATGCCCTTTTAGGGTTGAGCGTCTATAAACAAAATATCCATCCATCCATCCATCATCCCAAAAAGGTTTAATATATAGATATACAGTATATTGGTATTAACAATTATATTGGTATTAATACAATCATAAAACGTGGCATCTGGCAGCCTGTAAAATTTCAGTTAGTGTCTCATTCTTGAAATGAAATTTTTTTATCGTATCTCTAAGTTAATGTTGCCAACATCAATTCATATACGATAAAAATCATTTCATTTTTGATCTAATTAAAAAAAACAAAAACAAAAAAAAAACAAAAAAAAAAAAAAAAACAAAACGACGCATACGAAAATTTTACAGGCTGTAAGGTGCCACAGTTAATGATTTTAATACTATATATATTTATCAAATCTTAATACTATATATAAAAATTATTATATGGCAATTTTCATATCATACTCCATATCAACCAGAGGCACCCTTATCAGCCCTAGGGTTGATATGGGTTGAGGGTTGATATGGGGTATGATATGAAAACTGCCATATCATCTATTTATCATTTTCCTTTCTGACAAGTTTGCTTACTTGATATCGTATGCGGAGTCAAAGGCAAGACCACTGATTTCTTAGACTAGGGTGATATGGGCTTTTTGCCCAGGCAAAAGAAGCCGTATCCCCACATGACCCATTATCTAATTTTTTTGCGCTCCACAAGAGTGATGATATGTGATTGAAAGCAATGTTAGTATCTCATACGCAAAATGAACATATTTTCTAGTAAATGTATTAATAATATATTTATCAAACCTTCAAACTTCCTTTGATAATGTCTATTGAGAAATATTGAGCCTTTCAGGTTTAATTTTTTATCAGTTCGGGCTTCCAAACTCAGCTTAGTGGATTTTTACTTCACTGCAAATTGTATTTAAGTACCGAATGGCGGCCGTAAAAAGTATTCTGTTATGTCTTTTGCGGATAGTTGAGCCCATTCTGGTTACTTAGAAACTCGAATCAGATGACAGCTTCAGTAAGCATTCTACATAAATTTACAGCGGGCCGTTTAAGGCCCGTCAGCTACGTCAGAATAGCTTACGGGCCGATAACGGCCCACTGTATATTTATAAAGAATGCTAGCTGGGTACATTGTAACCGAGTCTACAATTTTTCAGGACAATACCATTGTAGTGTGGTTCTCTAATAGAGCTGGTAGCGTAGAGACATTCGCCGGTACTAGTACTATATCTTATGAAATTCAGTGCAATGAACTTCCAGTGTCAGGAATTGCTAGGACTGTCGCCAACTGGCTCACTGCAGAGTAAGTCTTTATTAATTTAAACCCTTTCATCCCTCAAGTCTCTGAAGTGGACTCTTCAATTTTTATATTTGGACTTGTTTACTTATGCAAATAGGTGTTTCAGCCTAAAATCAAACAGAATGGCAAAATTGTGAAGATCGGAAAACGGGGTTATCTCCTGATGAGACGGCTCTCGGCTATGATTTCATCTGGAACTACACTGTTTGCACGGGTATTGGGATTTGGTCTGTCGGGCTTAAAACCGCTCCACTACCTTAAGGCGAATTGGATACTTTCAGGGGAGATAATTTGTCAATTATTTTGCCTCACTTCTCAAATGAGGCAAAAAAAAAAAAACAACAACAAAGAATACTTTACAGAAGGTTTATGCTGTTTTGGAAAGCGCCCTGCGAAAATGTTGATATATAGGGCTTTCGCGAATTTTAAGCAGTTGTGATGCGTGACTAGAGTATTCCACTATTTCTAAGGCTGCATTGTATCTTGAGAAACAGTTTTGAGGCTGACCGCTTACCATACCACTGTTGCAATAGTTTCATGCTAGGAGATTTTAACCCTTAAAACGCCAAGAAAACCTGCATCTGAAAATGTCGTCTGTTTATGTCGTCTGCTGAATATTTTTGCAAACTCTTCAAACCTATTTTTGCATAAAGGCAAACAGTGTGGACTCTAATCAGACTGGTCCTAGAGGAGCTGTCTAATCTGGGTCCACACTGTTTGCAAAAAGGACTTTTAAAATCAGAAGCAGATGAGAAATCAGACAATTGTTGTGACTGGCAGTCTCTTAACTCGTACCTGTATACATCTTGCGTCTTTGACTTCATAAAGCTTGAAAGTCGGGTTAGTTTTGATTGAGGACCGTTATAAAGTAGCTCATTTTTATTTTTATAAACTTTCCGAAATAGCTGAAATACTGATAGAACGTCAACACTCCAATTATTAAACATAAGATTTTCAAACTAATTAACAGTACTTTCAAGAATAATTACATGCCATATGATTAAACAGGATTCTTGTTGTAGTGTTTAAAATTCAGACATGACATCTCTTATGTAGTAGATAGACCTACTCCACTACTCGACTGGAAAGAGGCAACAATCTTTAAAATTCGGGAAACACATTAAGAAAACACGCCTATTCAAATATATTGAAATTTTTACAACCAAAAAATAATTTCAGAGAATTCTGATTTTTCATTTCAGATTGTGGGTACCTGTTAGAACCGCCTCCGCAGGGTTTCTCATGAATACCCACAATCTATGTTTTACTGCAAAATAAAAATAAGAAAAAATAATGCATACCCCTGTAAACCCCAGTTTTACTATAAAAGTCGGGTTTTAGGGGGTCAAAATTATATAAGCGTGTTTTCCAAACGTTTCTAGTCCCCCTTAAATGCCCCGTTTGTTGAAACTTGAGTGGCAGATAATTCGGCGCTTAGATAAGAGGGATATCCGCATAAGTTTTACTCAACGAAACCTTTCTTGGTACTCATTAGAAGCACCTCGTCTCTCGGCTTAAATAAGCTTCAACGTGAGCTGACATCTGCACCCAACGAAAATTCGAATTGGTCCGTGCATCCGCGCATTACGATCAATCTCCGCCTGAAGAAACTTTGTATCCTTGGCCATCTAAAATGCACCAAAATTGCCGTCTGATCAGAATCTTCACAGGGTTCGCAAGTCCGAGGGTACGTTGGTTTTAGGCGTTACGGCTCAAATATCTGGGACTAAACATGCATTTATCCGAATTTACCAATCGGAAAAAACCAATAAAATAGGTTTCCATTACGAAAACACACCTATTCATTAAACTTTACCACCAAAAATTGAAAGTTCAGATAAAAAATTCTAATTTTCATATTTCTGAGCATCACAGTTTGTGGATACTCGTTAGAACCGCCTCGCCGAGGCGGTTCTAACCAGTACCCATCTTTTTTTTTTTCTTTTTTTTTTTGAGCAGCAGAAATAAGAAATGTATACCCCATATGAACCAAGTTTTTCTCTATAAAAGTTGGGTTTAAGAGGTGAAAATTATATTGGTATGTTTTCGTAATGAGTATATAACGGTAAATATTTCAAAATATAAACTTCTTTCAAACGGGAAACTCCCTGTTCAAAGCCAAACTAATGTCTACAGAAACTGGACCGCGCTCAACATGACCGTAGTAGTTTTACTCTGCCGTAAAATCTCAATTCAATCAATCAAATTCATTTACTTTCAGCATTGAAGTTACTACTCAGGATTCTGTTACTCCGTCTTTCACCATCTCGTCTGCTCTAAGAATTAGCAGCCAACTAGGTTCATCAACTTATTCAGCAACTGTCGGTGACACCCTCTACTGGACAATCGACATTCCATGTAAGTATTTTCTGTACCTAACAAGTCGCCTAGCGTATTACATATTAACCTTTTCAACCCCGGGTTTCTAAAACACTCTTCCATCTCTGCATGTGGACAAACTATTGCTAATAAAACTTGTACTTGTAAATTAAGAACAGATCGGTGATAGTTGTAAATCAATAACAGATTGGCTAACAGTGCAGATCCAGATGAGATGGCTCGTCATGAGCCGTCTTGATTTGTAGTTAGACCTGATGTGGAGCAGCGCATATTGTTTCAAGGTTACAGTCCACCAAATATTAGCTACCCCTTTGAAAATTTCTATATTTAGTTTCTGGCTAAATCCATCCTACATTTACATTCGATCAAGCTGAAACTTCATAAATAGTTACACAATGATGTGGAGTAGTGAATATTTCGAGGTTACAATGCACCAAATATTGGCAGAGTTATGCCCCTTTGAAAATTTCTGTAAACGTTTCGTTTCCGGCTAACTCCTCCTACAGTTTCCCACGTGCTGGTTCCGGGCTTAGAATAGGCCAGACGTACCCTCTGCGTGACGTACGAGCCGTCTAAAAGAGGCTGCCCATGACCACCCGGGCCCTCGAAATAGGTGGCTGCCTTCCGCTTCTGTGGCAGTTGGGTAAAACCCCTAACATAACAGAGCAACCGTCCGTTCAACCGGTATAATTCCATACTATAAAATTAAATTTACTGAAATGCATCTTAAATTGGAAAAAAAAAACAACAACAAAATTTCGCGAGATCTATCCTTTTAAACCTTTCCTATCTCATGTTACTAACATGCTTCATTTGTTTGTGTATCATCCTGTGCCCGTGGGTCGCACATGGGACGAAGATTATAACCTCATCTGTATTTAACATATGTGTTTGTCTTGTGTTTGTGTCATTTTTCCGAACTCTAGCATTCTCCACATTAAAAAGTAAGATGCATTTAATATTGTTAGATAAAAAACTAAACGTTTTTCAAGGTATGAAGGCTACATATAATTTGAAAGCTACATATCATCTAACACAGCTTGTTTGTTTGACTCTCTTAAAAAATGAATTCAAAATGAATCCTTCTTTCTATAATAAACTGTTTATTTTAAATATGGATCTCCTAATTTATGTTAAAAATAACCTTTCAATTTCCCAGACGTTTTCGGCCTCCCTTGTCTGTAGGGAATAAAATCTACAGATCACTCTGCTTCTGTAGTGGATAGGGTGTAATCCCCTATTAAAACAGGAACCACCTGTTTGCCATGGGTGGCGTCTCGTATGCTGGGAGAGGGGAACCTGATGATTGAGGAAAGCCCAGGGATCTCCAGCTTTTCAACACATCATTTTGGCCCTTATTTCAGATAGAAGAGCGGTCTGGGTTAGATCCGGCCTGGATCAATCGGCTCAGTCGTGCCAAGCTCTAGAAGCGCACAACTTGTTCTTAGCTTCTTTCTCTCTTTTATACGTATCTTTATGGTAGAAACCGGGCTTAATCTCACGTTCCTCTAATTTTAAGTGAGTTTCAATGGGCGGCGGCTGAAGGGTCAATTGGTGGGCTTGTATTGGGGCTTTGGCGGAAACCTCTGAGTGGAGGCTGTGGATAGGGGGATGAACTCAACTGTTCATAAATTCTTCATTGGAAATTTAGATGAATAGGTGGGAAATCATCTAAGCAAGAGGCCGAGCTGAAGACTCTGATCTTGACACCGAGTATAATAGCAATGTAGCCTTGACGTTAGAAATAGGAGATCCATTTGTTAAACGTCCCCTTGTAGGGCTCCATGGAGGGTGGGGCGCATAGCTATCGAATCAAAAATTTCATCACCATGGCCTCTCGAAAACGATTTCTGGCGTTCGACTCTTTGGAGGACGACACGCAACCGACTACTTTTACGTTCAAAGCTAATGAAAACTACGCAAAATTTTTAGTGATTTCGAGCAAAGAAGACAAACCAATTACTTCACTGTCTCCTTTCATCATAGAAAAGCAAATAGAATCTATTATAGGCCCTCCAAAAAATGTTAAAAAATTAAAAAATGGAACTCTTTTGGTCGAAACAAACAGAAAATCTCAAACTGATAATCTTTTGAAACTTACAAAATTTTTTAATATTAATGTCACTGTCACGGAACATAAAACTCTCAACAGTTGCAAAGGTATTATCCGTGACAGAATGCTAAAACATGAAACTGAAGAAAATATCACAGAATATCTTAACACACAAGGAGTAACAGCTTGCAAACGTTTTAAAATCAAAAAAGATGGAAACCTTATAGAAACAAATACACTTTTACTAACTTTCAACACCACAACTTTGCCGAAATCACTAAAAAAAATTTACCGAATTATACCGGTTGAAGTCCACATCCCAAATCCTCTGCGGTGTTTCAACTGTCAGAGGTTTGGACATCATGAAAATGGCTGTCCTGAATTACCTGGATCAGTATGTGAAAAATGTGGTATGGGTGACTTTGATCACCATACAAATGCTTGTAAAAATGAAGCCAAGTGTGCGAACTGTCACAAAAATCATCAATCAAAATCAAATCAGTGAGAAATTTGGAAAAAAGAGAAAGAAATAATGAAAATTAAAGTTACACAAAAAATTACTTATTTGGAAGCTAAAAAAATTCAAGAAAACCAACCTAAAATTACCTTTGCTAAAGTTGTTCAATCCCTAAACACTAAACCTGAAACCAAAGAAACTTCCACCCAGTTTAACGAAAAAGATTCTGTAATTAAAGCAAATTCAAAAGTCATTACTCCTACTCAAAAACCTAAACCTAAACCCGCATCTACTCATCAGTCTAGACCACCAACAAAATCTCAAAACAGTTCACAAACACAGCCGACTAAAGCAAGTGGATCACAACAGAGATCCAGGTCCAGGACAGCTGATTCAAAAAGAAAAAATGGAAAAGATAAAGATAAAGATAAAGAACCGAATCCATACAGTAAAGGGGCGTCCGCCGATCCGATCAAGTTGGTCAATCGGTTCGATTCCCTCGAGAGCATGGAGTTAGAGATTGACTCCTCCATGCTGTCGCAGACCCGGAAAAAATAAAAGGATTAAGTTCCTTATTTTGAAATCATCTCTCCATTCATCATGGATAAAAAATCAATTATTCAGTGGAACTGTCGAGGACTAAAAGCAAATTATAACGAAATTTTAATTTTAACAACACTACTTTCTCCGACTGTCTTTTGTCTCCAGGAAACCTTTTTAAAAAATACAGATAATATTAATTTTAAAAATTATAGTTTATATAATCATATCGCAACTGAAAATCAGAAAGCATCAGGAGGTTCATCTATCCTTGTAAAATCAAATGTTCCTCATAGACAGATAGATATAAATGGTAATTTACAAGCTGTTGCTGTAAACGTCACTCTGTCTAAATCCATAACAATTTGTTCTCTATATCTTCCTCCACACTGTAAATTTTCTAAACACGATTTAGAAAATTTTATAAACCAATTACCTCGTCCTTATTTATTATTAGGTGACTTTAATAGTCACAGCAAACTATGGGGTTGTCTGGATACAAATGACAAAGGAGAAATAACAGAAAATTTTATTGCAGAAAATGATCTATGTTTATTTAACGATAAACAACCAACTTATCTTCATTCTCCAACAAGAAATTATTTTGCTTTAGATTTGTCTGTATGCTCTCCAAATATTTACTTAGATTTTGATTGGTCAGTTCTAGATGACCTTCATGGGAGCGATCATTTTCCAATTAAAATTGAAGAAATTGAATCGACAAATGAAGACCATCATTCCCGATGGAATTTGAATAAAGCAAACTGGGAGAATTTTATGGAGCTATGTAATGAAAAATTAAATCCTGAAATGTTTAAAACAGCAGATGATATACAAGCTTTTACTGATACATTAATTCATGTAGCCGAAAAATGTATTCCGAAGTCCTCGGTCCCGTGCTGGTCCCGGGCTTAGAATAGGCCAGACGTACCCTCTGCGTGACGTACGAGCCGTCTAAAAGAGGCCGCCCGTGACCACCCGGGCCCTCGAAATAGGTGGCTGCCTTCCGCTTCTGTGGCAGTTGGGTAAAACCCCTAACATAACAGAGCAACCGTCCGTTCAACCGGTATAATTCCAGACTATAAAATTACATTTATTGAAATGCATCTTAAATTGGAAAAAAACAAATTTCGCGAGATCTATCCTTTTAAACCTTTCCTATCTCATGTTACTAACATGCTTCATTTGTTTGTGTATCATTCTGTGCCCGTGGGTCGCACATGGGACGAAGATTATAACCTCATCTGTATTTAACATATGTGTTTGTCTTGTGTTTGTGTCATTTTTTCCGAACTCTAGCATTCTCTACATTAAAAAGTAAGATGCATTTAATATTGTTAGATAAAAAACTAAACGTTTTTCAAGGTATGAAAGCTACATATCATTTGAAAGCTACATATCATCTAACACAGCTTATTTGTTTGACTCTCTTAAAAAATGAATCCAAAATGAATCCTTCTTTTAATAAACTGTTTATTTTAAATATGGATCTCCTAATTTATATTAAAAATAACCTTTCAATTTCCCAGACGTTTTCGGCCTCCCTTGTCTGTAGGGAATAAAATCTACAGATCACTTTCCTTCTGTAGTGGATAGGGTGTAATCCCCTATTAAAACAGGAACCACCTGTTTGCCGTGGGTGGCGTCTCGTATGGTGGGAGAGGGGAACCTGATGATTGAGGAAAGCCCAGGGATCTCCAGCTTTTCAACACATCATTTTGGCCCTTATTTCAGATAGAAGAGCGGTCTGGGTTAGATCCGGCCTGGATCAATCGGCTCAGTCGTGCCAAGCTCTAGAAACGCACAACTTGTTCTTAGCTTCTTTCTCTCTTTCATACGTATCTTTATGGTACCAAACCGGGCTTATTTTTCTCATGTTCCTCTAACTTTAAGTGAGTTTCAATGGGCGGCGGCTGAAGGGTCAATTGGTGGGCTTGTATTGGGGCTTTGGCGGAAACCTCTGTGAGTGGAGGCTGTGGATAGGGGGATGAACTCAACTGTTCATAAATTTTTCTATGGAAATTTAGATGAATAGGTGGGAAATCATCTAAGCATGAGGCCGAGCTGAAGACTCTGATCTTGACACCGAGTATAATAGCAATGTAGCCTTGACGTTAGAAATAGGAGATCCATTTCTGTTAAACGTCCCCTTGTAGGGCTCCATGGAGGGTGGGGCGCATAGCTATCGAATCAAAAATTTCATCACCATGGCATCTCGAAAACGATTTCTGGCGTTCGACTCTTCGGAGGACGACACGCAACCGACTACATTTACATTCAAAGCTAATGAGAACTTCGCTAAATTTTTAGTGATTTCGAGTAAAGAGGACAAACCTATTACTTCACTGTCACCTTTCATTATAGAAAAGCAAATAGAATCAATTATAGGCACTCCAAAAAATGTAAAAAAATTAAAAAATGGAACTCTTTTGGTCGAAACTAACAGAAAATCTCAAACTGATAATCTTTTGAAAATTACAAAATTCTTTAACATTAATGTCTCTGTCACGGAACATAAAACTCTAAACAGTTGCAAAGGTATTATCCGTGACAGAATGCTAAAACATGAAACTGAAGAAAATATCACAGAATATCTTAACACACAAGGAGTAACAGCTTGCAAACGTTTTAAAATTAAAAAAGATGGAAACTTTATAGAAACAAATACACTTTTACTAACTTTCAACACCACAACTTTACCGAAATCACTAAAAATATTTTACCGAATTATACCGGTTGAAGTCTACATTCCAAATCCTCTGCGGTGTTTCAACTGTCAGAGATTTGGACATCATGAAAACGGCTGTCCGGAAGCACCTGGATCAGTATGTGAAAAATGTGGTATGGGTGAATTTGATCACCCTACAAATGCTTGTAAAAATGAAGCCAAGTGTGTGAACTGTCACAAAAACCATCAATCAAAATCAAATCAGTGTGAAATTTGGAAAAAAGAGAAAGAAATCATGAAAATTAAAGTTACACAAAAAATCACTTATTTGGAAGCCAAAAAGATTCAAGAAAATCAACCTGAAATCACCTTTGCAAAAGTTGTTCAATCCCTAAACACTAAACCTGAAACCAAAGAAAGTTCTACCCAGTTTAACGAAAAAGATTCTGTCATCAAAGCAAATTCAAAAGTTATTACTCCTACTGTAAAACCTAAACCTAAACCCACATCTACTCATCAGTCTAGACCACCAACAAAATCTCAAAACAGTTCACAAACACAGCCGACTAAAACAAGTGGATCACAACAGAGATCCAGGTCCAGGACAGCTGACCAGAAAGGAAAAAATGGAAAAGAAAAAGATAAAGAACCAAATCCATATAGTAAAGGGGCGTCGGCCGATCCGATCAAGTTGGTCAATCGGTTCGATTCCCTTGAGAACATGGAGTTAGAGACTGACTCCTCCATGTTCTCGCAGTCTCACAGAAAACAAAAGGATTAAGTTCCTTATTTTTAAATCATCTCTCCATTTATCATGGATAAAAAATCAATTATTCAGTGGAACTGTCGAGGACTAAAAGCAAATTATAACGAAATTTTAATTTTAACAACACTACTTTCTCCGACTGTCTTTTGTCTCCAGGAAACCTTTTTAAAAAATACAGATAATATTAATTTTAAAAATTATAGTTTATATAATCATATTGCAACTGAAAATCAGAAAGCCTCAGGAGGCTCATCTATCCTTGTAAAATCAAATGTTCCTCATAGACAGATAGATATAAATAGTAATTTACAAGCTGTTGCTGTAAATGTCACTCTGTCTAAATCCATAACAATTTGTTCTCTATATCTTCCTCCACACTGTAAATTTTCTAAACTAGATTTAGAAAATCTTATAAACCAGTTACCTCGTCCTTATTTATTATTAGGTGACTTTAATAGTCACAGCAAACTATGGGGTTGTCTGGATACAAATGACAAAGGAGAAATAATAGAAAATTTTATTGCAGAAAATGATTTGTGTTTATTTAACGATAAACAACCAACTTATCTTCATTCTCCTACAAGAAATTATTTTGCTTTAGATTTGTCTATATGCTCTCCAAATATTTACTTAGATTTTGATTGGTCAGTTTTAGATGACCTTCATGGGAGCGATCATTTTCCAATCAAAATTGAAGAAATTGAATCGACAAATGAAGACCATCATTCCCGATGGAATTTGAATAAAGCAAACTGGGAGAATTTTATGGAGCTATGTAATGAAAAATTAAATCCTGAAATGTTTAAAACAGCAGATGATATACAAGCTTTTACTGATACATTAATTCATGTAGCCGAAAAATGTATTCCAAAGTCCTCGACACGTTCAAAAAGAAATAGACCTTGGTTTAATAAAGATGTTAAAAATTCAATAAATAAAAGAAAATCTGCCTTACGAAAGTTCAATAAGCAGCCAACAAAAGAAAATCTAATCCATGCCAAACAAATGCGAGCAAAAGCTCGCAAGACAATAAAAACGGCTAAAAGAACATCTTGGCAGCAATACGTCTCCAAACTTAATTCTAGAACTCCAGCAAAGAAAATATGGGACATGATTCGAAAAATTACTGGCAAAAATAAAAATAACAAGCATGTCCATATTAAATCAAATGGAAATATATGTTCAACGACTAAAGATATTTCCAATGCACTAGGGGAGAATTTTCAGAAAAACTCTTCTAGTGCAAACTATTCCGAAACCTTTCAAAACATAAAACAGGAACGAGAGAAAGAGCATCTAAATTTTACGTCACTAAATCATGAAAAATATAATGTACCATTCACAGCTTCAGAATTATCAGATGCTCTTAATAAATCTCACGATACAGCTGCTGGTCCTGATGACATCCATTATCAAATTCTTAAACATTTACCCGATAACGCTTTAAAAACTTTATTAAATATTTTAAATGATATTTGGATCACTGGAAAATTTCCAAAAGACTGGAGTAAAGCAACGATTATACCTATACCAAAACCAAATAAAGATCATACTGAAGCTACTAACTACAGACCTATTGCTTTGACAAGTTGTTTATGTAAAACAATGGAGAGAATGATTAATGATAGGCTGGTTTGGTTCTTGGAATCAAACCAGCTTATAACAAAATATCAAGCTGGATTCAGAAAAAATAACTGTACAAACGATCATTTGATTCGTTTGGAATCCTTTATTCGTGATGCCTTTATTAAAAAAGAACATGTCGTAGCTGTATTTTTTGATCTTGAAAAAGCTTACGATACTACATGGAAATATGGCATCATGAAAGATTTACATAAATTAGGCCTTAAAGGCCGATTACCACTTTTTATTCAAAACTTTTTATCAGATCGAACATTTAATGTTCGAATAGGTAATACGTTATCGGACATATTTAAACAAGAACAAGGTGTACCACAGGGAAGCATTTTATCACCTACCTTGTTTGGCATTAAAATTAACGATATTGTTAAATGTGTGAAAGACCTTGATTGTTCACTTTTTGTTGACGATTTTGGAATATTTATTAGATCGAAAAATATGGAAACCATTGAATTCAAACTACAACGATGTTTAAATATAGAAAATTGGGCAACAGAAAATGGTTTCAAATTTTCAAAAACAAAAACTCAATGCGTTCATTTTTGTCAGATACGTCAGCTACATTTAGATCCTCATCTCACCATATATGGTAGTCCCATTCCAGTCGTCAGTGAAGCAAAATTTCTGGGTCTTTTGTTCGATAACAAATTATCTTTTATACCACACATCAAAGCTTTAAAAGCTAAATGTTTAAAAGCTCTTGATATTCTTAAAGTTCTCTCCAGTTCCGACTGGGGAGGAGATCGTACTGTTCTTTTAAATCTCTATAGATCTTTAATTAGATCTAAATTGGATTATGGATCCATAGTTTATGGATCCGCTAGAAAATCTTATTTGAAATCTTTGGATACTATTCATCACCAAGGTTTACGTCTGGCTCTAGGGGCTTTTCGTACTTCCCCCGTCGAAAGTTTATACGCTGAATCAAATGAACCATCATTGTATATAAGAAGAGAGAAATTGTCTCTTCACTATGTTACTAAATTAGCCGCCAATCCACGTAATTCAGCTCATGATTGTGTTTTTAACCCTAAATATGAAAGATTTTACAATAATAAACCAACAGCTATTAAACCCCTTGGCCTGAGAATACAACCGTTACTTGAAGAGGCCAATATCAATATTAAAAATGTTCAGCATTTTTCTTTTCCATCAAAAGAGCCATGGACGTTAAACCCTCCAAAGATTATTTTAGACCTTCATAAAAATAAAAAAACAGAAGTCGAGTCGCATATTTTTAAGAATGAATTTTTAGAAATCAAATCAAATTATAAACATTACCTGTCAATTTATACAGATGGTTCGAAACAAGATGAGAAAGTTGCTTGTTCTGTTATTAGTCCAAATTTTACTGACAGTATCAGATTACCTGATAATAGCTCCATTTTTACCGCCGAAGCCAAGGCAATTGATATTGCACTTTACCATATCAGAGATCAGTCTGAAAAACAGTTTATCATTTATTCAGATTCTCTTTCTGTATTAAAATCTCTTAAAGATTTACACCATAGAAACCCATTAATTCAGCAAATTCTTAAAAAATATTATTATCTTTCCGCTTCAAAAGAAATTGTATTTTGTTGGCTTCCCAGCCACGTTAATATTCGTGGAAATGAATTAGCAGATTCAGAAGCCAAATCTGCATTATCCTTAGTAATAACCAATTTCAAAATTCCTCACTCCGACTTTAAATCAAACGTCTATCAATACATCAACAACAAATGTCAGTCTGTTTGGGAAACACAAACTTATAATAAATTAAATGAAATCAAACCAAATTTTAACAGCAAATGCACATTTTCTAATCTCAGCAGAAAAGAACAAACAAAAATCACGAGATGTAGACTTGGACACACTAGAATTACTCATTCTTATATTTTAAACAATGAACAAGCTCCATTCTGCATTCCTTGTAACGAACCTTTTACGGTCAAACATTTTCTTGTCACTTGTGCTGATTTTAATTATATTCGCACAAATTATTTTAATGTAAAAAATATAAAGGAACTTTTTAATATGCCAACTCAAAAAATACTCGATTTTCTGAAAGAGATCGGACTTGTTAATAAAATATGATCTGTATTTTAATAACATAAAATCATTGATACTTTATCTTTTTAAAATGAACTCATCAATCCTAGATATTTTTAATTTCTCATTAAATAAAATCATCATATAATATACATCTTATTAGACGCTATATGCCCTTTTAGGGTTGAGCGTCTATAAACAAAATATCCATCCATCCATCCAGGAAACCTTTTTAAAGAATACAGATAATATTAATTTTAAAAATTATAGTTTATATAATCATATCGCAACTGAAAATCAGAAAGCCTCAGGAGGCTCATCTATCCTTGTAAAATCAAATGTTCCTCATAGACAGATAGATATAAATAGTAATTTACAAGCTGTTGCTGTAAATGTCACTCTGTCTAAATCCATAACAATTTGTTCTCTATATCTTCCTCCACACTGTAAATTTTCTAAACTAGATTTAGAAAATCTTATAAACCAGTTACCTCGTCCTTATTTATTATTAGGTGACTTTAATAGTCACAGCAAACTATGGGGTTGTCTGGATACAAATGACAAAGGAGAAATAATAGAAAATTTTATTGCAGAAAATGATCTATGTTTATTTAACGATAAACAACCAACTTATCTTCATTCTCCTACAAGAAATTATTTTGCTTTAGATTTGTCTATATGCTCTCCAAATATTTACTTAGATTTTGATTGGTCAGTTTTAGATGACCTTCATGGGAGCGATCATTTTCCAATTAAAATTGAAGAAATTGAATCGACAAATGAAGACCATCATTCCCGATGGAATTTGAATAAAGCAAACTGGGAGAATTTTATAGAGCTATGTAATGAAAAATTAAATCCTGAAATGTTTAAAACAGCAGATGATATACAAGCTTTTACTGATACATTAATTCATGTAGCCGAAAAATGTATTCCAAAGTCCTCGACACGTTCAAAAAGAAATAGACCTTGGTTTAATAAAGATGTTAAAAATTCAATAAATAAAAGAAAATCTGCCTTACGAAAGTTCAATAGGCAGCCAACAAAAGAAAATCTAATCCATGCCAAACAAATGCGAGCTAAAGCTCGCAAGACAATAAAAACGGCTAAAAGAACATCTTGGCAGCAATACGTCTCCAAACTTAATTCTAGAACTCCAGCAAAGAAAATATGGGACATGATTCGAAAAATTACTGGCAAAAATAAAAATAACAAGCATGTCCATATTAAATCAAATGGAAATATATGCTCAACGACTAAAGATATTTCCAATGCACTAGGAGAGAATTTTCAGAAAAACTCTTCTAGTGCAAATTATTCTGAAACCTTTCAAAACATAAAACAGGAACGAGAGAAAGAGCATCTAAATTTTACGTCACTAAATCATGAAAAATATAATGTACCATTCACAGCTTCAGAATTATTAGATGCTCTTCATAAATCTCACGATACAGCTGCTGGTCCTGATGACATTCATTATCAAATTCTTAAACATTTATCCGATAACGCTTTAAAAACTTTATTAAATATTTTAAATGATATTTGGATCACTGGAAAATTTCCAAAAGACTGGAGTAAAGCAACGATTATACCTATACCAAAACCAAATAAAGATCATACTGAAGCTACTAACTACAGACCTATTGCTTTGACAAGTTGTTTATGTAAAACAATGGAGAGAATGATTAATGATAGACTGGTTTGGTTCTTGGAATCAAACCAGCTAATAACAAAATATCAAGCTGGATTCAGAAAAAATAACTGTACAAACGATCATTTGATTCGTTTGGAATCCTTTATTCGTGATGCCTTTATTAAAAAAGAACATGTCGTAGCTGTATTTTTTGATCTTGAAAAAGCTTACGATACTACATGGAAACATGGCATCATGAAAGATTTACATAAATTAGGCCTTAAAGGCCGATTACCACTTTTTATTCAAAATTTTTTATCAGATCGAACATTTAATGTTCGAATAGGTAATACGTTATCGGACATATTTAAACAAGAACAAGGTGTACCACAGGGAAGCATTTTATCACCTACCTTGTTTGGCATTAAAATTAACGATATTGTTAAATGTGTGAAAGACCTTGATTGTTCACTTTTTGTTGACGATTTTGGAATATTTATTAGATCGAAAAATATGGAAACCATTGAATTCAAACTACAACGATGTTTAAACAATATAGAAGATTGGGCAACAGAAAATGGTTTCAAATTTTCAAAAACAAAAACTCAATGCGTTCATTTTTGTCAGATACGTCAGCTACATTTAGATCCTCATCTCACGATATACGGTAGTCCAATTCCAGTCGTCAGTGAAGCAAAATTCCTGGGTCTTTTGTTCGATAACAAATTATCTTTTATACCACACATCAAAGCTTTAAAAGCTAAATGTTTAAAAGCTCTTGATATTCTTAAAGTTCTCTCCAGTTCCGACTGGGGAGGAGATCATACTGTCCTTTTAAATCTCTATAGATCTTTAATTAGATCTAAATTGGATTATGGATCCATAGTTTATGAATCCGCAAGAAAATCTTATTTGAAATCTTTGGATACTATTCATCACCAAGGTTTACGTCTGGCTCTAGGGGCTTTTCGTACTTCCCCCGTCGAAAGTTTATACGCTGAATCAAATGAACCATCATTGTATATAAGAAGAGAGAAATTGTCTCTTCAATATGTTACTAAATTAGCCGCCAATCCACGTAATTCAGCTCATGATTGTGTTTTTAACCCTAAATATGAAAGATTTTACAATAATAAACCAACAGCTATTAAACCCCTTGGCCTGAGAATACAACCGTTACTTGAAGAGGCCAATATCAATATTAAAAATGTTCAGCATTTTTCTTTTCCATCAAAAGAGCCATGGACGTTAAACCCTCCAAAGATTATTTTAGACCTTCATAAAAATAAAAAAACAGAAGTCGAGTCGCATATTTTTAAGAATGAATTTTTAGAAATCAAATCAAATTATAAACATTACCTGTCAATTTATACAGATGGTTCGAAACAAGATGAGAAAGTTGCTTGTTCTGTTATTAGTCCAAATTTTACTGACAGTATCGGATTACCTGATAATAGCTCCATTTTTACCGCCGAAGCCAAGGCAATTGATATTGCACTTTACCATATCAGAGATCAGTCTGAAAAACAGTTTATCATTTATTCAGATTCTCTTTCTGTATTAAAATCTCTTAAAGATTTACACCATAGAAACCCATTAATTCAGCAAATTCTTAAAAAATATTATTATCTTTCCGCTTCAAAAGAAATTGTATTTTGTTGGCTTCCCAGCCACGTTAATATTCGTGGAAATGAATTAGCAGATTCAGAAGCCAAATCTGCATTATCCTTAGTAATAACCAATTTTAAAATTCCTCACTCCGACTTTAAATCAAACGTCTGTCAATACATCAACAACAAATGTCAGTCTGTTTGGGAAACACAAACTTATAATAAATTAAATGAAATCAAACCAAATTTTAACAGCAAATGCACATTCTCTAATCCCAGCAGAAAAGAACAAACAAAAATCACGAGATGTAGACTTGGACACACTAGAATTACTCATTCTTATATTTTAAACAATGAACAAGCTCCATTCTGCATTCCTTGTAACGAACCTTTTACGGTCAAACATTTTCTTGTCACTTGTGCTGAATTTAATTATATTCGCACAAAGTATTTTAATGTAAAAAATATAAAGGAACTTTTTAATATGCCAACTCAAAAAATACTCGATTTTCTGAAAGAGATCGGACTTTTTAATAAAATATGATCTGTATTTTAATAACATAAAATCATTGATACTTTATCTTTCTTAAAATGAACTCATCAATCCTAGATATTTTTAATTTCTCATTAAATAAAATCATCATATAATCATCTTATTAGACGCTATATGCCCTTTTAGGGTTGAGCGTCTATAAACAAAATATCCATCCATCCGAAGTCCTCGACACGTTCAAAAAGAAATAGACCTTGGTTTAATAACGATGTTAAAAATTCAATAAATAAAAGAAAATCTGCCTTACGAAAGTTCAATAGGCAGCCAACAAAAGAAAATCTAATCCATGCCAAACAAATGCGAGCAAAAGCTCGCAAGACAATAAAAACGGCTAAAAGAACATCTTGGCAGCAATACGTCTCCAAACTTAATTCTAGAACTCCAGCAAAGAAGATATGGGACATGATTCGAAAAATTACTGGCAAAAATAAAAATAACAAGCATGTCCATATTAAATCAAATGGAAATATATGCTCAACGACTAAAGATATTTCCAATGCCCTAGGAGAGAATTTTCAGAAAAACTCTTCTAGTGCAAATTATTCCGAAACCTTTCAAAACATAAAACAGGAACAAGAGAAAGAGCATCTAAATTTTATGTCACTAAATCATGAAAAATATAATGTACCATTCACAGCTTCAGAATTATTAGATGCTCTTCATAAATCTCATGATACAGCTGCTGGTCCTGATGACATTCATTATCAAATTCTTAAACATTTACCCGATAACGCTTTAAAAACTTTATTAAATATTTTAAATGATATTTGGATCACTGGAAAATTTCCAAAAGACTGGAGTAAAGCAACGATTATACCTATACCAAAACCAAATAAAGATCATACTGAAGCTACTAACTACAGACCTATTGCTTTGACAAGTTGTTTATGTAAAACAATGGAGAGAATGATTAATGATAGACTGGTTTGGTTCTTGGAATCAAACCAGCTTATAACAAAATATCAAGTTGGATTCAGAAAAAATAACGGTACAAACGATCATTTGATTCGTTTGGAATCTTTTATTCGTGATGCCTTTGTTAAAAAAGAACACGTAGTAGCTGTATTTTTTGACCTTGAAAAGGCTTACGATAATACTTGGAAACATGGCATCATGAAAGATTTACATAAATTAGGCCTTAAAGGCCGATTACCACTTTTTATTCAAAACTTTTTATAAAATCGAACATTTAATGTTCGAATAGGTAATACGTTATCGGACATATTTAAACAAGAACAAGGTGTACCACAGGGAAGCATTTTATCACCTACCTTGTTTGGCATTAAAATTAACGATATTGTTAAATGTGTGAAAGACCTTGATTGTTCACTTTTTGTTGACGATTTTGGAATATTTATTAGATCGAAAAATATGGAAACCATTGAATTCAAACTACAACGATGTTTAAACAATATAGAAGATTGGGCAACAGAAAATGGTTTCAAATTTTCAAAAACAAAAACTCAATGCGTTCATTTTTGTCAGATACGTCAGCTACATTTAGATCCTCATCTCACGATATACGGTAGTCCAATTCCAGTCGTCAGTGAAGCAAAATTCCTGGGTCTTTTGTTCGATAACAAATTATCTTTTATACCACACATCAAAGCTTTAAAAGCTAAATGTTTAAAAGCTCTTGATATTCTTAAAGTTCTCTCCAGTTCCGACTGGGGAGGAGATCGTACTGTTCTTTTAAATCTCTATAGATCTTTAATTAGATCTAAATTGGATTATGGATCCATAGTTTATGGATCCGCAAGAAAATCTTATTTGAAATCTTTGGATACTATTCATCACCAAGGTTTACGTCTGGCTCTAGGGGCTTTTCGTACTTCCCCCGTCGAAAGTTTATACGCTGAATCAAATGAACCATCATTGTATATAAGAAGAAAGAAATTGTCTTTTCAATATGTTACTAAGTTAGCCGCCAATCCACGTAATTCAGCTTATGATTGTGTTTTTAACCCTAAATATGAAAGATTTTACAACAATAAACCAACGGCTATTAAACCCCTTGGCCTGAGAATACAACCGTTACTTGAAGAGGCCAATATTAATATTAAAAATGTTCAGCATTTTTCTTTTCCATCAAAAGAGCCATGGACGTTAAACTCTCCAAAGATTATATTAGACCTTCATAAAAATAAAAAAACAGAAATTGAGTCGCATATTTTTAAGAATGAATTTTTTGAAATCAAATCAAATTATAAACATTACTTGTCAATTTATACAGATGGTTCGAAACAAGATGAGAAAGATGCTTGTTCTGTTATTAGTCCAAATTTTACTGACAGTATCAGATTACCTGATAATAGCTCCATTTTTACCGCCGAAGCCAAGGCAATTGATATTGCACTTTACCATATCAGAGATCAGCCTGAAAAACAGTTCATCATTTATTCAGATTCTCTTTCTGTATTAAAATCTCTTAAAGTTTTACACCATAGAAACCCATTAATTCAGCAAATTCTTAAAAAATATTATTATCTTTCCGCCTCAAAAGAAATTGTATTTTGTTGGCTTCCCAGCCACGTTAATATTCGTGGAAATGAATTAGCAGATTTAGAAGCCAAATCGGCACTATCCTTAGTGATAACAAATTTCAAAATTCCTCACTCGACTTTAAATCAAACATCCGTCAATACATCAACAACAAATGTCAGTCTGTTTGGGAAACACAAACTCAAAATAAACTAAATGAAATCAAATCAAATTTTAACAGCAAATGCACATTCTCTGATCTCAGCAGAAAAGAACAAACAAAAATCACCAGATGTAGACTTGGACACACTAGAATAACTCATTCTTATATTTTAAAAAAATGAACAAGCTCCATTCTGCATTCCTTGCAACGAACTTTTTACAGTCAAACATTTTCTTATCACTTGTGCAGAATTTGATTAAATTCGCACAAAGTATTTAAATGTAAAAACTATAAAGGAACTTTTTAATGATATACCATCTAAGAAAATGCTCGACTTTCTTAAAGAGATCGGACTTTTTAATAAAATATAATCAGTATTTTTAATAAATTAAAATAATTGATACTTTATCTTTTTAAAATGAACACATCAATCCTAGATATTTTTAATTTCTCATTAAATAAAATCATCATATAATATATTTTTAATTTCTCATTAAATAAAATCATCATATAATATACAACTTATTAGACGCTATATGCCCTTCTAGGGTTGAGCGTCTATAAACAAAACATCCATCCATCCGTCCTCCTACAGTTTACATCCGATCAAGCTGAAACTTGATTTGTAGTTAGACCTGATGTGGAGCAGCGCATATTGTTTCAAGGTTACAGTCCACCAAATATTAGCAAAGTTAAACCCCTTTGAAAATTTCTATTAATTTTTTGTTTCCGGCTAAATCCTCCTACAGTTTATATCTGATCAAGCTGAAACTTCATAAATATTAACACGATGATGTGGAGCAGCGCATATTATTTCGAGGTTACAGTGCACCAAATATTTGCCCCTTTGAAAGTTTTTGTAAACTTTTCGCAGCATATTGTTTAGAGGTAATAGTGTGCAAATTGTATTTTATAATAGGTATATTTTTTTGGCAAATAACTAAAGTTATGGCCATATGGGCAAATTATTATTATTAATTTTTTTTAAATCTTTTATTAGATTTGCAAGGAAATGTTGCCATTATTAAATCTTTATAAATATCATTTATTAAATGATACAGAATTAAGAAGCTTGACTAATATCAAAACTTATAAACATAATTCTTTTTGGATTTTTTTAATACTCTTCAGAGTTAGTTCCCTTGAAGAACAAAAAAATAAAATCAGTATAAAACAAGTTAAAGCTTTAAAAAATCGTGCATTTTTTTTTTGTTTGGTCTGATATTGAAGTATAGGAAAAACAAATCAGCCAAAGGCTCATATGAGCAGCTTATAATATAGCCATGCTTCTGTCGTATGTCCTCCGTCCGAAAGCACTTCTCCTTAGACGCAGCAAACTTCTCCTTATTTCCCGGGAGGGAGAAGTCACTTCTCCCTTAATGTCTGGGCCAGCTTGAATCCTTAGGTTACAGTTCACCAAATACCAGCAGAGCCCCCATCATTTTTTTAAATTCCACTTACAGTTTATTTCCGGAGCACTGAGTTATACAGGAGCCAGTTTATGTGCTACATCTTTTTACTTGCCACGGGCGTAAAATGCCCCGCTTGTCGGAGCTCTTGTTAACAATGTTTTTATTTTTTCGCGCGCGAATCTTAGTTAATGATGCCATAAGCCATAATTTATATTTAGATTCATTTTTTTTATTTACAGCTGAGTACACTGCCATCATGGATTGCACAGCCTACTCTGGTACTTCCAGCGCTGGAACCCCAACTAAATTTCTGGTAGATGACGGGTAAGTCATTCCAGCGTCAACTCGGACAGGCCTAACCCAGAAAGCATTCTTTATAAATCTATAGCGGGCCGTTATCGGCCCGTTAGGGTAGCTGACGGGCCGATAACGCCCCGTTATAGATTTATAAAGAATGCTAGCTGGGACTTTTTTTTTAAATGTCAGATCAAAACTTTTCTAGTGTTAGTAGCTTTCAACGATACTTCTGCAAAAATTTGTGCAACCTATACTCAAACTGTGCGGCATTTATATATGGATTTAGACATAATCATTAATTTTGAGAGTATTTAAGAGCATTATTTCCCGAATATCGAATGTAGTGTTGCCTAAATATGAGCAATCAGCAGTATTTTTTTTTCTCGGAAGATTAGCGACAGTTCTAATGAGCAACCTCTGCAAACTTCTCCAAGTTTCCATCTTCAGATTTCCCCTCATTATATGAAGGCACAAAGTATTTTAATGTAAAAAATATAAAGGAACTTTTTAATATGCCAACTCAAAAAATACTCGATTTTCTCAAAGAGATCGGACTTTTTAATAAAATATGATCTGTATTTTAATAACATAAAATCATTGATACTTTATCTTTCTTAAAATGAACTCATCAATCCTAGATATTTTTAATTTCTCATTAAATAAAATCATCATATAATATTCATCTTATTAGACGCTATATACCCTTTTAGGGTTGAGCGTCTATAAACAAAATATCCATCCATCCATCCATTATATGAAGATATTTGTCTATATTATACAAGATTTCATCGTTTTTCAAAGTCGACATCTATCAATCATGCCATTTTTATTTTAAAACAGCAGGCGAAAAGCGCGCTTGACAAGGTTATCAAATCATTGTACGGTTTGAAAGTTACCAAGAGAACAGTAACCAGGATTTTAAATATTTTTCCGCTCGATGTATCCGAGAAGGTTTTCGATTTTTAACTTTCCGAAATATATTTAACAACCAAGCCGTGTAAGTAATCTACAGACTTCTCAAATGTCCAAGCCAAGAAAGTCTAGCACTGTATGTTCTAGAATGAAAGCATTTCAATTTGCTTATCCGAAAACGACAGGCAGATTTTCTGTTTCATCATCAGGGTAAGTGATCTCCTAACCTGACATTTTGGGGGCGGGATGGCATGGACAGGAAACGATACCTGCTCATCTATTTCCGATTTTTTTTCACTGGTACATGTTTAGTGATATTTTTTTAGCGTAAAATGAGACGGTAGCTCAATACATGTAGCATTAAGTCTTTCGGAGCCAAATTTCAGACTACATTTGTCGTCTGCTTGTTTTTTTTTTTTTTTTGTTTCTTAAAAATTGGAAAGGACTTTATATGTAAATTTTGGAAAGACTAAATGTCAAACAGCGTAGATTCAGATGACCAGATGAGACGTCTAAACTAATACCTAAATGTCTGCGTATCCGCGGAGCTCATCACGAGAACATACCTATATAATTTTGACCCCTTAAAAACCATTTAATATGTAATATGGGGTTTATGGGGATATAAATATGAAATATCAATTATCTGAAACTTTCAGTTTGTGTGAAATATTCAATATATTTGTATAGGCGTGTTTTCGTAATGTTGACCAGAGCTTTGGATGTTCATATAAAGAAAAATTGCATCCTTGACTATTAAAAAAAATTCGCCGAATAAACTTTCTATTTGGATTCCGCATATGCGCATTCCGATCTGAAAATTCACTAGGCGCACATGTCCGACATATCTGACTGTGACTCGAAGCAATTCAATTCCAGAATGTGACCAAACAAGATTTAAAAACTTATGAGTGCAATAATAACTGGTCCGGTTTTAAAAGTAGGCAAGCTGGATTTAAAATGTCTGTCATTTTGAATATGGTAAAGTTTTTTTTCAAACCAAACCTTTTGACAATTCAAAATAACTTTAAAATGAAACATTTGTTTTTGTTCATTTGCAGTTGTGAACAAGACAGCAACTTAATGGGCAGTGATTTTAACAACACAGACTCGAGCATTCCAGATACCACACGCTACTATGCTACCCTGTACGTGTTCAAATTCTACAACAGTGACGATATTTTCTTTGCATGTGATGTAACCGTTTGTCCCTCCGGATCTTCCAGCTGTGATATTGTAAGTATAAGTTACCCAAACCATAAAATTCGCCATAATTTTGCTTGCAATTTACCTGTTCTGCAGGGATGTGGAATTATCATATATTGTTGTCCACAGACAAGTAAATTGTCAAAATCCACATTTCCAACAAAGATTTACTTACCCAAAAATTGACATTTTCTTATTTCTCAAAGTAAATAGGTTCTGATTATTAGAAGCGCCTCAAGTATCCACAATGTTTACTTCGAGAAATGAGACTCGTAATCCTTCCTAGCTGGAACATAGCTAGAACTATGAAATCCTTGTACCAAGACGGGTAAACTGAAATTTCTTGTCCTCAGAAAATGGGACGAGTCGAGCATAGTATTTCCACAGCTGACCTGGATAATTTCATAATACAGTAGACTCTTCGTCATCTCGACTTCGCTTATCTCGAATAACCACTTATCTCGATTTTAATCTGGTCCCGATTTAACTCTAGTCCCTGTTTAAACATGAAAGTCTAAAAACAGGTGACAAAATTTTGTGGGAAAGGGGAGAATTGCTCTTAATGAGTAATTTCACATTTTTCACAATATTTTCAATATATCTAACTTCAGGAGCCAAATTACATTCATTTGTGAAATGTGGTTGTTCCATTTTTCATCAATTATGCAAATCTGATATTTCGGAGTCCATTGGACTTCGAGATAACGAGTAGATTGTATATTGGATTCAGTTTGGTATTATGTGCTATAAATTGTTAGTCCTTACATAAGAGCTGACTTATTAACTATTTTACCCTGATAGACAGATACTTGTTCAAACTTTAGATCCTGATGAGACTTCTCACTTCTCATCACGATCTACACAAGTTTGCCATTATGTATTTGGTTTTAGACAAACCCCTATTTGCATCATTGGAAATGTCCAAACATAACCCATTATGTCGACTGGACTCTTCTACCTCAAATATTTAGATAGATCCATTTCCAGTTGAAGGAGCGTCTGGGTACTGTTATTAACATTTTATTTATAAAAGATATCCTGTACTTAATGCAAACGGTGTAGTGGTGGATCAGACATTCTGCGGCGTCTGATCTGGATCTACACGGTTTGCCAATATCTCTTTTATGGGACGCTAGGCACAGATGGGTTAAAAGTCCACCTCAGAAGCTCGGGGATGAAGTTATCAATTTCTTCCAATCACTAAGCGCAGAAAGGTTCTGAGTTTGTTTTCTTATAGAAGGCAAACTCAATCGTACTTCGGTGCAGTCTGATCAGGACCTTAGCATAGCTGTCATTGCACTGCAGAATATCTAATAAATATCCTTATATTGTTCAGCTTCGCTGACCGATCATGATCTTCACTTTCTGCCTATGTCCCGAAGACCATCCCTCTTGCTAAGCTTCATTCGTTACGAATATATCCCTATTCAAATATATTGAAAATTTCACCACCAAAAACTGAAAAGATTTCAGAAAAAATATTTCTGCTCAAAACATCATATTTCTGCTCAAAACATCTGTTTTTGAGCAGAAATAATATATATACCCTTGTAAACCCCAGTTGATAAAACTTAGGTTTAAGGGGGTCAAAATAGATATGTTTTCCTGATGAATGCATTGTCAAACCTTTTTAATTCTGATCCGAGGTAACGAAACTCGCGCCATTTTCTCTACTTTTTTCTCATCATTTGAGGTTTTGATTAGTTATTGATTGGTTTCTCGTCAATAGAGGTTTTTTGATTGGTTACATGTATTGATTGTTTCTCATCATTAGATGTTTATATTCTACAGCAGGTCTGTTAATCATCACAATTCCACTAGAACGCAAAACGATACATATGTATTTAGGCAACCATTGAGTTATTTAATCCTGATCCTGCTGAACCCAGATATGCCCTGCCTTTGCAAACAGTGTATATCCAGATCAGTACCCACTGATCTGCACGGTTTGCAAATAAGTATGTTAATTTATATCAACAATATGGATCAAGTAATCTGATTAGCTGAAAATTAGAAATGGGCGTGGCATATTTATTTTTTCAGCAGGACGATAGTAAAAGGGAGCCGCAAGGTTTAAAAGACGGTGTCTCAGCTGAAAGTTTGACAAACCATGCATTTTGATGCAAGTTTTTCAAAATCGGAAATCTAATAGGAGTTAATTTCACTTGATGTCAAAACTACTGCCAAGGCCGCCGCCATTTTGAATATTTAATGAGGTTCTTAATATTTCATTAAATAAAATCTCCTGAATGTCAGTAAATCAAGTCAAGAAAACATGTATGTCTAGATATTAAACTATATCAGTTATGGTACTAAAATATTGAACATTGCATACATTATTTAGATTTTGCAGATTTAACCAATTTACGCTGATCTTCACTCTTCAGATTGTCCATTTACACAATAAGGAGTGTCTGGTTAGTTTTTATTATTACTGGGTTTCAGAAATTCCTTAATTTAATGGAAACGGTATAGACCCTGATCAGACGCCGCTTTCTACGGCGTCTGATCTGGGTCTAAACTGTTTGCCAATGTCCCTTTTATGGGGCGCTGAGCTTAAATGGGTTAACTCCTTGTGACATCATAAAGCTTCTTTGAATAATCAGAATGGTGACACCCATTTATGCATTTTCTAGATCTTTATAAACTTCGATAACTTTCTCATTCATTAGATTTAGAAATTTGCATTAGAATGTACTTGTCAGGACTTGTCAGGACCATTCATCTCAAACATTGTTCTCCAGCCTTGCTTTTCCTTTAAGCTCCCAAGAACATTGCTACTATATGGCAATCTCTGAAATATTTTAACTAAAATACATCAGTAAAACACATCGGCATTTTACTTTGATAATCGACATTCCAATATCTGTAAACACCGAAATGATTCATATAAACTTCGATATGCAAAGTCAATTACACGCAAATTATCATACAGGATACCCTATTTATAAATGCAGTTTTATTCCGAAGAGTTTGCCATTCAAAAGAATCCCAACACGGAACAGAATGATACGTAATTTTGTACGTCAAAATTTAACTGGAGACATAAGCATATTCCGTGAACTCAGTTTGGTAATCATCGATTACTGAACGACAAAGTTAGACTGGCTTGAATAACTGCTATCATATAATCCGATCGCCGTTTATAACGAACCTACGGAACATACGAAAACGATGGCGAAAACTGATTGTCTCGGTTTAATTTTGCCGTATAATAGAATGCTTGTTAGTTCTCATTTACAACGAGAAACCTGTTGTGGATATTTATTAGAATCGCCTCGGCCATGCGGTTCTATCAAAGCCATAACATGAGTTTCTTCAGTATTTAACCCATTTCAGTCTGTAGGCTCGCAATTAACCAACAGTGCCGACCCAGATCAGATGCCGCACAACGCGGCGGCTGATCAAGGTGTACGCTGTTTGCATTGACTGCTTTAATTTCTATGATAAATGGTTGCCTTTCAAAATATAATAATGAAAACTAACCAGACGCATAGCTCCAGATAAGACGCTTTATTTCAGCCGGAAAGTATTAAGTTTTATTTCTCGGCGAAAACGTATGTTAAGGGACTCATTAGAAGCTAATGTGTATCCACAACCTGATTTCGTCGAGAATAAGATGGGGGTGAAAGATAGTATGTAGATACCCCCATTTTATCTTCGGCTATGCACACGCCCTACTATTAGAAATAGACCAGTCCAAAGAATTATAGTACTCGACGTTCATGGGTTAATATAATCTTCACTATCGCTTAGTATCCATTTTTATTATCGCTATAACGAGTTACGTCGTTATATCGAATGTATATAAGGATGGCTGTACTAGCGACACAAAACATCGTAACTATTTTGAATCTAACTTCAGACTTGCAGTAAGAAGAAACGAAGTGTTGGAACCAAGAAATTAGCAAGTCCTGAGGACAAGGTTTTCTCTACCTCCAGCATGATACATATCCTGCCCAATGCCAACAATGCCACAAACAACCTAGGTATGTATCACTTAACTCGCTGTCCCTTAACTTTTTACTGCATATATATTACCCGTCCGGCACAGGACATTTACACAACGTCGCATCAACGTCGATACATCGACGTTCAGGCGACGTTGTATAAACGTTATTTAAACGTTATATAAACACCGTGTAACCGTTGGGTTAATAAATTTTAAAGCGTGATAAGGTAATAACCATCGAAATTTTATATTTCGAATATGTTGTGAAAATGTCATAACTTGCATAATCGTAGATAGGAATAGTATTCAGAAAAATGTCCCTAAATAACGTTGTGCATCAGGAAAACACACCTATATAATTGTGACCCTACAAAACCCCACTTTTATACAGTAAAACTGGGGTTTACATGGGTATACATTCTTCTTTTTTCTGATTAAAATGATTGCGGGTAAACGTTAGAACCGCCTAACTAGTACTCTCAATCTGTTTTGAGCCGAAATATGAAATATTCGAATTTTGTCTAAATTTTCAGTTTTGGTGCTTTAGTTTTCAATGTATTTGAGTAGGCGTGTTTTCGTAATGGGGTACTCATAACAAGCGCCGCCCCGGGGTGCACCTAATAAGTAGTAGAAAAAATGTTATTTTTTGGTTGAAAGCGCCTTATTAAGAGCTATGTAGAAAAAACCCTGAAAGTTATAGGAACGTTGACCTTGGCCTCCTCTTTTTATTTCTATTTCCTCATAGATTTCCCTTCCGCTAATTCATGAAGCCCAGTTGTCAATGTGCACAAGTACTGGTTAACCGATTAGAGAACTAAACCTGCCTAGGAAGAGTGGTCGGGTTAATTGACCGCGCTCGATATGATCCTAATGCGTTGACTGGGCCGTAAAACCTCAACACAAACAAATTTCCTCATAGAACATGTTTGGGGATTTGCTAGAATCACCGATTCTAATAAGTATCCAAAACATGCGTTTCTTGTAGTATTGAATACAATGATCTTGCACAAATTCTGTCGCCTCTTGAGCGTTTTCGTGCCTGTGCAATTATCATTATAACGCACTCCTCCGTATATGTACCCTCAATGCTTCTCCGTATTTGAAACCGGTCGATCTAGGCATTTAAATAAGATGGGTTGGGATGGGAGTCTGAATTTAGTAGTTTTATAATATTATACCTTTTGTTACCTCTAGCAACATAAAACCATGCTAATCTTCCTCATTTCGAATTGTGAATATCATAGCTCGCATAGCCCTACATGAAAACAAGTATTTAAAAACTGTCGTTTTGGGGTGACGGATGTGGGGTGTTATTTTTTTTGTTTTATTTTATTTTATTTTTTATTATTTTTTTTTTCTCAAATTTACAAATTTGTGGATATTTATTAGATTTGTGGATATTCATTTCTGAGGCGTTACAAATGATTATCCAGCTTGTTTTCGTCGAGTAAATCAAGTAGTCTCTTTGTAAGGTCATAATATCTCTTTATAAGGCAATAATCAGAGTTCACTGTCATGTTGTCTGCATACATTCCATAGCCACTAATACTACGGCTCCCTTCTTATAGGCTGCTTCGACCAAAAGTGCATTCGAACATGCGCAAAGTGCGCCGATTCAACCATCTGCGCATGCGCAAATTATCATCCTGGACTTTGCTCTCCAGTCATGATCTGTATTATTCTGTAATAGTCAATGGTTCTGTTAGCGGACAGTCAAGGCCTGATCTGAATGTGCAGATGCCAGGCTATGTGCCTTCGCTGTCGGCATATGCCCGAAAACGTGTCGTCTCGAAAACATGCCTATATAATTTTGACCCCCTTAAACCCCACTTTTATATGGTATAACTATGGATTAACAGGGGTATACATTTTTTGTTTTCCGATTAAAAACATAGATTGTGGGTAATCGCCTCGTCGAGGCGGTTATAACGTGTACCCACAATCTGTTTTGAGATGACATATCAATTTATCTGAATTTTCAGTTTTTTTGAGGTGAAATGTTCTATATATTTGAGTAGGCATGTTTTTGTAATGTGTTCGCATGGTGCGACCCACTTAAAAGTATTCAGTCTTGACCAGATAATAGGTATTGACTGGTTATGATTACAGACTAATATAGAAATGGATCAGACATTTCTTCATGTAGGAAAGTCACCTAATCAAAATAGACATCGTTGAAATTTGAAATTTACAGATGATTGGGAACATTATGCTTTTAATGGGAGTAAATAAACCGTTCATAAAATACTGAAATGAAAGCCCCTTCATCAACCCTTATATATATTCACATGTACATTAACTCATTTAGCCTGGAAACC
The DNA here is from genome assembly GCA_964016985.1 of Anodontia alba. Lineage (NCBI taxonomy): Eukaryota > Metazoa > Mollusca > Bivalvia > Lucinida > Lucinidae > Anodontia > Anodontia alba. The sequence goes on along the minus strand of OZ024823.1, from coordinate 53,806,333 downwards.
CTCGTAGCTAACTGGCAACCAGTATAGACCCTGATTAGACCCAGCACTATGCATCGGATCATGGTCTCCACTCTAGGAATATCTAAATCACGTAGCCTGACGCCCAACATAAGGTGGGAGTTTATTCAGTATAAGATGGGTTAATTTTAACCGATGTACCTTTCTTATCTTTTACAGGCAATCTGTGGCTGGCTGTTGGAGCTGGACTTATGACACTGTATTACAAAATGAAATAGTTTGTTGATAAACTATTTTATAGTTTAATCCTATTAATAAAATTAAAAAAATACTTCTTATACTATTTGGTTGTTTATCTATTTTACGTTGTACTCGCATCCATTACTTATAACCACTAACAACACTATAGTCGAATTTCAATGGCTCCGACCTCATTCTTAAGCTCATAGAAATTCTAGACATGGGTTGTTGGAGCCACTGACGGTTTATCCTAGCGCCTAGTCAGGAGGCAATATTTATGGGCATAATTCAGGGATTTTTTTTATCCTCTATAAAATGAGTATTAATTTGATTCGCCTCTTTGAGGCGATCCTAATGATTACACGCAACATACATTTTCAAGATGAAAACTTTTCAAATTGTGAGGAACTACAAACTAGTTCGCACAGGTATGGTAAACGAGCCATCCATGTTAGAATTATTGACGTTTTACTATTCGTCCAAGGGACTAGTTGCTTCATACCTCAATGTATCTTCATTGTACTCATAAAATTGCTCCAACCTGACAGCAAATTCTTGAGTTACATATTTACCTGAGATTACGCATGAAGCGTAACGCCACAAAACGCCACGTCCGTTCAGTTTCTATACATTTTGCAGTTTTAATTTAATCAACGGTTAAAAGGTCGCTGTAGTTTATACATAAATACATATGTAGACCCTCATCGGATGACGCATTAAGGTCTACACGACTCCAATTAACAGGATATACTAATTGGACACCCGTTAATTTGTAAATGCATCTGAAAACGATAAGAGTACTAAGGACAAATGATTTAAGCTGTCCAAATCCTGTCGAACCGCTAAAGATCCGATACACATTTTCCTTGAATGCTGGAATAATACTAGCATTGTTCTCACCACACCTTCTATTGCTGCCCACTTTCCTTCAGTATTTTTTTTTAGCTCGCCTGACCCTTAGGCTCAGAATGAGCAATTGTGATCACTTACCGTCTGTCCACATCTTTGAACCACTTCTCCTCTAAAACCCTTGGGCCGATTTTCTTCAAACTTCATGTGGGTTTGGACATCATGAAAACGGCTGTCCGGAAGCACCTGGATCAGTATGTGAAAAATGTGGTATGGGTGAATTTGATCACCCTACAAATGCTTGTAAAAATGAAGCCAAGTGTGTGAACTGTCACAAAAACCATCAATCAAAATCAAATCAGTGTGAAATTTGGAAAAAAGAGAAAGAAATCATGAAAATTAAAGTTACACAAAAAATCACTTATTTGGAAGCCAAAAAGATTCAAGAAAATCAACCTGAAATCACCTTTGCAAAAGTTGTTCAATCCCTAAACACTAAACCTGAAACGAAAGAAAGTTCTACCCAGTTTAACGAAAAAGATTCTGTCATCAAAGCAAATTCAAAAGTTATTACTCCTACTGTAAAACCTAAACCAAAACCCACATCTACTCATCAGTCTAGACCACCAACAAAATCTCAAAACAGTTCACAAACACAGCCGACTAAAACAAGTGGATCACAACAGAGATCCAGGTCCAGGACAGCTGACCAGAAAGGAAAAAATGGAAAAGAAAAAGATAAAGATAAAGAACCAAATCCATATAGTAAAGGGGCGTCGGCCGATCCGATCAAGTTGGTCAATCGGTTCGATTCCCTTGAGAACATGGAGTTAGAGACTGACTCCTCCATGTTCTTGCAGTCTCAGAGAAAACAAAAGGATTAAGTTCCTTATTTTCGAATCATCTCTCCATTCATCATGGATAAAAAATCAATTATTCAGTGGAACTGTCGAGGACTAAAAGCAAATTATAACGAAATTTTAATTTTAACAACACTACTTTCTCCGACTGTCTTTTGTCTCCAGGAAACCTTTTTAAAGAATACAGATAATATTAATTTTAAAAATTATAGTTTATATAATCATATCGCAACTGAAAATCAGAAAGCCTCAGGAGGCTCATCTATCCTTGTAAAATCAAATGTTCCTCATAGACAGATAGATATAAATAGTAATTTACAAGCTGTTGCTGTAAATGTCACTCTGTCTAAATCCATAACAATTTGTTCTCTATATCTCCCTCCACACTGTAAATTTTCTAAACACGATTTAGAAAATCTTATAAACCAGTTACCTCGTCCTTATTTATTATTAGGTGACTTTAATAGTCACAGCAAACTATGGGGTTGTCTGGATACAAATGACAAAGGAGAAATAATAGAAAATTTTATTGCAGAAAATGATCTATGTTTATTTAACGATAAACAACCAACTTATCTTCATTCTCCTACAAGAAATTATTTTGCTTTAGATTTGTCTATATGCTCTCCAAATATTTACTTAGATTTTGATTGGTCAGTTTTAGATGACCTTCATGGGAGCGATCATTTTCCAATTAAAATTGAAGAAATTGAATCGACAAATGAAGACCATCATTCCCGATGGAATTTCAATAAAGCAAACTGGGAGAATTTTATGGAGCTATGTAATGAAAAATTAAATCCTGAAATGTTTAAAACAGCAGATGATATACAAGCTTTTACTGATACATTAATTCATGTAGCCGAAAAATGTATTCCAAAGTCCTCGACACGTTCAAAAAGAAATAGACCTTGGTTTAATAAAGATGTTAAAAATTCAATAAATAAAAGAAAATCTGCCTTACGAAAGTTCAATAGGCAGCCAACAAAAGAAAATCTAATCCATGCCAAACAAATGCGAGCTAAAGCTCGCAAGACAATAAAAACGGCTAAAAGAACATCTTGGCAGCAATACGTCTCCAAACTTAATTCTAGAACTCCAGCAAAGAAGATATGGGACATGATTCGAAAAATTACTGGCAAAAATAAAAATAACAAGCATGTCCATATTAAATCAAATGGAAATATATGCTCAACGACTAAAGATATTTCCAATGCACTAGGAGAGAATTTTCAGAAAAACTCTTCTAGTGCAAACTATTCCGAAACCTTTCAAAACATAAAACAGGAACGAGAGAAAGAGCATCTAAATTTTACGTCACTAAATCATGAAAAATATAATGTACCATTCACAGCTTCAGAATTATTAGATGCTCTTCATAAATCTCACGATACAGCTGCTGGTCCTGATGACATTCATTATCAAATTCTTAAACATTTACCCGATAACGCTTTAAAAACTTTATTAAATATTTTAAATGATATTTGGATCACTGGAAAATTTCCAAAAGACTGGAGTAAAGCAACGATTATACCTATACCAAAACCAAATAAAGACCATACTGAAGCTACTAACTACAGACCTATTGCTTTGACAAGTTGTTTATGTAAAACAATGGAGAGAATGATTAATGATAGACTGGTTTGGTTCTTGGAATCAAACCAGCTTATAACAAAATATCAAGCTGGATTCAGAAAAAATAACTGTACAAACGATCATTTGATTCGTTTGGAATCCTTTATTCGTGATGCCTTTATTAAAAAAGAACATGTTGTAGCTGTATTTTTTGATCTTGAAAAAGCTTACGATACTACATGGAAACATGGCATCATGAAAGATTTACATAAATTAGGCCTTAAAGGCCGATTACCACTTTTTATTCAAAATTTTTTATCAGATCGAACATTTAATGTTCGAATAGGTAATACGTTATCGGACATATTTAAACAAGAACAAGGTGTACCACAGGGAAGCATTTTATCACCTACCTTGTTTGGCATTAAAATTAACGATATTGTTAAATGTGTAAAAGACCTTGATTGTTCACTTTTTGTTGACGATTTTGGAATATTTATTAGATCGAAAAATATGGAAACCATTGAATTCAAACTACAACGATGTTTAAACAATATAGAAGATTGGGCAACAGAAAATGGTTTCAAATTTTCAAAAACAAAAACTCAATGCGTTCATTTTTGTCAGATACGTCAGCTACATTTAGATCCTCATCTCACCATATACGGTAATCCAATTCCAGTCGTCAGTGAAGCAAAATTCCTGGGTCTTTTGTTCGATAACAAATTATCTTTTATACCACACATCAAAGCTTTAAAAGCTAAATGTCTTAAAGCACTTGATATTCTTAAAGTTCTCTCCAGTTCCGACTGGGGAGGAGATCGTACTGTTCTTTTAAATCTTTATAGATCTTTAATTCGATCTAAACTGGATTATGGATCCATAGTTTATGGATCCGCTAGAAAATCTTATTTGAAATCTTTGGATACTATTCATCACCAAGGTTTACGTCTGGCTCTAGGGGCTTTTCGTACGTCCCCCGTCGAAAGTTTATACGCTGAATCAAATGAACCATCATTGTATATAAGAAGAGAGAAATTGTCTCTTCAATATGTTACTAAATTAGCCGCCAATCCACGTAATTCAGCTCATGATTGTGTTTTTAACCCTAAATATGAAAGATTTTACAATAATAAACCAACAGCTATTAAACCCCTTGGCCTGAGAATACAACCGTTACTTGAAGAGGCCAATATCAATATTAAAAATGTTCAGCATTATTCTGTTCCATCAAAAGAGCCATGGACGTTAAACCCTCCAAAGATTATTTTAGACCTTCATAAAAATAAAAAAACAGAAGTCGAGTCGCATATTTTTAAGAATGAATTTTTAGAAATCAAATCAAATTATAAACATTACCTGTCAATTTATACAGATGGTTCGAAACAAGATGAGAAAGTTGCTTGTTCTGTTATTAGTTCAAATTTTACTGACAGTATCAGATTACCTGATAATAGCTCCATTTTTACCGCCGAAGCCAAGGCAATTGATATTGCACTTTACCATATCAGAGATCAGTCTGAAAAACAGTTTATCATTTATTCAGATTCTCTTTCTGTATTAAAATCTCTTAAAGATTTACACCATAGAAACCCATTAATTCAGCAAATTCTTAAAAAATATTATTATCTTTCCGCTTCAAAAGAAATTGTATTTTGTTGGCTTCCCAGCCACGTTAATATTCGTGGAAATGAATTAGCAGATTCAGAAGCCAAATCTGCATTATCCTTAGTAATAACCAATTTCAAAATTCCTCACTCCGACTTTAAATCAAACGTCTGTCAATACATCAACAACAAATGTCAGTCTGTTTGGGAAACACAAACTTATAATAAATTAAATGAAATCAAACCAAATTTTAACAGCAAATGCACATTCTCTAATCTCAGCAGAAAAGAACAAACAAAAATCACGAGATGTAGACTTGGACACACTAGAATTACTCATTCTTATATTTTAAACAATGAACAAGCTCCATTCTGCATTCCTTGTAACGAACCTTTTACGGTCAAACATTTTCTTGTCACTTGTGCTGAATTTAATTATATTCGCACAAAGTATTTTAATGTAAAAATATAAAGGAACTTTTTAATATGCCAACTCAAAAAATACTCGATTTTCTGAAAGAGATCGGACTTTTTAATAAAATATGATCTGTATTTTAATAACATAAAATCATTGATACTTTATCTTTTTAAAATGAACTCATCAATCCTAGATATTTTTAATTTCTCATTAAATAAAATCATCATATAATATATCTTATTAGACGCTATATGCCCTTTTAGGGTTGAGCGTCTATAAACAAAATATCCATCCATCAAACTTCATGTGGAGCCTTCTGTTAAATGCGGATTAAATTTTCACTAATGCTCACGCTCCGTTAATCAAGATGGCCGTCATGCTCACATAAGTTTAAAACACTTAATCTTCTTCCCCAGATCCCAGAAAGCTTCAAGGCTGAATCTTAGTATATAGCATTATGGACTCGAGGTCTACGAAGTTTGTTCAAATGATGACCTTTGACCTTTTTACGGTAGAGTCAAATTTGCATTCCCATGCATTTGTATGGGGAAAATGAAGTCATTTTCTCAAATGTAATTATTAAAGACCAATGACTGAAACGTGCAATGAGTCATTAAAGTAGTTAAACATTTTAGTTATAATCAATTTTGTCCCCTGGGGTTTATCTGTCTTTGCCCCCGGACTATATACATAAAATTGTGTGTAACAAATGTGTGCTTAATTTATAATCAAAATTTTGTCCCCTGAGGTTTATCTGCCCTTACCCCTGGGCTATATACATGTATTAAATTGTATAATTTTTTTTTCTGAAACTGTTTGAGCAATATTTACCAGATTTCACATCGGGCCTTCTGTCGAAAGGGTACTGCCAATTTTTTTCAAATGGTTCTGCGCCATTGAACAAGATGACCGCCATATCCATATATGGTGAAAAAAAAAATTTTTATCATCTCCAGAACCATGAGTCCCGTGCTGGTTCCGGGCTAAGAATAGGCCAGACGTACCCTCTGCGTGAGTACAAGCCGTCTAAAAGAGGCCGCCCGTGACCGCCCGGGCCCTCGAAATAGGTGGCTGCCTTCCGCTTCTGTGGCAGTTGGGTAAAACCCCTAACATAACAGAGCAACCGTCCGTTCAACCGGTATAATTCCAGACTATAAAATTAAATTTATTGAAATGCATCTTAAATAGGAAAAAACAAATTTCGCGAGATCTATCCTTTTAAACCTTTCCTATCTCATGTTACTAACATGCTTCATTTGTTTGTGTATCATCCTGAGCCCGTGGGTCGCACATGGGACGAAGATTATAACCTCATCTGTATTTAACATATGTGTTTGTCTTGTGTTTGTGTCATTTTTCCGAACTCTAGCATTCTCCACATTAAAAAGTAAGATGCATTTATTATTGTTAGATAAAAAAACTAAACGTTTTTCAAGGTATGAAAGCTACATATCATTTGAAAGCTACATATCATCTAACACAGCTTGTTTGTTTGACTCTCTTTAAAAATGAATCCAAAATGAATCCTTCTTTCTTTAATAAACTGTTTATTTTAAATATGGATCTCCTAATTTATGTTAAAAATAACCTTTCAATTTCCCAGACGTTTTCGGCCTCCCTTGTCTGTAGGGAATAAAATCTACAGATCACTTTCCTACTGTAGTGGATAGGGTGTAATCCCCTATTAAAACAGGAACCACCTGTTTGCCGTGGGTGGCGTCTCGTATGCTGGGAGAGGGGAACCTGATGATTGAGGAAAGCCCAGGGATCTCCAGCTTTTCAACACATCATTTTGGCCCTTATTTCAGATAGAAGAGCGATCTGGGTTAGATCCGGCCTGGATCAAATACACCTTTACTAACTTTCAACACCACAACGCCCCGTGCTGGTCCCGGGCTTAGAATAGGCCAGACGTACCCTCTGCGTGACGTACGAGCCGGCTAAAAGAGGCCGCCCGTGACCACCCGGGCCCTCGAAATAGGTGGCTGCCTTCCGCTTCTGTGGCAGTTGGGTTAAACCCCTAACATAACAGAGCAACCGTCCGTTCAACCGGTATAATTCTAGACTATAAAATTAAATTTATTGAAATGCATCTTAAATAGGAAAATACAAATTTCGCGAGATCTGTCCTTTTAAACCTTTCCTATCTCATGTTACTAACATGCTTCATTTGTTTGTGTATCATTCTGTGCCCGTGGGTCGCACATGGGACGAAGATTATAACCTCATCTGTATTTAACATATGTGTTTGTAGGTATGAAAGCTACATATCATTTGAAAGCTACATATCATCTAACACAGCTTGTTTGTTTGATCTCTTAAAAAATGAATCCAAAATGAATCCGTCCCGTGCTGGTCCCGGGCTTAGAATAGGCCAGACGTAACCTCTGCGTGACGTACGAGCCGGCTAAAAGAGGCCGCCCGTGACCACCCGGGCCCTCGAAATAGGTGGCTGCCTTCCGCTTCTGTGGCAGTTGGGTAAAACCCCTAACATAACAGAGCAACCGTCCGTTCAACCGGTATAATTCCAGAATATAAAATTCATTTATTGAAATGCATCTTAAATTGGAAAAAACAAATTTCGCGAGATCTATCCTTTTAAACCTTTCCTATCTCATGTTACTAACATGCTTCATTTGTTTGTGTATCATTCTGTGCCCGTGGGTCGCACATGGGACGAAGATTATAACCTCATCTGTATTTAACATATGAGTTTGTCTTGTGTTTGTGTCATTTTTCCGAACTCTAGCATTCTCCACATTAAAAAGTAAGATGCATTTATTATTGTTAGATAAAAAAACTAAACGTTTTTCAAGGTATGAAAGCTACATATCATTAAGCTACATATCATCTAACACAGCTTGTTTGTTTGACTTTCTTTAAAAATGAATCCAAAACGAATCCTTCTTTCTTTAATAAACTGTTTATTTTAAATATTGATCTCCTAATGTTAAAAATAACCTTTCAATTTCCCAGACGTTTTCGGCCTCCCTTGTCTGTAGGGAATAAAATCTACAGATCACTTTCCTTCTGTAATGGATAGGGTGTAATCCCCTATTAAAACAGGAACCACCTGTTTGCCGTGGGTGGCGTCTCGTATGCTGGGAGAGGGGAACCTGATGATTGAGGAAAGCCCAGGGATCTCCAGCTTTTCAACACATCATTTTGGCCCTTATTTCAGATAGAAGAGCGGTCTGGGTTAGATCCGGCCTGGATCAATCGGCTCAGTCGTGCCAAGCTCTAGAAGCGCACAACTTGTTCTTAGCTTCTTTCTCTCTTTCATACGTATCTTTATGGTACCAAACCGGGCTTATTTTTCTCATGTTCCTCTAACTTTAAGTGAGTTTCAATGGGCGGCGGCTGAAGGGTCAATTGGTGGGCTTGTATTGGGGCTTTGGCGGAAACCTCTGTGAGTGGAGGCTGTGGATAGGGGGATGAACTCAACTGTTCATAAATTTTTCTATGGAAATTTAGATGAATAGGTGGGAAATCATCTAAGCATGAGGCCGAGCTGAAGACTCTGATCTTGACACCGAGTATAATAGCAATGTAGCCTTGACGTTAGAAATAGGAGATCCATTTCTGTTAAACGTCCCCTTGTAGGGCTCCATGGAGGGTGGGGCGCATAGCTATCGAATCAAAAATTTCATCACCATGGCATCTCGAAAACGATTTCTGGCGTTCGACTCTTCGGAGGACGACACGCAACCGACTACATTTACATTCAAAGCAAATGAGAACTTCGCTAAATTTTTAGTGATTTCGAGTAAAGAGGACAAACCTATTACTTCACTGTCACCTTTCATTATAGAAAAGCAAATAGAATCAATTATAGGCACTCCAAAAAATGTAAAAAAATTAAAAAATGGAACTCTTTTGGTCGAAACAAACAGAAAATCTCAAACTGATAATCTTTTGAAACTTACAAAATTTTTTAATATTAATGTCACTGTCACGGAACATAAAACTCTCAACAGTTGCAAAGGAATTATCCGTGACAGGCTAAAACATGAAACTGAAGAAAATATCACAGAATATCTTAACACACAAGGAGTAACAGCTTGCAAACGTTTTAAAATTAAAAAAAGATGGAAACTTTATAGAAACAAATACACTTTTACTAACTTTCAACACCACAACTTTACCGAAATCACTAAAAATATTTTACCGAATTATACCGGTTGAAGTCTACATTCCAAATCCTCTGCGGTGTTTCAACTGTCAGAGGTTTGGACATCATGAAAACGGCTGTCCTGAATTACCTGGATCAATATGTGAAAAATGTGGTATGGGTGACTTTGATCACTCTACAAATGCTTGTAAAAATGAAGCCAAGTGTGTGAACTGTCACAAAAACCATCAATCAAAATCAAATCAGTGTGAAATTTGGAAAAAAGAGAAAGAAATCATGAAAATTAAAGTTACACAAAAAATCACTTATTTGGAAGCCAAAAAAATACAAGAAAATCAACCTGAAATTACCTTTGCAAAAGTTGTTCAATCCCTAAACACTAAACCTGAAACCAAAGAAATTTCTACCCAGTTTAACGAAAAAGATTCTGTCATCAAAGCAAATTCAAAAGTTATTACTCCTACTGTAAAACCTAAACCTAAACCCACATCTACTCATCAGTCTAGACCACCAACAAAATCTCAAAACAGTTCACAAACACAGCCGACTAAAACAAGTGGATCACAACAGAGATCCAGGTCCAGGACAGCTGACCAGAAAGGAAAAAAATGGAAAAGAAAAAGATAAAGATAAAGAACCAAATCCATATAGTAAAGAGGCGTCGGCCGATCCGATCAAGTTGGTCAATCGGTTCGATTCCCTTGAGACCATGGAGTTAGAGACTGACTCCTCCATGTTCTCACAGTCTCAGAGAAAACAAAAGGATTAAGTTCCTTATTTTCAAATCATCTCTCCATTTATCATGGATAAAAAATCAATTATTCAGTGGAACTGTCGAGGACTAAAAGCAAATTATAACGAAATTTTAATTTTAACAACACTACTTTCTCCGACTGTCTTTTGTCTCCAGGAAACCTTTTTAAAAAATACAGATAATATTAATTTTAAAAATTATAGTTTATATAATCATATCGCAACTGAAAATCAGAAAGCCTCAGGAGGTTCATCTATCCTTGTAAAATCAAATGTTCCTCATAGACAGATAGATATAAATAGTAATTTACAAGCTGTTGCTGTAAATGTCACTCTGTCTAAATCCATAACAATTTGTTCTCTATATCTTCCTCCACACTGTAAATTGTCTAAACACGATTTAGAAAATCTTATAAACCAGTTACCTCGTCCTTATTTATTATTAGGTGACTTTAATAGTCACAGCAAACTATGGGGTTGTCTGGATACAAATGACAAAGGAGAAATAATAGAAAATTTTATTGCAGAAAATGATTTATGTTTATTTAACGATAAACAACCAACTTATCTTCATTCTCCTACAAGAAATTACTTTGCTTTAGATTTGTCTATATGCTCTCCAAATATTTACTTAGATTTTGATTGGTCAGTTTTAGATGACCTTCATGGGAGCGATCATTTTCCAATTAAAATTGAAGAAATTGAATCGACAAATGAAGACCATCATTCCCGATGGAATTTCAATAAAGCAAACTGGGAGAATTTTATGGAGCTATGTAATGAAAAATTAAATCCTGAAATGTTTAAAACAGCAGATGATATACAAGCTTTTACTGATACATTAATTCATGTAGCCGAAAAATGTATTCCAAAGTCCTCGACACGTTCAAAAAGAAATAGACCTTGGTTTAATAAAGATGTTAAAAATTCAATAAATAAAAGAAAATCTGCCTTACGAAAGTTCAATAGGCAGCCAACAAAAGAAAATCTAATCCATGCCAAACAAATGCGAGCAAAAGCTCGCAAGACAATAAAAACGGCTAAAAGAACATCTTGGCAGCAATACGTCTCCAAACTTAATTCTAGAACTCCAGCAAAGAAAATATGGGACATGATTCGAAAAATTACTGGCAAAAATAAAAATAACAAGCATGTCCATATTAAATCAAATGGAAATATATGCTCAACGACTAAAGATATTTCCAATGCACTAGGAGAGAATTTTCAGAAAAACTCTTCTAGTGCAAATTATTCCGAAACCTTTCAAAACATAAAACAGGAACAAGAGAAAGAGCATCTACATTTTACGTCACTAAATCATGAAAAATATAATATACCATTCACAGCTTCAGAATTATCAGATGCTCTTAATAAATCTCACGATACAGCTGCTGGTCCTGATGACATCCATTATCAAATTCTTAAACATTTACCCGATAACGCTTTAAAAACATTATTAAATATTTTAAATGATATTTGGATCACTGGAAAATTTCCAAAAGACTGGAGTAAAGCAACCATTATACCTATACCAAAACCAAATAAAGATCATACTGAAGCTACTAACTACAGACCTATTGCTTTGACAAGTTGTTTATGTAAAACAATGGAGAGAATGATTAATGATAGGCTGGTTTGGTTTTTGGAATCAAACCAGCTTATAACAAAATATCAAGCTGGATTCAGAAAAAATAACTGTACAAACGATCATTTGATTCGTTTGGAATCCTTTATTCGTGATGCCTTTATTAAAAAAGAACATGTCGTAGCTGTATTTTTTGATCTTGAAAAAGCTTACGATACTACATGGAAACATGGCATCATGAAAGATTTACATAAATTAGGCCTTAAAGGCCGATTACCACTTTTTATTCAAAATTTTTTATCAGATCGAACATTTAATGTTCGAATAGGTAATACGTTATCGGACATATTTAAACAAGAACAAGGTGTACCACAGGGAAGCATTTTATCACCTACCTTGTTTGGCATTAAAATTAACGATATTGTTAAATGTGTGAAAGACCTTGATTGTTCACTTTTTGTTGACGATTTTGGAATATTTATTAGATCGAAAAATATGGAAACCATTGAATTCAAACTACAACGATGTTTAAACAATATAGAAGATTGGGCAACAGAAAATGGTTTCAAATTTTCAAAAACAAAAACTCAATGCGTTCATTTTTGTCAGATACGTCAGCTACATTTAGATCCTCATCTCACCATATACGGTAGTCCAATTCCAGTCGTCAGTGAAGCAAAATTCCTGGGTCTTTTGTTCGATAACAAATTATCTTTTATACCACACATCAAAGCTTTAAAAGCTAAATGTTTAAAAGCTCTTGATATTCTTAAAGTTCTCTCCAGTTCCGACTGGGGAGGAGATCGTACTGTCCTTTTAAATCTCTATAGATCTTTAATTAGATCTAAATTGGATTATGGATCCATAGTTTATGGATCCGCAAGAAAATCTTATTTGAAATCTTTGGATACTATTCATCACCAAGGTTTACGTCTGGCTCTAGGGGCTTTTCGTACTTCCCCCGTCGAAAGTTTATACGCTGAATCAAATGAACCATCATTGTATATAAGAAGAGAGAAATTGTCTCTTCAATATGTTACTAAATTAGCCGCCAATCCACGTAATTCAGCTCATGATTGTGTTTTTAACCCTAAATATGAAAGATTTTACAATAATAAACCAACAGCTATTAAACCCCTTGGCCTGAGAATACAACCGTTACTTGAAGAGGCCAATATCAATATTAAAAATGTTCAGCATTTTTCTTTTCCATCAAAAGAGCCATGGACGTTAAACCCTCCAAAGATTATTTTAGACCTTCATAAAAATAAAAAAACAGAAGTCGAGTCGCATATTTTTAAGAATGAATTTTTAGAAATCAAATCAAATTATAAACATTACCTGTCAATTTATACAGATGGTTCGAAACAAGATGAGAAAGTTGCTTGTTCTGTTATTAGTCCAAATTTTACTGACAGTATCAGATTACCTGATAATAGCTCCATTTTTACCGCCGAAGCCAAGGCAATTGATATTGCACTTTACCATATCAGAGATCAGTCTGAAAAACAGTTTATCATTTATTCAGATTCTCTTTCTGTATTAAAATCTCTTAAAGATTTACACCATACAAACCCAATTATTCAGCAAATTCTTAAAAAATATTATTATCTTTCCGCTTCAAAAGAAATTGTATTTTGTTGGCTTCCCAGCCACGTTAATATTCGTGGAAATGAATTAGCAGATTCAGAAGCCAAATCTGCATTATCCTTAGTAATAACCAATTTCAAAATTCCTCACTCCGACTTTAAATCAAACGTCTGTCAATACATCAACAACAAATGTCAGTCTGTTTGGGAAACACAAACTTATAATAAATTAAATGAAATCAAACCAAATTTTAACAGCAAATGCACATTCTCTAATCTCAGCAGAAAAGAACAAACAAAAATCACGAGATGTAGACTTGGACACACTAGAATTACTCATTCTTATATTTTAAACAATGAACAAGCTCCATTCTGCATTCCTTGTAACGAACCTTTTACGGTCAAACATTTTCTTGTCACTTGTGCTGAATTTAATTATATTCGCACAAAGTATTTTAATGTAAAAAATATAAAGGAACTTTTTAATATGCCAACTCAAAAAATACTCGATTTTCTGAAAGAGATCGGACTTTTTAATAAAATATGATCTGTATTTTAATAACATAAAATCATTGATACTTTATCTTTTTAAAATGAACTCATCAATCCTAGATATTTTTAATTTCTCATTAAATAAAATCATCATATAATATACATCTTATTAGACGCTATATGCCCTTTTAGGGTTGAGCGTCTATAAACAAAATATCCATCCATCCATCTTTAATAAACTGTTTATTTTAAATATGGATCTCCTAATTTGTTAAAAATAACCTTTCAATTTCCCAGACGTTTTCGGCCTCCCTTGTCTGTAGGGAATAAAATCTACAGATCACTTTCCTTCTGTAGTGGATAGGGTGTAATCCCCTATTAAAACAGGAACCACCTGTTTGCCGTGGGTGGCGTCTCGTATGCTGGGAGAGGGGAACCTGATGATTGAGGAAAGCCCAGGGATCTCCAGCTTTTCAACACATCATTTTGGCCCTTATTTCAGATAGAAGAGCGGTCTGGGTTAGATCCGGCCTGGATCAATCGGCTCAGTCGTGCCAAGCTCTAGAAGCGCACAACTTGTTCTTAGCTTCTTTCTCTCTTTCATACGTATCTTTATGGTACCAAACCGGGCTTATTTTTCTCATGTTCCTCTAACTTTAAGTGAGTTTCAATGGGCGGCGGCTGAAGGGTCAATTGGTGGGCTTGTATTGGGGCTTTGGCGGAAACCTCTGTGAGTGGAAGCTGTGGATAGGGGGATGAACTCAACTGTTCATAAATTTTTCTATGGAAATTTAGATGAATAGGTGGGAAATCATCTAAGCATGAGGCCGAGCTGAAGACTCTGATCTTGACACCGAGTATAATAGTAATGTAGCCTTGACGTTAGAAATAGGAGATCCATTTCTGTTAAACGTCCCCTTGTAGGGCTCCATGGAGGGTGGGGCGCATAGCTATCGAATCAAAAATTTCATCACCATGGCCTCTCGAAAACGATTTCTGGCGTTCGACTCTTCGGAGGACGACACGCAACCGACTACTTTTACTTTCAAAGCAAATGAGAACTTCGCTAAATTTTTAGTGATTTCGAGTAAGGAAGACAAACCAATTACTTCACTGTCTCCTTTCATCATAGAAAAGCAAATAGAATCTTTAATAGGCACTCCAAAAAATGTAAAAAAAAATAAAAAATGGAACTCTTTTGGTCGAAACAAACAGAAAATCACAAACTGATAATCTCTTGAAAATTACAAAGTTTTTTAATATTAATGTCACTGTCACGGAACATAAAACTCTCAACAGTTGCAAAGGAATTATCCGTGACAGAATGCTAAAACATGAAACTGAAGAAAATATCACAGAATATCTTAACACACAAGGAGTAACAGCTTGCAAACGTTTTAAAATTAAAAAAGATGGAAACTTTATAGAAACAAATACACTTTTACTAACTTTCAACACCACAACTTTACCGAAATCACTAAAAATCTTTTACCGAATTATACCGGTTGAAGTCTACATTCCAAATCCTCTGCGGTGTTTCAACTGTCAGAGGTTTGGACATCATGAAAACGGCTGTCCGGAAGCACCTGGATCAGTATGTGAAAAATGTGGTATGGGTGAATTTGATCACCCTACAAATGCTTGTAAAAATGAAGCCAAGTGTGTGAACTGTCACAAAAACCATCAATCAAAATCAAATCAGTGTGAAATTTGGAAAAAAGAGAAAGAAATCATGAAAATTAAAGTTACACAAAAAATCACTTATTTGGAAGCCAAAAAGATTCAAGAAAATCAACCTGAAATCACCTTTGCAAAAGTTGTTCAATCCCTAAACACTAAACCTGAAACCAAAGAAAGTTCTACCCAGTTTAACGAAAAAGATTCTGTCATCAAAGCAAATTCAAAAGTTATTACTCCTACTGTAAAACCTAAACCTAAACCCACATCTACTCATCAGTCTAGACCACCAACAAAATCTCAAAACAGTTCACAAACACAGCCGACTAAAACAAGTGGATCACAACAGAGATCCAGGTCCAGGACAGCTGACCAGAAAGAAAAAAATAAAAAAGAAAAAGATAAAGATAAAGCACCAAATCCATATAGTAAAGGGGCGTCGGCCGATCCGATCAAGTTGGTCAATCGGTTCGATTCCCTTGAGAACATGGAGTTAGAGACTGACTCCTCCATGTTCTTGCAGTCTCAGAGAAAACAAAAGGATTAAGTTCCTTATTTTCAAATCATCTCTCCATTCATCATGGATAAAAAATCAATTATTCAGTGGAACTGTCGAGGACTAAAAGCAAATTATAACGAAATTTTAATTTTAACAACACTACTTTCTCCGACTGTCTTTTGTCTCCAGGAAACCTTTTTAAAGAATACAGATAATATTAATTTTAAAAATTATAGTTTATATAATCATATCGCAACTGAAAATCAGAAAGCCTCAGGAGGCTCATCTATCCTTGTAAAATCAAATGTTCCTCATAGACAGATAGATATAAATAGTAATTTACAAGCTGTTGCTGTAAATGTCACTCTGTCTAAATCCATAACAATTTGTTCTCTATATCTCCCTCCACACTGTAAATTTTCTAAACACGATTTAGAAAATCTTATAAACCAGTTACCTCGTCCTTATTTATTATTAGGTGACTTTAATAGTCACAGCAAACTATGGGGTTGTCTGGATACAAATGACAAAGGAGAAATAATAGAAAATTTTATTGCAGAAAATGATCTATGTTTATTTAACGATAAACAACCAACTTATCTTCATTCTCCTACAAGAAATTATTTTGCTTTAGATTTGTCTATATGCTCTCCAAATATTTACTTAGATTTTGATTGGTCAGTTTTAGATGACCTTCATGGGAGCGATCATTTTCCAATTAAAATTGAAGAAATTGAATCGACAAATGAAGACCATCATTCCCGATGGAATTTGAATAAAGCAAACTGGGAGAATTTTATAGAGCTATGTAATGAAAAATTAAATCCTGAAATGTTTAAAACAGCAGATGATATACAAGCTTTTACTGATACATTAATTCATGTAGCCGAAAAATGTATTCCAAAGTCCTCGACACGTTCAAAAAGAAATAGACCTTGGTTTAATAAAGATGTTAAAAATTCAATAAATAAAAGAAAATCTGCCTTACGAAAGTTCAATAGGCAGCCAACAAAAGAAAATCTAATCCATGCCAAACAAATGCGAGCTAAAGCTCGCAAGACAATAAAAACGGCTAAAAGAACATCTTGGCAGCAATACGTCTCCAAACTTAATTCTAGAACTCCAGCAAAGAAAATATGGGACATGATTCGAAAAATTACTGGCAAAAATAAAAATAACAAACATATCCATATTAAATCAAATGGAAATATATGCTCAACGACTAAAGATATTTCCAATGCACTAGGAGGAAATTTTCAGAAAAACTCTTCTAGTGCAAACTATTCCGAAACCTTTCAAAACATAAAACAGGAACGAGAAAAAGAGCATCTAAATTTTACGTCACTAAATCATGAAAAATATAATGTACCATTCACAGCTTCAGAATTATTAGATGCTCTTCATAAATCTCACGATACAGCTGCTGGTCCTGATGACATTCATTATCAAATTCTTAAACATTTACCCGATAACGCTTTAAAAACTTTATTAAATATTTTAAATGATATTTGGATCACTGGAAAATTTCCAAAAGACTGGAGTAAAGCAACGATTATACCTATACCAAAACCAAATAAAGATCATACTGAAGCTACTAACTACAGACCTATTGCTTTGACAAGTTGTTTATGTAAAACAATGGAGAGAATGATTAATGATAGACTGGTTTGGTTCTTGGAATCAAACCAGCTAATAACAAAATATCAAGCTGGATTCAGAAAAAATAACTGTACAAACGATCATTTGATTCGTTTGGAATCCTTTATTCGTGATGCCTTTATTAAAAAAGAACATGTCGTAGCTGTATTTTTTGATCTTGAAAAAGCTTACGATACTACATGGAAACATGGCATCATGAAAGATTTACATAAATTAGGCCTTAAAGGCCGATTACCACTTTTTATTCAAAATTTTTTATCAGATCGAACATTTAATGTTCGAATAGGTAATACGTTATCGGACATATTTAAACAAGAACAAGGTGTACCACAGGGAAGCATTTTATCACCTACCTTGTTTGGCATTAAAATTAACGATATTGTTAAATGTGTGAAAGACCTTGATTGTTCACTTTTTGTTGACGATTTTGGAATATTTATTAGATCGAAAAATATGGAAACCATTGAATTCAAACTACAACGATGTTTAAACAATATAGAAGATTGGGCAACAGAAAATGGTTTCAAATTTTCAAAAACAAAAACTCAATGCGTTCATTTTTGTCAGATACGTCAGCTACATTTAGATCCTCATCTCACCATATACGGTAGTCCAATTCCAGTCGTCAGTGAAGCAAAATTCCTGGGTCTTTTGTTCGATAACAAATTATCTTTTATACCACACATCAAAGCTTTAAAAGCTAAATGTTTAAAAGCTCTTGATATTCTTAAAGTTCTCTCCAGTTCCGACTGGGGAGGAGATCGTACTGTTCTTTTAAATCTCTATAGATCTTTAATTAGATCTAAATTGGATTATGGATCCATAGTTTATGGATCCGCAAGAAAATCTTATTTGAAATCTTTGGATACTATTCATCACCAAGGTTTACGTCTGGCTCTAGGGGCTTTTCGTACTTCCCCCGTCGAAAGTTTATACGCTGAATCAAATGAACCATCATTGTATATAAGAAGAGAGAAATTGTCTCTTCAATATGTTACTAAATTAGCCGCCAATCCACGTAATTCAGCTCATGATTGTGTTTTTAACCCTAAATATGAAAGATTTTACAATAATAAACCAACAGCTATTAAACCCCTTGGCCTGAGAATAAAACCGTTATTTGAAGAGGCCAATATCAAAATTAAAAATGTTCAGCATTTTTCTTTTCCATCAAAAGAGCCATGGACGTTAAACCCTCCAAAGATTATTTTAGACCTTCATAAAAATAAAAAAACAGAAGTCGAGTCGCATATTTTTAAGAATGAATTTTTAGAAATCAAATCAAATTATAAACATTACCTGTCAATTTATACAGATGGTTCGAAACAAGATGAGAAAGTTGCTTGTTCTGTTATTAGTCCAAATTTTACTGACAGTATCAGATTACCTGATAATAGCTCCATTTTTACCGCCGAAGCCAAGGCAATTGATATTGCACTTTACCATATCAGAGATCAGTCTGAAAAACAGTTTATCATTTATTCAGATTCTCTTTCTGTATTAAAATCTCTTAAAGATTTACACCATAGAAACCCATTAATTCAGCAAATTCTTAAAAAATATTATTATCTTTCCGCTTCAAAAGAAATTGTATTTTGTTGGCTTCCCAGCCACGTTAATATTCGTGGAAATGAATTAGCAGATTCAGAAGCCAAATCTGCATTATCCTTAGTAATAACCAATTTTAAAATTCCTCACTCCGACTTTAAATCAAACGTCTGTCAATACATCAACAACAAATGTCAGTCTGTTTGGGAAACACAAACTTATAATAAATTAAATGAAATCAAACCAAATTTTAACAGCAAATGCACATTCTCTAATCTCAGCAGAAAAGAACAAACAAAAATCACGAGATGTAGACTTGGACACACTAGAATTACTCATTCTTATATTTTAAACAATGAACAAGCTCCATTCTGCATTCCTTGTAACGAACCTTTTACGGTCAAACATTTTCTTGTCACTTGTGCTGAATTTAATTATATTCGCACAAAGTATTTTAATGTAAAAAATATAAAGGAACTGTTTAATATGCCAACTCAAAAAATACTCGATTTTCTGAAAGAAATCGGACTTTTTAATAAAATATGATCTGTATTTTAATAACATAAAATCATTGATACTTTATCTTTCTTAAAATGAACTCATCAATCCTAGATATTTTTAATTTCTCATTAAATAAAATCATCATATAATCATCTTATTAGACGCTATATGCCCTTTTAGGGTTGAGCGTCTATAAACAAAATATCCATCCATCCATCAAAAGAGCCATGGACGTTAAACCCTCCAAAGATTATTTTAGACCTTCATAAAAATAAAAAAACAGAAGTCGAGTCGCATATTTTTAAGAATGAATTTTTAGAAATCAAATCAAATTATAAACATTACCTGTCAATTTATACAGATGGTTCGAAACAAGATGAGAAAGTTGCTTGTTCTGTTATTAGTCCAAATTTTACTGACAGTATCAGATTACCTGATAATAGCTCCATTTTTACCGCCGAAGCCAAGGCAATTGATATTGCACTTTACCATATCAAAGATCAGTCTGAAAAACAGTTTATCATTTATTCAGATTCTCTTTCTGTATTAAAATCTCTTAAAGATTTACACCATAGAAACCCATTAATTCAGCAAATTCTTAAAAAATATTATTATCTTTCCGCTTCAAAAGAAATTGTATTTTGTTGGCTTCCCAGCCACGTTAATATTCGTGGAAATGAATTAGCAGATTCAGAAGCCAAATCTGCATTATCCTTAGTAATAACCAATTTTAAAATTCCTCACTCCGACTTTAAATCAAACGTCTGTCAATACATCAACAACAAATGTCAGTCTGTTTGGGAAACACAAACTTATAATAAATTAAATGAAATCAAACCAAATTTTAACAGCAAATGCACATTCTCTAATCTCAGCAGAAAAGAACAAACAAAAATCACGAGATGTAGACTTGGACACACTAGAATTACTCATTCTTATATTTTAAACAATGAACAAGCTCCATTCTGCATTCCTTGTAACGAACCTTTTACGGTCAAACATTTTCTTGTCACTTGTGCTGAATTTAATTATATTCGCACAAAGTATTTTAATGTAAAAAATATAAAGGAACTTTTTAATATGCCAACTCAAAAAATACTCGATTTTCTGAAAGAGATCGGACTTTTTAATAAAATATGATCTGTATTTTAATAACATAAAATCATTGATACTTTATCTTTCTTAAAATGAACTCATCAATCCTAGATATTTTTAATTTCTCATTAAATAAAATCATCATATAATCATCTTATTAGACGCTATATGCCCTTTTAGGGTTGAGCGTCTATAAACAAAATATCCATCCATCCATCAAATCAAATTATAAACATTACCTGTCAATTTATACAGATGGTTCGAAACAAGATGAGAAAGTTGCTTGTTCTGTTATTAGTCCAAATTTTACTGACAGTATCAGATTACCTGATAATAGCTCCATTTTTACCGCCGAAGCCAAGGCAATTGATATTGCACTTTACCATATCAGAGATCAGTCTGAAAAACAGTTTATCATTTATTCAGATTCTCTTTCTGTATTAAAATCTCTTAAAGATTTACACCATAGAAACCCATTAATTCAGCAAATTCTTAAAAAATATTATTATCTTTCCGCTTCAAAAGAAATTGTATTTTGTTGGCTTCCCAGCCACGTTAATATTCGTGGAAATGAATTAGCAGATTCAGAAGCCAAATCTGCATTATCCTTAGTAATAACCAATTTCAAAATTCCTCACTCCGACTTTAAATCAAACGTCTGTCAATACATCAACAACAAATATCAGTCTGTTTGGGAAACACAAACTTATAATAAATTAAATGAAATCAAACCAAATTTTAACAGCAAATGCACATTCTCTAATCTCAGCAGAAAAGAACAAACAAAAATCACGAGATGTAGACTTGGACACACTAGAATTACTCATTCTTATATTTTAAACAATGAACAAGCTCCATTCTGCATTCCTTGTAACGAACCTTTTACGGTCAAACATTTTCTTGTCACTTGTGCTGAATTTAATTATATTCGCACAAAGTATTTTAATGTAAAAAATATAAAGGAACTTTTTAATATGCCAACTCAAAAAATACTCGATTTTCTGAAAGAGATCGGACTTTTTAATAAAATATGATCTGTATTTTAATAACATAAAATCATTGATACTTTATTTTTTTAAAATGAACTCATCAATCCTAGATATTTTTAATTTCTCAAAAAATAAAATCATCATATTATATACATCTTATTAGACGCTGTATGCCCTTTTAGGGTTGAGCGTCTATAAACAAAATATCCATCCATCCATCCATCCATCCATCCATCCATCCAAAATGAATCCTTCTTTCTTTAATAAACTGTTTATTTTAAATATGGATCTCCTAATTTATCTTAAAAATAACCTTTCAATTTCCCAGACGTTTTCGGCCTCCCTTGTCTGTAGGGAATAAAATCTACAGATCACTTTACTTCTGTAGTGGATAGGGTGTAATCCCCTATTAAAACAGGAACCACCTGTTTGCCGTGGGTGGCATCTCGTATGCTGGGAGAGGGGAACCTGATGATTGAGGAAAGCCCAGGGATCTCCAGCTTTTCAACACATCATTTTGGCCCTTATTTCAGATAGAAGAGCGGTCTGGGTTAGATCCGGCCTGGATCAATCGGCTCAGTCGTGCCAAGCTCTAGAAGCGCACAACTTGTTCTTAGCTTCTTTTTCTCTTTCATACGTATCTTTATGGTACCAAACCGGGCTTATTTTTCTCTTGTTCATCTAACTTTAAGTGAGTTTCAATGGGCGGCGGCTGAAGGGTCAATTGGTGGGCTTGTATTGGGGCTTTGGCGGAAACCTCTGTGAGTGGAGGCTGTGGATAGGGGGATGAACTCAACTGTTCATAAATTTTTCTATGGAAATTTAGATGAATAGGTGGGAAATCATCTAAGCATGAGGCCGAGCTGAAGACTCTGATCATGACACCGAGTATAATAGCAATGTAGCCTTGACGTTAGAAATAGGAGATCCATTTCTGTTAAACGTCCCCTTGTAGGGCTCCATGGAGGGTGGGGCGCATTGCTATCGAATCAAAAATTTCATCACCATGGCCTCTCGAAAACGATTTCTGGCGTTCGACTCTTCGGAAGACGACACGCAACCGACTACTTTTACTTTCAAAGCAAATGAGAACTTCGCTAAATTTTTAGTGATTTCGAGTAAAGAGGACAAACCTATTACTTCACTGTCACTTTTCATTATAGAAAAGCAAATAGAATCAATTATAGGCACTCCAAAAAATGTAAAAAAGTTAAAAAATGGAACTCTTTTGGTCGAAACTAACAGAAAATCTCAAACTGATAATCTCTTGAAAATTACAAAATTCTTTAACATTAATGTCTCTGTCAAGGAACATAAAACACTCAATAGTTGCAAAGGTATTATCCGTGACAGGATGCTAAAACATGAAACTGAAGAAAATATCACAGAATATCTTAACACACAAGGAGTAACAGCTTGCAAACGTTTTAAAATTAAAAAAGATGGAAACTTTATAGAAACAAATACACTTTTACTAACTTTCAACACCACAACTTTACCGAAATCACTGAAAATCTTTTACCGAATTATACCGGTTGAAGTCTACATTCCAAATCCTCTGCGGTGTTTCAACTGTCAGAGGTTTGGACATCATGAAAACGGCTGTCCTGAATTACCTGGATCAGTATGTGAAAAATGTGGTATGGGTGACTTTGATCACTCTACAAATGCTTGTAAAAATGAAGCCAAGTGTGTGAACTGTCACAAAAACCATCAATCAAAATCAAATCAGTGTGAAATTTGGAAAAAAGAGAAAGAAATCATGAAAATTAAAGTTACACAAAAAATCACTTATTTGGAAGCCAAAAAGATTCAAGAAAATCAACCTGAAATTACCTTTGCAAAAGTTGTTCAATCCCTAAACACTAAACCTGAAACCAAAGAAAGTTCTACCCAGTTTAACGAAAAAGATTCTGTCATCAAAGCAAATTCAAAAGTTATTACTCCTACTCTAAAACCTAAACCTAAACCCACATCTACTCATCAGTCTAGACCACCAACAAAATCTCAAAACAGTTCACAAACACAGCCGACTAAAACAAGTGGATCACAACAGAGATCCAGGTCCAGGATAGCAGACCAGAAAGGAAAAAATTGAAAAGAAAAAGATAAAGATAAAGTACCAAATCCATATAGTAAAGGGGCGTCGGCCGATCCGATCAAGTTGGTCAATCGGTTCGATTCCCTTGAGAACATGGAGTTAGAGACTGACTCCTCCATGTTTTCGCAGTCTCAGAGAAAACAAAAGGATTAAGTTCCTTATTTTCAAATCATCTCTCCATTTATCATGGATAAAAAATCAATTATTCAGTGGAACTGTCGAGGACTAAAAGCAAATTATAACGAAATTTTAATTTTAACAACACTACTTTCTCCGACTGTCTTTTGTCTCCAGGAAACCTTTTTAAAAAATACAGATAATATTAATTTTAAAAATTATAGTTTATATAATCATATCGCAACTGAAAATCAGAAAGCCTCAGGAGGTTCATCTATCCTTGTAAAATCAAATGTTCCTCATAGACAGATAGATATAAATAGTAATTTACAAGCTGTTGCTGTAAATGTCACTCTGTCTAAATCCATAACAATTTGTTCTCTATATCTTCCTCCACACTGTAAATTTTCTAAACACGATTTAGAAAATCTTATAAACCAGTTACCTCGTCCTTATTTATTATTAGGTGACTTTAATAGTCACAGCAAACTATGGGGTTGTCTGGATACAAATGACAAAGGAGAAATAATAGAAAATTTTATTGCAGAAAATGATTTATGTTTATTTAACGATAAACAACCAACTTATCTTCATTCTCCTACAAGAAATTATTTTGCTTTAGATTTGTCTATATGCTCTCCAAATATTTACTTAGATTTTGATTGGTCAGTTTTAGATGACCTTCATGGGAGCGATCATTTTCCAATTAAAATTGAAGAAATTACATCGACAAATGAAGACCATCATTCCCGATGGAATTTCAATAAAGCAAACTGGGAGAATTTTATGGAGCTATGTAATGAAAAATTAAATCCTGAAATGTTTAAAACAGCAGATGATATACAAGCTTTTACTGATACATTAATTCATGTAGCCGAAAAATGTATTCCAAAATCCTCGACACGTTCAAAAAGAAATAGACCTTGGTTTAATAAAGAGGTTAAAAATTCAATAAATAAAAGAAAATCTGCCTTACGAAAGTTCAATAGGCAGCCAACAAAAGAAAATCTAATCCATGCCAAACAAATGCGAGCAAAAGCTCGCCAGACAATAAAAACGGCTAAAAGAACATCTTGGCAGCAATACGTCTCCAAACTTAATTCTAGAACTCCAGCAAAGAAAATATGGGACACGATTCGAAAAATTACTGGCAAAAATAAAAATAACAAGCATGTCCATATTAAATCAAATGGAAATATATCCTCAACGACTAAAGATATTTCCAATGCACTAGGAGAGAATTTTCAGAAAAACTCTTCTAGTGCAAATTATTCTGAAACCTTTCAAAACATAAAACAGGAACAAGAGAAAGAGCATCTAAATTTTACGTCACTAAATCATGAAAAATATAATGTACCATTCACAGCTTCAGAATTATCAGATGCTCTTAATAAATCTCACGACACAGCTGCTGGTCCTGATGACATCCATTATCAAATTCTTAAACATTTACCCGATAACGCTTTAAAAACTTTATTAAATATTTTAAATGATATTTGGATCACTGGAAAATTTCCAAAAGACTGGAGTAAAGCAACGATTATACCTATACCAAAACCAAATAAAGATCATACTGAAGCTACTAACTATAGACCTATTGCTTTGACAAGATGTTTGTGTAAAACAATGGAGAGAATGATTAATGATAGACTGGTTTGGTTCTTAGAATCAAACCAGCTTATAACAAAATATCAAGCTGGATTCAGAAAAAATAACTGTACAAACGATCATTTGATTCGTTTGGAATCCTTTATTCGTGATGCCTTTATTAAAAAAGAACATGTCGTAGCTGTATTTTTTGATCTTGAAAAAGCTTACGATACTACATGGAAACATGGCATCATGAAAGATTTACATAAATTAGGCCTTAAAGGCCGATTACCACTTTTTATTCAAAATTTTTTATCAGATCGAACATTTAATGTTCGAATAGGTAATACGTTATCGGACATACTTAAACAAGAACAAGGTGTACCACAGGGAAGCATTTTATCACCTACCTTGTTTGGCATTAAAATTAACGATATTGTTAAATGTGTGAAAGACCTTGATTGTTCACTTTTTGTTGACGATTTTGGAATATTTATTAGATCGAAAAATATGGAAACCATTGAATTCAAACTACAACGATGTATAAATAATATAGAAAATTGGGCAACAGAAATTGGTTTCAAATTTTCAAAAACAAAAACTCAATGCGTTCATTTTTGTCAGATACGTCAGCTACATTCAGATCCTCATCTCACCATATACGGTAGTCCAATTCCAGTCGTCAGTGAAGCAAAATTCCTGGGTCTTTTGTTCGATAACAAATTATCTTTTATACCACACATCAAAGCTTTAAAAGCTAAATGTCTTAAAGCACTTGATATTCTTAAAGTTCTCTCCAGTTCCGACTGGGGAGGAGATCGTACTGTTCTTTTAAATCTTTATAGATCTTTAATTCGATCTAAACTGGATTATGGATCCATAGTTTATGGATCCGCTAGAAAATCTTATTTGAAATCTTTGGATACTATTCATCACCAAGGTTTACGTCTGGCTCTAGGGGCTTTTCGTACTTCCCCCGTCGAAAGTTTATACGCTGAATCAAATGAACCATCATTGTATATAAGAAGAGAGAAATTGTCTCTTCAATATGTTACTAAATTAGCCGTCAATCCACGTAATTCAGCCTATGATTGTGTTTTTAATCCTAAATATGAAAGATTTTACAACAACAAACCAACGGCTATTAAACCCCTTGGCCTGAGAATACAACCGTTACTTGAAGAGGCCAATATCAATATTAAAAATGTTCAGCATTTTTCTTTTCCATCAAAAGAGCCATGGACGTTAAACCCTCCAAAGATTATTTTAGACCTTCATAAAAATAAAAAAACAGAAGTCGAGTCGCATATTTTTAAGAATGAATTTTTAGAAATCAAATCAAATTATAAACATTACCTGTCAATTTATACAGATGGTTCGAAACAAGATGAGAAAGTTGCTTGTTCTGTTATTAGTCCAAATTTTACTAACAGTATCAGATTACCTGATAATAGCTCCATTTTTACCGCCGAAGCCAAGGCAATAGATATTGCACTTTACCATATCAGAGATCAGTCTGAAAAACAGTTTATCATTTATTCAGATTCTCTTTCTGTATTAAAATCTCTTAAAGATTTACACCATAGAAACCCATTAATTCAGCAAATTCTTAAAAAATATTATTATCTTTCCGCTTCAAAAGAAATTGTATTTTGTTGGCTTCCCAGCCACGTTAATATTCGTGGAAATGAATTAGCAGATTCAGAAGCCAAATCTGCATTATCCTTAGTAATAACCAATTTCAAAATTCCTCACTCCGACTTTAAATCAAACGTCTGCCAATACATCAACAACAAATGTCAGTCTGTTTGGGAAACACAAACTTATAATAAATTAAATGAAATCAAACCAAATTTTAACAGCAAATGCACATTCTCTAATCTCAGCAGAAAAGAACAAACAAAAATCACGAGATGTAGACTTGGACACACTAGAATTACTCATTCTTATATTTTAAACAATGAACAAGCTCCATTCTGCATTCCTTGTAATGAACCTTTCACAGTCAAACATTTTCTTATCACTTGTGCTGAATTTAATCACATTCGCACAAAGTATTTTAATATAAAAACTATAAAGGAACTTTTTGATATGCCAACTCAGAAAATACTCGACTTTCTTAAAGAGATCGGACTTTTTAATAAAATATGATCAGTATTTTTAATCACTTAAAATCATTGATACTTTATCTCTTTAAAATAAATACATCAATCCTAGATATTTTTAAATTTCTCATTAAATAAAATCATCATATAACATAAAACTTATTAGACGCTATATGCCCTTTTAGGGTTGAGCGTCTATAAACAAAATATCCATCCATCCATCCATCCATCCAGTTTTAGATGACCTTCATGGGAGCGATCATTTTCCAATTAAAATTGAAGAAATTACATCGACAAATGAAGACCATCATTCCCGATGGAATTTGAATAAAGCAAACTGGGAGAATTTTATGGAGCTATGTAATGAAAAATTAAATCCTGAAATGTTTAAAACAGCAGATGATATACAAGCTTTTACTGATACATTAATTCATGTAGCCGAAAAATGTATTCCAAAGTCCTCGACACGTTCAAAAAGAAATAGACCTTGGTTTAATAAAGATGTTAAAAATTCAATAAATAAAAGAAAATCTGCCTTACGAAAGTTCAATAGGCAGCCAACGAAAGAAAATCTAATCCATGCCAAACAAATGCGAGCAAAAGCTCGCAAGACAATAAAAATGGCTAAAAGAACATCTTGGCAGCAATACGTCTCCAAACTTAATTCTAGAACTCCAGCAAAGAAAATATGGGACATGATTCGAAAAATTACTGGCAAAAATAAAAATAACAAGCATGTCCATATTAAATCAAATAGAAATATATGCTCAACGACGAAAGATATTGCCAATGCACTAGGAGAGAATTTTCAGAAAAACTCTTCTAGTGCAAATTATTCCGAAACCTTTCAAAACATAAAACAGGAACGAGAGAAAGAGCATCTAAATTTTACGTCTCTAAATCATGAAAAATATAATGTACCATTCACAGCTTCAGAATTATTAGATGCTCTTCATAAATCTCACGATACAGCTGCTGGTCCTGATGTCATTCATTATCAAATTCTTAAACATTTACCCGATAACGCTTTAAAAACTTTATTAAATATTTTAAATGATATTTGGACCACTGGAAAATTTCCAAAAGACTGGGTCCCGTGCTGGTTCCGGGCTAAGAATAGGCCAGACGTACCCTCTGCGTGACGTACGAGCCGTCTAAAAGAGGCTGCCCGTGACCACCCGGGCCCTCGAAATAGGTGGCTGCCTTCCGCTTCTGTGGCAGTTGGGTAAAACCCCTAACATAACAGAGCAACCGTCCGTTCAACCGGTATAATTCTAGACTATAAAATTAAATTTATTGAAATGCATCTTAAATTGGAAAAAACAAATTTCGCGAGATCTATCCTTTTAAACCTTTCCTATCTCATGTTACTAACATGCTTCATTTGTTTGTGTATCATTCTGTGCCCGTGGGTCGCACATGGGACGAAGATTATAACCTCATCTGTATTTAACATATGTGTTTGTCTTATGTTTGTGTCATTTTTCCGAACTCTAGCATTCTCCACATTAAAAAATAAGATGCATTTAATATTGTTAGATAAAAAAAAACTAAACGTTTTTCAAGGTATGAAAGCTACATATCATTTGAAAGCTACATATCATCTAACACAGCTTGTTTGTTTGACTCTCTTTAAAAATGAATCCAAAATGAATCCTTTCTTTAATAAACTGTTTATTTTAAATATGGATCTCCTAATTGTTAAAAATAACCTTTCAATTTCCCAGACGTTTTCGGCCTCCCTTGTCTGTAGGGAATAAAATCTACAGATCACTTTCCTTCTGTAGTGGATAGGGTGTAATCCCCTATTAAAACAGGAACCACCTGTTTGCCGTGGGTGGCGTCTCGTATGGTGGGAGAGGGGAACCTGATGATTGAGGAAAGCCCAGGGATCTCCAGCTTTTCAACACATCATTTTGGCCCTTATTTCAGATAGAAGAGCGGTCTGGGTTAGATCCGGCCTGGATCAATCGGCTCAGTCGTGCCAAGCTCTAGAAGCGCACAACTTGTTCTTAGCTTCTTTCTCTTTTATACGTATCTTGATGGTACAAACCGGGCTTATTTTTCTCACGTTCCTCTAACTTTAAGTGAGTTTCAATGGGCGGCGGCTGAAGGGTCAATTGGTGGGCTTGTATTGGGGCTTTGGCGGAAACCTCTGTGAGTGGAGGCTGTGGATAGGGGGATGAACTCAACTGTTCATAAATTTTTCTATGGAAATTTAGATGAATAGGTGGGAAATCATCTAAGCATGAGGCCGAGCTGAAGACTCTGATCTTGACACCGAGTATAATAGCAATGTAGCTTTGACGTTAGAAATAGGAGATCCATTTCTGTTAAACGTCCCCTTGTATGGCTCCATGGAGGGTGGGGCGCATAGCTATCGAATCAAAAATCTCATCACCATGGCATCTCGAAAACGATTTCTGGCGTTCGACTCTTCGGAGGACGACACGCAACCGACTACTTTTACTTTCAAAGCAAATGAGAACTTCGCTAAATTTTTAGTGATTTCGAGTAAAGAGGACAAACCTATTACTTCACTGTCACCTTTCATTATAGAAAAGCAAATAGAATCAATTATAGGCACTCCAAAAAATGTAAAAAAATTAAAAAATGGAACTCTTTTGGTCGAAACAAACAGAAAATCTCAAACTGATAATCTTTTGAAACTTACAAAATTTTTTAATATTAATGTCACTGTCACGGAACATAAAACTCTCAACAGTTGCAAAGGAATTATCCGTGACAGAATGCTAAAACATGAAACTGAAGAAAATATCACAGAATATCTTAACACACAAGGAGTAACAGCTTGCAAACGTTTTAAAATTAAAAAAGAAGGAAACTTTATAGAAACAAATACACTTTTACTAACTTTCAACACCACAACTTTACCGAAATCACTAAAAATATTTTACCGAATTATACCGGTTGAAGTCTACATACCAAATCCTCTGCGGTGTTTCAACTGTCAGAGGTTTGGACATCATGAAAACGGCTGTCCTGAATTACCTGGATCAGTATGTGAAAAATGTGGTATGGGTGACTTTGATCACTCTACAAATGCTTGTAAAAATGAAGCCAAGTGTGTGAACTGTCACAAAAACCATCAATCAAAATCAAATCAGTGTGAAATTTGGAAAAAAGAGAAAGAAATAATGAAAATTAAAGTTACACAAAAAATTTCTTATTTAGAAGCCAAAAAAATACAAGAAAATCAACCTGAAATCACCTTTGCAAAAGTTGTTCAATCCCTAAACACTAAACCTGAAACCAAAGAAAGTTCTACTCAGTTTAACGAAAAAGATTCTGTCATCAAAGCAAATTCAAAAGTTATTACTCCTACTCTAAAACCTAAACCTAAACCCACATCTACTCATCAGTCTAGACCACCAACAAAATCTCAAAACAGTTCACAAACACAGCCGACTAAAACAAGTGGATCACAACAGAGATCCAGGTCCAGGACAGCTGACCAGAAAGGAAAAAACGGAAAAGAAAAAGATAAAGATAAAGAACCAAATCCTTATAGTAAAGGGGCGTCGGCCGATCTGATCAAGTTGGTCAATCGGTTCGATTCCCTTGAGAACATGGAGTTAGAGACTGACTCCTCCATGTTCTCGCAGTCTCAGAGAAAACAAAAGGATTAAGTTCCTTATTTTCAAATCATCTCTCCATTTATCATGGATAAAAAATCAATTATTCAGTGGAACTGTCGAGGACTAAAAGCAAATTATAACGAAATTTTAATTTTAACAACACTACTTTCTCCGACTGTCTTTTGTCTCCAGGAAACCTTTTTAAAAAATACAGATAATATTAATTTTAAAAATTATAGTTTATATAATCATATCGCAAATGAAAATCAGAAAGCCCCAGGAGGTACATCTATCCTTGTAAAATCAAATGTTCCTCATAGACAGATAGATATAAATAGTAATTTACAAGCTGTCGCTGTAAATGTCACTCTGTCTAAATCCATAACAATTTGTTCTCAAAATCTTCCTCCACACTGTAAATTTTCTAAACACGATTTAGAAAATCTTATAAACCAATTACCTCGTCCTTATTTATTATTAGGTGACTTTAATAGTCACAGCAAACTTTGGGGTTGTCTGGATACAAATGACAAAGGAGAAATAATAGAAAATTTTATTGCAGAAAATGATTTATGTTTATTTAACGATAAACAACCAACTTTTCTTCATTCTCCTACAAGAAATTATTTTGCTTTAGATTTGTCTATATGCTCTCCAAATATTTACTTAGATTTTGATTGGTCAGTTTTAGATGACCTTCATGGGAGCGATCATTTTCCAATTAAAATTGAAGAAATTGAATCGACAAATGAAGACCATCATTCCCGATGGAATTTGAATAAAGCAAACTGGGAGAATTTTATGGAGCTATGTAATGAAAAATTAAATCCCGAAATGTTTAAAACAGCAGATGATATACAAGCTTTTACTGATACATTAATTCATGTAGCCGAAAAATGTATTCCAAAGTCCTCGACACGTTCAAAAAGAAATAGACCTTGGTTTAATAAAGATGTTAAAAATTCAATAAATAAAAGAAAATCTGCCTTACGAAAGTTCAATAGGCAGCCAACAAAAGAAAATCTAATCCATGCCAAACAAATGCGAGCAAAAGCTCGCAAGACAATAAAAACGGCTAAAAGAACATCTTGGCAGCAATACGTCTCCAAACTTAATTCTAGAACTCCAGCAAAGAAAATATGGGACATGATTAGAAAAATTACTGGCAAAAATAAAAATAACAAGCATGTCCATATTCAATCAAATGGAAAAATATGCTCAACGACTAAAGATATTTCCAATGCACTAGGAGAGAATTTTCAGAAAAACTCTTCTAGTGCAAATTATTCCGAAACCTTTCAAAACATAAAACAGGAACAAGAGAAAGAGCATCTAAATTTTACGTCACTAAATCATGAAAAATATAATGTACCATTCACAGCTTCAGAATTATTAGATGCTCTTAATAAATCTCACGATACAGCTGCTGGTCCTGATGACATCCATTATCAAATTCTTAAACATTTACCCGATAACGCTTTAAAAACTTTATTAAATATTTTAAATGATATTTGGATCACTGGAAAATTTCCAAAAGACTGGAGTAAAGCAACGATTATACCTATACCAAAACCAAATAAAGATCATACTGAAGCTACTAACTATAGACCTATTGCTTTGACAAGTTGTTTGTGTAAAATAATGGAGAGAATGATTAATGTTAGACTGGTTTGGTTCTTAGAATCAAACCAGCTTATAACAAAATATCAAGCTGGATTCAGAAAAAATAACTGTACAAACGATCATTTGATTCGTTTGGAATCCTTTATTCGTGATGCCTTTGTTAAAAAAGAACATGTCGTAGCTGTATTTTTTGATCTTGAAAAAGCTTACGATACTACATGGAAACATGGCATCATGAAAGATTTACATAAATTAGGCCTTAAAGGCCGATTACCACTTTTTATTCAAAATTTTTTATCAGATCGAACATTTAATGTTCGAATAGGTAATACGTTATCGGACATATTTAAACAAGAACAAGGTGTACCACAGGGAAGCATTTTATCACCTACCTTGTTTGGCATTAAAATTAACGATATTGTTAAATGTGTGAAAGACCTTGATTGTTCACTTTTTGTTGACGATTTTGGAATATTTATTAGATCGAAAAATATGGAAATCATTGAATTCAAACTACAACGATGTTTAAACAATATAGAAGATTGGGCAACAGAAAATGGTTTCAAATTTTCAAAAACAAAAACTCAATGCGTTCATTTTTGTCAGATACGTCAGCTACATTTAGATCCTCATCTTACCATATACGGTAGTCCAATTCCAGTCGTCAGTGAAGCAAAATTCCTGGGTCTTTTGTTCGATAACAAATTATCTTTTATACCACACATCAAAGCTTTAAAAGCTAAATGTCTTAAAGCACTTGATATTCTTAAAGTTCTCTCCAGTTCCGACTGGGGAGGAGATCGTACAGTTCTTTTAAATCTTTATAGATCTTTAATTCGATCTAAACTGGATTATGGATCCATAGTTTATGGATCCGCTAGAAAATCTTATTTGAAATCTTTGGATACTATTCATCACCAAGGTTTACGTCTGGCTCTAGGGGCTTTTCGTACTTTCCCCGTCGAAAGTTTATACGCTGAATCGAATGAACCATCATTGTTTATAAGAAGAGAGAAATTGTCTCTACAATATGTTACTAAATTAGCCGCCAATCCACGTAATTCAGCCTATGATTGTGTTTTTAATCCTAAATATGAAAGATTTTACAACAACAAACCAACGGCTATTAAACTCCTTGGCCTGAGAATACAACCGTTACTTGAAGAGGCCAATATCAATATTAAAAATGTTCAGCATTTTTCTTTTCCATCAAAAGAGCCATGGACGTTAAACCCTCCAAAGATTATTTTAGACCTTCATAAAAATAAAAAAACAGAAGTCGAGTCGCATATTTTTAAGAATGAATTTTTAGAAATCAAATCAAATTATAAACATTACCTGTCAATTTATACAGATGGTTCGAAACAAGATGAGAAAGTTGCTTGTTCTGTTATTAGTCCAAATTTTACTGACAGTATCAGATTACCTGATAATAGCTCCATATTTACCGCCGAAGCCAAGGCAATTGATATTGCACTTTACCATATCAGAGATCAGTCTGAAAAACAGTTTATCATCTATTCAGATTCTCTTTCTGTATTAAAATCTCTTAAAGATTTACACCATAGAAACCCATTAATACAGCAAATTCTTAAAAAATATTATTATCTTTCCGCTTCAAAAGAAATTGTATTTTGTTGGCTTCCCAGCCACGTTAATATTCGTGGAAATGAATTAGCAGATTCAGAAGCCAAATCTGCATTATCCTTAGTAATAACCAATTTCAAAATTCCTCACTCCGACTTTAAATCAAACGTCTGTCAATACATCAACAACAAATGTCAGTCTGTTTGGGAAACACAAACTTATAATAAATTAAATGAAATCAAACCAAATTTTAACAGCAAATGCACATTCTCTAATTACAGCAGAAAAGAACAAACAAAAATCACCAGATGTAGAATTGGACACACTAGAATTACTCATTCTTACATATTAAAAAATGAACAAGCTCCATTCTGCATTCCTTGTAATGAACCTTTCACAGTCAAACATTTTCTTATCACTTGTGCTGAATTTAATCACATTCGCACAAAGTATTTTAATATAAAAACTATAAAGGAACTTTTTGATATGCCAACTCAGAAAATACTCGACTTTCTTAAAGAGATCGGACTTTTTAATAAAATATGATCAGTATTTTTAATCACTTAAAATCATTGATACTTTATCTCTTTAAAATAAATACATCAATCCTAGATATTTTTAAATTTCTCATTAAATAAAATCATCATATAACATAAAACTTATTAGACGCTATATGCCCTTTTAGGGTTGAGCGTCTATAAACAAAATATCCATCCATCCATCATCTCACCATATACGGTAGTCCAATTCCAGTCGTCAGTGAAGCAAAATTCCTGGGTCTTTTGTTCGATAACAAATTATCTTTTATACCACACATCAAAGCTTTAAAAGCTAAATGTCTTAAAGCACTTGATATTCTTAAAGTTCTCTCCAGTTCCGACTGGGTAGGAGATCGTACTGTTCTTTTAAATCTTTATAGATCTTTAATTAGATCTAAATTGGATTATGGATCCATAGTTTATGGATCCGCTAAAAAATCTTATTTGAAATCTTTGGATACTATTCATCACCAAGGTTTACGTCTGGCTCTAGGGGCTTTTCGTACTTCCCCCGTCGAAAATTTATACGCTGAATCAAATGAACCATCATTGTTTATAAGGAGAGAGAAATTGTCTCTTCAATATGTTACTAAATTAGCCGCCAATCCACGTAATTCAGCCTATGATTGTGTTTTTAATCCTAAATATGAAAGATTTTACAACAACAAACCAACGGCTATTAAACCCCTTGGCCTGAGAATACAATCGTTTCTTGAAGAGGCCAATATCAATATTAAAAATGTTCAGCATTTTTCTTTTCCATCAAAAGAGCCATGGACGTTAAACCCTCCAAAGATTATTTTAGACCTTCATAAAAATAAAAAAACAGAAGTCGAGTCGCATATTTTTAAGAATGAATTTTTAGAAATCAAATCAAATTATAAACATTACCTGTCAATTTATACAGATGGTTCGAAACAAGATGAGAAAGTTGCTTGTTCTGTTATTAGTCCAAATTTTACTGACAGTATCAGATTACCTGATAATAGCTCCATTTTTACCGCCGAAGCCAAGGCAATTGATATTGCACTTTACCATATCAGAGATCAGTCTGAAAAACAGTTTATCATTTATTCAGATTCTCTTTCTGTATTAAAATCTCTTAAAGATTTACACCATAGAAACCCGTTAATACAGCAAATTCTTAAAAAATATTATTATCTTTCCGCTTCAAAAGAAATTGTATTTTGTTGGCTTCCCAGCCACGTTAATATTCGTGGAAATGAATTAGCAGATTCAGAAGCCAAATCTGCATTATCCTTAGTAATAACCAATTTCAAAATTCCTCACTCCGACTTTAAATCAAACGTCTGTCAATACATCAACAACAAATGTCAGTCTGTTTGGGAAACACAAACTTATAATAAATTAAATGAAATCAAACCAAATTTTAACAGCAAATGCACATTCTCTAATTACAGCAGAAAAGAACAAACAAAAATCACCAGATGTAGAATTGGACACACTAGAATTACTCATTCTTACATATTAAAAAATGAACAAGCTCCATTCTGCATTCCTTGTAATGAACCTTTCACAGTCAAACATTTTCTTATCACTTGTGCTGAATTTAATCACATTCGCACAAAGTATTTTAATATAAAAACTATAAAGGAATTTTTTGATATGCCAACTCAGAAAATACTCGACTTTCTTAAAGAGATCGGACTTTTTAATAAAATATGATCAGTATTTTTAATCACTTAAAATCATTGATACTTTATCTCTTTAAAATAAACACATCAATCCTAGATATTTTTAAATTTCTCATTAAATAAAATCATCATATAACATAAAACTTATTAGACGCTATATGCCCTTTTAGGGTTGAGCGTCTATAAACAAAATATCCATCCATCCATCCTCATCTCACCATATACGGTAGTCCCATTCCAGTCGTCAGTGAAGCAAAATTCCTGGGTCTTTTGTTCGATAACAAATTATCTTTTATACCACACATCAAAGCTTTAAAAGCTAAATGTTTAAAAGCTCTTGATATTCTTAAAGTTCTCTCCAGTTCCGACTGGGGAGGAGATCGTACTGTTCTTTTAAATCTTTATAGATCTTTAATTAGATCTAAATTGGATTATGGATCCATAGTTTATGGATCCGCTAGAAAATCTTATTTCAAATCTTTGGATACTATTCATCACCAAGGTTTACGTCTGGCTCTAGGGGCTTTTCGTACTTCCCCCGTCGAAAGTTTATACGCTGAATCAAATGAACCATCATTGTATATAAGAAGAGAGAAATTGTCTCTTCAATATGTTACTAAATTAGCCGCCAATCCACGTAATTCAGCCTATGATTGTGTTTTTAATCCTAAATATGAAAGATTTTACAACAACAAACCAACGGCTATTAAACCCCTTGGCCTGAGAATACAACCGTTACTTGAAGAGGCCAATATCAATATTAAAAATGTTCAGCATTTTTCTTTTCCATCAAAAGAGCCATGGACGTTAAACCCTCCAAAGATTATTTTAGACCTTCATAAAAATAAAAAAACAGAAGTCGAGTCGCATATTTTTAAGAATGAATTTTTAGAAATCAAATCAAATTATAAACATTACCTGTCAATTTATACAGATGGTTCGAAACAAGATGAGAAAGTTGCTTGTTCTGTTATTAGTCCAAATTTTACTGACAGTATCAGATTACCTGATAATAGCTCCATTTTTACCGCCGAAGCCAAGGCAATTGATATTGCACTTTACCATATCAGAGATCAGTCTGAAAAACAGTTTATCATTTATTCAGATTCTCTTTCTGTATTAAAATCCCTTAAAGATTTACACCATAGGAACCCATTAATTCAGCAAATTCTTAAAAAATATTATTATCTTTCCGCTTCAAAAGAAATTGTATTTTGTTGGCTTCCCAGCAACGTTAATATTCGTGGAAATGAATTAGCAGATTCAGAAGCCAAATCTGCATTATCCTTAGTAATAACCAATTTCAAAATTCCTCACTCCGACTTTAAATCAAACGTCTGTCAATACATCAACAACAAATGTCAGTCTGTTTGGGAAACACAAACTTATAATAAATTAAATGAAATCAAACCAAATTTTAACAGCAAATGCACATTCTCTAATCTCAGCAGAAAAGAACAAAGAAAAATCACGAGATGTAGACTTGGACACACTAGAATTACTCATTCTTACATATTAAAAAATGAACAAGCTCCATTCTGCATTCCTTGTAATGAACCTTTCACAGTCAAACATTTTCTTATCACTTGTGCTGAATTTAATCACATTCGCACAAAGTATTTTAATATAAAAACTATAAAGGAACTTTTTGATATGCCAACTCAGAAAATACTCGACTTTCTTAAAGAGATCGGACTTTTTAATAAAATATGATCAGTATTTTTAATCACTTAAAATCATTGATACTTTATCTCTTTAAAATAAACACATCAATCCTAGATATTTTTAAATTTTTCATTAAATAAAATTATCATATAACATTAAACTTATTAGACGCTATATGCCCTTTTAGGGTTGAGCGTCTATAAACAAAATATCCATCCATCCATCAAACTACAACGATGTTTAAACAATATAGAAGATTGGGCAACAGAAAATGGTTTCAAATTTTCAAAAACAAAAACTCAATGCGTTTATTTTTGTCAGATACGTCAGCTACATTTAGATCCTCATCTCACCATATACGGTAGTCCAATTCCAGTCGTCAGTGAAGCAAAATTCCTGGGTCTTTTGTTCGATAACAAATTATCTTTTATACCACACATCAAAGCTTTAAAAGCTAAATGTCTTAAAGCACTTGATATTCTTAAAGTTCTCTCCAGTTCCGACTGGGGAGGAGATCGTACTGTTCTTTTAAATCTTTATAGATCTTTAATTCGATCTAAACTGGATTATGGATCCATAGTTTATGGATCCACTAGAAAATCTTATTTGAAATCTTTGGATACTATTCATCACCAAGGTTTACGTCTGGCTCTAGGGGCTTTTCGTACTTCCCCCGTCGAAAGTTTATACGCTGAATCAAATGAACCATCATTGTATATAAGAAGAGAGAAATTGTCTCTTCAATATGTTACTAAATTAGCCGCCAATCCACGTAATTCAGCCTATGATTGTGTTTTTAATCCTAAATATGAAAGATTTTACAACAACAAACCAACGGCTATTAAACCCCTTGGCCTGAGAATACAACCGTTACTTGAAGAGGCCAATATCAATATTAAAAATGTTCAGCATTTTTCTTTTCCATCAAAAGAGCCATGGACGTTAAACCCTCCAAAGATTATTTTAGACCTTCATAAAAATAAAAAAACAGAAGTCGAGTCGCATATTTTTAAGAATGAATTTTTAGAAATCAAATCAAATTATAAACATTACCTGTCAATTTATACAGATGGTTCAAAACAAGATGAGAAAGTTGCTTGTTCTGTTATTAGTCCAAATTTTACTGACAGTATCAGATTACCTGATAATAGCTCCATTTTTACCGCCGAAGCCAAGGCAATTGATATTGCACTTTACCATATCAGAGATCAGTCTGAAAAACAGTTTATCATTTATTCAGATTCTCTTTCTGTATTAAAATCTCTTAAAGATTTACACCATAGAAACCCGTTAATACAGCAAATTCTTAAAAAATATTATTATCTTTCCGCTTCAAAAGAAATTGTATTTTGTTGGCTTCCCAGCCACGTTAATATTCGTGGAAATGAATTAGCAGATTCAGAAGCCAAATCTGCATTATCCTTAGTAATAACCAATTTCAAAATTCCTCACTCTGACTTTAAATCAAACGTCTGTCAATACATCAACAACAAATGTCAGTCTGTTTGGGAAACACAAACTTATAATAAATTAAATGAAATCAAACCAAATTTTAACAGCAAATGCACATTCTCTAATCTCGGCAGAAAAGAACAAACAAAAATCACGAGATGTAGACTTGGACATACTAGAATTACTCATTCTTATATTTTAAATAATGAACAAGCTCCATTCTGCATTCCTTGTAATGAACCTTTCACAGTCAAACATTTTCTTATCACTTGTGCTGAATTTAATCACATTCGCACAAAGTATTTTAATATAAAAACTATAAAGGAACTTTTTGATATGCCAACTCAGAAAATACTCGACTTTCTTAAAGAGATCGGACTTTTTAATAAAATATGATCAGTATTTTTAATCACTTAAAATCATTGATACTTTATCTCTTTAAAATAAACACATCAATCCTAGATATTTTTAAATTTCTCATTAAATAAAATAATCATATAACATAAAACTTATTAGACGCTATATGCCCTTTTAGGGTTGAGCGTCTATAAACAAAATATCCATCCATCCATCCGACCTGGATCAATCGGCTCAGTCGTGCCAACCTCTAGAAGCGCACAACTTGTTCTTAGCTTCTTTCTCTCTTTCATACGTATCTTTATGGTACCAACCGGGCTTATTTTTCTCATGTTCCTCTGACTTTAAGTGAGTTTCAATGGGCGGCGGCTGAAGGGTCAATTGGTGGGCTTGTATTGGGGCTTTGGCGGAAACCTCTGTGAGTGAAGGCTGTGGATAGGGGGATGAACTCAACTGTTCATAAAATTTTCTATGGAAATTTAGATGAATAGGTGGGAAATCATCTAAGCATGAGGCCGAGCTGAAGACTCTGATCTTGACACCGAGTATAATAGCAATGTAGCCTTGACGTTAGAAATAGGAGATCCATTTCTGTTAAACGTCCCCTTGTAGGGCTCCATGGAGGGTGGGGCGCATAGCTATCGAATCAAAAATTTCATCACCATGGCCTCTCGAAAACGATTTCTGGCGTTCGACTCTTCGGAGGACGACACGCAACCGACTACTTTTACTTTCAAAGCAAATGAGAACTTCGCTAAATTTTTAGTGATTTCGAGTAAGGAAGACAAACCAATTACTTCACTGTCTCCATTCATCATAGAAAAACAAATTGAATCTTTAATAGGCACTCCAAAAAATGTTAAAAAATTAAAAAATGGAACT
Organism: Anodontia alba; assembly: GCA_964016985.1. Classification (NCBI taxonomy): domain Eukaryota; kingdom Metazoa; phylum Mollusca; class Bivalvia; order Lucinida; family Lucinidae; genus Anodontia; species Anodontia alba. Next base: position 53,765,035 of record OZ024823.1, on the reverse strand, counting down.
CTTTTGGTCGAAACAAACAGAAAATCACAAACTGATAATCTCTTGAATATTACAAAGTTTTTAATAATAATGTCACTGTCACGGAACATAAAACTCTCAACACTTGCAAAGGTATTATCCGTGACAGAATGCTAAAACATGAAACTGAAGAAAATATCACAGAATATCTTAACACACAAGGAGTAACAGCTTGCAAACGTTTTAAAATTAAAAAAGATGGAAACTTTATAGAAACAAATACACTTTTACTCACTTTCAACACCACAACTTTACCGAAATCACTAAGAATTTTTTACCGAATTATACCGGTTGAAGTCTACATTCCAAATCCTCTGCGGTGTTTGAACTGCCAGAGGTTTGGACATCATGAAAACGGCTGTCCGGAAGCACCTGGATCAATATGTGAAAAATGTGGTATGGGTGAATTTGATCACCCTACAAATGCTTGTAAAAATGAAGCCAAGTGTGTGAACTGTCACAAAAACCATCAATCAAAATCAAATCAGTGTGAAATTTGGAAAAAAGAGAAAGAAATAATGAAAATTAAATTTTCACAAAAAATTACTTATTTGGAAGCCCAAAAAATACAAGAAAATCAACCTGAAATCACCTTTGCAAAAGTTGTTCAATCCCTAAACACTAAACCTGAAACCAAAGAAAGTTCTACCCAGTTTAACGAAAAAGATTCTGTCATCAAAGCAAATTCAAAAGTTATTACTCCTACTCTAAAACCTAAACCTAAACCCACATCTACTCATCAGTCTAGACCACCAACAAAATCTCAAAACAGTTCACAAACACAGCCGACTAAAACAAGTGGATCACAACAGAGATCCAGGTCCAGGACAGCTGACCAGAAAGGAAAAAATGGAAAAGAAAAAGATAAAGAACCAAATCCATATAGTAAAGGGGCGTCGGCCGATCCGATCAAGTTGGTCAATCGGTTCGATTCCCTTGAGAACATGGAGTTAGAGACTGACTCCTCCATGTTCTCGCAGTCTCAGAGAAAACAAAAGGATTAAGTTCCTTATTTTCAAATCATCTCTCCATTTAGCATGGATAAAAAATCAATTATTCAGTGGAACTGTCGAGGACTAAAAGCAAATTATAACGAAATTTTAATTTTAACAACACTACTTTCTCCGACTGTCTTTTGTCTCCAGGAAACCTTTTTAAAAAATACAGATAATATTAATTTTAAAAATTATAGTTTATATAATCATATCGCAACTGAAAATCAGAAAGCCTCAGGAGGTTCATCTATCCTTGTAAAATCAAATGTTCCTCATAGACAGATAGATATAAATAGTAATTTACAAGCTGTTGCTGTAAATGTCACTCTGTCTAAATCCATAACAATTTGTTCTCTATATCTTCCTCCACACTGTAAATTTTCTAAACACGATTTAGAAAATCTTATAAACCAGTTACCTCGTCCTTATTTATTATTAGGTGACTTTAATAGTCACAGCAAACTATGGGGTTGTCTGGATACAAATGACAAAGGAGAAATAATAGAAAATTTTATTGCAGAAAATGATTTATGTTTATTTAACGATAAACAACCAACTTATCTTCATTCTCCTACAAGAAATTATTTTGCTTTAGATTTGTCTATATGCTCTCCAAATATTTACTTAGATTTTGATTGGTCAGTTTTAGATGACCTTCATGGGAGCGATCATTTTCCAATTAAAATTGAAGAAATTACGTCGACAAATGAAGACCATCATTCCCGATGGAATTTGAATAAAGCAAACTGGGAGAATTTTATGGAGCTATGTAATGAAAAATTAAATCCTGAAATGTTTAAAACAGCAGATGATATACAAGCTTTTACTGATACATTAATTCATGTAGCCGAAAAATGTATTCCAAAGTCCTCGACACGTTCAAAAAGAAATAGACCTTGGTTTAATAAGGATGATAAAAATTCAATAAATAAAAGAAAATCTGCCTTACGAAAGTTCAATAGGCAGCCAACAAAAGAACATCTAATCCATGCCAAACAAATGCGAGCAAAAGCTCGCAAGACAATAAAAACGGCTAAAAGAACATCTTGGCAGCAATACGTCTCCAAACTTAATTCTAGAACTCCAGCAAAGAAGATATGGGACATGTTTCGAAAAATTACTGGCAAAAATAAAAATAACAAGCATGTCCATATTAAATCAAATGGAAATATATGCTCAACGACTAAAGATATTTCCAATGCACTAGGAGAGAATTTTCAGAAAAACTCTTCTAGTGCAAATTATTCCGAAACCTTTCAAAACATAAAACAGGAACGAGAGAAAGAGCATCTAAATTTTATGTCACTAAATCATGAAAAATATAATGTACCCTTCACAGCTTCAGAATTATTAGATGCTCTTCATAAATCTCATGATACAGCTGCTGGTCCTGATGACATTCATTATCAAATTCTTAAACATTTACCCGATAACGCTTTAAAAACTTTATTAAATATTTTAAATGATATTTGGATCACTGGAAAATTTCCAAAAGACTGGAGTAAAGCAACGATTATACCTATACCAAAACCAAATAAAGATCATACTGAAGCTACTAACTACAGACCTATTGCTTTGACAAGTTGTTTATGTAAAACAATGGAGAGAATATTTAATGATAGACTGGTTTGGTTCTTGGAATCAAACCAGCTTATAACAAAATATCAAGCTGGATTCAGAAAAAATAATTGTACAAACGATCATTTGATTCGTTTGGAATCTTTTATTCGTGATGCCTTTGTTAAAAAAGAACATGTCGTAGCTGTATTTTTTGACTTAGAAAAAGCTTACGATACTACATGGAAACATGGCATCATGAAAGATTTACATAAATTAGGCCTTAAAGGCCGATTACCACTTTTTATTCAAAAAATTTTATCAGATCGAACATTTAATGTTCGCATAGGTAATACGTTATCGGACATATTTAAACAAGAACAAGGTGTACCACAGGGAAGCATTTTATCACCTACCTTGTTTGGCATTAAAATTAACGATATTGTTAAATGTGTGAAAGACCTTGATTGTTCACTTTTTGTTGACGATTTTGGAATATTTATTAGATCGAAAAATATGGAAACCATTGAATTCAAACTACAACGATGTTTAAATAATATAGAAAATTGGGCAACAGAAAATGGTTTCAAATTTTCAAAAACAAAAACTCAATGCGTTCATTTTTGTCAGATATGTCAGCTACATTTAGATCCTCATCTCACCATATACGGTAGTCCCATTCCAGTCGTCAGTGAAGGAAAATTTCTGGGTCTTTTGTTCGATAACAAATTATCTTTTATACCACACATCAAAGCTTTAAAAGCTAAATGTTTAAAAGCTCTTGATATTCTTAAAGTTCTCTCCAGTTCCGACTGGGGAGGAGATCGTACTGTTCTTTTAAATCTCTATAGATCTTTAATTAGATCTAAATTGGATTATGGATCCATAGTTTATGGATCCGCAAGAAAATCTTATTTGAAGTCTTTGGATACTATTCATCACCAAGGTTTACGTCTGGCTCTAGGGGCTTTTCGTACTTCCCCCATCGAAAGTTTATACGCTGAATCAAATGAACCATCACTACATATAAGAAGGGAAAAATTATCTTTTCAATATGTTACTAAATTAGCTGCCAATCCACAAAATTCAGCCTATGATTGTGTTTTTAATCCTAAATATGAAAGATTTTACAATAATAAACAAACGGCTATTAAACCCCTTGGCCTGAGAATACAACCGTTACTTGAAGAGGCCAATATTAATATTAAAAATGTTCAGCATTTTTCTTTTCCATCAAAAGAGCCATGGACGTTAAACCCTCCAAAGATTATATTAGACCTTCATAAAAATAAAAAAAACAGAAGTCGAGTCGCATATTTTTAAAAATGAATTTTTAGAAATCAAATCAAATTATAAACATTATCTGTCAATTTATACAGACGGTTCGAAACAAGATGAGAAAGTTGCTTGTTCTGTTATTAGTCCAAATTTTACTGACAGTATCAGATTACCTGATAATAGCTCCATTTTTACCGCCGAAGCCAAGGCAATTGATATTGCACTTTACCATATCAGAGATCAGTCTGAAAAACAGTTCATCATTTATTCAGATTCTCTTTCTGTATTAAAATCTCTTAAAGATTTACACCATAGAAACCCATTAGTTCAGCAAATTCTTAAAACATATTATTACCTTTCAGTTTCAAAAGAAATTGTATTTTGTTGGCTTCCCAGCCACGTTAATATTCGTGGAAATGAATTAGCCGATATAGAAGCCAAATCTGCACTATCCTTAGTGATAACAAATTTTAAAATTCTTCACTCCGACTGTAAATCGAACATCCGTCTATACATTAACAATAAATGTCAGTCTGTTTGGGAAACACAAACTAAAAATAAACTAAATGAACTAAAACCAAACTTTAACAGCAAATGCACATTCTCTAATTACAGCAGAAAAGAACAAACAAAAATCACGAGATGTAGAATTGGACACACTAGAATTACTCATTCTTACATATTAAAAAATGAACAAGCTCCATTCTGCATTCCTTGTAACGAGCCTTTTACGGTCAAACATTTTCTTGTCACTTGTGCAGAATTTAATTATATTCGCACAAAGTATTTTAATGTAAAAAATATAAAGGAACTTTTTAATGATATGCCAACCCAGAAAATACTCGACTTTCTAAAAGAGATCGGACTTTTTAATAAAATATGATCTGTATTTTTAGTAATTTACAATCATTGATACTTTATCTTTTTAAAAATGAACACATCAATCCTAGATATTTTTAATTTCTCATTAAATAAAATCATCATATAATATACAACTTATTAGACGGTATATGCCCTTTTAGGGTTGAGCGTCTATAAACAAAATATCCATCCATCCTTATCTTACAATATACGGTAGTCCTATTCCAGTCGTCAGTGAAGCAAAATTCCTAGGTCTTTTTTTTTCGATAACAAATTATCTTTTATACCACACATCAAAGCTTTAAAAGCTAAATGTCTTAAAGCACTTGATATTCTTAAAGTTCTCTCCAGTTCCGACTGGGGAGGAGATCGTACTATTCTTTTAAATCTTTATAGATCTTTAATTCGATCTAAACTGGATTATGGATCCATAGTTTATGGATCCGCTAGAAAATCTTATTTGAAATCTTTGGATACTATTCATCACCAAGGTTTACGTCTGGCTCTAGGGGCTTTTCGTACTTCCCCCGTCGAAAGTTTATACGCTGAATCAAATGAACCATCATTGTATATAAAAAGAGAGAAATTGTCTCTTCAATATGTTACTAAACCAGCCGCCAATCCACATAATTCAGCTTATGATTGTCTTTTTAATCCTAAATATGAAAGATTTTACAACAACAAACCAACGGCTATTAAACCCCTTGGCCTGAGAATACAACCGTTACTTGAAGAGGCCAATATTAATATTAAAACTGTTCAGCCCTTTTCTTTTCCATCAAAAGAGCGATGGACGTTAAACCCTCCAAAGATTATTTTTGACCTTCATAAAAATAAAAAAAACAGAAGTCGAGTCGCATATTTTTAAAAATGAATTTTTAGAAATCAAATCAAATTATAAACATTATCTGTCAATTTATACAGACGGTTCGAAACAAGATGAGAAAGTTGCTTGTTCTGTTATTAGTCCAAATTTTACTGACAGTACCAGATTACCTGATAATAGCTCCATTTTTACCGCCGAAGCCAAGGCAATTGATATTGCACTTTACCATACCAGAGATCAGTCTGAAAAACAGTTCATCATTTATTCAGATTCTCTTTCTGTATTAAAATCTCTTAAAGATTTACACCATAGAAACCCATTAGTTCAGCAAATTCTTAAAAAATATTATTACTTTTCAAATTCAAAAGAAATTGTATTTTGTTGGCTTCCCAGCCACGTTAATATTCGTGGAAATGAATTAGCCAATTTAGAAGCCAAATCTGCACTATCCTTAGTGATAACCAATTTTAGAATTCCTCACTCCGACTTTAAATCGAACATCCGTCTATACATTAACAATAAATGTCAGTCTGTTTGGGAAACACAAACTCAAAATAAACTAAATGAAATAAAACCAAATTTTAACAGCAAACGCACATTCTCTAATTACAGCAGAAAAGAACAAACAAAAATCACGAGATGTAGAATAGGACATACTAGAATTACTCATTCTTACATGCCCCGTGCTGGTTCCGGGCTTAGAATAGGCCAGACGTACCCTCTGCGTGACGTACGAGCCGTCTAAAAGAGGCCGCCCGTGACCACCCGGGCCCTCGAAATAGGTGGCTGCCTTCCGCTTCTGTGGCAGTTGGGTAAAACCCCTAACATAACAGAGCAACCGTCCGTTCAACCGGTATAATTCCAGAATATAAAATTCATTTATTGAAATGCATCTTAAATTGGAAAAAAACAAATTTCGCGAGATCTATCCTTTTAAACCTTTCCTATCTCATGTTACTAACATGCTTCATTTGTTTGTGTATCATTCTGTGCCCGTGGGTCACACATGGGACGAAGATTATAACCTCATCTGTATTTAACATATGTGTTTGTTTTGTGTTTGTGTCATTTTTCCGAACTCTAGCATTCTCCACATTAAAAAGTAAGATGCCTTTAATATTGTTAGATAAAAAACTAAAAGTTTTTCAAGGTATGAAAGCTACATATCATTAGAAATCTACATATCATCTAACACAGCTTGTTTGTTTGACTCTTAAAAAATGAATCCAAAATGAATCCTTCTTTCTATAATAAACTGTTTATTTTAAATATGGATCTCCTAATTTATGTTAAAAATAACCTTTCAATTTCCCAGACGTTTTCGGCCTCCCTTGTCTGTAGGGAATAAAATCTACAGACCACTTTCCTTCTGTAGTGGATAGGGTGTAATCCCCTATTAAAACAGGAACCACCTGTTTGTCGTGGGTGGCGTCTCGTATGCTGGGAGAGGGGAACCTGATGATTGAGGAAAGTCCAGGGATCTCCAGCTTTTCAACACATCATTTTGGCCCTTATTTCAGATAGAAGAGCGGTCTGGGTTAGATCCGGCCTGGATCAATCGGTTCAGTCGTGCCAAGCTCTAGAAGCGCACAACTTGTTCTTAGCTTCTTTCTCTCTTTCATACGTATCTTTATGGTACCAAACCGGGCTTATTTTTCTCATGTTCCTCTAACTTTAAGTGAGTTTCAATGGGCGGCGGCTGAAGGGTCAATTGGTGGGCTTGTATTGGGGCTTTGGCGGAAACCTCTGTGAGTGGAGGCTGTGGATAGGGGGATGAACTCAACTGTTCATAAATTTTTCTATGGAAATTTAGATGAATAGGTGGGAAATCATCTAAGCATGAGGCCGAGCTGAAGACTCTGATCTTGACACCGAGTATAATAGCAATGTAGCCTTGACGTTAGAAATAGGAGATCCATTTCTGTTAAACGTCCCCTTGTAGGGCTCCATGTAGGGAGGGGCGCATAGCTATCGAATCAAAAATTTCATCACCATGGCCTCTCGAAAACGATTTCTGGCGTTCGACTCTTCGGAGGACGACACGCAACCGACTACATTTAGATTCAAAGCTAATGAGAACTTCGCTAAATGTTTAGTTATTTCGAGTAAGGAAGACAAACCAATTACTTCACTGTCTCCTTTTATCATAGAAAAGCAAATAGAATCTATTATAGGCACTCCAAAAAATGTAAAAATTTAAAAAATGGAACTCTTTTGGTCGAAACAAACAGAAAATCTCAAACTGATAATCTTTTGAAGCTTATAAAATGTTTTAATATTAATGTTACTGTCACGGAACATAAAACTCTCAACAGTTGCAAAGGTATTATCCGTGACAGAATGCTAAAACATGAAACTGAAGAAAATATCACAGAATATCTTAACACACAAGGAGTAACAGCTTGCAAACGTTTTAAAATTAAAAAAGATGGAAACTTTATAGAAACAAATACACTTTTACTAACTTTCAACACCACAACTTTACCGAAACACTAAAAATCTTTTACCGAATTATACCGGTTGAAGTCTACATTCCAAATCCTCTGCGGTGTTTCAACTGTCAGAGGTTTGGACATCATGAAAACGGCTGTCCTGAATTACCTGGATCAGTATGTGAAAAATGTTGTATGGGTGAATTTGATCACCATACAAAATGCTTGTAAAAATGAAGCCAAGTGTGTGAACTGTCACAAAAACCATCAATCAAAATCAAATCAGTGTGAAATTTGGAAAGAAGAGAAAGAAATCATGAAAATTAAAGTTACACAAAAAATTACTTCTTTGGAAGCCAAAAAAATACAAGAAAATCAACCTGAAATCACCTTTGCAAAAGTTGTTCAATCCCTAAACACTAAACCTGAAACCAAAGAAAGTTCTACCCAGTTTAACGAAAAAGATTCTGTCATCAAAGCAAATTCAAAAGTTATTACTCCTACTCTAAAACCTAAACCTAAACCCACATCTACTCATCAGTCTAGACCACCAACAAAATCTCAAAACAGTTCACAAACACAGCCGACTAAAACAAGTGGATCACAACAGAGATCCAGGTCCAGGACAGCTGACCAGAAAGGAAAAAATGGAAAAGAAAAAGACAAAGATAAAGAACCAAATCCATATAGTAAAGGGGCGTCGGCCGATCCGATCAAGTTGGTCAATCGGTTCGATTTCCTTGAGAACATGGAGTTAGAGATTGACTCCTCCATGTTCTCGCAGTCTCAGAGAAAACAAAAGGATTAAGTTCCTTATTTTCAAATCATCTCTCCATTTATCATGGATAAAAAGTCAATTATTCAGTGGAACTGTCGAGGACTAAAAGCAAATTATAACGAAATTTTAATTTTAACAACACTACTTTCTCCAACTGTCTTTTGTCTCCAGGAAACCTTTTTAAAAAATACAGATAATATTAATTTTAAAAATTATAGTTTATATAATCATATCGCAACTGAAAATCAGTAAGCCTCAGGAGGTTAATCTATCCTTGTAAAATCAAATGTTCCTCATAGACAGATAGATATAAATAGTAATTTACAAGCTGTTGCTGTAAATGTCACTCTGTCTAAATCCATAACAATTTGTTCTCTATATCTTCCTCCACACTGTAAATTTTCTAAACACGATTTAGAAAATCTTATAAACCAGTTACTTCGTCCTTATTTATTATTAGGTGACTTTAATAGTCACAGCAAACTATGGGGTTGTCTGGATACAAATGACAAAGGAGAAATAATAGAAAAATTTATTGCAGAAAATGATTTATGTTTATTTAACGATAAACAACCAACTTATCTTCATTCTCCTACAAGAAATTATTTTGCTTTAGATTTGTCTATATGCTCTCCAAATATTTACTTAGATTTTGATTGGTCAGTTCTAGATGACCTTCATGGGAGCGATCATTTTCCAATTAAAATTGAAGAAATTGAATCTACAAATGAAGACCATCATTCCCGATGGAATTTGAATAAAGCAAACTGGGAGAATTTTATGGAGCTATGTAATGAAAAATTAAATCCTGAAATGTTTAAAACAGCAGATGATATACAAGCTTTTACTGATACATTAATTCATGTAGCCGAAAAATGTATTCCAAAGTCCTCGACACGTTCAAAAAGAAATAGACCTTGGTTTAATAAAGATGTTAAAAATTCAATAAATAAAAGAAAATCTGCCTTACGAAAGTTCAATAGGCAGCCAACAAAAGAAAATCTAATCCATGCCAAACAAATGCTAGCAAAAGCTCGCAAGACAATAAAAACGGCTAAAAGAACATCTTGGCAGCAATGCGTCTCTAAACTTAATTCTAGAACTCCAGCAAAGAAGATATGGGACATGTTTCGAAAAATTACTGGCAAAAATAAAAATAACAAGCATGTCCATATTAAATCAAATGGAAATATATGCTCAACGACTAAAGATATTTCCAATGCACTAGGAGAGAATTTTCAGAAAAACTCTTCTAGTGCAAATTATTCCGAAACCTTTCAAAACATAAAACAGGAACGAGAGAAAGAGCATCTAAATTTTATGTCACTAAATCATGAAAAATATAACGTACCATTCACAGCTTCAGAATTATTAGATGCTCTTCATAAATCTCATGATACAGCTGCTGGTCCTGATGACATTCATTATCAAATTCTTAAACATTTACCCGATAACGCTTTAAAAACTTTATTAAATATTTTAAATGATATTTGGATCACTGGAAAATTTCCAAAAGACTGGAGTAAAGCAACGATTATACCTATACCAAAACCAAATAAAGATCATACTGAAGCTACTAACTACAGACCTATTGCTTTGACAAGTTGTTTATGTAAAACAATGGAGAGAATGATTAATGATAGACTGGTTTGGTTCCTGGAATCAAACCAGCTTATAACAAAATATCAAGCTGGATTCAGAAAAAATAACTGTACAAACGATCATTTGATTCGTTTGGAATCTTTTATTCGTGATGCCTTTGTTAAAAAAGAACATGTAGTAGCTGTATTTTTTGACCTTGAAAAGGCTTACGATACTACTTGGAAACATGGCGTCATGAAAGATTTACATAAATTAGGCCTTAAAGGCCGATTACCACTTTTTATTCAAAACTTTTTATCAGATCGAACATTTAATGTTCGAATAGGTAATACGTTATCGGACATATTTAAACAAGAACAAGGTGTACCACAGGGAAGCATTTTATCACCTACCTTGTTTGGCATTAAAATTAACGATATTGTTAAATGTGTGAAAGACCTTGATTGTTCACTTTTTGTTGACGATTTTGGAATATTTATTAGATCGAAAAATATGGAAACCATTGAATTCAAACTACAACGATGTTTAAACAATATAGAAGATTGGGCAACAGAAAATGGTTTCAAATTTTCAAAAACAAAAACTCAGTGCGATCATTTTTGTCAAATACGTCAGCTACATTTAGATCCTCATCTTACCATATACGGTAGTCCTATTCCAGTCGTCAGTGAAGCAAAATTCCTAGGTCTTTTGTTCGATAACAAATTATCTTTTATACCACATATCAAAGCTTTAAAAGCTAAATGTCTTAAAGCACTTGATATTCTTAAAGTTCTCTCCAGTTCCGACTGGGGAGGAGATCGTACTGTTCTTTTAAATCTTTATAGATCTTTAATTAAATCTAAATTGGATTATGGATCCATAGTTTATGGATCTGCAAGAAAATCTTATTTGAAATCTTTGGATACTATTCATCACCAAGGTTTACGTCTGGCTCTAGGGGCTTTTCGTACTTCCCCCGTCGAAAGTTTATACGCTGAATCAAATGAACCATCATTATATATAAGAAGAGAGAAATTGTCTCTTCAATATGTTACTAAATTAGCCGCCAATCCACGTAATTCAGCTTATGATTGTGTTTTTAATCCTAAATACGAAAGATTTTACAATAATAAACCAACGGCTATTAAACCCCTTGGTCTAAGAATACAACTATTACTTGAAGAGGCCAATATTAATATTAAAACTGTTCAGCCCTTTTCTTTTCCATCAAAAGAGCCATGGACGTTAAACCCTCAAAAGATTGTTCTAGATCTTCATAAAAATAAGAAAACAGAAGTTGAGTCGCATATTTTTAAAAATGAATTTTTAGGAATAAAATCAAATTATAAACATTACCTGTCAATTTATACAGATGGTTCGAAACAAGATGAGAAAGTTGCTTGTTCTGTTATTAGTCTAAATTTTACTGACAGTATCAGATTACCTGATAATAGCTCCATTTTTACCGGCGAAGCCAAGGCAATTGATATTGCACTTTACCATATTAAAGAACAGTCTGAAAAACAGTTCATCATTTATTCAGATTCTCTTTCTGTATTGAAATCTCTTAAAGATTTACACCATAGAAATCCATTAATTCAGCAAATTCTTAAAAAATATTATTACCTTTCAGTTTCAAAAGAAATTGTATTTTGTTGGCTTCCCAGCCACGTTAATATTCGTGGAAATGAATTAGCCGATTTAGAAGCCAAATCAGCACTATCCTTAATGATAACAAATTTCAAAATTCCTCACTCCGACTTTAAATCAAACATCAGTCAATACATCAACAACAAATGTCAGTCTGTTTGGGAAACACAAACTCAAAATAAACTAAATGAAATAAAATCATATTTTAACAGCAAATGCACATTCACTAATCTCAGCAGAAAAGAACAAACAAGAATCACCAGATGTAGACTTGGACACACTAGAATTACTCATTCTTATATTTTAAAAAATGAACAAGCTCCATTCTGCATTCCTTGCAACGAACTTTTTACAGTCAAACATTTTCTTATCACTTGTGCAGAATTTGATTATATTCGCACAAAGTATTTTAATGTAAAAACCATAAAAGAACTTTTTAATGATATACCATCTAAGAAAATGATCGACTTTCTTAAAGAGATCGGACTTTTTAATAAAATATAATCAGTATTTTTAATAAATTAAAATAATTGATACTTTATCTTTTTAAAATGAACACATCAATCCCAGATATTTTTAATTTCTCATTAAATAAAAATCATCATATAATATAAAAATTATTAGATGCTATATGCCCTTTTAGGGTTGAGCGTCTATAAACAAAACATCCATCCATCCATCCGACTGGGGAGGAGATCGTACTGTTCTTTTAAATCTTTATAGATCTTTAATTCGATCTAAACTGGATTATGGATCCATAGTTTATGGATCCGCAAGAAAATCTTATTTGAAATCTTTGGATACTATTCATCACCAAGGTTTACGTCTGGCTCTAGGGGCTTTTCGTACTTCCCCCATCGAAAGTTTATACGCTGAATCAAATGAACCATCATTGTATATAAGAAGAGAGAAATTGTCTCTTCAATATGTTACTAAACTAGCCGCCAATCCACAAAATTCAGCTTATGATTGTGTTTTTAAACCGAAATATGAAAGATTTTACAACAACAAACCAACGGCTATTAAACCCCTTGGCCTGAGAATACAACCGTTACTTGAAGAGGCCAATATTAATATTAAAAATGTTCAGCACTTTTCTTTTCCATCAAAAGAGCCATGGACGTTAAACCCTCCAAAGATTATATTAGACCTTCATAAAAATAAAAAAACAGAAGTTGAGTCGCATATTTTTAAGAATGAATTTTTAGAAATCAAATCTAATTATAAACATTACCTGTCAATTTATACAGATGGTTCGAAACAAGATGAGAAAGTTGCTTGTTCTGTTATTAGTCCAAATTTTACTGACAGTATCAGATTACCTGATAATAGCTCCATTTTTACCGCCGAAGCCAAGGCAATTGATGTTGCACTTTATCATATCCGAGATCAGTCTGAAAAACAGTTCATCATTTATTCAGATTCTCGTTCTGTATTAAAATCTCTTAAAGATTTACACCATAGAAACCCATTAATTCAGCAAATTCTTAAAAAGTATTATTACCTTTCAGTTTCAAAAGAAATTGTATTTTGTTGGCTTCCCAGCCACGTTAATATTCGAGGAAATGAATTAGCAGATTTAGAAGCCAAATCTGCATTATCCTTAGTAATAACTAATTTCAAAATTCCTCACTCCGACTTTAAATCAAACATCTGTCAATACATCAACAACAATTGTCAGTCTGTTTGGGAAACACAAACTTATAATAAATTAAATGAAATAAAACAAAATTTTAACAGCAAATGCACATTCTCTAATCTCAGCAGAAAAGAACAAACAAAAATCACCAGATGTAGACTTGGACACACTAGAATTACTCATTCTTATATTTTAAACAATGAACAAGCTCCATTCTGCATTCCTTGCAACGAACCTTTTACAGTCAAACATTTTCTTATCACTTGTGCAGAATTTAATTATATTCGCACAAAGTATTTTAATGTAAAAACTATAAAGGAACTTTTTAATGATATACCAACGAAGAAAATACTCGACTTCCTTAAAGAGATCGAACTTTTTAATAAAATATAACCAGTATTTTTAATAAATCATTGATACTTTATCCTTTAAAAATGAAGACATCAATCCTAGATATTTTTAATTTCTCATTAAATACAATCCTCATATAATATAAAAATTATTAGACGCTATATGCCCTTTTAGGGTTGAGCGTCTATAAATAAAATATCCATCCATCCATCATTCTTACATATTAAAAAATGAACAAGCTCCATTCTGCATTCCTTGTAACGAACCTTTCACAGTCAAACATTTTCTTATCACTTGTGCTGAATTGAATTACATTCGCACAAAGTATTTTAAAATAAAAACTATAAAGGAACTTTTTGATATGCCAACTCAAAAAATACTCGACTTTCTTAAAGAGATCGGACTTTTTAATAAAATATGATCAGTATTTTTAATAACTTAAAATCATTGATACTTTATCTTTTTAAAATAAACACATCAATCCTAGAAATTTTTGAATTTCTCATTAAATAAAAACATCAAATAACATAAAACTTATTAGACGCTATATGCCCTTTTAGGGTTGAGCGTCTATAAACAAAATATCCATCCATCCATCCATCAAAAGAGCCATGGACGTTAAACCCTCCAAATATTATTTTAGACCTTCATAAAAATAAAAAAAAAAAGAAGTCGAGTCGCATATTTTTAAGAATGGATTTTTAGAAATCAAATCCAATTATAAACATTACCTGTCAATTTATACAGATGGTTCGAAACGAGATGAGAAAGTTGCTTGTTCTGTTATTAGTCCAAATTTTAATGACAGTATCAGATTACCTGATAATAGCTCCATTTTTACCGCCGAAGCCAAGGCAATTGATATTGCACTTTACCATATCAGAGATCAGTCTGAAAAACAGTTCATCATTTATTCAGATTCTCTTTCTGTATTAAAATCTCTTAAAGATTTACACCATAGAAACCCATTAATTCAGCAAATTCTTAAAAAATATTATTACCTTTCAGTTTCAAAAGAAATTGTATTTTGTTGGCTTCCCAGCCACGTTAATATTCGTGGAAATGAATTAGCCGATTTAGAAGCTAAATCTGCACTATCCTTAGTGATAACAAATTTCAAAATTCCTCACTCCGACTTTAAATCAAACATCCGTCAATACATCAACAACAAATGTCAGTCTGTTTGGGAAACACAAACTCAAAATAAACTAAATGAAATAAAATCAAATTTTAACAGCAAATGCACATTCTCTAATCTCAGCAGAAAAGAACAAACAAAAATCACCAGATGTAGACTTGGACACACTAGAATTACTTTTTCTTACGTTTTAAAAAATGAACAAGCTCCATTATGCATTCCTTGCAACGAACTTTTTACAGTCAAACATTTTCTTATCACTTGTGCAGAATTTGATTATATTCGCACAAAGTATTTTAATGTAAAAACTATACAGGAACTTTTTAATGATATACCATCTAAGAAAATACTCGACTTTCTTAAAGAGATCGGACTTTTTAATAAAATATAATCAGTATTTTTAATATATTAAAATAATTGATACTTTATCTTTTTAAAATGAACTCATCAATCCTAGATGTTTTTAATTTCTCATTAAATAAAATCATCATATAATATAAAAATTATTAGACGCTATATGCCCTTTTAGGGTTGAGCGTCTATAAACAAAACATCCATCCATCCATCCAGAACCATGACAGATTTGGAACTGAATCTTGGTATATAGCATTGCTATCTCAAGCTCTACCAAGTTTGTTTAAATGATGATCGTAGGTTGACTTTTGACCCTTTTTTACGGCATGGTCAAAAAAGGGTAAGAGAAAAGTCCATGGAATTCCCAATCACAAACCCCAGCCCTTCCCAGACACCAAGAGAAAGAGGAGACCGACAAGTCCAAATCTGCACAAATCGAACAAACGTACGAAAAGCATTAAGATTAGCTCTCGCTTCCCTAAGCGGGATAATCGCAATGCTAAAAGGATTGAAAAACACGAACAAAATGACACAAAGTAAGACATAAAACAAATCGCCTCGTAGAATTAACCACAAAGCAACAGAGTAAGACTAACACAGGGACCATCACCTTAGAGCGGTCAGTACAGTAAACCACTGCGGGGTTTAAAGCACTTTTACAGCTAGCCAGCTTCACACTGTGTCTCCATGCCACTTTTAATCACAACTAGTAAACAGAAAGCAAAATGGGCAGCTGTTGAAGATGACCAAAATACTAGCATCACAATACAACTTGTAAAACAGAAAGCAAAGTGGGCAGCTATTGAAGACGGTGACCATAATGCTAGCATCACAACACATGTAGAAAAACAGAAAGCAAAGCTAGCAACAAAGAGTAAGACTAACACCAGGACCACCGCCTTAGAACCGTCAGTAGATTAAACTACCAGGGGGTTTAAAGCATTTTTACAGCTAGCCAATTTCACCCTGGGTCCCGGTGCAACTCTTTAATACAGAAATAGATAAAAATTCGGTTCGCATAAACGCTCCCAACTCAGTCAATGCATCAAAGCGAAAACATAACAATCAAATTAATCACTATAATAAACAAAGACGAGTACTCATGGCTAATTCTACTGTATGCCAGAGTAGCTGAGCCACGGCGGGCCAAGCCAAAGACGTCAAGCCCCATCCTACTGGTTAAAATTTTACGAAGAGGCCGCATTGAGTCCGAGGCCCGAACCGCCATCATGCAATTAAAAGAGTGAAGCATAGCCATCAACAATGATTGGGTTGACAACTAGGCATGCAGTCTGCCGTATAATATCCAGGCTATAGCTTTTACGGTAATATGTTTTCTGAATTGCTCCGAAAAGTTAGATTTTCCTACAATTTTTCTACATCTGTACACTAAGTCACCGTAAAATTCTTGTACCGATATACCTTGTTGCAGAAGTGTTTTCTGAAATTTGCTTCTCTATTGATTTGTATGTGTGTGTGTGTGTGTGGGGGGGGGGGGGGTGCGGGGGTGGAGGGGAGGAAGTTAAGAATTCTTTTCAAGTATTTAAGCCTAATGGCTGAAACTTACAATGTATAATTAAAGCAGTAATCTTTAGATAGAATCAATTTTAAAAGTAGTAAATCATTTTAGTTATAATCAAAATTGTCCCCTGAAGTTATCTGCCCCTTTCCCATGGGCTTAATACATGTATAAATCATGAAATCTTTAAACGTATTCTCTGAAACCGCTTTACCAGTTTTCACCAGATTTCAGATAGGGCATTCTGTCGAAGGGATGTTGGCAATTTGTCCAAATGGTTCTGTACCATTGAACAATATGTCTGCCCTGCCCATATATGGTTAAATACTTTAAAATCTTTTTCTCCAGTACTAAGAAAGAGACTGACTCTTGATATAGAGCATCGGGGACTCTAGGTCTACCAAGCTTGTTGAAATGATGAGACTAGGATGACCTTTGACCTATTTATGGTATGGTCAAATTTGAATCCTAGTAACTGTGGCAATACTGGAAGAACGTTGCATGGCATTTGCAAAAATGCAATAGCTATTTTTATCAGGTGAGCGAATTGTAACCCATGGGCCTCTTGTTTTCTTATATAGTACACTAATTTATTTTTCATATATTTTTTGAGTGAGAAGGATTAAGAAAACTGATCTGAATCTTCCCTGGGCGCATGTCCAAAGATACGCTTCTTGACGTTGCAGCTCGTACTTTCTATACGATTCCCTAACCAATTATGCCGAGTGGTATCTTTACCTTAACTCTTTGGAACGGTCCATTCCCTATATAAGGGTGTCTGGTTAGTTTTTAACATTATCATGTTTTTAGAAATCTGAATTTTATGCAAACAGTATAGACCCTGATCAGACGCCGCGTTCTGCGACGTCTGATCTGGGTCTACACTGTTTGCCAGTGTCATTTATATTGTACGCTAGGCTTAAATGGGTTAACATAGTTACATTGTCAATGTTTGGCACGTAACTTTAGCGTAAGTTCATTAATCATATCGTAACTTCCAAGTAACGAGGTCCCGTGCTGGTTCCGGGCTTAGAATAGGCCAGACGTACCCTCTGCGTGACGTACGAGCCGTCTAAAAGAGGCTGTCCGTGACCACCCGGGCCCTCGAAATAGGTGGCTGCCTTCCGCTTATGTGGCAGTTGGGTAAAACCCCTAACATAACAGAGCAACCGTCCGTTCAACCGGTATAATTCCAGACTATAAAATTAAATTTACTGAAATGCATCTTAAATTGGAAAAAAAAAAAAAAAAAAAAAAAAAAAATTTCGCGAGATCTATCCTTTTAAACCTTTCCTATCTCATGTTACTAACATGCTTAATTTGTTTGTGTATCATCCTGTGCCCGTGGGTCGCACATGGGACGAAGATTATAACCTCATCTGTATTTAACATATGTGTTTGTCTTGTGTTTGTGTCATTTTTCCGAGCTCTAGCATTCTCCACATTAAAAAGTAAGATGCATTTAATATTGTTAGATAAAAAAACTAAACGTTTTTCAAGGTATGAAAGCTACATATCATTTGAAAGCTACATATCATCTAACACAGCTTGTTTGTTTGACTCTCTTAAAAAATGAATCCAATGTGAATCCTTCTTTCTTAAATAAACTGTTTATTTTAAATATGGATCTCCTAATGTTAAAAATAACCTTTCAATTTCCCAGACGTTTTCGGCCTCCCTTGTCTGTAGGTAATAAAATCTACAGATCACTTTCCTTCTGTAGTGGATAGGGTGTAATCCCCTATTAAAACAGGAACCACCTGTTTGCCGTGGGTGGCGTCTCGTATGCTGGGAGAGGGGAACCTGATGATTGAGGAAAGCACAGGGATCTCCAGCTTTTCAACACATCATTTTGGCCCTTATTTCAGATAGAAGAGCGGTCTGGGTTAGATCCGGCCTGGATCAATCGGCTCAGTCGTGCCAAGCTCTAGAAGCGCACAACTTGTTCTTAGCTTCTTTCTCTCTTTCATACGTATCTTTATGGTACCAACCGGGCTTATTTTTCTCATGTTCCTCTAACTTTAAGTGAGTTTCAATGGGCGGCGGCTGAAGGGTCAATTGGTGGGCTTGTATTGGGGCTTTGGCGGAAACCTCTGTGAGTGGAGGCTGTGGATAGGGGGATGAACTCAACTGTTCATAAATTTTTCTATGGAAATTTAGATGAATAGGTGGGAAATCATCTAAGCATGAGGCCGAGCTGAAGACTCTGATCTTGACACCGAGTATAATAGCAATGTAGCCTTGACGTTAGAAATAGGAGATCCATTTCTGTTAAACGTCCCCTTGTAGGGCTCCATAGAGGGTGGGGCGCATAGCTATCGAATCAAACATTTCATCACCATGGCCTCTCGAAAACGATTTCTGGCGTTCGACTCTTCGGAGGACGACACGCAACCGACTACCTTTACGTTCAAAGCTAATGAGAACTTCGCTTTTTTAGTGATTTCGAGTAAGGAAGACAAACCAATTACTTCTCTGTCTCCATTCATCATAGAAAAACAAATTGAATCTTTAATAGTCACTCCAAAAAATGTTAAAAAATTAAAAAATGGAAATCTTTTGGTCGAAACAAACAGAAAATCACAAACTGATAATTTGAAAATTACAAAGTTTTTTAATATTAATGTCACTGTCACGGAACATAAAACTCTCAACAGTTGCAAAGGTATTATCCGTGACAGAATGCTAAAACATGAAACTGAAGAAAATATCACAGAATATCTTAACACACAAGGAGTAACAGCTTGCAAACGTTTTAAAATTAAAAAAGATGGAAACTTTATAGAAACAAATACACTTTTACTGACTTTCAACACCACAACTTTACCGAAATCACTAAGAATTTTTTACCGAATTATACCGGTTGAAGTCTACATTCCAAATCCTCTGCGGTGTTTCAACTGTCAGAGGTTTGGACATCATGAAAACGGCTGTCCTGAATTACATGGATCAGTATGTGAAAAATGTGGTATGGGTGACTTTGATCACCATACAAATACTTGTAAAAATGAAGCCAAATGTGTGAACTGTCACAAAAACCATCAATCAAAATCAAATCAGTGTGAAATTTGGAAAAAAGAGAAAGAAATAATGAAAATTAAAGTTACACAAAAAATTACTTATTTTGGAAGCTAAAAAAATTCAAGAAAACCAACCTGACATTACCTTTGCTAAAGTTGTTCAATCCCTAAACACTAAACCTGACACCAAAGAAACTTCCACCCAGTTTAACGAAAACGATTCTGTCATTAAAGTAAATTCAAAAGTCATTACTCCTACTCAAAAACCTAAACCTAAACCCGCATCTACTCATCAGTCTAGACCACCAACAAAATCTCAAAACAGTTCACAAACACAGCCGACTAAAGCAAGTGGATCACAACAGAGATCCAGGTCCAGGACAGCTGACCAGAAAGGAAAAAATGGAAAAGAAAAAGATAAAGAACCAAATCCATACAGTAAAGGGGGATCGGCCGATCCGATCAAGTTGATCAATCGGTTCGATTCCCTCGAGAGCATGGAGTTAGAGATTGACTCCTCCATGCTGTCGCAGACCCGGAAAAAATAAAAGGATTAAGTTCCTTATTTTAAAATCATCTCTCCGTTCATCATGGATAAAAAATCAATTATTCAGTGGAACTGTCGAGGACTCAAAGCAAATTATAACGAAATTTTAATTTTAGCAACACTACTTTCTCCAACTATCTTTTGTCTCCAGGAAATCTTTTTAAAAAATACAGATAATATTAATTTTAAAAATTATAGTTTATATAATCATATTGCAACTGAAAATCAGAAAGCATCAGGAGGTTCATCTATCCTTGTAAAATCAAATGTTCCTCATAGACAGATAGATATAAATAGTAATTTACAAGCTGTTGCTGTAAATGTCACTCTGTCTAAATCCATAACAATTTGTTCTCTATATCTTCCTCCACACTGTAAATTTTCTAAACATGATTTAGAAAATCTTATAAACCAGTTACCTCGTCCTTATTTATTATTAGGTGACTTTAACAGTCACAGCAAATTATGGGGTTGTCTGGATACAAATGACAAAGGAGAAATAATAGAAAATTTTATTGCAGAAAATGATTTATGTTTATTTAACGATAAACAACCAACTTATCTTCATTCTCCTACAAGAAATTATTTTGCATTAGATTTGTCTATATGCTCTCCAAACATTTACTTAGATTTTGAATGGTCAGTTCTAGATGACCTTCATGGGAGCGATCATTATCCAATTAAAATTGAAGAAATTAAATCGACAAATGAAGACCATCCATCCCGATGGAATCTGAATAAAGCAAATTGGGAGAATTTTATGGAGCTATGAAATGAAAAATTAAAACCTGAAATGTTTAAAACAGCAGATGATATACAAGCTTTTACTGATACATTAATTCATGTACCCGAAAAATGTATTCCGAAGTCCTCGACACGTTCAAAAAGAAATAGACCTTCGTTTAATAACGATGTTAAACATTAAATAAATAAAAGAAAATCTGCCTTACGAAAGTTCAATAGGCAGCCAACAACAGAAAATCTAATCCATGCCAAACAAATGCGAGCTAAAGCTCGCAAAACAATAAAAACGGCTAAAAGAACTTCTTGGCAGCAATACGTCTCCAAACTTAATTCTAGAACTCCAGCAAAGAAAATATGGGACATGATTCGAAAAATTACTGGCAAAAATAAAAATAACAAGCATGTCCATATTAAATCAAATGGAAATATATGCTCAACGACTAAATATATTTCCAATGCACTAGGAGAGAATTTTCAGAAAAACTCTTCTAGTGCAAATTATTCCGAAACCTTTCAAAACATAAAAAAGGAACGAGAGAAAGAGCATCTAAATTTTACGTCACAAAATCATGAAAAATATAACGTACCATTCACAGCTTCAGAATTATTAGATGCTCTTCATAAATCTCATGATACAGCTGCTGGTCCTGATGACATTCATTATCAAATTCTTAAACATTTACCCGATAACGCTTTAGAAACATTATTAAATATTTTAAATGATATTTGGATCACTGGAAAATTTCAAAAAGACTGGAGTAAAGCAACGATTATACCTATACCAAAACCAAATAAAGATCATACTGAAGCCACTAACTATAGACCCATTGCTTTAACAAGTTGTTTATGTAAAACAATGGAGAGAATGATTAATGATAGACTGGTTTGGTTCTTGGAATTAAACCAGCTTATAACAAAATATCAAGCTGGATTCAGAAAAAATAACTGTACAAACGATCATTTCATTCGTTTGGAATCTTTTATTCGTGATGCCTTTGTTAAAAAAGAACATGTCGTAGCTGTATTTTTTGACCTTGAAAAAGCTTACGATACTACTTGGAAGCATGGCATCATGAAAGATTTACATAAATTAGGCCTTAAAGGCCGATTACCACTTTTTATTCAAAACTTTTTATCAGATCGAACATTTAATGTTCGAATAGGTAATACGTTATCGGACATATTTAAACAAGAACAAGGTGTACCACAGGGAAGCATTTTATCACCTACCTTGTTTGGCATTAAAATTAACGATATTGTTAAATGTGTGAAAGACCTTGATTGTTCACTTTTTGTTGACGATTTTGGAATATTTATTAGATCGAAAAATATGGAAACCATTGAATTCAAACTACAACGATGTTTAAATAATATAGAAGATTGGGCAACAGAAAATGGTTTCAAATTTTCAAAAACAAAAACTCAATGCGTTCATTTTTGTCAGATACGTCAGCTACATTTAGATCCTCATCTCACCATATACGGTAGTCCCATTCCAGTCGTCAGTGAAGCAAAATTTCTGGGTCTTTTGTTCGATAACAAATTATCTTTTATACCACACATCAAAGCTTTAAAAGCTAAATGTTTAAAAGCTCTTGATATTCTTAAAGTTCTCTCCAGTTACGACTGGGGAGGAGATGGTACTGTTCTTTTAAATCTCTATAGATCTTTAATTAGATCTAAATTGGATTATGGATCCATAGTTTATGGATCCGCAAAAAATATCTTATTTGAAATCTTTGGATACTATTCATCACCAAGGTTTACGTCTGGCTCTAGGGGCTTTTCGTACTTCCCCCATCGAAAGTTTATACGCTGAATCAAATGAACCATCACTATATATAAGAAGAGAACAATTGTCTCTTCAATATGTTACTAAACTAGCCGCCAATCCACATAATTTAGCTTATGATTGTGTTTTTAACCCGAAATATGAAAGATTTTACAATAATAAACCAACGGCTATTAAACCCCTTGGCCTGAGAATACAACCGTTACTTGAAGAGGCCAATATTAATATTAAAAATGTTCAGCATTTTTCTTTCCCATCAAAAGAGCCATGGACGTTAAACCCTCCAAAGATTATTTTAGACCTTCATAAAAATAAAAAAACAGAAGTCGAGTCGCATATTTTTAAGAATGAATTTTTAGAAATCAAATCAAATTATAAACATTACCTGTCAATTTATACAGATGGTTCGAAACAAGATGAGAAAGTTGCTTGTTCTGTTATTAGTCCAAATTTTAATGACAGTATCAGATTACCTGATAATAGCTCCATTTTTACCGCCGAATCCAAGGCAATAGATATTGCACTTTACCATATCAGAGATCAGTCTGAAAAACAGTTAATCATTTATTCAGATTCTCTTTCTGTATTAAAATCTCTTAAAGATTTATACCATAGAAACCCATTAATTCAGCAAATTCTTAAAAAATATTATTACCTTTCAGTTTCAAAAGAAATTGTATTTTGTTGGCTTCCCAGCCACGTTAATATTCGTGGAAATGAATTAGCCGATTTAGAAGCCAAATCTGCACTATCCTTAGTGATAACAAATTTCAAAATTCCTCACTCCGACTTTAAATCGAACATCCGTCTATACATTAACAATAAATGTCAGTCTGTTTGGGAAACACAAACTCAAAATAAACTAAATGAAATAAAACCAAACTTTAACAGCAAATGCACATTCTCTAATTACAGCAGAAAAGAACAAACAAAAATCACGAGATGTAGAATTGGACACACTAGAATTACTCATTCTTACATATTAAAAAATGAACACGCTCCATTCTGCATTCCTTGTAACGAACCTTTTACAGTCAAACATTTTCTGATCACTTGTGCTGAATTTAATTATATTCGCACAAAGTATTTTAATGTAAAAACTATAAAGGAACTTTTTAATGATATACCAACTCAGAAAATACTCGACTTTCTTAAAGAGATCGGACTTTTTAATAAAATATGATCAGCATTTTTAATAACTTAAAATCATTGATACTTTTTCTTTTTAAAATGAACACATCAATTCTAGAGATTTTTAATTTCTCATTAAATAAAATCATCATATAATATACAACTTATTAGACGCTATATGCCCTTTTAGGGTTGAGCGTCTATAAATAAAATATCCATTCATCCATCCAACGTAGGAGAAAATAAGTCCTACGTAGGAGATAGTAACTCCTACGTAGGAGATAGTAAGTCCTACGTAGTAACTCCTACGTAGCAGATAATGCCTACGTAGGAGTTACTTACACATACGTAGGAGATAATAAGTCCTACGTAGGACTTACTTTCTCCTACAAAGGTTAGTAACCGCATTACAATGCGGAGAAAAACAATATTGGTCATATTTCATTCTATAAAGTATATCTATTCAACTGATTGTTTATAATATTTAAGAAATTGCATTAAAACAAAATGATAATAATAACATTAAAACAAAATGATAATAATAACATTATTATTGATATTATTTTCAGAAATAATTATAATAATAGTAATCAAGCTGTATATCATAATTCGGTAAATCCTATGCTGGTCCTATTTTATCTCATAAAATGGTTTTCTAAGAAATTAAAAATAATGATAATAATGAAAAAGAAACATAATTATAATAATGACATTATTATCATTAATATTACCATTATTATTTATATTATTATTATTATTATTTATTTATTTATTTATTTATTTAATTAGTAATAGATTTAGTAATTAGATTTAGCTGTACATTTGAGTTCCGAAGAATAAATATTATTATGTTGGTCATGTTCAAAACGTCTTGTTTTTAAAAGAGCTACGTGGAGCTTAAACAGTTTTTACTGCATTTGTATTTAGGGGTATATTATTGCTAACTATTAAACACCTTAAATCCCTATCATACTATAACTTGATTAACGTGTTACTACCTGTTGACATAGCTTATACGTGCTTATACGTGCTGTTTGAGTGGCAAACAGAGTGCAGACTTTAATAAGATGCTCTGTAATGTAATGTCTAATCAGGGACCGCGACTGCTGTTTGTTAAGGTGTGTCTATCAGAATACTTATGTTAAATACTGTAAACCACTTTCTTTTCTAACCACCGTCTGTCAGGTTCAATAAATTGTTCACACCTTTTCAAGCATTGGCCTGAAGGTAATTGTTTCAAAACGAACCTGGTATATCAGATGATCCTTTACCACACTTGCCCTATATTTTTACAAGGCCATTATAGTACCCACTGATTTGTCTAAACATTGCTGGCTAAGTGTAGAACAATGTAGACCGTGTAGACCCTGATTACACAATGTGTTATGTGACATCTGATCTGGGTCTACACTGTAAGCATAGGCCTCTCTGTCTAGAAACCTAGGGTAGTAACAGTAATAATCCAAAGAAAACGACATTTTATCCATATTTACTAACAGAAATAACAAGTCTCTCCAAATAATAAAAACAGGATTTAATAATATGTGCAAAAATTGTAGTTCCGGATCAGCATGTGCATACATTTTCTTCACTGATAGAATGTGCAAGCTCTATTCGTGTGCAGTATAGACTCTGATCATAAAGCGGACGTACAGAGTTATCTGGGTCTACAGTGGTCGCATAATTCATGAAGTCCATTTTTATTTGAAAAGACTCAACCATCAATGTTGTAGACATCTCAAAGTTCTACAAAATATCAACAGAACATTCTATTTTATTTTATTTATTTTTTTTTAGTACATTGTTTTGAAAAGATTGTTCAAACGTATATAAACACAAGTTTAATAACATCATTGTGTATTTCCTGTATCTGTATCTAGATTTTAAATGCTACCAGGCAACTGGGTCACATAAAGGCAGTACTTTTATGGTGTCAACCGGTTAAATACAACCTTCTCCCGGGACCTGTACCTCCTGGTTTCATTTATCTACTTGGCATCATACAGCTGAGAACCAGAAGCCTCAGGCCACTGGGCAAGGTTATAGTTTGATCTATAACCCATGCAATAAAAACAAAGTGGTCCAAATATCAAATGAACATCAACACGACCATTACGGCAATGATCTAAGAATCCGAACAGACAAATTGGCATCTTTAATTGTGTACCTAAAAAAACACTGGTTACTGTAAAATGCATTGATAAATAGTGAAAACCCTGATCAGAATGTGCAGTTGTGCTGTCTGATCTGGGTATTTCGTGTTTGCATAATACACAATCTCCCTTTTTCATAATCTGACACAAGTGTCCTGTATCTGAGACAGGTCACTGCAATTCTTTAATCCGTCAGATCAATAAATTTTCTTAAGTTTGATTTATTAACTGAAAAAAAAACGACTGTAAGGCAACATTTATACATCAAGGACAAACTGATTATACTCTTAATTTTCCCAGAAAGTAGGCTTTGACATATCATGCAAATTGTCTCCTATAGAGACAGTGTGCATGAACTGTCAAACTAACGTTTGGGATAAAATAGTTTAACTCTTAACCTTTACCACTTTCTGGGCTAATTCAGCAGACGATAAATTGGTGATATTTGTCTTATTTTACCCAGAAAATAGGATTTGACATTTCATGCCAATCGTTTCCAACAGAGACTTTGCATGAAATGTCAAATCCTTCCTTGTGTGTGTGTGTGTGTGTGTGTGTGTGTGTGTGTGTCAGGGGTGGGGGTGATATTTGATCCCTTAACCTTTACCACTCTCTGGGCTAATTCAGCAGACGATAACTTGTTGGTCTTCCTGAAATATCAAACACTAAATATATTACTTTTTTAATCAATCAATAAGTTTTGTTTTCTTAGGTTAAACTATTGATCTTCATTTCAAAATCGTATTGAATTATCTATAACTAAATACTATCTCCTACGTAGGACATTACCTCCTACGTAGAAGTTATTATCTCCTACGTAGGACTAATTATCTCCTATTAGGAGTTACTATCTCCTACGTAGGACTTATTATCTCCTACGTAGGAGTTACTATCTCCTACGTAGGACTTATTATCTCCTACGTAGGACTTATTATCTCCTACGTAGGAGTAACTATCTCCTACGTAAGATTTACTATCTACTACGTAGGACTTATTATCTCCTACGTATTAGTTACTAACTCCTACGTAGGACTTATTATCTCCTACGTAGGACTTAAATATTTTTTTCACCTGGCATTAGGACGCTTCCATAGGTTGTTGTTTGTTTTGTGTTGTTGTTACGTTTTGATTTTGTTTTGTGTTTTTTTATTATTGTTTATTGTTTGTTTGTTTGTTTGTTTGTTGTTGCTGTTGTTATTGTTTGTTTTTGTTTTATTGTTTTAGAAAACAAGACTTGGAATTCTATGCGATTAACATGAAATGTCAAAGTGTTAGTGACGATGCACAAGAAATGCCACATTCACAAAGCACAACCCTTCTGAGACACCAAAAGGACAGATGTGGGATAAATAAGGATATCACGAACGCCACATGGAACCATGGAACCATAGACGCACAAACAATGAGCTTTAACAGAGAAACTGCTTTCGGAAGGGTGTGGGGGCTCATACATCACGAAAACATACCTATATAATTTTGACCCAATTAAACTCCACTTTTATATAGTAAAACTGGGGTTTGCAGGGGTATACATTATTTTTCATATCTCTGCTCAAAAACATAGATTGTGGGTACTCGCTAGCACCCAACATCTATGTTTTGAGCAGAAATATGAAAAATATCAGAATTATTATCTGAAAACTGTCAATTTTTGGTGGTGAACTTTTCAATATATACTTGAATAGGCGTGTTTTCGTAATGCTGCTTTACTCGCGCAAAATCTTGTTTGTTTCGACGTTGATTCAACGTTGTGTGCTCGTCAGGATGCGTCGAGCGAAAAGATCTCTTCGGGCAATTACGAAATATGTGGATTTAAGGATGTAAATGTTGCGGGGGGGGGGGGGGGGGGGAGCAGATTTCGTTGGGGGCCCTTTTCCGGGGGGGGGGGGGGGGGGGGCAGATTTCCGGGAGGGGGCAGATTTCCTGATACCGTCCCCTCCCTCTCCTTCACCGCATGCCATCTTTATTTCTCACAATAGTATAAAAGCAGACGGAAAAAGGCACGACTGAATAAGGCTTCGCGGATCAACATGTTTATTATTAATAATATTAGTAATTTATTTGCGCTTATCCCGAAAGAACAACTTCATAGCAGATGACGACCATAAACGTGATACTATAACTCGGTGAATGTTTACTGTCGTGTCAAACTCCAAAACGGTTTTTAGGTAAGCATGACTGAAAATAACATCTCGTGCATTTTCGGACTTATCCGGGAATCGTTCGGTGATTGCGCCACGAGAATATGAAATATATACACAATTAATATTCTGTAACAGCGGACGGTATGACTGTCTTCGGTATAGTTAATTCTCTCAATCTTTCTCTCTTTTTTTGTATTTTACTTTGGAATTTTTATATCAGTTGTGGCTTGAATATTTTTTTATTTTTCATTGTTTCTTTGTTGTTGTTGTTGTTGTTGTTGTTGTTTTATTGTTGTTTTGTTTGTTTGTTTGTTGTTTGTTTGTTTGTTTTTTATTTTTCTATTTTTTTATTATTTTTATTTTTTTTATTTTTTTTTTTTTTGTTGTTGTCGTTTGTTTCATACCTAATTGTAAAGGAAGCCGGCTAATTGGCACTTACTGTATTTACCCGAAGTCTGAGCGAACAGTGTGGACCAGAGCAGAACGCGGAGTGATTAGAGTCGTTACAGAATGTCTCTCACCTGGCAATTTTAGATAAATAAACAGGTAGAGAAATGACTTTTTAAATTTTTGGGGCATGTATGGTAAGGTGTTTTAGCAATGTTTAGGATAAACATGGTATTTTTTTCTTTCTTCTTTCTTTTATTTTCTTTTTCTTTTTTTTTTTACAATAAACAACAAGATGTTACTTCGATATCTCAACACTTTATCATCATTCAGTCTGATCAGGACCTTTGCCCGCTTAAAATCAACGGATACTATAGAATACATGAATAGACAGGAGCAATCCAGAGAAGATCCGAATGAGACTGTGCGGATGCACAGGTTGAGCTTGTTCTTCGCTATTCGAATGCAATAAGAGCTCATTACAGGCATTAAAGCCTTTTATTGTATTAATAGTTAGCATGTTGTGTAAACATTTCAGCAGACATTTTGAAATATTTTCCATATTTTTCCCAGAAAATAGAATTCGCCATTTCAACATATTATGCAAACTGTCTCCTCGATTCAATCCTATTTTCTGAGAAAAAATATTTTTGGATTTGTCAAAAGTTAGATGCAACTTTAATCACGCAATTGTTTTCAAATTTTTTGAATACAGAAACAGCTTAAATCACCCAGATCATTCAGATTTGCAGAATACAAAAACTGCTTTTAGCACACAGAATCTTCAAATTTGTAGAATACAGAAACTGCTTTAATCATGCAGAGTCTAGTGATTAGCAGAATACAGAAACATGTTTAGAAATGTTTAGACTTGTAGAATCAGATACAACTTTAATCATGCATACTCCTCGGATCGGTAGAATACAGTAACGGGTTTAATCACGCAGATATTCAGACATGTAGAATACAAATACAGCTTTAATCACAAAACTTCTTCAAATTTGTAAAATACAGAAATAGCTTTCATTACGCAGATTCTTCAAATTGGTTGAATAAAGAAGCAGCTTTGATCTCGCAACTCAATCGGGTAGAATACAGAAACAATTATAATATTTCAGATTCTACAGTTTGTCGAATACAGAAACATCTTTATTTTTGCAGATTCCTAAGATTGGTAAATACTGAAACATCTTTAATTACGCAGATTATTCAGATTTATAGAATAGTCACATAGATTCTTCAGGTTTATAGAATACAGAAACAGTTTTGATCTGACAATCTCAAGTTTATAGAATACAGAAATAGCTTCAACCATGCAGATTTTTCAGATTTGTAGATTACAGAAACAGCTTCAATCATAAATTTATTTATAGAATTGTAGATACAGAAACAGTTTCGTTCACGCAGATTATGATAACTATAAAATACTATATCATCCAAACGTCTTAATTTAACCCTATCTATTGTCCATTGAAGCACAAATTAAGAACATGGTACATAACTGAAAAGCACATAGCAGCAAAAACAACAATAAATGCTTTTGAACTAAAAAGGCAACAGTATATGGAACTTTTTGAAAACTTTTATGGAAATAAACGGTTTGATCAGAGACCCTGACACCTTATTTGATAGTAGTAGTAAGCTAGATGACTTTACTGGGTCTTGATGTGGAGATGTCCGGACCAGAATTCCTTCCTTTCTTTCTTTTTGTTACCAATTATTAGTTTTCTTTTTTTTTATTTGTCATGTTTTCCCTATTTCAGTAAACAAAGTCATTCTCTGTCATTTTTAGAATCTATTTGTAGATATGCTTGTAGGCTAGCTTTGATTTTGGTCAGTTTTAACTGCTGTGATTATCCTAATGTATTGGGAGAGACCTGAGCCAATATGTTGACCGAGATCAGAATGCAACGTCTTTTATGGTCTGCACAATTGGCCACATCCTGCATTTTTGGCATCAGCGAGTGTTGGGATGGACTGTTTGTTTTGGGTAGATGCTGATAAAGATGTTACAAACATCAATAAGACGTCAGCTCCTAACGTGTTAGAGATGGGAAATATTACGCATATGTCTGAATATTAAAACATCTCAGACAGGATAGGGCAATTGTATATTCTATTTGTATAACATTGTTAGGCTTATGCATAATAGTAGTATAGGGCGGTCCATAGTGCCGCCCTATACTACTCATAATCATATGATTAGTATAATTGATAATAATGTCATTAAACAAAGTTCTGTACACTGTAAAAAGATCCCGTAGCTTTAACGCTAAATATTGGCAGCTGGCTGTCAGTACACGTGCCGTAAATTACGGGCGCCTATACATTATTTACAATAATAATTACGCATGTTAGGGCAGTGTAGAGCAAGGTAGATAAAGTATAAGACATAGTACGAATGTGAGCTAACGCACCGTATCTTGAGCTTACACATCTTTACCCAATCCTACGAGGTAATTTCTGCAAAAGTTCTTCGGGCTTCCGTAAAAATTACTGTAAAGTCGCTGGCAGCCAGTAGCCAGTATTTACCGTAAAATCGATGGGAATTTTTACAGTGTATAATATATGTAACAATATATGTTTCTGTATTCTACAAGACTATGTATATTTGTATTCTACAAGAATGAGGAATCTGCGTGATTGAAGGTGTTTCTGTAGTCTACCAATCTGAAGATTCTGGTAGATGAAAGCTGTTTCTGATGTCTACAAATTTGAAGAATTTGCGTGATTGAAGTTGTGTCTGTAGTCTACAAGAATCTGCGTGACTAAAACTGTATCTGCATTCTCCAAGTCTTAAGAATCGGTGTGTGTAAAGTTATTTCTATAATCTAACAATCAGAAGAATCTCCGTGATTAAAGCTGTTTCTGTATTCTACAAGACCAGCGAATCTATGTGATATTAGTTGCTTCTATATTCTACAAATCTGAAGAATCTCCGTGATTAAAGCTGTTTCTGTATTTTATAAGATTGGCGAACCCGTGTGATTAAAGTTGTTTCTGTATTCTACAAATCTGATGAATCTGTGTGACTAAAGCTGGTTCTGTAGTCTACAAGTCTGAATAATCTATGTGATTTAAGTTATTTCTATATTCTACCAATCTGAAGAATCTGCGTGACTAAAGCTGTTTCTGTATGCTACTAATCTGAAGATTTTGTGTGATTTCAGCTTTATCTGTATTCTATAAGTCTGAAGAATCTGCGTTTTTAAAGCTGTATTATTGTCCTACTAATCAGTAAACTCTTTGTGATTAAAGTTGTTTCTGTATTCTACCAATCTGAAACATTTGCGTGATTAAGCTATTTCTGTATTCTACAAATCTGAATAATCCGCGTGATTGAAGCTGTTTACGTATTCTACCAATCTGTAAAAGTCTGAATAATATACGAGATTACTGCTGTTTCTGTATTGTACCAATCTAAAGAATTTGCGTGATTAAAGCTATTTCTGTATTCTACCTATCTGAAGAAAGTCAGAATGATCTGCAGGGTTAAAGTTGTTTCTGAATTCTTCCTAACTGAAGAATCTGCGTAATAAAAATCTTTCTGTATTCTCGTACACATGATTTGAAGGATCTGTGTGATAAAAGCCGTTTCTGTACCCTACAAATCTTTAAAAAGACAGTTTGACTATTTGGTGATCATGTGTCTAAAGAGGCTGACTTGGTGGTGAACAATACAGACACTGACCAGACTTACCTAAACAATCGGATGCCATTCTACCCTGTTTGCTCAGACAGTTCTGTTTGAATATTTAGGCGAATAGCGGTTGTAAAATACAATTGTTAGACTCTTAGCGTTTCTACGCCTAGTTTCTATATTTTACTAAATAAAATTATGAATCATGGGATTAGCATTGGGCGTTTCTATTAATGTGCAATTTGCATTAAAACCTCAGGAATAATTAAGTAAACATTTTATTTGTTTTTTAGAACGTCCACGGAAAAATAATGTGTTGGGTATGGAGATAGGAAAACTTCAATAGAGAATCACAGAGAATCAGAAATTAAAAGTATCTGTCTGTCTGTTAACCTTTAAAGTGATGACAAGAAATAAACCCTGACGTGAGAAAACGTACATTTTAAGACTTAAGTGAGGTTGCGCAGCCGTGCAGTCTGATAAGAATATTCGATGTCTGCAGGAAGAAACTTTGCATCCTTGGCTATTCAAAATGCACCAGTAAAGATTCTAATCAGACTAAGCGAATGCGCAGGTTAAACTGAATGTTCGCTGGGCGCATTTGTCTGATGGTAGGCTTTCTGCGACTCAAATAATTAAAACCGACAATTTAAAACACTATTCTTATTTGTCAGAGACAAAATCTGCCTTGCACGTGCACAGCAGACGTCGATACGACAAGGCAAATGAACATACGTATAACATTGCTTAAAAGCAAGATCAGAAATCTCACTCATTTTGTCATTAGTTGGACCGTCTCTTCATCGTCTCTGGAGCGAAGAGACCACACTAACAAATGTAAAATGAAAGTATGCTGCTGTTATGCATCCCTATAAACAATGTTGAAGTCATTTAAAACTTTGATTGAAAGCATATGGTGTCAAATGTAACAGTTTCTTTCCTTCTTCCTAACACAAAATACTTCTCTTTGACCTGCGAGGTTTATCATCGGGAAAATGAAAATGGATGCAATAATGGTTGCAATTCAACCAATCAAAACATTGGAAATTGAATTTTAACAAACAAACACAGAACAGAACATAAATTTACTTGACTTTAGCATTAAACTGCACTGCTCGTCTTCAAACATTTATAAAACATAACATGATATATAGGCGAAAATGCTAATGATAATATATATATATGAATATATATATATATATATATATATATATATATATATATATATATATATATATATATATATATATATATATATATATATATATATTCATTTTATGGATTGGAATAATACTTTTAATCGGTTGTTTAATTTACTAATATCAATCAAGTGCTTTGGATATTATGCTTTATCAGAGTCCTCATTAAATACCGGGACATGTAGATCCCGATACCGGGACTTTGACATAATGCTACAACATCAGCAACTGACATTTTTTTATATGTTTATAATTATTTTATAGATTGGAGCATTGTCTTTAATCGGGTATTTAATTTATTAAAATCAATTAAGTAATTTTGATATTATGTCATTTCACACACGGAGACCGCAATGAATACCGGAACATGTGAACCTCGATACCGGGACTTTGACAGAATGCCACAACATCAGCAACTGGCATATTTTTTTCAAATTTATATTTTTTTCATAGATTGGAGTATTGCCTTTTATAGGATGTTAAATTTATTAAAATCGATCGCGTAGTTTTGATGTTATATGCCATGTCAAAGACGTATGCCCCTATGGATACCGGGACAAGTCAATCTCGATACCGGGACTTTGACAACATCCTGTAACATCAGCAACAAATATTTTTTTTATCAAATATCATTATTTTGTAGATTAGATTATTGCCGTTAATTTGGTGTTTAACTTACTAAAATCTGCCAAGTACTTTTGATGTTGTGCTGTGTCAAACACATAAACCTCTATGAATACCGGGACATGGATACCGGAAGTACCGTAGATTAGTATGCACCTGGTTATGGGCCGAATTGTCCAGCGACCGTTGACGGAAACATCCGTAATATTGAGTTGGGAAAAACGTGCTGTCCAGATAATGATGTAGTATTTGACATTTCGAAAATGCTTTTAGCTGAAAAATGTGTTTTTAAGTCAGTCATTCTTGACCATAATTTTTAGTGTCCGCTCAGTCATTTAGACGATTTGCGTCGTCAGCAGTAACACGGTAAACTGGTATGTATTATTAAACGGTTTCGGGACCTGTTCTTTTCGTACTAATCTGCTTTTATAGATTAGTACTTTTATAGATAAGTTGTTTTTTTTACTGACCAGTGAATGCCAGTGCTGCATTATGAACTTCTTAATGCAGCTTAGGTGTATTAATAAATAAAGGCAGAAGTTGGATTTCAAGACCAGGTAAGAATAGTGTCTGAATCATCTTTTATGTTAGACTGTCTGTCCTGGGTCATTTCGGCCCGCAGTTGTTTCGGCCAGGGTGGTTTCAGCTTGGGTCATTTTGGCCCTGGGTCATTTCGGCCAATTTTGGTGGGTCGTTTCGGCCTGATTTTTTCGAAGCCCCCCTAGGTTAGGTTAAAGAATAATTTGGTTGTTTGACAAACTTGAAGAGTCTAGTGGTGTCATACATAGTGGTATAGCCATTTTCTGTTAAGTCTGTTCCATCATAGATATGCTGTGTTATTTATCAAGCACTAAAATGATCTCTCAAGAGAAAATAAGACGACATTCCATGTACATGTAAATCGGCTGTCTGGCAGACGATTCTCATGAAAGGTCAAGCTTTATAAGCGCTTTACACCGGTATTTGGGAATACCGAAATCCAATATTTACCGGAATCTACCGGAATCCAATATTAATTACCGAAATCCAACTATATTGTCAAGTTTACCATGACTTGTGTAAATTTAGACATATATACACTGTTAAATAATATATAATCAAACAATATGGCTAAGTTTAGAAGAATATTTTGGAATAATAACGATTTTATTAACGTTGTTTACAATTTCGGAATCTATCGAAATCCAATATTAATTACCGAAATCCTACTATATTATCAAGTTTACCATGATTTGTGTAAATGTAAACATATACACTGTTAAATAATATATAAACAGATAATATGTCCAAATTTGGAAGAAGTTTTTGGAATTAATAACGATTTTATTAACGTTTATATAATTTTCATAGGTGGAGTTACTTCCCTTCGTAGCTTAGCTCTGTGACGGGTACATATAAGTACGGGGGAACACAGCGAAACATTTTTCATATTTTTCCAATAAATAAACCTTTGATTTTTCCTGCAAATTGTCTCCACTGGAGACGATATCAAGCATGAGATGTCAAGATATGAAGCATAGTATTGGTTTTGTTTTGCGTTTAACTGCATGCAAATCGGTAGCCTAACGATTGTAAAAACTCTCCCACAAATACTTCATTTAAATGGATTTGTCCAAACTTAAACTTTATCACTTTAATTTCTTGGCTAATTCAGCAGATGACACAGAATACAGCGTCTGAACAGGGTCTGTTTTTTTTTTTTTTTTTTTTGTTTTGTTTTGTTTTGTTTTGTTTGATTTTGGCATTGAATTGCATACAAACTAAAAATTCTCCCACAAAAACTAAATAGAGTTGTATAAGCTTACCCATGGCTAATTCAACAGATGACAATTTGTTATTTCTTAAATTTCCCTGAAAGGGTTTGATTCGGGTCTACACCTTTTTTGTGCGCATATAACGCATTGACCAGTAACAACCTTATGTGGCGTTCAGCCGATCCCGGTTAGGGAGGGTTGTTACAGATTCTGTGCGTTATATAGCTATGTCTGGTAGATAGTTATTTAAGACTGGTGAACTCAAATAGTGTAGTCCTAGATCAGACACCGCGCTCCGTGGCATTTGATCTGGAACTACAGTATTTGCTTATGTCCTTTTATAAATGGATTAATTTATTATATACAAAGTAATGAAATATACAGAATTATTAATGAAATAAAATGCATATATAGAAAAAGTTATATTTTCACTAGTGAAAATATAAAACTTTTATTTTATTGTTAGCGGTGAAATCAGTGTATATCTGGTGAAAATAAAAGTGGTATCAATCACTATTGAATTGATATCGTATCATTTCACTAGTGACTGATACGATTTATATTTTCACTCCTCGCTTTGGACGACCGGTTTTCTTCATTATTTCAGAAGTGGATGTTACCTCCACTTCAGCTTTTTGAACACCTCTAATTTCTTTGTTTCTGAACAAAACTATCAAGTGTTGGTATGCATTTTCTTAGTTAGAATGCAAGGAATATTTTGGTATCAAGATTATTTTGATTTGCCGAAACTTTTTGTTTTTGTTTCTCCAGTGTTTTACATGAAAAGCACTGAACGTCGAACATGCGCAAAATGTACGGATTCACCCCAACGGGCAAACGACGTCTTAGGAACGTCGCATCCACGTTGTGTGCCCGCTGGGACATCTTCCAGTTGCCCTGCATGCAGTCTCATCCGGGCCTTTGATCTCGATTCATACATTTTGCAGTACCAATGAGTCTGTTAGCAGACAGTGAAGACCCTGATCAGGCTGTGCATCTGTGCAGTCTGCCATCTGGACCTTCGCTGTCCACATATGTCTGAGGACACGTTTTCGTATGGCATGGCAGATATATGGTTGATTCTTCAAATTGTTTAGTTTAATAAGTTGATATTTGAATATACAGTGTGTTTTTATATACTTTATGCTGTTGAGAGAGAGAGAGAGAGAAAGAGAGAGAGAGAGAGAGCGCTTTTATTACATTGAATTGATTACTTAATTGTGAAATAAAACAGTGCAAGTATAAAACATATCTTGCTATATTTTATTCTGTTTGCCCTCTTTCGTTATCTGCCCAGGCTAAAAGTGATGTTTCGCTGTGTTTCCCCGTATTTCTATATATACGTCACAGAGCAAAGCTACGAAGGGAAGTATCTCCACCTATGAAAATTATAAAAACGTTAATAAAATCATTATTATTCCAAAACATTCTTCCAAACTTGGCCATATTGTTTAATTGTATATTATTTAACAGTGTATATGTCTACATTTACACAAATCATGGTAAACTTGATAATATAGTTGGATTTCGGTAATTTATATTGGATTTCGATAGATTCCGAAATTGTAAAAAACGTTAATGAAATCGTTATTATTCCAAAAAATTCTTCCAAACTTGGCCATATTATCTGTTTATATGTTATTTAAAATTATATATGTCTAAATTTACACAAAACATGATAAACTTGATAATATATTTGGATTTCGGTAATTAATATTGGATTCCGGTAGATTCCGGTAAACATTGGATTTCGGTAATCCCAAATACCCCTTTACACCAATAAATGCGCAACACAGTCTGATTGGAGTTTTGCTTACAGAATCCAGCAATTCTGTATGCTGGCTACAAAAGGCCTGATCAGACTGCACGAACATCATTTACCTGTGATATGCAGCAGTTCATTTCGGGGTCATAGCACACACTCAATCAACAATGTCAAAGCTAAGCCTGCTCATCCGCAAATGCTATCAGAAAATCCGATTATTCACATGGTATTGTACTGGACAAAAGCAGACAGCGCAGATGCGCAGGCTGATATAGACCTTCACTGTTCACATGTGGTAAGGCTCCATATCTCAAGATAAGGCATAAACTGCTCTTATTTCTCAGTGAAAATACATGTATAAATAATGGGTATTCATAGAGACGCTCCTAATGAGTAACCACATTATATATTTTCATGGAGAAATAAGAATAGATTTTCCTTATTGGGAGCTTTGAAATATTAAGACTTACTTTCTTTGAAAAGAAAAAAAAAAGACTTGTAAGCTATTTTAGAATCTTGTCTTAGTGCTTTACTCATTAAAACAATTAACTTTTAGGTAATCTTAGTTGGTTTGTTTGGAGTTTACTGAACAGCACACGTAACACTATTATGGTTAATGTCTTTCAGTTTTTGTACCTTTTTAGGACTGTCCAGCCGCCATTCCCCGACAAAGTCAAACGTCAATGAAAACATGTTTAACATGCACAAGTTTTCAAACTTCATTTAATTGATTACTACCTGGCCCAAGTTTTCTCACCTTAATAAATCTATTACCAAGTATCAAAACAAACATGTACATCAATAACAATTGCCGCTTTTCAGTTATACTTTAATCTATCTATCTATCTATCTATCTATCTATCTATCTATCTATCTATCTATCTATCTATCTATCTATCTATCTAAAGCCATTTGCTTTATGTCCAAACAATTCCTTTAATGAAGGGCAAAATGTCTATCTATCTATCTATCTACACATGTATCTCGGTCATTCTCTCCCTTCCGCTGATTCAAGAAGGGCAGTTGTCAGTATCTGGCAAAAGAATGTGCACAATACTGGTTAACCACTTAGAGGACTAAGCCTGCCCAGTAAACGTGTGGTTAGGTAAACTGACCGCGCTCGATATGACCCCATTGGGTTGACTGGGCCGTAAAACCTCAACACAAACAAACAAACACATGTATCTATCTGTCTGTGTCAGTCTGTCAATCTGTCTATCTAAACATTTACTTTAAAACCAAAAAATCTATCCAATCCATTCATACATACTTAGATATGTATATACGTCTGTCTGTTCATCCATCCATCTCTGAATAAACCCATCTACTATATCTCAAAACAGTAAAGCGGGAAAGATCTATCTATCTATCTGTCTATCCATCTGAAACCGGCACAGTGGCTCAGTGGTAGAGCATCCGCTTTGTGACCGGGAGGTTGCAGATTCGATCCCCAGCCAGGTCATACTAAAGACTTTAAAAATGGTACTAGCTGTTCTTTTGCTTTGCTCTCAGCATTAAGAAATTTCAGTCGAAGAAAAGTCAAGCTTTGTTTTCCAGCAACAAGAGGCAAGGCCATAATTTGCTCATGTGTGCTCAACAGCTGCATAAAGCACACTCATTTTAGCAGCCAGGGCCCAGTTGTTCAAAGCTAACGATGTCGTTAGTTAATGATTCGTTAAAATTTACATCGAGTGATACGCAAATATGCTGAAATTTTTTGCTGAAAAAATGTGGGTAGCTTTTGCACTGCAAAAGCTACTCACATTTTTTCAGCAAAAAATATCAGAATATTGTATATTGAATCCGCTAAAACAGTTAACGAAATGACCCTTAACGAGCTCGTTAAGCTAACGACGCTTTGAACAACTGGGCCCTGTCAGATACATGTACCATTTTCCACTACTTGAACATTATCGATCTTGAACAGTCTGTCCTTTTGCTTGAGCTATGTCCCCTACTCACCAATCCACATAAACACACATGCTATGTATTAAAATTTGCAAGATTGAAGCAAGCTGTATGAAGCTGCAAACTATCACTCTGAAGGTTGAGGTAAACAGCACCGGTGAAAACACAGCAGCTTTAATACAAAGTTCAAATATGCTCAGATGTGGTTCATTTTTGTTTGTCAGTTTATTTATTACTCTTGTTCCTCTTATATCACTTGACTGATTTATTTATTTTCAGTAGCACTGATCTGCACTGACAGCACAAACAAAACCATTTCCATATATATGAGGCCCTCCCTAGGGGGTGCATGTTTCCTTTTCCATAAAAATAATCTGCCTTGTTCCCTAAGAGTGATTTTTAAAATTTCCATGTTGCCTGATCCCCAAAATTAGTTTTGTTCCCCTTTTCCCTTAAAATATTTGCCAATGTTCCCTTGTTCCCTTAAAATAAATGGGTATGTTCCATTGTTCCCCAAAATGCCTGGGAAGGCCTCATATATGGTCACTATAAGTTCTTCCTTTTTCAGTGACCATTACTGTTACATGTATTTAATTCATTCACAAGCAGCCTTGTGATAGCTATAGTGTAAAGTTTTGGCCTACTTTACATTGTTAATGATCTCTTTATAAATTGCAGTTTAATATATGTGTCAGTGAGGGCTATATTAAAACCATTTTTGATTATGTTTTCATTTTTATTTGCTTGCCTGAACAACGCTCATGGAGAGCTACATGATGTATTGTACTACTCTCGGCATCGGCAGCAGCATTGGTATTGGCGCCACAGATGTTTAAGTTTTCATTAAAGTTTTTAAGACCTCATTATTTCCTAACCTTATCTCTGATTTGATTCATCTTTTGTATGATAATACATATTGGTCCAAAAATTTGTGCAGAACCATCTGCACCACCCTAGGTCATGTCAAGGTCAAGGTCACAGACTTAGAATTTTCATCCTAAAATTTTACATCGAAGTTTTTAGGATCTCATTACTTCTGAATTAAATGATGGATTTAGTTCCTATTTGGTATCATTATAGATACTGGTCAAAAAGTTTTATCAGCACCATCAGCACTCATGACCGTGACCTTTAGATGGAGGTCAAAGACTTAGAATTTAAATGTTAAAGTTTTCATTAAAGTTTTTAACACCTCATTATTTCCAAACCTTATCACTGATTTGATTCATCTTCGGTATGATGATACATATTGGTCCAAAATTTTGCCCAGTACCATCCCCCCATCCCACCCCCTAGTTCATGTCCCCTAGTTCGTCACAGTCATGTCAAAATTTTCGTGTTAAATTTTACATCAAAGCTTTTTAGGACCTCATTACTTCTAAACCAAATGATGGATTTAATTTATATTTGGTATCATGATATATACTGGTCCAAATGTTTTATCAGCGTTCATGACCGTGACCTTGAGGTTGAGGTCATAGACTTAGAATTTTAAAAATGTTAAAGTTTTCATTTAAGTTTTAATTTAAGACCTCATTATTTCCTAACCTAACACTGATTTGATTCATCTTTGGTTTGACGACAATTTTGCACAATGCCATCACAGCTAACAGCTAATATCACTTTCTCTTTTTAGGCTTACTTCATCAAAACCCAAACATCAGTTAGTTTTCTGACTGATTATTGAAATGAAATCTTATGAACTAACTTACTTGGTGGCATTTGGCATTAACAGAGTAAAAGAATTTATCTTTTGTTTCAGAGGCTGATCTGGTGCTGAAAGAAGTATGAAGAAAGTGTCAGCTTTTTCAATGTTTAAAACCAGCAAAAAGGTGAAGCTTTTTAACCTGAGCTTTTTTTTATATGGAGAATGCAGATTATTTTGATGAATATCAGTAGGCTGGTGTCTGTCATGTCCTGACTAAAGACTATAAGGCCAAATATAATTATGTTTGTGTTTGAGGTAACAAGGGATTTTAAAATAGGGATGGTAGGTTGGAAAATATTTCTATTTTGTTAGAAGTCTTTATATGGGGTTAATAGGAAAACAATATGGCCAAACAGGAACCCTGCCCCCCTCCCCCCCCCCCCCACCCCAACACGCACACACACACACACACACACACACACACACACACACACACTTAGAGTTGGTGGTGATAAATTTGTCTTGGTCAGGTAACCGGAAACATACTTTTTTTTTATTTTAGACCTAAACATAAGCATTGATATCCGTGCCACATCCAGACACCATCATGATATGGATGAAAGATTGTTGAAAGTGACTTAAAGCCCGAACAAAACAAACAAACAAACGAACAAATACCCTTTGGAATGTTTTGATGATATTTGGTGGGACACCATAGATTATGATGCATAAAATACCAGAGTAACAACTGCCATTCTTAGTTTTCCATTTGGAAAACCATTTGGAACATCACAAAAACATGCCTATATAATTTTGACCCACTTAAACCCCACTTTTATATAGTAAAACTGGGGTTTACAGGGATATCATTATTTTTCTTATTTCTGTTCAAAAACATAGATTGTGAGTACTCATTAGAACCCCTTCGGAGTTCCTCGAGGCAGTTCTAACGCGTACCCACAATCTATGTTTTGAGCAGAAATATGAAAAATATCAGAATTTTTTATCCAAAATTTTCATTTATTTTGGTGGTTAAAATTTTCAGTATATTAAAGTAGGCGTGTTTTCGTAATGTTATGACAACACCCAGTAAGCTGAAACTGGCTATCCTGATATTTTGACCAGTATTATATGACAACCTTTTCATTGACTTGGAAGTGGGTTTAATAAAGTTTTGTACAGTTTTTGAACTAGTGTGGTTTATTGTAGGTAATTAACATACTCAATTGGCATCTAAACAGCATGACTTATATAAAACATTCTAGGAATTGTTTTTAATTCTAAACATCAAAATACACAAAAGTCAATAGAAAATTCAAAATTTTAATTTTGCATTTGTTTTGCATAACTTTAGATTAAAGAGGTTTCAAAAAAAAATGTTGCGGATACTCATTTCATGTGCCACAGTGAGGCACCTAATGAGTATTACAATTAAGGCTGGCACAATTAATCGGATCATCGATTAATTGATCAATAAATTTCGCAAAAATGATTATCATTATTCATTTGCTAATAATCGATCAGTTGATTTCTGTGTTTGTTACTTTACTGTATTTACTCT
Organism: Anodontia alba; assembly: GCA_964016985.1. Classification (NCBI taxonomy): domain Eukaryota; kingdom Metazoa; phylum Mollusca; class Bivalvia; order Lucinida; family Lucinidae; genus Anodontia; species Anodontia alba. Next base: position 53,722,038 of record OZ024823.1, on the reverse strand, counting down.
TAGTATTCAGACACCTCAACTCCTTACCATACTTAAACTAAAATTTGAACAAGTACAGTTTACTACTCACTGTTGTGTCTAAAAAAAGCTGGATGAGTGGCAAACAGTGTAGACCCTGATGAGATGCCACATTTGCGGTGTCTCATCAGGGTGTACACTGCTCAGGCCTGTCTGACCAAATACATACAATAAAGTATAACAAATGGTAAGAGTCATCCTCAGACGGGTAAAATTATGACCATATCTTCAGTGATTACCAATCGATTATCAGTCACAATGGCAGGACTGATAATCGATTATCTTTTCAGCTCCAATTAGCCAGTCTTAATCACAATGTATGTTTATTAGCCCAAGCTCCCAGTCCCAAATTTTTCGTCAACCCTACACGATCTTGTCCAGAAGGTTTGATGCTTTTTTATAGTAGAGGCATACCAGGTGTACCAAACACGGGTGAGAGTATGGTATTTTAGAGTGGCGAAAGTCTTCAAAATGGCCACCATCCAAGATGGCCGCCATCCCAATAATAACATTCACTTAGGCAATATGAAAACTTATTAACATATTACTTAGGTATATTTTTTCAATTAAAATATGTCAATAACATCTGCAAACTAATATTTCACTTTAACAGATTAATTATCTGTACTCGTTACACAATCAAACAGCGATAACTTCCATATAAGAAAAAAAATAACAACATTTTTTTTGCAAGCATTACAATGTAAAAATGCAGTTTTTGCATGTACTATGATATATTCTGTCTTATTTCCAGGTGCTAACCTGTTTGAAGGTTAACAGTGTTTATTCTGTTTATTGTACAGCTTCATTCATTAGCTTTAAAAACAGACTACAAATATATAGCACATATATAGACATAAACTAAGAGTGGGTGGGGTAAACACTCAGTTTCACAGCAAATTAAATCTGGTTGTAGACACAATAAATACAGGTAAATTCTTGACACAGTCAAAACCCTTAGTGGTATATCTTTCTGATGGATAACTTTCCATTTGTGTTTATGCTTTAGAATCGAAATAGATCAGCTCTAGTATGTGATTAGGTAAGTAAAGATCACTATCCATCAGTTGTAATTAGATATATCACTCACACTTTCTGATTTGATCTGCTTTTTGACGGATCTCTAATTTGTGTTCGAATATTCCACAAATTTCATCTAGAGCTGATCTATTTCTTTATCAAAATAAATTTTACACTTTCAACTAGTCTATAGACCTACAGCATTCAGTTTGCTCACATCTCCAATGCATCTGTTTCCAAGCGGATTCGTTCACATCTTGACGCTTGCCCACGAAAAGAGCAAGCAATATCACATTGCATTTCAATCCGCTTGCATGGACAATTTCTGTTGCATTTTTTCTTGCATTTACAGTAGGTATCTGTTACAAGATTTTCAGGTGTGGTTCTGTTTTGTAGCAAAATCGGTTTAATCGACCCTGTTTCACAGGTCCAGCCAACCTTAAATGGATCTAGTACTTCTGGGACTGGTTCTAAAGCTGACATCCAAATGTATGTTTGAAACACAGCTCGAACATGGTTTTGTAATGCATCATCAGTTGGGGGTAAGGCCTCTAGATATTTATGACCTCCATAATATACATGTGCTCTCAGAGAATTTAAGGTCTCAAATTCCTTATCCTTTGCATAAAGACGTACAAATATCTTGGTGGCCATAACGTTGACACGGTCTATTACTTCCTGACTGCTGTCATCTTTGATGCCTCTGCTCAAAGGAGCAAGTTCAGATTCCATTTTTAGTTCATTAATAGCTTTCATAAATGCCCGTTTGCCTCTCCCAAACACAAAACTATTTGTGTCACATCCACTAATAGCATGCAGCAATGGAAGCATGTCCCTGTTATTTTCACTAAACCATGCACTATTTCATGGATAGGAATATAATGTACCTTAGATTTGATAAATAGCTCTTGAAGTCCATCCTCTCGAAGCTGTTTAAAATGAAATAAGGCCATGACAACAATATCTGTGTCTGAAGCACATATTGTAACTCTTCCACTTCCACATTTAACTGCAACAGCTACATGAAGGAAAAACTCGTGTGTCTGCTTCTTCATGAGTGCTTGTCAACATGTGTTTCTCCTCATCACGTATATTATATTCCACATTAGAAGCTGAACTTACCACTTTCATTTCCATTCTGTTTTTAAATCCACCTGATAGGAATAGACGAGTTCGAGAATGTAAAATATCTGAACTCTCAGTCCACACTGCGAACACGAAAGCTAACAGGTTAGCTTTGCTTGTGCTATTGCACAATATTTCATCAAAATTTCTCAGAATTAACCCTTTTCTCATTTCAAATTCTCTGAGAGACTCCTTTCTTCTTTGTCGACATCCACTGGCCTCTTTGAGATTCACATACAGATAGAACTGTACCTGCTATTACTGTCTTGAATCCCATATAAACTATCATATATGTCAGCAACTAGATGGATATTTTGTGAGGGATAAGTACTAGTGATATTGTCGAGGATTCTTCTGGCATAATTTTCATTTTCTTCATTGTGTAATGGTGGCCTTGATCAAATATACCACATTACATCAATGCCAATACTAGAGGTTATTTCACCTTCATCGATTTCTGTAGGCCAGTCGTCTAAATCAGCTTTATCTTTCATAATGCCCAACATTGATGACGTATTACGAGTCCAAAGCATAGTTTCTTTAGTTTGAACGTTTTCTTCTGCCAGTGACGGTAGATATTTCCTCATTTCATGGGAAAGAAACTCTTCCAGTTGATTTTTTTTCCTTCCTCATGTCTGTTTCGTAACATAAGAGCTCTTTTTAAGCTCTGAATTTCACCTGCAAGGTCACTTCTTGTAGACTTTGTCTTTTCTGCTTTATGGCTTTTCACTGTATTTGCCATCGTTTTAAGGTTTAATTTAGTTAATTTACCAAAGTAGTTTCTCAAAACAGTTTCTCCTTTTTTCATTCAGCTGAAGAAGGTCATCTGTGATTTCTTCACTGGCTTTAAGGCCACTTGCAATGTTTACAAGGGCCTTTGTGTCAGAGTTTGTGAAGAGGTTTATCATCACAACATTGACAGTTTCAATAATGACCTTCCTTTGTTCTGTTTCTCTTGACACTGTAGTTCTATTATCCTCATGATGATGTGTTTTTACCTCTTCCATATGAAGCATGGTTTTAACAGCTGATGTGACCCCTGCAGCAAATGGTAAGGTAAGAAACCATTTTTCTTGTGTCTGTATTTTCAGAGTTATGCCCTTAAGACCTGCTTATCCAGTCTTCTCTTTTGCATCACAGTTTTGGGAGCATTCTAAGGCCATTTCAGTCCATATGCCACTAAAATTTCCACATGCCCTCTTCACTATGAAGTTTCCTTGGTGAAATTCTGTTTCAACCTCAGGCGCAGTCTGAAGCAATGCCTTTATTTCCGCAAGGTATGTGACAACTGCTTTCACATACATGTATTTCTGGTGATCAGCGGCTGCAATAACCTTTGCCATTTGTGTGACTGCTGTTAAATGTTCATTCCATATGCCTTCGCGTTCTGCATGGATATATAACAAAACAGTTTGAATAAATTCTACATAATTCAGCCAGAATTTGTCAGTTTTGTATTCAGATCTTGACTGTTTGAATTCATCTGTTAGTGACCTTATTTGAGCAGAATATTAGCACATTTCATTCACAGTGCTCAAACATTTACCATTGTCTGTTTTGACAGCACTTTCAAGATTACTTAAGCAGTCACATAAGCTAGTAAATACACTCAAGTCACAGCCTTTTTTGATACAGAAATCTTCAAATGCATACCACCACATAGCAATCATCGCCTCATGCATCCTCGTGTGCGCATTTATGGCCTGGTAATATCCCTTACCTGACAGGACCTTAGTTACTGTGCCTTCTAGCATCACTTTGCTTTGAACCAGAATGTCACTTAAACCAGAGCCAAATATAAATTTACCAACTGCTCCCAGATAATTCATTAGTAAGTGAAAACCTCCTAAACGCAAAATCAATGAAGTTATCAGCGTTTTCCTTCCTCAGTGTATAACTTATCTCATAGATTGCTTGATCCTGCGTGACCACTGTGTGCTTTAGTCCAAGTTTCTCACTGCTTTTCATGCAGATTTTGAGTGCCTCTTTTACTACATCAGGGTTTTCTGTATTGAGAGTAGCATCGGGACCCAGGGTGAAGTTAGCTAGCTGTAAAAGTGCTTTAAACCCCCCGGTGGTTTACTCTACTGACTGTTCTAAGGCGGTGGTCCCAGTGTTAGTCTTACTCTTTGTTGCTTTGTGGTTTATTCTACGAGGCGACTTGTTGTATGTCTTTCCATGTGTCATTTTGTTCTTGTGTTTTTTAGTCCTTTTAGTATTGCGATTACCTCGCGTGGGCAAGAGAGAGCTAACCTTAGTGCTTTTTGTACGTTTGTTTGATTTGTGCTTGTTTGGATTTGTCGGTTTCCTCTTCCTCTTGGGGTCTGGGAAGGGCTGCAGTTTGTGATTGTGGCACTCCCTGGACTTTTCTCTTACCTTTTTTTGTTGGTGGGTTTTGTAAGAAAGGACGATAGCCGATTGCAGTTGCTGTGCCGTATTTTACTGGCTGATGGTGGCATTGAAAACCTTCCACCAAGAGAGAGAAAGTTAATGCAATGCGTTTAATGTATGCATTATTAAGAAACTACCAACAGAAAATACACATGTACTTTGTATAAAGACGCTCAGCTGAAAACTGTATTTGTTAACATTTTATCGCTTTTTGCCGCAATGCCAACATAAATGTTACATGTATGCCATACCAGCCGGTATTTTTTTACCAATGACATTAAATATGCAGAGCAAAAGGAACATGATTTCCTTCTCACTGCACATTTTTACTTAATATGCTTACTGCATGTAGTTTGATTTGTTTTTCCCTCAAAATATTCAGTCAGATTGCAAAACATTGAAGATTCATTATTTTTAAAGGCAGCTACAACTGCAACTGCACTCTTTATACAGCACCAAAGAACACGGTTTTTGATGAAAACAGTATAAAGCTAACTTCTGTTTATTTTTATACACAAATATTTGGTTATCACATTGATATTGTATGCTTTCGTAGCATTTAGCTAAGAAGACTACTGTATATTCAATTTTAGCTATAAAAATTATATTTATGGTGGCCATCTTGAATGGCGGCCACTGCACTCTTTATACAGCACCAAAGAAGGTTTTTGATGAAAACAGTATAAAGCTAACTTCTGTTTATTTTTATACATAAATATTTGGTTATCGCATTGATATTGTATGCTTTCGTAGCATTTAGCTAAGAAGACTACTGTATATTCAATTTTAGCTATAAAAATTATATTTATGGTGGCCATCTTGAATGGCGGCCATTTTTAACACTTTCGCCAGCGAAAATAATCATACTCTCACCTGCTTTATGATCTACTAGCATATATCTTTCAAAAACACACAAGAAACCTTCTGGAATAGATAGTGTAGGGTAAACCAAGAATTTGATCAGTACTGCGATTGGGAGCTTGGGCTAATATGGAGAAATAAGAAAGCTATCAACAATTTTTGATTGTAAAAAGCCTTATGATAATTAGTGTTGTAACGATGATCGATTATAATCGATAATCAATCGAAAATTCTTTTTGATTCTACTATCAGTTGTGTTTGCTAATAATCACTTATAATAAAAAAGATTCACACCTGACTATTTTGTAAGTTATTATTCTCAAATTGCAACTTTAATGCAAGAAAGATGCAATTCTAAACTCTTCAGCTTGAAAGTATGTTAAGGAATAAGAAACAAAGTAGTATTTCTGCAACAAATGGAAAGTCTTCAGTACACATCTTAAATGTCAAAGCCTATGAGTGTGCTGTGAGGACCTTTTACTTTTGTGGTAAGTTTCTGGATGTGACAGGGAGCTCAATGCTCACTTTTAGAGTGCTGCCTCACTGAAATATCATGCCCCAGACACTTTGACATGATATTCCACCCAGTCACATTATACTAACACTGAGCTGACCAGTTGCGATTCCTAGCTCTACTTTCTTAATGCTGAGCGCCAAGCGAAAGAGCAGCTAGTACCATTTTTAAAGTCTTTGGTATGACCTGGCCGGGGATCGAACCCGCAACCTCCCGGTCACAAAGCGGACTTTTGTGGTAAGGTACTGCACATAAAATTATGCATGCAAATGACAAGTTAACAAATTTTTATTTAGTTTTAAGCAGTAAAAGGATATCATTTTATCTTTCTGGGTGATGGGACCTGTGTTTACCTTTCATTTGACAGCTTTCAATTATAATTGATAATCAATCAAAACCTCTTGTCCGATTATTTTCGATGTTCGATTAAAAAAAATCCCATAATCGGACAACACTAATGATAATCTAGTTTTTATTTTGGCACCTAACTGTGCTTCTGTAGTTGAACAGATTGTGATTGTGATTTGTGCTGATGAACAGGCTGATTACCGTATGGCCTTGCCATAAGCCCTCTTTTATTTACAAGAATTCATCATTGTTATACTTGAGAGTGGTCAAGATGGAAGGAGGGTGACATCCTATTGAGTAAGCTCCAGGCTTGGTAATGCCCAACTGTATCACTACACAGAAACTCTAAGACGGTTAGAAGTTCTAAATTATTTTACACATATATATTTACAACTTATAATCTACACAACATACAAGTTCTGCTATTCTCTTTGCGTCAGCCTTGACAATAGTCGCAACATGATCAGAAACTATACTAGTTTATAATTTTTATCTGGCTTGACTAATCAAATCATTGACAACTAGTGCATTACCCAACTGAGTGTGGTGAACCTTGTCTTGCCAATGTGAAGAGAATTCCCCTCACAGCACGAAAACATGCCTATATAATTTTGACCTCCTTATAAACCCCACTTTTATATATTAAATCTCGGGGTTTACAGGAGTATACATTATTTTTCTTATTTCTGCTCAAAAAACATAGATTGTGGGTACTCATTAGAACCGCCTCACTGAGGTGGTTCTAATGAGTACCAACAATCTATGTTTTGAGCAGAAATATGAAAAATAGAGTTTTTACCTGAAAAATTTCGGTTTTTGGAGGTGAAATTTTCTATATATTTGAATAGGCATGTTTTCATAATGAAACTTTTAACACTGTTAGTAACTTACAGATGTACGTACTGGTTTCTTTCCACTTCCCTTAGCTTAGTTTGTTTCTTTCTTTAAATTTAATAAGTCATTTCGACTTTATATCAAGTACAGTTCTTGATTTGGCAGTTAATGTCCACTGTATATATATATTCTTATCACAAAGGAATGAAGCATAGCTGAAAAAATTTCCAGCCTGTCGTGGGATTCGAACCGGGTCTGCCCGGTTAAAAATCCAATGCTCCAACCACTGAGCCAAAGAGTTGTCAGAGATTGAATATATTCCTACAAGCTATGAGGGGTGGTTGGGTGTGCGAAAGTGTCGTCTATCTTACGTCAATGGGGCGTTCAACTGATATTGGCTTACAGTTGGGCAAGGCCTGCTGTCCTTGTAGCAGGTTAGGTAGAGGGAGAAAGTTTTTATTTCTTCTGTTTCTTCCCTTTCATTCCTGTTCTTCTTTCTTCCCTGTCCTTCTCTTTCATCTCTACTATCTCTTTCCTTCCTTTCTCTGGAAGATGACACAAAATGACCCACAAGGATTGATGTGTCGTTAAACCCCAACACAATAAAAAAAACCCCTACAAGCCAGTACCTGAGATAAGCTGCTTTTTGGGGTATTTACCCAATTAAAATCTTGAAAAAAAGCAATTAGAATTAAATCTATATGGTAAATACCCAATTATCAGTAATTCTTGCACCCATTAACATAACAGGATACCCATAGGAAAAAAATCCTGATACCCAGTTCAATGAGAAATGGATGGGTAAAAGTAGCTCAAAATACCCAATTGCTTAAAACCTTATCTAGGGCACTGCAAGCTATGCGTAATCTGCCACTCAGATAATCGAAAGTGGGAATGCTTGGTCATAACATTCCCCCTTTTCAAGGAAGTGATCATTAATGATCATTTATTTTTGGCGAAGTAAATTCCAGTGTTGGATGATCCCCCATCTTACGACAAAGGAATGAAGCATAGCTGAAAAATTATCCCGCCTGTCGTGGGATTGAACCCGGTCTGCCCGGCTGAAAATCCAATGCTCTAATCACTGAACCAAAGAGTCAACCCCCTGATGCAGTTGTCAGAGATTGAATATATTCTTACAAGCTATGCGTAATCTGCCAACACAGATATTCAAAAGTGGGAGTGCTAGGACTAACAATATGTGTGTGTGTGGTGTGTGTGTTTGTTGTGTGTGTGTGTGTCACTCGAAGCCCTCTTGCTGAATATTCACATGTCATGATAACAGCCTTGTCAGTGCTCCAGCTAGGATTTAAGGGCAGAGGGGTGCTGGGTAGGGCACTTTTTGCACGATATTACGGGAATGAGGGCAACATGTGTCATGTGATGTATCAAGACATGTTATAAAATATAATCCATTCCCCTCAATAAATGCCTCAAACTAGAATACACACAAGGCTGGCTTTTGAACATTAATAACCTTTTTTATATCAGTCCAATATTCATGCATATTTTACCAAAATGTAGGGTTTTATGTCCGGAGTTGAATTAAGGCAAAATGCAGCTTATGTAACCCTTGTCTTGCTGAACCCGGATATGCCCTGTCATTACAAACAGTGCAGATCCAGATCAGAACCCAACTGATCTGGATCTACACTGTTTGTCATTAAGTATGTGAATTTGTATCAACAACCTAGATCAAGTAATATGATTGGCTGAGAAGTGGGTGTGGCATCAATTTATTCAGCAGGACAAGGGTTAAAAGGGGCAGAGGGGTGGCAGGAGAGGGCAGGAGGGGCTGCTTGCCCCTCTGATTAGGGCTAGCTGGAGCACTGCTTGTTCAGTCTAGACAAATCTGCTGAGAAGGCTGTACACTTACATCAGGGGTCGATCCCTTCTGGCAGTTCATGTCATTCAGCCCCGCTTATGGTATGGTAAATTTGACTTCCCAGCTGTCTTCATGCCATAACCCTGTCCTTGGAAAGAGAAGGCCTAAACCTATAACAAATGAACAAACACACTCTAACTATACCTTCTTCAAATTACAATAACAAAAGATGAAGCTTACTGCTATGTGACTGTATACTTTTATTCTTAAATGATGACATGCGTCACCAAGTAGAGTGAGTGATGTCATTGATGTCACAGCGGAATCACCAATGTCATGAATCATTACTCTATCACTGACATCGACGTAATTTTTTCATAATGTCTAAATAACAAAAGGGCTATGACTGCACTTTGTTGCCTGTACGGGCAACCTTTGAGATATAACCCAATAAAAATGATAAAATAATATAATAGGATTTGATTACCAGTCTAAGTCTAGAATCAAAGTCCCATAAATTATTTGTTGTGTTTTATACCAGGTCTGGTAAAGCTGATCGCACATTCGTCTTGTATGTACAGACACTGCGCACACACACATATCCTCAATTACATATAAACACAAGTTTGTGGGTGTTTGCATGTATGTATGTCCATGCATATGTGTGTCCATGCTCCCTTAATCCTACTCTAAGCTGGCGTGATCCCTTATGTTACTGCCATTTCTATGTTTAACTCGGCAAGTTCAATTCTGCACTGTGCTTATTTCCACCAAAGCCACAACCCACGCGTACAGCAGAGAGACCCTGACTAGACTGCACACAGCCAGCACAGTCTGCTCAGCACTCCGGATAATAAGCCCAACCTGCGCAAACTGGGAGGAAATCCCAGCCAGACTTCACACAGCCAGTGACAATACTTCGGTAACATGCAGAATTGAATCAAACTGTGAACATCATTTATCATCTGCAAGTAATAATTTAAAATTTCATTCACCAGTCTCGATATGCAACCTTCCATTTTGGAATTTGCACTGATAACAAACAAGTAAATTATTATAATAAAATAAAATACCACACCAAAATTATCCAAGAAAGGTCACCAGAGGTATTTAGCATCATATATTGGTTTGCCCTCTGCTGTGTTCTTTCAATGGGTTTTATTTGTAGTCAGTAGTGTGTATTGATTTTGCAAAAGCATAGGGAACTTTGTACTTGCACGTAGAAAATGTACATTTGTACTTAGGGAGGAAAAAAACACACACAAAAAAAAACAGATCTTGCATCCTAAAAAAACTGTGCAGTATGTTCAGACTGCTCTGTATTGTAATAATCATAAACTTACTCAGGCTCCATAATGCAGCCGTTAGTGTATCTGACCTCAAATACAGGGGTTGCAAGTTTGAATCCCAGCTCCAACATATAAACCAGTAGATTTGTCATGAGATCATTTCTACGGTCATTCTCCCCCATCTGCTCACTCAAGAAGGGCTGTTGTCAACTTCTGGCAAAAGTATGTGCACACATACTGGGCCCAGTTGTTCAAAACTAACGATGTCGTTAGTTAACGTATCATTAAAACTTTGATCATTAAATATCGGCATATATGCTAATATTTTTGCTGAAAAAATGTGAGTAGCTTTTGTACTGACATTTTTTCAGCAAAAATAACTGTGAATTAGATTTTGTACTTACTAGAACAGTTAACATTTTGACCACTAACAAGCTCTTTAAGCTAACCATACTTTGAACAACTTGGCCCTGAGTAACTGCACAGGAAAAAAGTGAGTGGATTAACTGACCAGCTTGACATGACCTTGATAGTGTTGACTGTGCCATCAAATTCAAACAGATCATCATAAACTTACTTATCTTATAGGAGGAAGATGCTACACCCAAGGTGAACCTAAACAGTAGTCGTAGGTCATCTGTTAAGAAAGCCTCCAGTACACCAGCCATTAATGAGTTAGAAAAGACGTCCAAGAAAATACTGGTGAGTGACCTGATCTGCTTCTACAAATTTTATATTTACTGGTTTATCTTAACCTTATCAACCCTGAGTCTTGAAGTGGACTCTTCCATCCTTGAATTTGGATATGTCCACTGATGCAAATAGGGGTTTCAGTCCAAAATTAAAAAAAAAACAGAGTGGCAAACAGTTGATCCTGATGAGACGGCTCGTTACGAGCCGTCTCATCAGGGTCTACATTGTTTGCATAATTATTTGTTTAGGTCTACAAGGCTGTTAGGATGAAGCATACACCTAGCAATGCTAGAATATGGAGAAAAAGTCAACGTTCCAGATAAGGTACTTTTTCAACAAAAAAGGCAGTCTACATGGAATCCATAAGGCCCCTGGACATGTCAGACATAATTGGTGTATCAATTCCCCTTAATAGCCTGCTTATCTGGACAGATCAAGGGAAATACTCCCTTTTCCAGCAGAGGTAGGTTTGCGAAATTGTTTTTGTATGAATTCTGAAAAGGGATCTGCTGTAAATGAGTATTAGAGTAGACTCATTTCAGAAGGGCCGGCCTCGGTGGCTCAGTTGGATGCGCCGTCCGACTGGAGACCAGGAGGTCGCGGGTTCAACCCCCGCCGAGGTCCGCAACATTCTTTCGTGGAGATTGATCATGAAATATTTTCTACGGTCATTCTCTCCCTTCCGCTGATTCAAGAAGGGCAGTTGTCAGTTTCTGGCGAAAGAATGTGCACAATACTGGTTAACCGCTTAGAGGACTAAGCCTGCCCAGTAAACATGTGGTTAGGTAAACTGGCCGCACTCGACTTGACCCCACTGGGTTGCCTGGGCCGTAAAACCTCAACAACAATCATTTCAGAAGGGGCTTAGTATGTAGGAAAGCAAACAGGAAGTCGCAAAAGTTGTTTCTTTTCTTAAAAGAATGGCTGAAAATCCACCAGGTGTATGGCTTAACACTTATACAAACTGAGTTTCTGCTATTAACTTTTGCAACAATAAAATAAGTATGTTATACCATTTCTTTTCTAATACATTTAGAGGCTCCATATTCCTCAAAAATAGAATTTTTTTTATCCAAGAAAGGTTTAATAAATTGATACAAATGTACACTACAACCTCTTTATAACACGGTTCGTTATAACACGGTTTTTGATATAACACAGTTCAAAGATGGATCACAAAAATGTATAGATTATATTGAAAAATGACCATAAATGGTCATTTTTCAATAGAATCTATACATTTTTGTTTGGATATAACACAGTTGTTTAACTAACACAGTTTATGCTATGGACCCTAACAATAGTGTTATAAAGAGGTTGTAGTGTATATGGTATTATTACGATCATAAAATGTGGCATCTGACAGCCTGTAAAATTTCAGTTACTGTTAGTCTCTTGTTTTTGAAGTGGTTAAAAAAAATGAAATGATTTTTTATCATATCTCTGAATCATTGTTGGCAACATTAATTGAGAGAAATAATAAAAAAAATCATTTCATTTTGGATCCGGTTGAAAGAACAAGAGACTAACTTTGTAACTTTACGGGCTGTCAGATGCCACATTTAATGATCATATTGCTATCATATATCAATTTATTAAACCTTTCTTGGATAATATGGAGCCTTTAAAAGTACAATCAAACTCTCTGTGACAACCACCTTGCCAGCTTGGAAAAATATGAGTAGCTTTTGTACTGACATTTTTTCAGCAAAAATAACTGTGAATTAGATATTGTACTTACTAATTTGTTATTATAGAGAGGCAAGTGTAAAAATGGGTTAACACTTTGCATGCTGGGTAAAATTTTCAAGACAACATTTTGAAATATTTTTTTTTATTTTTTCATTGAAAATAGATTTTGACAATTCATGCAAATTGTCTCCTTATGAGACAATTTGTAGAAATGTGAGATCCTATTTTCTAGGAAAAATTTCATCAGCTTGTCGTCTGCTGAATTTGCCCATAGCACTGTAAAAGGGACATTCTGGGAATTTGCCAAGTAACTTTTATTAGGAGAAACATGTAGTGTTTGGAATTGGCCAGAATTTCATAGTCGATCATTGGTTTTGTAAAATCGACTGATCATGGATTAATAATCGATTTGCAGATCTATTCACTCTTAATTAAGCCCTCTTCCAGGTACTTATTCACAGCTCCAGATCAATAAGAGGGGTATCCAAATAATAGTTTTTCTTATTTCTTCATGAAAACTCATGTTGTGGGTATTCATTAGAAGTGCCTCTGCGAGGCACTTCTAATGAGTACCCACAACACATGCTTTCATGGAGAAATAAGAAAAATATTAGTACTTTTGGGTTGTTACTTAAGTCTACTTTATTAAATTTCTTCACTTTTATTGGCCACAAATCTAGAATCACCCATATAGACAGCTTTGAAGTTCATTTCTATATAACTTGCCTATAAAAATAAAAGTGAGAAAAATATGTTTCTAATATAGAAGTTTCCGATTAATCGACTATGAAAAATTATTTTTCCGATTTATCAGTCACAAGAGGCAAAAATTACTGATGATCGATCGATTATAATCGATCATCAGTGGCAACACTAGGTACATGTACCTGTTGTATTGACAGGCTGTGACATATATGTGATAAGAAACACCTTTCTTACATTGCATCACACAATATATACTTAAGCAGCACCAGGGGAGCGCCAGGGGAAGAGGGGTCTTCAGGGTATATGCAGACAGCAAGGATGAAGTCAGACAGGCCACAGTCTGATCAGAGCATTTACTGTCAGCAAAAAGAATCTTTAGATATATGTACTATATAGACAATATCAGTGTATAGAATAGACCCAGGGTTTCCCCTGATTTATATTTTGGCAGTTTTTACCTAAAAAACCTTGCTGGTGACCCTTAAAAGTTAGGGACAAGGGTCCTGAGTGATGCACATATAATCCAAAATTTGTTTTATCTATGGCTTTGAAACTTTGTATTTAATCTATTTGTTGTCTAAACGGTAAGAATTATCATTATATGGGTAACAGTAAATCCTTAAAGCACTAAGCAAATTGTAGCAAATGACATTCTGAAATAGATTTTAGTTTCAGATAAAATAAGGCTTGACATTTCATGTGAATTGGCTGCCTATCTGACAAGTATTATTTTCACTGAAAAAAAAAAAAATCTTCAAAATGTCATCTGCTGTAGTTGCAGCAAGTGCTTTAAGGATTAACCGCTTCAAAACAACAAACCCCTAAATCTTATTAAAGGACTTTTTAAAGGACTTTTTAACTTGACCTAGCTGCCCTCGATGGCTCAGTTGGATGCGCCATCCGACTGGAGACCAGGAGGTTGCGGGTTTAACCTCCGCCGAGGTCTGCAACATTCTTTCGTGGAGATTGATCATGAAATATTTTCTATGGTCATTCTCTCCCTTCCACTGATTCAAGAAGGGCAGTTGTCAGTTTCTGGCAAAAGAATGTGCACAATACTGATTAACCGCTTAGAGGACTAAGCCTGCCCAGTAAACGTGTGGTTAGGTAAACTGACCACGCTCGACATGACCTCATTGGGTTAAATGGGCCATAAAACCTCAACACAAACAAACAAAACTTCACCTAAGGGAGTCCCTGGGACCTTTATTTTAAAACCCTGAGGAAAAAACTCTGAAAAGACCCTTATCAGGTTGTGCAGCTTAGAGGGCTAGTCTGGGTGTTTACAGTGAGACTAATGAGTACCCATAGCATATATTTTCATGCAGAAATAAGAAAAACATCAGTACTTTTCGGATAAAAAAACACCTTATCTGAAGCTATGCCATTTCTCATAGTGCAGCTCACTTTTATTACATGTACACCACATACTTTTCAGAGAGCCTTCAGAGGTGGCAGTTTCCAAGGGACAATACGGGGTGAGAAGCATCGTCCAAGTTCTTTAGCTAGTGGGAAAGGAGACAGTCCATTTGTAGCAGGAGATGCAGGTCAGGTGAAACTGACTGGTTTAAGACAAAACAAGACTAAAGAAACAGAATCAAATGGTACTGCATCAAAACAAGGTAAACAGTTCAAGGTTCTAGGTAAGATGGGCTGCACTATGCGAAATGTTTTCGGGCTGTGGACAGCGAAGAACCAGATGAGCCTGCACTTCTGCACATTCTGATCAGGGCCTTGGCTGTCCGCTAACAGAATCATTGGCCACTATAGGATGTAGCAATGGAGAGCAAATACCCAGGTGCACAGGATAGATCTGGCCCCGAGGTTATAAAACTTTTCTCTGCTAATAAATATGAAAATGCCAACAATATTAGGCATTTTCAAATTTATTGGCAGAGAAATTTTCATGCTCAGCTATGTTTAGCAAGAAAGAATTTGGCATTGTTAGTAATTTGAGATTTATTAGCATGAAAAATTTCATGCTCAGTTGAGTTGAGCATGAAAAAAATTATGTAACCTCGGGGCCTGAATCTGCATTTTGCCCAGGCTCGAAGACACCTTTTTGCTTGGCATCTATTGAACTTAAACATGAGAAAATATACTGTATGATGTGTGCCAAGGGATTATTCAGATCAGCCTGTGCGTCTGTGTGATTATTCTTTGCTGGGCACTCTGGGTTCTCAGGTAGACAGCAAAGACTGATGAGACTATGTCAGAGGAATTGTTAAGGAAGAGTATTTTATGATAATTCTGGGATAATTTTTTTTATTTCTCCATAAAAACATACTTTGTGGGTACTCATTAGAAGCGCCTTGCCGAGGCGCTTCTAATGAGTACCCACAACATATGTTTTTATGGAGATTTGGAGAAAGTTATCCCATAATTATCACTAAATACTCTTCCTTAACAATTCCTCTGCTGTGTGGATATGCATGCTCATCTGACTCTTCTCAGGGTACATAGAGGATATTTACTCTTTTGCTGTGAATACCATAAATATTTTCATCGAGTGTTATGAAAACATCACTGTTTTCAATAAATTTTCTTCTTATTTTATTGTATACACACCAGTGCACCTCTGATGTCGTAACTAACATCACCATTGAATTGATCCAGTTCAAAAACAAGCAAACTGAAATTTTACAGGCTGTCAGGTGCCACATTTTATGATAGTATTTACATACATGCCATACCTCACACTGAGACAAAATCCCACAGAATTTTGGCCCGTCTGGACCCCATTTCCCATAAGATTTTCAAATCTCAAAGAATTTTTATACCATTTAATAAGCTATTTTGAATCACACATTAGCATGGCTATCCCAAGCGTAATTCATTAAAATAAAGGCTTTGAACTGACTTAAGTAAGCTTGAAAGTGATTTTCATAAAAATTTCACAGAATTTCATCAAGTCGCCCCTAAAAAATTGCAAAACCTCACAGATTTCTGTCAACAGCTAATGGCATGTACGGTAAATGTCCTAAAAATTCGAACACCAAAGTTTCTGACTAAATGACATATGCAAACAGTGCAGACCCAGATCAGACTGCTCCTGAAGGAGTAGTCTGATCAGGGTCTACACTGTTTGCCATTCCACTCAGTATTTTAAGAAACAGCTGCATTAAAAGCAAACTTTAGGCCAGAATAGTAAGGAATAATGTGTTCGAAATTTTAGGACATTTACAGTATGTATTTATACCATATATCAATTTATTAAACCTTTCTTGGATAATAAAATGTCTTTTTTGAGGAATATGGAGCCTTTTACAGGTTTGATTCTGATACATATAATTTCAGCAAAACAGACAAACCTGGCAGCAACATCAGCAGCCAAACAGTTCAGCAATAAACAGAAAAAGCCTCTCCCAGCCCTCCCACTGAGTGAACTGCCCGCTGTTGATGATGATAACACACCTGCTGCAGGAAGAGATGTATCTGAAAATGAAACACCGAAGTTACCGGGAAAGAAAGATGATAGCAATAAGAAAGGAGGTAAAAGACAAATTGAGCAGTCAACAGTTTCAAAGCCCAAAAGACGCAGAGTCCAAGATGAGACTCCACTGGTGCATCAGGTTAGTCATACCCTGTATTTTTAAGTTCACCTGGCAGTGCTTGCATTAAGGGAAGTCTGGGAGTCAGACACTCCCAAAAATTGCCGTGGTACTTCCAAAAATCAATGCCAGGAAGTCTGGGACTCCCAACTTTTAAAGATATTTAGTCATTTATAACAAAAATTTAGAATGAATTTATGTGTTATTTAGCTTAACAATGGCAGTTTTACTCCATAAATGAGAGTTTAAGAATATTGAGGTTGAATTTCTGAAAGTGAGTGAAAAAATTTGATCACCAGGACTTCCAGATATTGGAGCTAGGAAGTCCTGGGACTTCCTGATTTTGACAGTTAGTGCAAGCACTGACCTGGGCCGAAGGTTCCAGGGAGCCTATAGGATAGTAGTCTGTCTGTCATCAGCCTGCCATCTGTCAGCACCTTTGACCAGTCATATCTGTACAGACTGCAGGCTGATCTCGATCATTTCTCATGTGTAGCATGCCTGTGATGGGGCATCGTTGATATTAGCTTTTTATGGAAATCCGACTATTCAGATAAGAGTAACTTGCCCTGTAGTCTCCTACAGTTGTTGTCCGGACGATATTAACTTCATTTTTGACGGATCTCTTCATCAAACTTGAAGATACTGAGGACAAGCATAAAATCTCAGACAAGTTCGATTTTGGCCCACTTTCAACTATTGACACGAGAGTTACCCGCCTTTGAGGGCTCAGCAGACTTCAGAAAATGTTGTCCGAACGATTTCATTTTTGATTGAATCTTCATGTTAAAATTTCAATCTGGAAATATGGCAAATATATTGATATGTTTTTGCTGAAAAAATGTGTGTAGCTTTTGCAGTGCAAAAGCTACTCACATTTTTGCAGCAAAAATATCAATGTATTGGAAAGTACTTTAGCTACAACAGTTTAAGAGTTTGTCATTAACAAGCCATGTTTGTTTGTAACATAGCCCATTTATATTTGCCAGGTGAAGGTAAAAGATGGCAGTTTGCCAGGAAATATATCATCACCTTTCACCCCAAGGGGAGCTACTCTAGAGTATATGTATGATAGCACTGTTGAAGCAGAAAAACTGTTTGAATGTATGATTCATCCAGTACAGACGGATAAATTCTTCAGGTAAGTGAAGAGGTAAATTCTTCAGGTAAGTGAGGAGGCTCTTGAGGTAAGAGAGTATATAAAAGTGCTTAAGTTACTGTATTTACCCTAAATATTTGGACAGACATGCCTTAGAAATAGTGCAGACCCAGTTCAATGGAGCAGTTTTCCGATCTGTATTGTTTCCAGCTCAAACTGCTCTTAGTTTGATCAGAGTTTACACTGCCATTCTATAAAAGTTGTTTTAGACACCTCATCAGGTAGTCAAAAGGGATTGTTGAAATATTAGGGTAAATACGGTAAAGAATTGTGGTACAGTACGGTAATTGAATATCAAGGGTAAATATTGTTAATTATGAAAACTTTTGTCCTTTTTTTTATGTCTGTTTACTCATTACAACTTTGCTGTATGGGGCGGCTCTTCTATGACCACCATTTAATGACAAAGTGATCTTTTTATGGGTCTTCATAAGTTTGGCAGATTTTCTGCCAGTTTTTAAAAGGGAAACAACTTTTGTGACTTCCTGTTTGTGTTCCTGGACACAAGCTTAAGAACTGGAGAATTATTATCCCAAAATTATCAGGAGATACTTCTTGACAATTTCTCATGGAGATCCACTGCCTCACTGCATATAAATCCTACCTAAAACAGTTCAGAATCAAAGTTCAACTCATTAGTACATTTTTAACTCTTGTCCTGCTGAATAAATTAAGATGCCATGCCCACTTTTAAATTTCAGCCAATCATATTTCTTGATCTGGATTATTGCTATAAATTCACATACTTAATGGCAAATAGTGCAGATCCAGATCAGTTGGCTTCTACACTGTTTGCAAAGGCTGGGTATATCCGTGTTCAGCAGGACAAGGGTTAATGGGTAATCAAAGCTGAAAGATTTGAAAAGACAAGAGATAAAATTTTGTGTAGTCACGTAACAGTGATATCTTAATGTAAAGAGTGACAATTAAAACAAAACACAGGCTTTCAAACATACATGCAAACATTTTGAAGATAAATCCTGTTTGTCAGTGTGCGTGTATGGACAGTGAATTTTTTTGTTCCCTTGCATACCAGAAGTGTCTGTGTATGCACTTGGAATGGCATTTTTTTTTTTTATTTCCAGAGACTTGTGGCAGAAGAAGCCATTGTTGGTGCGACGTCATATAGCAAACTACAATGATGGCTGGTTTAGTACGCAGGAACTTCACAGAATATTGACACAGGTATTGTACCTTGGAGCCAGGGGCAGATGTCATCAGATCATGTTATAGTTTTAGATATTATTGTCTTCTTATTTCTTGTCAAAAATGTTTTGAAAACTTATTAAATAGCTCTAAATAAGATCTTTTCATGTTGTGAGTATGGTAAATATCCTAAAATTTCATACACCAAAGATTCTGACAAAATGGCATATGCAAACAGTGCAGACACAGATCAGATGGCCATCTGATCAGGGTCTACACTGTTTGCCATTTCACTAAGTATTTTAAGAAATGACTCCATTGAAAGCCACTGAGGGTTAATCATGGCGCCATGATTAACCCTCAGTGGCTCGAAATACCCATGCCTCGAACAAATTTCCATGGTCCCAAAGATGTTTGAGTCATTGAAGTTCAACTAATTGGATTGTAGAATGTACCATCTTGACATATGAGCCAGTGCACCACAAACCTACAGTAAGGCCTGTCTGACCAGCAAAGACGGATCAATCTGTACATCCATCTAGTATAGCAAGGGTCCTCATCAATCCCTCTTTGGATAGCCCGGAGACTGTAGACAGCACATGCTATCAGCAAAGACTCTGATCAGACTGCACGGATGCGCAGTATGATCTGAGTCTTCGCTGGCTGCACAAGTCTCTTTGTATGTTTTGTCATGCACTAGCTCTTATGTAATTCCTTACTATACTTGTCCTCTACTTTGAACAAGTTCTTTTCAGGGCCTGGTTTGATGTATCTGAAAAACTGCTGGATGAGTGTCAAACAGTGTGGGCCTTATGATGCCTCATTATGAAAAAAAGAAAAACAAAAAAACCCCAAAATATTCCACTTGTACAATTATACATACAGTCGACCCTCGTTATCTCGACCTCGCTTATCTGGAATAACCGCTTATATCAAAGTGAAATTCTGGTCCCTGTTTTAACATGGAAATCTAAGAACAGGTAACAAAATATTGTGAAAAAGAGGAGAAATTGCTCCTAATGAGCAATTTCTCCTCTTTTCCACATTATTTTATATATATTATCTAACTTTAGGAGTCAAATTACATATTCATTTGTTAAATTTGGTTTTTCGATTTATTGTTTTCCACACTTCTGCAACTCTGATATGTCGAGGTACGGATATCTCCAAGTGTTTCAGAGAGTCCCTTGGAATTCAAGATAACGAGAGTCGACTGTACATGATCCTGTGGTGAAAAACTGAAAAGGATCCATCATATACTTCCATTTTTCCAGGAAAGGGTAGAGTTTGGTGTGAATCTTGATGTGACCACATATAAGGATGGAAAGCGGGAGACACACAACCCAGTTGGTCGTGCTTATGCTCCTGTGGTATGGGATTTCTATCAGGTAAATATTGATTGATTTGCTTTTCTTTAATGGACTTGCTGGCCTAATGGATAGAGTGTCCGACTCAGAACCCAGATGTTTCATTTTGAAAAACACCCCTGCTCACACCACCTTTCCTGCATCACCAAGAAATCTTCTGACCATTAGCTGACAAATAGTACAACAAGACTTGAAAACCATACCTAGTGTGCCCTGATTATACCCCTAGCATACAATCTTACCTGCCGGCCTCGGTGACTCATTTGGATGCGCCGTCCGACTGGAGACCAGGAGGTCGCGGGTTCAACCCCCACCGAGGTCGGCAACATTCTTTCGTGGAGATTGATCATGAAATATTTTCTATGGTCATTCTCTTCCTTCCGCTGATTCAAGAAGGGCAGTTGTCAGTTTCTGGCGAAAGAATGTGCACAATACTGGTTAACCGCTTAGAGGACTAAGTCTGCCCAGTAAACATGTGGTTAGGTAAACTGACTGCGCTCTACATCCCATTGGGTTGACTGGGCCGTAAAACCCCAACACAAACAAACAAACAACCTTACCTAGTTTGCCTGATTATTACCCTGGCATACAACCATCCCTAGTGTGCCCTGGTTATACCCCTGGCATACAACCATACCTCGTGTGCCGTGATTATACCCCTGGCATATAAGCATACCAAGTGTGCCCTGATTATACCCCTAGCATACAACCATACCTAGTGTGCTCTGATTATATCCCTGGCATACAACCATACCTAGTGTGCCCTGATTATACCCCTGGCATACAACCATACCTAGTGTGGCCTGATTATATCCCTGGCATACAACCATACCAAGTGTGCCCTGATTATATCCCTGGCATACAACCATACCTAGTGTGCCCTGATTATACCCCTGGCATACAACCATACCTAGTGTTCCCTGATTATACCCCTGGCATACAACCATACCTAGTGTGCCCTGATTATACCCGTGGCATACAACCATATCTAGTGTGGCCTGATTATACTCCTGCATACATCCATACCTAGTGTGCCATGATTATACCCTTGGCATACCATACCTAGTGTGCCCTGGCATGCAGAGTATTTGATTACTTATCTGCAGCTAAGTATCAGAAATGATTAGCAGGCCCCCATAGCCTAATGGATAGGAGAGTTGACTCTTAATCCATTAGTTTTCTCACCGCTGTGGATTGAGCCTTGCTTGGGTCACATGTGGGAAAGCCAAGCTCTGCTTACGGATGGTCAGGTGGTTTTCCCCTAGGTTCTCCAGTTTTTGCCCATCTATGATGAACAGTCGGCTCGATATAAGTGAAATCTTGAAAGGGCCGTAAAACCCAAATCAAATCAGAAACTATTCATATTTGGTATGGGGGTACCTGGGAGGGTTCTCTTTCATTCTATATCTATGGACCCCTGGGTCATGCCTCAAGGCGGGGTTATTGCAGCTTGTTTATACAAACAACTTCTTAATAAAAAAGGATGGATATTACACATATTTATCACATCAACATTCAGTGTAATAAGGTCAAAGTCATTGTGACCTTTATGCTCCAGAGATTTTGCCTTATATCTTGAAGACTATTTCAAAGATGTGATACTTGGGATCTTGGTTCTGTGTGACACCACGATTGACATAATAGATGTAGGTCACCTTGACATATATTTCATGGTCCAGTGATTTTGCCTTATATCTTGAATGTTATTTGATGTATGAGCATCATTATTTGGGATTATGAATCAGTATGATCCGACAGTTGACCTAAAAGTAAATGTAGGTCACTATGAACTATATTTAATGGTCCAGTGATTTTATGTTACATCTTGGAAGACAACTTGATGTATGACTATCATAGTTTGGGATTATGGGTCAGTATGACACAGCATTTTATTTCCCAATATTTGATGCCTTATGGCTGAAATTTGACCTACTTGGGTGAACTGCAAATTGTACAAATTAGTGTCATCCCTTTAGAACAATAAGGTGTCTTAAGCCAGTTTTCTTTACTGGTCATTACTGTGGGGTGGGGGCAGATATCTAACAAGCATTGCTGATGACTTTTTATGCCCCCAACTTCAAAGAAGTTGGAGGGGCATATTGCTTCTGGGTTGTTCGTCCGCCCGTCCGTCCATTCGTCACGCTTTTTGATGCATAGCATAACTTTAGAACCGTGAATGCTACTGTTTGAAATTTCTTATATGGATTCCTCATGAAAAAATAACTGACACGTATTTTTTTTCTTGACAGGATTATGCCTCTTTTCTGAGTTATTGCCCTTTGAAAAAATATGGGCGCAATCTTGTCAGCAAAATATCTAAAAAAACTATTGAAGCTGGAGCCTTGAAACTTGATGAATAGACTGGCAGTGATGAGTAGACAACCTGATTAACTTTTGAAGAAATTTTGAAAAATACTTCTTGAGTTATGGCCCTTTGTAATTTTGGGCATTTTTACCTTGTCAGCAAAATATCTCAAAAACTGTTAGAGCTAAAGCCTTGAAACTTAGTAAATGGATTTGTAGTGATGAGTAGATGACCTGATTAACTTTTGAAGAAATTCTGAAAAATACTTCATGAGTTATGGCCCTTTGTAATTTTTGGCATTTTTACCTTGTCAACAAAATATCTCAAAAACCGTTGGAGCTAGAGCCTTGAAACTTGATGAATAGACTGGTAGTGATGAGTAGACAACCTGATTAACCTTTGAAGAAATTTTGAAAAATACTTTTGGAGTTATGGCCCTTTGTAATTTTGAGCATTTTTACCTTGTCAGCAGCCGGCCTTGGTGGCTCAGTTGGATGCGCCGTCCGACTGGAGACCAGGAGGTCGCGGGTTCAACCCCCGCCGAGGTTGGCAACATTCTTTCGTGGAGATTGATCATGAAATATTTTCTACGGTCATTCTCTCCCTTCCGCTGTTTCAAGAAGGGCAGTTGTCAGTTTCTGGCGAAAGAATGTGCACAATACTGGTTAATTGCTTAGAGGACTAAGCCTGCCCAGTAAACGTGTGGTTAGGTAAACTGACCGCGCTCGACATGACCCCATTGGGTTGACTGGGCCGTAAAACCTCAACACAAACAAACCTTGTCAGCAAAATATCTCAAAAACTGTTAGAGCTAGAGCCTTGAAACTTAGTAAGTGGATTTGTAGTGATGAGTAGATGACCTGATTAACTTTTGAAGAAATTCTGAAATTACTTCATGTGTTATGGCCATTTGTAATTTTGGGCAATTTTACCTTGTCAGCAAAATATCTCAAAAACCGTTGGAACTAGAGCCTTGGAACTTGATGAATAGACTGGTAGTGATGAGTAGACAACCTGATTAACTTTTGAAGAAATTTTGAAAAACACTTCTTGAGTTATGGCCCTTTGTAATTTTGGGCATTTTACCTTGTCAACAAAATATCTCAAAAACTGTTAGAGCTAGAGCCTTGAAACTTGATGAATAGACTGGTAGTGATGAGTAGACAACCTGATTAACTTTTGAAGAAATTTTTGAAAAATACTTCTGGAGTTATGGCCCTTTGTGATTTTGGGCATTTTTACCTTGTCAGCAAAATATCTCAAAAACTGTTAGAACTAGAGCCATGAAATGTGGTGAATGGATTTGTAATGATGAGTAGACAACCTGATTAACTTTTGAAGAAATTTTGAAAAAATACTTATTGAGTTATGGCCCTTTGTTATTTTGGGCATTTTTATCTTGTCAGCAAAATATCTCAAGAACTGTTAGAGCTAGATGACCTGATCAACTTTTTTGTAAATTCTGAAAAATATTTTGTAAGTTATGGCCCTTTGTAAATTTGGGCATGTTTCCCTTGTCAGCAAAATATCTAAAAAACTATTGAAGCTGGAGCCTTGAAACTTGATGAATAGATTGGCAGCGATGAGTAGATGACCTGACTATGCTCCCAGTTTCAAATGAAATTGATGGGGCATATTATTTTGCCTTCATTTGTCCGTCCGTCTGTTTGTCCATTCGTCAAGCTTTTTTTTGTGCATGCCATATCTTAAGAACCCTGCATGCTAGGGTTTTGAAATTTTATATTTGGGTTCCCAATGAAAAATAGCTGACCCGTATTTTTTTTCTTGTCTAGCATGTTTTGTTTAGAGTTATGCCCCTTTGAAAAAAATCAGAATTAAATCTTGTGAGCAAGATATCTTGAAAAGTATTTTAGTTGGGTTCTTTAAATTTGATATAGTGAGTGGGAATGATGTGTAAATTACCTGATTATATTTTGAGAGGATTTCGTGAAAATACTGATAAAGTTATGACCCTTTGCAGTTCTGAGCATTTTGACCTTGTCAGCAGGATTTCTCGAAAAGTACTTAAGCTAGGGTCTTGAAATATTATATGCTGATTGGGGATGATGTGGAGATTACCTGATTTGTTTTTTAGGGAATTCCATGAAAAATTGACATAGTTATGGCCCTTTGTAGTTCTAGGCTTTTTGACCTTGTCAGCAAGATATCTCAAAAAGTATTTAAGCCAGAGCCATGATTAAGATTGAGGAGGAGATCACCTAATTAAATTTTTGAACCAATTAAATGAAACGTTGGAGTTATGGCCCTTCACAATTTCTGGCCATTTAATGTTGTTGCTTTATTGTGTATAGCATAAGTTTAGAATCATGTATGCTAATGTTTTGAAATTTCATATTTTGATTCCTCATGAAAAAATAGGTGACCCATATTTTTTTTCTTATCCCAGTTATCTCCTATTTTAGAGTTATTTCCCTTTTGATAAAATAACATTGAAATCTCATATATTTGTACTGTTGTTACCGACATTGGCAAGCAGTGTTGGAGTCAAGCAGTGTTAGAGTCAGGCAGTTGGGGGCATAGTGTTTTACAAACACCAGCTCTAGTTTCATTTTTAACTCTACCTATTAGAGCTTATCCACAGGGGGACTGTTCATACGCTCATCCATCATCTGTAAACAATTTTTTATCGCATCTCCTCCGAGACAAAACTTGTCTGGGATGTTTCCCAAGTGATCTAGTTGTGCCTGACGGACTTTGATTTTTTGTCCATCATAGATTCGACAAGTATGGCTGCTGTCTTGGATTTTTTCTGTTATCGCATCTCCTCCCTAACCAGAGGAGGAATCTCATAGAAACTTTGCAGATGGATTCCTCTCAACCGGTAGATGTGTCTATCTGAAAACAATCCCGGTCCCTTGACTAGCATGGCCTCCAGACTGCCTTCTTGGAAATAGCAACTTCACCTTTACCTAACACTGTAACAAACTTGTTAAGGCATCTCCTCCAAGACCACTCTTCAAACTTTTTCAAAACTTGTCTTTGATTTTCACCAAATGGTCTAGTTGTGCCCACTTGAATTTGGCCCTGGTCCATGGACAAATATGGTTGCGGTCTGTCACTTTGATTTCCCTTACTGCATCTCCTCTGAAACCAGCAGAGGAATTTTAGCAAATTTTGCATATGAATTCTTCTCAACCCCTTGATGTGTCTCCTTGAAAATGATTCCAGTCCACCAGTATGGCTGCCAGACATCACCTTAGAAATTGTGACTTCCCTTACTTAACACTGTATCAGTATCGCACCTACCCTACCTGGCCCAATCCTACCCTACCCTATCCTACCCCACCCCACCCAAGCCCACTTATTTTTCCCTGGAAAAAAGCATTTGACATTTCATGCAAATTGTCTTCATTTGCATGAAATGTCAAAACCTGTACTCTGGGTCAAATAAGAAAAATATTTTAAAATGTTGTCTGCTAAAAATCTTACCCAGAGTGCCTAGCGTCAAAAATAAATATTGATGATTTTCTGTCGAAAAATGAATTGTGTCAAGTCCAGGTGGATAGTAAAATTGACCCATTTTTCTTGTCTGTCTGTTGTAGACTGGTTGTTCAGTGAGACTGATGAACCCACAGACCTATTCAAAAGAGGCATGGAATATGCTGTCAGTTTTACAGGAGTACTTCAACTGTTGTGTAGGTGCAAATGTGTAAGTTGACCTTATGGCTTTTTCTTCACATACATATTTCACATACATATTTGAGGTCTGCTGTAGAAAATGAACCATATCTTGAGATATGGATTTTTTCAACCAAAACTATTGATATTTTTTCATAGTTCCCCATTAAAACATACACTGTGGGTACTCATTAGAAGTGCCTCACTGGAGACCTTCTAATGAGTACCCACAACATATTTTTGTGGAGAAATAATAAATTTATATTTTCCTGGCTAATGCTTTATTTCAGGTTTTGTAAATATACAAACAGTTAAAAGTAAATTGTGAACAAGGAAAAGCCTACCAGTTGGTCCTGGTTCTTCATTGTTTACCAAGACAGGGACGGTACCTTAGATAAGCTGCTTTTTGGGGTATTTACCCAATTACAATTCCTGAAAAAGCAAGTCAAATTAAATTTATGGGGTAAATACCCTAATACCAATATTTCTTGCACCCATTAACAAAACAGAGTACCCGAAAGAAAAATCCTGACACCCAAATCAATGAGAAATGGTGGGTAAAAATAGCCCAGAATACCCAATTGCTTAAAAACTTATCTATGGCACTGCGGGGATCTTGAAGAATATATATTTCAGATGACGAGTTTTCTGACTAGTCTGGGAGGATGCAGAGACTGCTCTGAATTTCACTTTTAGCATATAAGATCAAACATTTTCGTCTCTGTGAGCTCCAGTTATGGACTTGGTCACACATTGGCTCAGATAAAATGAGTATTCAGAACATAATATTTTTTTTATTTTTCCACCAAGATGTACCTTGTGGATACTCATTGGAATCGCTTATGTTTTGACACAAAAATAACAGAAATTATTCCAGATTATCACCAAAATTGTACTTCTGTCATAAGATCGCTTAGTGCTTTATATCTTAAGATGGCTTAGTGATTTATGCTTCAGACTGTAAGTTTAAACAGCTCCAAATAAAAGGGGCTATCAGGAAAATATTGTTCTGATTCTTCCACAAAAACTTGTTGTGGGGACTCAATAGAAGTGCCTCATCCTAAAATATTATACAGTTATTGACTATTGAGGTATTGGATATGACATGATATCCACCAGAGAAAACCAATATTGACCGAGGCGATAGCCGAGATCAATATTGGTATTCAGTGGTGGATGTCAACATCATTTCCAATATCTCAATTGTCAATAATTGTTTTATTATTAGCTCACCTGAGCAAAAGCTCAGGGCGAGCTATTCAGTATTGTGATCACCCACTGTCCGTCGTTCTTCGTCGTCCGTTGTCCATCGTTCGTGGTCAACAATTAGTCTGTTAACACTCTAGAGGTCACAGTTTTGACCCAATCTTGATGAAACTTGCCCAGAATGTTTTGCCTTATGAAATCCAGGTCAAGACCGATACTGGGTCACTTGGGATCAAAAACTAGGTCACCAGGTCAAATCAAAGGAAAAACTTGTTAACACTCTAGAGGTCACATTTTTGAAGAAATCATCATGAATACTGCTCAAAATGTTTGCCTTGATGATTTCTAGGCTAAGATTGAAACTGGGTCACTTGGGGTCAAAAACTAGGTCACCAGGCCAAATCAAAGGAAAACTTTGTTAACACTCTAGCGGTCACTTTTTTGAAGCAATCATCATGAATCTTGCTCAAAATGTTTGTCTTTATGAGTTCTAAGTCAAGTTTGAAACATGGTCACTTGGGGTCAAAAACTAGGTCACCGGGCTATATCAGCAAAAAACCTTGTTAACACTCTAGCGATCACATTTTTGAAGCAATCATCATGAATCTTGTTCAAAATGTTTGTCTTGATGATTTCTAGGTCAAATTTGAAACTGGGTCACGTGGGGTCAAAAACTAGGTCACCTGGCCAAATCAGCAGAAAGCATTGTTAACACTCCAGCGGTCACATTTTTGAAGCAATCATCATGAATATTTCTCAAAATGTTTGTATTGATGATTACCAGGTCAAGTTTGAAACTGGGTCACTTGGGGTCAAAAACTAAGTCACCAGGCCAAATCAAAGGAAAACCTTGTTGACACTCTAGCGGTCACATTTTTGAAGCAATCATCATGAATCTTGCTTAAAATGTTTGTCTTGATGAGTTCTGGGTCAAGTTTAAAACTGGATCACTTGGGGTCAAAAACTAGGTCACTAGGCCAAATGAGCAGAAAACCTTGTTAACAGTCTAGCAGTCACATTTTTGAAACAGTCATCATGAATCTTGCTCAAAATGTTTGTCTTGATGATTTCTATGTCAAGTTCGAAATTAGATCACGTGGGATAAAAAACTAGGTCACCTGGCCACATCAGTGTGAAACCTTGTTAACACTCTAGCGGTCACAGTTATGAAGCAATGATCATGAATTTTGCTCAGAATGTTTGTCTTGATTTCTAGGTCAAGCTTGAAACTGGGTCTCTTGGAGTCAAAAAACAGGTCACCAGGCCAAATTAAAGGAAGACCTTGTTAACACTCTAGAGGTTACATTTTTGAAACAATCATCATAAATATTGCTCTAAATGTTCGTCTTGATGATTTCTAGGTCTAGTTTAAAACTGGGTCACTTGATGATTTCTAGGTGACGTATATTTCACTGTCCAGTGACTTTCTTAAGTTTTCCCTTTAGGTCTGTTTCTCAGTAATTATTGATCCTACAGAGTGATATTTGGTACTTGTGAAGTGTTTGTGTTTAGGTCAGTTTTTCAGTAACTATTGCTCCTACAGCCAGTGTTACTTAGTACATACATACATCTTAGCATGGCCTTTTGAGTGCAGCCATCCATATTTGACCTTGACCTCTATCTCACAGTCCATTAGACATGCTACATTGCCTTACTTGTTAATATAATCATTTTGAATTTTGATCAGAATGTTTGCCTTGATCAGTTCTAGGTCAGGTTCTCAAAGTGCTATGATACTCAGGTGTGCGTTACAGGGCCATCATGGCTCTCTTGTATAGTTTGTCCTTTTTCTTGATAACTGTGGCAATAACAGTCAACACCAGACCCCATTAATATAAAAAGGGCGTGTATACCTTGGTGTCACTACCAGCAACGTTACTAAAAGTTGATATTCACTGGAAGGTGTACGCGAGCCGGTGAACATCAGATATATTCACTAGGCTGAAAACAGCTCTCAGCCAATGACAGACTATTTTTAGGTTATATAATAATGATTCTTATTCATCAAAAAAGGACCTTATCTGGATCTATAAATTTACCTCATTTAACCAAAATGTCTGCAAAATATTTATACACCATCACCCCAAAATATCAATACATCAATTAAAAACGTGTTTTATCTGGAGTTATGTAAGATCTGCGTCTACACTGTTTGCTTAGCCAGTTCTGACCAGGGCCCAGTTGTTCAAAACTAACAATGTCGTTAGTGAATGTATCGTTAAAACTTTGTATTTAATATGGTATATACGCTAATATTTTTGCTGAAAAAATGTGAGTAGTTTTTGCATTTGCAAAAACTACTCACATTTTTTCAGGAAAAATACCTGTGAATTAGATATTGTACTTACTAGAACAGTAACTGTTAACATTTTGACCACAAATGAGCTCTTTAAGCTAAGGATGCTTTAAACAGCTTGGCCCAGATGTTAATCCTGGATGGTTCTTAATTTAGGTACCTGACACCAGCTGGGACCCAGGGTTTTGCTCCTCATTATGATGACATAGAAGCTTTCATTCTACAGCTAGAGGGGAAGAAACACTGGAAATTATACAACCCTAGGTAAGTTAGAAATTACCCTATTCTGGAATATTTTTGCACCACCAAATTTTTGCGGATTTGCCTAAAAACATGATAAATTTCCGTGGTTTTTAATTTCCGCGATTGCTTGTACCCCCGAAAATAAAACCTGAGATTATCCCAAATAAAATATTCAAACAACTGAGAGACGTGCTATTGTTCAGTGTAAAAGTTCATAAAACTTGTGATACCTGAAAAATTATTTTATTGCACATTCAATATAGGTGTAAGTGAGCTTTAATCAATTGTTATTAGTGGAAGTTTTTTCACTGGTAATTACCAATAATAATTGGTATGATAGAAATTACCAAAAACGTAACACAAGCCTTGCTACAGGTTAAACCTGTATTCCTTTGACCTTTTTATGCTCCCCGAAGAATTTCGGGGGAGCATATAGTCGCCGCTTCGTCCGTGCGTCCGTGCGTCCGTGCGTCCGTACGTCCGTGTGTCCGTGCGTCCGTGCGTCCGTCCCGCTCTTGTCCACGCAAATTCTCGGAAACTGCTTGTCAG
Source organism: Anodontia alba (assembly GCA_964016985.1). Lineage (NCBI taxonomy): Eukaryota > Metazoa > Mollusca > Bivalvia > Lucinida > Lucinidae > Anodontia > Anodontia alba. Next base: position 53,691,262 of record OZ024823.1, on the reverse strand, counting down.
ATTTCAATGAAACTTCATGGGAATATTAAGTATCAAAGGTGGATGCGCATATCACCTGCGTGTTCTGGTTCGATGATTTTTCCAAGAGTTATTGCCCTTTGATGAGTTCTGCATGAATATATAGGGTACTGTTCGTGTCCACGCGAATTCTCGGAAACTACTAGTCGGATTTCATTGAAACTTCATGGGAATATTAAGTATGGAAGGTGGATGTGCATATCACCTGCGTGTTCTGGTTCGATGATTTTTCCAAGAGTTATTGCCCTTTGATGAGTTCTGCATGAATATATAGGGTACTGTTCGTGTCCACGCAAATTCTTAGCAAATACTGGCAGAAATTCAACGAAATTTTAATGGAATCTTAAGCAGGAATAGGGGATGCGCATATTGTTCAATCTTTCTGGTTAGATGATTTGTCACAGAGTCATGCTACTTTGTTTAAAGCTGCAGTGTAAGGTCACTGGCTATTTTTAGAAAAGAATTTGTCAACACTCTAGTGCCTACATTTATTGATGGATTTTGATATAACTTCAAACAAATGTTGGGTATGATAATATCTTGAGCATGTTTGACATTCAGGGTCCTGGGCTCAAGGTCAAGGTCACTGGCTATTTTTAGAAAAACTTTGTTTTGGCTCTAGTGCCTAGATTTATTCCTTTCATTTATTCCAACTTTTATGTTGCTGATGTTTGTATGACAGTGCCTTCAGGCAAGCTTATCTGTCCACCAACAGGTTTTGTGATACTCCATTTTGAAGTACAGTGAGTATACACAGTATACTGCTCTTTATCTAGGATAATGTTTCCTGTTCCGACTATTGCATGTTCGGGGAGCATCCATCGGTTTCACCGATATTCTTGTTGCCTTATGTTTAGGGAAGTAACTTCTGTAAGACATTATAGTTGGATGCTTGACAAATGTCTCTGCTACTTTGAACAAACTTGGAAAATATTTCGCGGATTTTAATTTTTGTGGATTAAGACCGACTGTGAAATTCTACGAATATTAGGCAGTGTGGAAATTGTCCAGAATACAGTATTTGTTTGCAAGGTAAATCAGTCCTGTCCCTTTTCTATATGCCACCTATCTTTTCAACCTTTGAAAGATGATGTTTCCCAGAAATGTGTATTGTTTGTTTGTGTTGAGGTTTTACGGCCCAGTCAACCCAATGGGGTCATTTCGAGAGCGGTCAGTTTACCTAACTACACGTTTACTGGGCAGGCTTAGTCCTCTAAGCGGTTAACCAGTATTATGCACATTCTTTCGCCAGAAACTGACAACTGCCCTTCTTGAATCAGCGGAAGGGAGAGAATGACCGTAGAAAATATTTCATGATCAATCTCCACGAAAGAATGTTGCCGACCTCGGTGGGGGTTGAACCCGCGACCTCCTGGTCTCCAGTCGAACAGCGCATCCAACTGAGCCACCGAGGCCAATGTGTAAAAATTTACAAGATGATACAAACCATCAAATCATGCTACTTTAGTCAACCCTTAAAGCGCCAAGAAAACTGGCATCTGAAAATGTCTGTTTATGTGGTCTGCTGTATCTTCTTGCAATCTTTTCAAACATACTTTTTGCATATTGGCAAACAGTGTGGACCCAGATCAGACTGCTCCTAGAGGAGCAGTCTGATCTGGGTCCACACTGTTTGCAACAATGACCTGTAAAGTATTCGGCAGAAGACAAAGCAGACGACAGTTGTTGTGTTTGGCGTCTTAAGGGTTAATGTATTATATTATTATATACCTGGAAATTAATCCTTGATGTACCATTGGCTACAGCAGAAGCAGGCTTTTTTTTAATTTTCTTTGAAAATAAGTCTTGACATTTTATGTGAATCTTATATTATTGAATAATGTCAAGCCTTATTTTCTTGGAAATATGAAGAAAAAGAATGTTGGTTGCTACAATTTTGTAAGTTGCTTCAATGGCTGATTGGAGTAGTCGAAGATGTGGGAATGTTACACACATATTACATGGACATCATCATGTCAATGTTGTTTTAAACAAGCTGTATTTAAGAAGGTGTGATAAGGCTCTGGAAAAATTGAGACTCTTCATCAGATCTCGGTTTTTGGATCAGACTTTAAGAAAGTTAACTGTTTCAAAGCAGTAGGTACATATATGTTTTAAAAACTTTTTACCTACCACCAATACTTTAAAGTCAGTTTTCTGATTGTGGTAATTTGTTTTTTCAGGAATGAGTCAGAAGTAATGCCAAGAGATTCTAGTCGTAAGTATAATTTTATCAGTGTCATATGCTTTTAATACATATAAGCCATTAATGTGGATATAATGTAGACTGCAATGTCAGAAAACATACCTTATGAAGTGTTCCATGGAAGGCTGGCACGATTAATCCGATAATCAATTAATTGATCAATTATTCCACAAAAATGACTATCATTACAGATTTGCTAATAATCGATCATTTAATTCATGTGTTTGTTACTTTACCGTATTTACCCTTAGTATTCAGACACCTCAACTCCTTACCATACTTCAACTAAAATATGAACAAGTCCAATTTACTATCCATTTTTGTGTCTTAAATAGCTGGGTGAGTGGCAAACAGTGTAGACCCTGATGAGACGCCGCATTTGCGGCGTCTCATCTGGGTTTGAACTGTTTGCTCAGGCATGTCTGACAAAATGCATACAATAAAGTATAACATATGATAGGGTCATGCTCAAACAGGTAAAATTATAATCAAATCTTCAGCAATTACTAATCAATTATCAATCACAATGGCAGGACTGATAATCGATTATCTTTTCAGCCCTGATTAGCCAGCCTTAGTTCCTCGGCATAGCTTCAGATAATAGGGGGTATCAGGAAAATATTTTTCTTATTTCTCCACAAAAACATATGCTGTGGTTAGTTAATAGAAGTTGCTCTGTGTGGCGCTTCTTATGAGTACCACAACATCTGTTTTTTTTTTATGGAGAAGTAAGGAACAAATGGTAGAAACATGCCTTATCTAAAGCTATGTTTGGAAAGACACATATTAGACTGGGCCCAGTTGTTCAAAACTAACGATGTTAGTGGTTAAAATTTTAACTGTTCTAATAAGTACAACATCTAACTCACAGATATTTTTGCTGAAAATGTGAGTAAAAGCTACTCACATCTTTTCAGCAAAAATAATACAGATATGCCGTATTTAATGATCAAAGCTATCTCCCTGTCTTTGGATGTGGCCAATTTTTAAGGGGTGTCTTTTTTTGTGTTAGTATTATCATTATAGAAGTTCCTGTACTTGATGTAAACAGTGTAGACCCTGATCAGATGCTGCATGCTGTGGCACCTGATCTGGGTCTTCATTGCTTGCCAATGTCACTTTTATGGGATGCTAGGCATAAATGGGTTAAGAATAATCAGCCAGCTGACTGTACATGGTGACAAAATTTGTCACCTGTATACATCATGATAAAATATCAATGAAAGTCACAAAGCAAATGCTTGCTTCACAAATTCAACTTACAACTTTATGTTAGATAAAGCAAATCAAGTGAATGGTTATAGACAAAAATACATTTTATGAATTAGAAAAAACTTAACTTTTTAACTTGCACTATGTCCTTTTTCGTTTTCATAAATATATAAACATTAAAATCTTTTTGTTTCACAATGTTCCATCTAGTGCTGCCAGTAATTAAAATGCCCAAATAATTTGAGATAAAAATGTTTCCCAGTTTTACCCAGTTTAATCAGACAGACAGAAAAGAGCGAACAGTGTAGAACCAGATCAGCATCTGATCAGGTCTGCACTATTTGCCACTCATCCAGCTATTTTCATACACATCAAAAGATAATAAAATGGACATTTTTGTTATTATATGCACAAAACATACGTTGTGGGGGCACTGGGGGTCGGGGTGGGGGGGGGGGGGCGGGGCGGGGGGGGGGCATTCATTAGAATTAGGCCTCATATACAGTCGAACCTCGTTATCTCGAACGCTTATTTCGAATTACCGCTTATCTCGAAGTGAAAATCTGGTTACTGTTTTAACATGAAACTATGACAACAGGTAACAAAATAATGAGGAAAAGAGGAGAAATTGCTCCTAAGGAGCAATTTCTCCTCTTTTCCACATTATTATATATATATATTTCTAACTTCAGGAGTCAAATTACACATTCATTTGTTAAATGTGGTTGTTCAATTTATTGTTTTCCTCACTCTCTCAACTCTGATATGTCGAGGTACGGGTATCTCGAAGTGTTTCAGTGAGTCCCTTGGAATTCGAGATAACGAGAGTTGACTGTATATCACCACAACATATATTTTAAAAGGAATATATACTTCCAGGGAAGGCAACTCTGTCAAAGTGTTTTGCCTCCCTCCCTGGAGCAAAGTCTTTCCCTTTAGAATGAAACCCTTTTCAGAAGGGGTTTTTTTTGTGGAGGAGAGCGCAGAGAAAGTCACAATAGTTATGCTTCCCCCCAGGGGGACATATTAATTTTGGTGTGGATCCATTGACATTTGCGTGACACTTTCTTGACTGCACAATATCTTGTGAACCAGTGGTTGGATTCTTATCAAATTTTCCTGGATATATGATTTGGACATAACAAAGAATTGGTGACCTTGACCTGATTTTCAGTGTCACAGTAGTGAAAAAACTGAAAATTTATGGAGGGGAAACATTTTTTTTCTCTGAAAACACTGTTACTAGTTGTCTTTTATTTAAATAATGGCATAAATTCTATTGAAAGTATTAAATCCCTTTAATGCAAGAAATAGTAAAAGGATTTATCCTAAATTATTGCCAGATTTATTGGGGGTGTTTGTCACCTTAAAAGCAGCTGACGTTTTATATTTCAGCCAACTTCACAGACAGTGATATAGGAGAGCCTATTTTAGATGTAACACTTCATGCAGGGGATCTGCTGTACATGCCCAGGGGTATTATTCATCAGGTAAGAGTGCTCAGATATGAGGGATATCGAGATATCTTTATAAGCCCTTCGAAAGATCGGTCATATTATGTTGTCTGTGTTGGGGTTTAATGACATGTCAGCCCTTGTGTGTCATTTTGTGTCTTCTCCCAGAGAAAGGGAGAAAAGAGATAGAAGAGGAGATGAAAGAGAGGGATAGGGAAGAAAGAGGGAAATGAAAGAAAGTGAAAGAACAGAAGAAATAACAGCATTCCCCCTCTACCCCTACCTGCTGCAAGGACAGTAGACCTTGCCCAACTGTAAGCCAATACCAGTTGGCCACCCGAGTGACAAAAGCTACAGGACACTTTTGCCTCACCAACCACCCCCTGTATTATGTAGTCACCTCCATTCATCTGTCTGTCTGTTAACTTTTCATGTTCGCTCCATATCTCCTTTATCGATTGATGCATTATTTTGAAACCTTGCTCAAATGCTAGCCATACCAAGACGATGTGCAGATCTCATAAATCAATCATGTCCAGTGAAGGTCAAGGTCACAATTCAAGGTCAGAGTTCAGTTGCAGTACTTTGTATCCGCTCTATAACTTTAAAATCATTTAAGGTTTCTTCATGAAACTGTACACATGAAACTATGTACAGGTCTGTCAAAAGATGGGTAGTATTATGTCCTGACATTATCCATGCAGCCATCTATTTGTCAGTTGGTCCATCAGTCTGTCTGTCCATTAACAAGTTATTTCAACATATAACTACCAAGCTTCATTCAAATATCCTAAATTGTTTAGACTTACAGAATAGAAACAAGCAGAAACAACAAGGGCAGATAATTCAGTAAGTAGTTGAACAAGAATTATCACTTATTTTATTGTGTTAAGGCACTTGTGTAAAATACACTTTAAAATATGATCAAAATATGACTACTCCCACAACATATGTTTTCATGGAAATAAATATGGTCGAACCTCGTTATCTCGAACTCGCTTATTTCGAATTACCGCTTATCTCGAAGTGAAAATCTGGTCCCTGTTTTAACATGAAACTATGACAACAGGTAACAAAATAATGTGGAAAAGAGGAGAAATTGCTCCTAAGGAGCAATTTCTCCTCTTTTCCACATTATTTTATATACCGGTAGTATATTTCTAACTTCAGGAGTCAAATAACATATCCATTTGTTAAATATGGTTGTTCAATTTATTGTTTTCCTCACTCTCTCAACTCTGATATGTCGGGGTACGGATATCTCGAAGTATTTCAGTGAGTCCCTTGGAATTCGAGATAACGAGAGTCGACTGTATGTTTCTATGGATGCTTTCTTGTCTCAACTTGACTCAGATGTTTTATCTTCCAGGGTCATACATCAGAAGATGCTCACTCATTACATATCACCTTCTCATGTTACCAGAAAAATACCTGGGGAGATCTCTTAGAAAAGGTATGTTATATTTTCAACTCTATAATGTCTATTCTCTGTGTTTTTTTTTGTCTTTTTGACGACAAAATGATGCTGTGTTTCTTATTTTTCCCAGAAAATAGGAATTGATATTTCATGCAATGTCTCCATTGGAGACAGTTTGCATGAAATATCAAATCCTTTTTTCTTAGAAAATTAAGAAAAGTATTTTGAAAGGTCACCTACTGAAAGTGTTACCCACCATGCTAAGCATTAATGATGAATTCACAGCTTTGCAATTTAATATTTCAATAGTGGTAAAGACTTCAAGTTAGCAGTAGACTTGCCTCCAGAATTTGGGGTGGTCGGGTGTGGCAAAGGTGTTGTGTATTTTACTTCACCTGATATTCAACTGATATTGGCTTACAGTTGGGCAAGGCCTGCTATCCTTGTAGCAGGTAAGGGCAGAGGGAAAATGTTTCTATTCTGTTTCTTTACTTTCATTCCTGTTCCTCTTTCTTGCCTGTCCCTCTCTTTCATCTCTTCTACTATCTCTCTTGTCCCTTTCTTTGGGAGATGACACAAAATGACCCACAAGGGTTGACCTGTCATTAAACCCTAACACAATCAATACCTCCAGAATATGAAATTCTTTCCTGTCAGGCAATAAAATAATCATTTTCAATGGTAGTCTGTCAAATTTTGTTTTTTTTTATAATATCTTGCATCACTACACAAATCAGAAGCAGAAGGAGAAAGAATTGTATGAAATTCTTCCGTGCAATTTTTTTTTCTAATTGTTTTTTCTGTTGATAAAGGATTATACTAAAAGTAAACTTTCTCGCTAGTTTAATAGAATGGTTAAGACTGCTTCTGGATCAGGAAATTTCTCCTATGGAAACATTTCTAAATCTTGCAGTAGTCTTCTCTGGAAATGTTCCCATTAGACAGGGTTTGTTTCTGTTATGCGTCATCATAATTATTGTAGTTTAAATGGGAATGAGCCAATTTCATGTTTATATAGTTTTACACATGCATAGTTTGCTGTACCAAAAAATGATATTTACGTGGAATGGATACACTTTCAGTGGAGGCAGCTCTGTGCAAATGGATTTTGTCTCCTATCGGAAAGGGTTCTGATCTAAAAGAAAAGAATTTGCTCCCCTCAATGTCTAGATGTACAGACAACCCTCTTTATATGGACACTCGATACAGTGACAAATTCGTTATAATGATAATTTGACTGTCACGAAAACTTTACTTAAGACATAACAATTACTCACAAATTATGCAAGAATGTTGTATTTAATATTTTAAAGAAACATATGTTTTGGATATTTGTTAGAATTGCCTCAGAGAGGCAATTCTAACAAATATCCGAAACATGTGGAGGCAATTCTAACAAATATCCAAAACGTGTTCTATGAGGAAATAAGAACAAAACAAGACCTTTCTTACATATCAATCTGCTCATTAAGTATTCTGTACAGCAGCAAATTCATTTTAATGGCAACGTCTTTGGGAACAAATGCCGTCGTTGTAACGTGGGTTTACTGTAACTGAAAGTCATGACCTCAAATCAACAAAATACAATGCCTATCATAGCTCCAGATAAGGTGCTTTTTTCCAACTAAAAATATCAATATTTTTCTTATTTCTTCACACAAACAAATGTTGTGGTACTCATTAGAAGTGCCGCAGTGGCGTTTCTAATGAGTAACCACAACATGTTTTCATGTTGAAATGAGAACATGAAATGTTGTGGGTACTCATTAGAAGTACGAAGAAATAAGAAAAATATGTGGATACCCCTCTTATCTGGAGCTATGGTACTGTTACACTGTGTTCACAATAAAAGTTTTCAATTGTCTGCTGTACTGAAATTCCTCTGCACGAACCCTGTCAAAAATATTTGAAAGTTTATTCCTGAAACACTCGTATAATAAATTCTTATAAAGTGCAAAGCTAATATTAAATAAAAAGAAAAGCTGTCATGAAAAACTGTGTGAAAAGTTTTGTGTTAGGCCAAATAAAAAAATATGTGCGTTTCAGGTTACATGGAATTTTAAAATAGAGACGGTAGGTTGGAAAATAGAGGATATTTACTCTTTTGCTGTGAATACCATAAATATTGTCATCGAGTGTAATGAAAACATCAGTATTTTTATGAGTGCAAAGCACAAGTGAAAATTTGAGTGTTTTCATTACACGAGATGAAAATTGTTATGGTATTCACTGAAAAAGAGTAAATTTTTTTTTGTCCCCCACCTTTTGGAAGAAAAGCGGAGGCACACTGTTTTTGGCTTTCCGTGGCGCGTGGTGCCTGGCGTGTGACGCGTGGTTCCGAATTTTTAGTAGGTATCTTGTCCCCTTAACTCCTCCCACAGTTTTTGTCCGATCCTTTTGAAACTTTACAGGTGCTTTAAAGATTGTGTGAAGATATGCATGTGATTTTTTCAGAATCCTGAAATTATTTTTTATCACTTTTTACACATTTTGAACTTAGACATTTTTTGAGTTCTAATATTACAGAAGTCTGTAGGGAGTAGGTACCTTGTCCCCTTAACTCCTCCCACAGGTTTTGGCCGATCCTTTTGAAACTTTACGTGGGCTTTTAGGAAGGCCTGAAGATATGCATGTGGTTTTTCAGAATCCTGAAATAATTTTTATTACTTTTTCTGCATTTTTAACTTAGACATTTTTTGAGTTCTATTATTACAGAAGTGTATAGGGAGTAGGTACCTTGTCCCCTTAACTCCTCCCACAGTTTTTGGTCGATCCTTTTGAAACTTTACAGGTGCTTTTAGGATGGCCTGAAGATATGCATGTGGTTTTTTCAGAATCCTGAAATAATTTTTTATCACTTTTTCCGCATTTTTAACTTAATTTTTTGAGTTCTAATACTACAGAAGCGTATAGGGAATAGGTATCTTGTCCCCGTAACTCCTACCACAGTTTTAAGCCAATCCTTTTGAAACTTTACAGGTGCTTTAAGGATGGTCTGAAGATATGCATGTGGTTTTTACAGAAATCTATAGGGAGTCCTCTTAACTCCTCCTCCAGTTTTTGGCCGATCCTTTTGAAACTTTACATGGGCTTTTAGGATGGCCTGAAGATATGCATGTGTTTTTTTCAGAATCCTGAAGTAATTTTTTATCACTTTTTCTGCATTTTTAACTTAGACATTTTTTTAGTTCTAATACTACAGAAGCATATAGGGAGTAGGTACCTTGTCCCCGTAACTCCTACCACAGTTTTAAGCAGATACTTTTGAAACTTTAAAGGTGCTTTAAGGATGGTCTGAAGATATGCATGTGGTTTTTTCAGAATCCTGAAATTATTTTTTATCACTGGTTTCCTGCTTCAATACTTAGATAAGTGATACAGGACCAATGGTCCTCTGGTTAACTTACCCATTTTTAACACCTCAAATAAAAATAGGCGGGGACATAAATTCCGTATGGAATTTGCTTGTTATTTTATTGTTTACACGACAATGCGCGCTTCTGACGTCATAACGTCACCAAAACAAAACATGAATGTCATGGCATCGACGTTCAGTGCTTAACATGTGAAGCGCTGGAGAGACAAAAACAAAAAGTTTCGGCAAATCAAAATAATCTTGATACCAAAATGTTCCTTACATTCTAACTAAGAAAATGCATACCAACACTTGATAGTTTAGTTCAGAAACAAAGAAGTTAGAGGTGTTAAAAAATCTGAAGTGGCGGTAACATCCACTTCTGAAACAATGAAGAAAACTGGTCATCCAAAGCAAGGAGTGAAAATATAAATCGTATCAGTCACAAGTGAAAAGATACGATCATTTCACTTGTGATTGATACCACTTTTATTTTCACCAGATATACACTGATTTCACAGCTAACAATAAAGTAAATATTTTTATTTTGTTAAAAGTTTTTATATGAGGTTAATAGGAAAACAGTATGGCCAAACAGGGAGATCCCCTCAAAAACCTTAAAAACTTTAGGGTCAGTGGTGAAAAATAAGGCACGGTTGGGTAACCTGAAACACACACTTTATTTTAGGCCTTATCTTTTCTCAAAAATATATTTTTATCAAAATAATGACACATACTATAATTATTATGTCTATAGTAATGTCTCTGATTTTAGCTTGTACCTCGAGCACTACAAATTGCCATAGAAGAAGATGTAGAATTTCGTGAAGGTCTTCCAAGAGATTATCTCAATTACATGGGCATTGTACACTCGGATCAGGTTAGTAAGCCAGAAGATATACTGGTCAAGACATATTTTAGAGATGAAACTGTATATTAATTTCTTATTTGTACATGAAAACATATTTTATAGCATCTCACAAGTGTGATTTTCTTAGAACGAAAGAAAAAATGTAATACTGTATATAAGTGGATTACTTTTTCATTACTTTGTATAGCCAGACTCCAAAGTGCAATTGATAGTACGTTTGATTGCAGATCCAAGGCTACCAAGTTTGAATCCAAGCTTGGCTACATAAATTTTGTGGAGATAGATTATGAAAGAGTTTCTGTGGTCATTCTTCCCCTTCTGCCGATACAAGAAGGGCAGTTGTCAGTTACTAGCAAACGTATGTGCACAAAGTACTAATTAACCACTTAGTGGACTAAGCCTGCCCAGGAAAAGTGTGAGTAGGTTAATTGACCTGCTCTACTTGACTGTAACAGTTGAATAAACCATAAAACTCCATATAAAAACAAACATTACTTTAATTTTGCTGAAATATTTTGTTATTGCAGACAAGACCTGACAGGCAAGCATTTTTGACAAAAATCTCAAACCTGATGACCAAACTTGTGGAGAAGTATTGTCCTGTGGATACTGCCTGTGATCAAATGGGGAAGCAGTTCCTACATGACTCACTACCACCAATGCTTACTAAAGGTGAGAGCTGAGAACAAGTCACTGAGTTGGGAACTGCAAAATACTGTCAGACTTCAATGGCTCAAACATCTTTGGGACCACGAAAATTTGTTCAAGCTACTGAGGGTTAATCATGATGCCAGGTCAGGAAGCAACTGGCAATAATTTAGGGATTTTTTTCAATCTTCCAGACAATAATGGTATGTTGAGTGTACTCATTAGAATTGCCTTGTAGAGGCATTTCTGATGAGTACATAAATAAACACTTTCAAGATAAAATAAGAGAATTTCCTCAAATATTTGTTTTCTTGAGCTATCGGAAGAATTTCATAGGGACTCGAAAATGAGGTCAAATTAGCCATGGTAAACAAGTCATGGGTATTCGAGCTATTGAGGTTTGACTGTATACAAAATGGCCTGTTAAAACAACAAAGGCCTTACTGGAGGAATGAGCTGGGAAGCAGTCAGTAAGTTTGGATCCAGCAGAGCATACAAAATGGCATAGGCAAACAACAAAAGTCCAAACCAGACTGCACATCGATGGTTGAGCGCAAAACTATAGTAACTCCAACATATTTTTGAAACACTTGTTTAGGGGCAACTTTGACCCCTTTGTAAAAAATGCAAATTTAGGTGCCATTGCTCATACGAGCAATGGCACCTAAATTTCCATTGTTTACAGAAAGAAATGTGTGATCTTCATAACGCCTTCATGGTGAGGAGATTAAGTATTAGGAAAAACGACCATCTGACTTGCTACAGTCGACATGTGCTCAGTCTGGTAGGAAACTTTGTTCTTAAAATACATAATATTTAAAATTTGCAGACTCTGAAAAGCAAAGAATGGAAAGCATAATCAGACAGCATGAATATGAGGGCTGGTCAGCCTTGTGGATTTTATTGATGTGTAAATACTGACCAATCATTCACAAACTTAACATAAAGCGCTTAGGGCTTTATTCAGTTTGTTTGTTTGTGTTGAGGTTTTACAGCCCAATCAACCCAACGGGGTCATGTCGAGTGTGGTCAGTTTACCTAACCACACGTTTACTGGGCAGGCTTAGTCCTCTAAGTGGTTAACCAGTATTGTGCACATTCTTTTGCCAGAAACTGACAACTGCCCTTCTTGAATCAGCGGAAGGGAGAAAATGACAGTAGAAAATATTTCATGATCAATCTCCACGAAAGAATGTTGCCGACCTCAGCGGGGGTTGAACCCGCCACCTCCTAGTCTCCAGTTGGACGGCACATCCAACTGAGCCACCGAGGCCGGCTTATTCAGTTTTTGATTGATTCGCAGGCAAATACCCTTGGACAAAATCCATAAAAATAAATTTCATTCCTATATGACACCTCAACCCCATATATCACATTTATCCTCAAATTTGACAAAGTCTGTTTGGCTGTTTGATACATTGCCTACAATATACAGTCGAACCTCAATAACTCAAACATCTTTAGGACCATTTCTAGACATTGGTAGTTCAAGCCACTGAGGGTTAATCATAGTGCCAGGTCAGGAGGCAAATGGATATAGTTTAGGATGACTTTTCGTTCTTCTGTATAATAATGGTATGTTGAGTGTACTTAGTAGAATTGCCTCAATGAGGCAATTCTAATGAGTACACACAACATACTTTTTATGATAAAATTAGAAAATTTCCCTAAATATCCATAAATATATGCTTTCTTGGGCTATCAAGAGAAGTTTGAATTAGCCATGGTAAACAAGCCATCGCTTGACATTTGAGTCATTGAGGTTTTACTGTACATTCTGAATTGCAAACAGTGTAGATCCTGATCTGGAGCAGTTTGATCTTGGTCTACACTGTTAGCTCAGGCCCATTTGTACATTTAGAGCAACCGGCACAGTGGCTCAGTGGTAGAGCATCCGCTTTGTGAGCGGGAGGTTGCAGGTTCGATCCCCAGCCGGGTCATACCAAAGACTTTAAAAATGATACTAGCTGCTCTTTCGCTTGGCGCTCAGCATTAAGAAAGTAGAGCTAGAACTGGTCAGGTCAGTGTCAGTATAATGTGACTGGGTGGAATATCATGTCAAAGTGTCTGGGGCATGATATTTCTGTGAGGCAGCACTCTAAAAGTGAGCATTGAGTTCCCTGCCACATCCAGACACTGTCGCGATATGACTGAAAGATTGTTGAAAGAGACGTTAAGCCCAAATCAAACAAACAAACGATGCACTTCTTGATCCATAGCCTGAGATCAGGTACTTCTTTTTTCAGCAAAAAGTGTCAGTAGTTCTCTTATTTCCTCATGAAAACAGGTGCTATCTGAGGCATATGTCAGTTAAAAAATACGCACAAAGTTCTGATAAGCCATTAGAGTGCTAAGCCTGCCAAGGTAAATTATGAGTAGGCTCACTGATCAGCTCGACATCACCTTAATTTGACCATAAAATCCAGATCAAATCGTGAAGAAATGAAAAAATAATTATTTAGAAACCCTTCTTATCTAGAGCTCTGCAATTACCTGGGCCCAGTTGTTCAAAGCATCGTTAGCTTAATGAGCTAGTTAGTTGTCAAAATGTTAACTGTTCTAGTAAGTACAATATCTAGTTCACAGGTATTTTTGCTGAAAAAATGTGAGTAGCTTTTGCAAATGCAAAAGCTACTCACATTTTTTCAGCAGAAATATTTAATAGCGTGTATACCATATTTAGTGATCAAAATTTTAATGATACGTTAACTGACGGCATCATAAGTTTTGAACAACTGGGCCCAGAACACATTTATTTTAACCTTATCTAGAACTACACTGTTGACATATAATGTTCCTTGTTGCATGCTTATTAATTATTTATGTTTATTCTTATTATCAATTTTAGTTGAGAAAAGTTGCAGTATACATGGTCATGGTGAATCCTGGGATGGCAAGAACTACTGTGTAGTAGGTACAACTGAAATAGAACCAGATACTGAAATCAAAATCATAAGGAAGGGAGCCATCAGGTATTATTGGGTAGTACATTAGCTGCATCTTGCTAAATAAAGTGGGGGTGGGGTGATGGGGAGGGAGGGCAGGAGGTGGGATGTCCTCCAACATCTGACAAAATCGCATATTTGCAAACGATGCAAATCCAGATCAGACTGGCCCTGATCAGGGTTTAGATTGTTTGTCATTCCACAAAGTGTTTTGAGACATGAACAAATAAAAAGTAAAGTGTAAAAATAAGTTAACAGAAATTTTAGGCAGCTGGCCTTTGCGGCTCAGTTGGATGCAAGTCAGACTGGTGATCAGGAGGTTGCGGATTTGACCCCCGCAGGGTCGGCAGTATACTTTCGTGGAGATTTGATCATGAAATATTTTTCTGTGGTCATTCTTTCCCTTTCAAGAAGGGCAGCTGTCATTTTTTTGGCAAAAGAATGTGCACAATACTGGTTAACCGCTTAGAGGACTAAGCCTGCCCAGTAAAAATGTGGCTAGGTAAACTGATCGTGCTCAACATGACCCCACCGGGTTGACTGGGAAGTAAAACCTCAACACAAACTTTGCTTTTTTTTTTTTTTTTGCCAGTAGATTTTCAATGTGCAGACTGTCTGAGTGGCTTAGTTGTTAGAGCTTTCACGTTCGGGTCAGTAGGTTAAGGGCTTGATCCCTAGCAGGGTCATTCCTAACACTTTCTGAAATTGGATTAGAAAATATTTTGGATCTGTTAAATATATACCATTGGTAAGATGTTAAGTATATTCAGCCTGTTGTTTAATTTTAGGCTAGTGACAGAAGAAGATGCTGTTAGAATATATCATTCTTTAGAAAATGAGAGGCTTTACCATGCAAAGGATCCACAGTTTATAGAGATCTCTGCCGAGGTAAGATATTGCCTATGTTATGAATGGACTTCACCATTAGAAAAATGCCTTTAACCCAGGCGATTTGAGTCTGCACACTGTACAAAGCATTTGTACTCCTGGGCCCAATTGTTCAAAGCATTGTTAGTTTGACGAGCTTGTTAGTGGTCAAAATGTTAACTGTTCTAGAAAGTACAATACATGTGTCTAATTCACAGTTATTTTTGCTGAAAAAATGTGAGTAGCTTTACTCACATTTTTTCAGCAAAATTATTAGCGTATATGCAATATTTAATGATCAAGATTTTAATGATACGTTAACTAACAACATGGTTAGTTCCGACCAACTGAGCCCTGGTATACAAAGTTTGTAGTAGTATATGGTTTGGGTCATTGAATCATTCCAATCATATGTCTGTCCATACATCTGTCAATGTTTTGCTCTTGTTATTTTTTTTACTTTTACTGTTATTTCTGGAAGTCATCTTTGAAGTAAATATGTGTTCATATCTACTGAATGGCTACAGATCAGTTGACATTTGAAATACCAACTCTCCTTTCCGGGGAAAAATAAGACATTCCAGCAGTCACACAGCATTGAAACATATGTCATTTCAGCATTGATTCAGGTTCAAAATGATGTTTCAATGTGTTTTATGAAACTTCATTTCAGAGTTGATTCATGTTGAATCAAAACCATGTTTCAATGTTGTGTGCCTGCTGGGAACTATCATGTAATGTTGCCAAGAGCAATCTGAAGATTTATTTGTGCAGTATAACTGTAAATAAGAGGGGTATTCTGAAGAATAATATTTTTCTTGTTTCTCCATGAAAACATATGTTGTGGGTACTCGTTCAGATCAGCTCCCTGAATAAAATGTCATGCCCCAGTTTTAGGGGGAAAATGTTTTAAAATTAGTCAGCTAAGTTTTATGTGTAAATTGAGTATGGATGCTATAAAATAAATTGCCAAAAAAAACCTTTACAGACACATTTGAATACCTGGGCACACATATCCCTGTGTATGTAAATGTCTCAGTTTTTTAAACAATAAGAAGTTGTTAAAGTGATGAGCTTGAGTACTGCCTAAGTTGGACTGGGTCTTCATTATTTGCTTTATACAAGGCCATAAAGTACTGGTGGTTGTACACAGAGGACTTGTTAAGGAGAATTTGATGATAACACTGGGATAATTTTCTCCAGTTCTCCTGAAAATTCCTGTTTTTGTTACTCATTAGAAGTGCCTTGCGTTATTAAGGCACTTCTAATGAGTACCCATAACCTATGTTCTTATGAAGAAATAAGAAATATTTTCCCAGAATTATCACCAAATACTCCTCTTTAACAAGTCCTGTTCAGTATAGCACCCAAAAGGTGATACTTGAGGTAAAAATTGTCAATGCAGTTTGGTTGTTTTGCTAAAAAAATTGTGGGTATTTATTGGAACTGCCTCACAGAGGTAGTTCCAATGAATACCCTTAATTGTTATTGTTATCATAGCGCCAGATAAAAGTGGGTATGGAGAAAATATTTTTCTAATTTCTCCAGGAAAACATATATTGTGAGTACTCACTATTAGCACATCAGTGAGATGCTTACAATGAGTACCCACAACATATGTTTTTTGTGGAGAGATAAAAAAATATCAAAAACTTTTGGTTGAAAAAGCGCCTTTTCTGGAGCTGTGAGTTAAGTTTTGATTTTTCAAGATACAGTCAAACATCAATAGCTTGAACATCGATGGCTTGTTTACCCTGGCTAATTCAAACTCGTTTTTTGGGTCCCTATGAAATTCTTCCGATAACAACAAAAATAATTGAGGAAATTTTCTTATTTTATCGTGAAATTGTATGGTGTGTACTCAACAGAATTGCCTCATTGAGGTGATTCTAATGTGATTCTAATGAGTACACTGAACATACCATTATTGTCTAAAAGGTAAAAAAAAATTCCCTAAATTATCGCCATTTGCTTCCTGACCTGGTGTCAGGATTAACTCTCGGTGGCTCGACCTATTCATATCTCGAACAAATTTCAATGGTCCCAAAGAGGTTTGAGTTTTTGAGGTTCGGCTATATATTTTGGTGCTAAAGTAGAAGAAAATGGCTTCTGACATGAGGAGAATGCATTTGCAGATGTTGAAGGTCATGATCAGCCTGTACAGATATACAAGTTTATCTTTCACTTCTTAGCATAATCCTTGGATCCTGTTGAAAAGTTGTTATTTCACATGTCCTGAATTATTCTTTTATTTGTTTTCCAGGCTGCACCAGCAGTAGAATTTCTTATTCATTCCTACCCGGAGTATGTCTCTGTTGACAGTTTACCTTACTGCTCTGTCACTGAAAAGGTTGTTTTCTTTACACAATATAAATTCAGAGGATTTGTTATAAATGGTTATTGATGATAATTCTGGGATAATTTTTTTTTATGTCTCCATAAAAAAACGTATGTTGTGGGTACTCTTTAGAAGCACCTCAATGAGGTGCTTTCAGTGAGTCCCCATATAATTTGGCGGTGCTTCTAATAATGGAGAAATTGATCAAATTATCTCAAAATTGATAAAATTTTCCCAGAAATATCACTGTATACTCTACCATAATGTCCTCTGCTTATTTAGAATGTTTCATTTTCCTTTCTCCCCTGTCCCTCTCTTTCATCTCCTCTACTATCTCTTCTCCCTTTCTCTGGGAGACGACACAATGACCCACAAGGGTTGACGTGTCGTTAAACCCCAACACAATCAATTATTTAGAATGCACCATGTGTACTCTAAATATTTTGATACCTTAAATCCTTTCCATACTTGTGCTTAATATGAAAACATCCTTTTTACTACCTGTTTGTGTATCTAAATACGAGGGATGATCTTTGAGTAGTGTCCTTGGCCCTTTTTCTTGTGCACTGTCCTTCATTTGCAAAGAATAGTATATGTACTTCTTTAATGGTTCAATACCTATATACTTATACCAAATTTGTACATCGAGGGTTGAGCGCAAGACTATAGTAACTCAAACATATTTTTGAAACCCTTGTTTAGGGGCAACTTGGACCCCTTTGTAAACAATGCAAATTTAGGTGCCATTGGTCATACGAGCAATGGCACTTAAATTTTCATTGTTTACAGAAAGAAATGTTGTAATCTTCATAACGCCTTCATGGTGAGGAGATTAGGTTTGGAGAAAAACAACCATCTGACTTACGCTAGTCTTGTGCTCAACCCTCGACATGTGCATGTAAGATAAGGTAGTACAATCTTGTTCTGAAACAGTGTACTCGTTGACCGCTGTGTCAAAATAAGGATAAAAATTGCCAAGGAAATTTTATAGAAATTTGTGCTTACATTAAGAATCACACAAAAATTGGACACAGTGCTAAATCAGTTTATAATGAAATTGTTAACATATATGGAGATAATATAGTTTTGTAGAGGACATTTTTACGGATGGGCAAAGCAATTCCCTGATGGGAGGGAGCCTCTTGAAAATGAACCAAAATTGGGTCAAAGAATCAGTAAAACCACAAAACAAACAGACGAGAATATTAAAGAGCTTAAAACTGATGCAAGATATACCCTCAGGGAGTTAGCTAAGTTAACTAAGATGACTGGCATCTCATCATCAAAACTGTACTTTATTATAAAAAGAAGCTCCTCTTATGATTATGAAAGATTACAGCTTGGTGGATCCCATATTTCCTCTTTAAAGAACAAAAGAGTGCATGTGTTTCTTATGCGAATAAATGTTGAAGCTTTATCCAAATTATTACAAGAAAAAATTTCTGACATTGTCATGGGTTATGGAACTGGGACACACTTTTTTGAGCCACAGAGCTCAAAATTTGGGCCACAGAATCTACCAAAAGACCTTGTATTGCCAGACAGACAACGAGTGTGCGCAAAGTTATGTATATGGTCTTCATTACAATTTATGGACTCATTACAATTTGTAGACTCTGATTAGATGTCACAGTCTGCGGCATCTGATCTGGGTGTGTTGCTTGCTATGGTCTGATTACTCAGATGAAATATGGTATGGTAATTTGGTTTGCTTGAGGGAGTTGATTGAAAATGAGTTTCTTCCCTTACATCATTCAAGCGCTTTAAGATTCTTACTGCAACTGCAATTGCATTTTACTTTGTACATACATATATTCATCAGTTGCATGTAAAGTTTCAAATCCTTGTCTTTGTTAGGACTAACATTATTGTTCAGCGTTAAATACCTGATCTTTAACGCTTGGCATGCTGGGTAAAAATTTCATGAGATAACACTTTAAAAGTTTTATTATTCTCAGAAAATAGGCTTTCAAAGCCTATTTTATGAGAAATTTAAGAAAAATGTTGTCTGCTGATTTTTTTCACAGTATGCTAAGCATTAACCCTTCTCTTGCTGAGCACGACATGCCCTGTTTTTGCAAACAGTGAAGATCCAGATCAGTTGGCTTCTGTAGAAGCCAACTGATCTGGGTCTGCACTGTTTGTCATTAAATATGTGAATTTCTATCAAAAACTCGGATCAAGTAATCTGATTGGCTGGAAATTAGAAGTGGGCGTGGCATCTTAATTTATTCAGCATGACAAGGGTTAATAATTGCTACATGTACTTGTACGTTGAAACATTATGTATGATACAGTATGTGTGTCAAATGGCTGCCCTTCAACCTTTACCACTTTCTAGTCTAATACAGCAGATGACACATTGATGATATTTTTGTTCTTTTCCTATGAAATAGGATCTGACATTTCATGCAAATTGTCTTCTTTGAAGACAATTTGCATGATTTGTCAGACCCTATTTTATGGGGGATACAAGAGAAACTTTATTTAAAGTCAACTTTCAAATGTACAACAGCATAACATTAGCCATGGGCTATTTTGGGGTCAAGAATAATATAAAAACTGTATAAACTGGGATTATTGGAAAAGATGGCATGACATCATCGCTCCACATACTGCTAACTCTCGCAGGTACAAATCAGTGGCAGACACATTACACTCTTTGTAGAATATATGCCAAAAGCCTCTAGTTCTTTATTTTGACCTACAATGTTTTTATTTCATTACATGTGATGTTTCGAAGGTGTACTATAAAACAATCATGTTTTGCTATTTTCTTCTACTTTTTTGTAATATATTAAAACTTTTTGCATCAGAAATGCATTTTGGACAATTTTAGCCAGTGAGAATATTCATCCAGGGATTTGCTTGTGTTTTTCAAGAGGGATGTTTTATATAATTTTCTTTTCCACAACTCGGGTGAAAACTCATTTTAAAATAGTTATTATAAAATTTATATTGAAGTTATTTCATAAAATATGTGTGTTGGTTGATAAACACCAATTTGAATCATACAATTATCTGTATTCATCCCAGCACTTATCATATGACTTCCTAATCTGGGCCCAGTTGTTCAAAGCTAACGACGTCATTAGTTAACGATTTGTTAAAATTTTAATCGAGTGATATGCAAATATGCTGAAATTTTTTGCTGAAAAAATGTGAGTAGCTTTTGCAGTGCAAAAGCTGCTCACATTTTTTCAGCAAAAAAAAATATCAGAATATTGTATATTGAATCTGCTAAAACAGTTAACGAAATGACCCTTAACGAGCTCGTTAAGCTAACGACGCTTTGAACAACTGGGCCCTGTTCTTTGGTACTAAAACTACGATATTGAAAATGTGTATGTGTGAAAACAAGATTATTTCATGTTATTTTGTATTAAAAACCACTTTGGATAAAGCATATAATTTAATAGAAAGTATGCATTAAATAGAAAATGACACTGATAATGCAAACTACTGTGATCTTAATTTAAAATAAATATAACATCTTTTATGTGTAAACAAAATAGCCTCCTTCTAACTATTCATAGTTCAGTCATTGTATGTTTCTTGCTGCAAATAAATTATGCTATTTATCCATATTTTTTTGTCTTTGTAGCCTTTCTGTATATTTTGTGTGTATGCACTTCTACTCTGTATCCATGAGAATATGTGAATGATTTGCAATGACATCATAGCCGTCTTTTTTGATAATGGTGTTAACAAGGGTTCACAGAAGTTAGAAGTTAGGAGACATATTACAGATTAGAAATTAAGTATTAAGTATGACTTTCATCAGGATAAGGGAAAAAAAAACAACAAATACCATCTGAAGATTTTTTTTCCCTGCATGCTAAGCATTAATAGCTGTGTATTTCTTCTTGTAGGTGGAAATAGCAAGTCTGTTATATGACAAAGGGCTTCTGGTCACAAAAGAACCATTGGACTTGAATCTTGATGATTACGATGACCCCGAAAGTGATGGCCACTGATAATTACTGTACCACAATTGACAGTTCTTCATTGGAAGATGGTTCCCAGATTGGGATGGATCCCAGTGATATATGAGGAACAGCTGGAAACCAGAGAGTACAAAATACTATACAGCCTGAAAATTTGTGTTGCACACAGAAAGGAGAAAATGGGTGTATGCAATTCCTGGAAACTGTTTTATATTTCCTAATGATCTTGCACTATATGACAGGGCTAATTTATAAGGCTGGCTAATCGGAGCTGAAAAGATAATTGATTATCAGTCCTGCCATTGTGATCGATAATTGATTAGTAATGACTGAATATTTGGTCATAGTTTTACCTGTCTGAGGATAACCCTTCCATGTGTTATACTTTACTGTATGTATTTGGCCAGACAGGCCTGAGCAAACAGTGTAGACCCAGATGAGACACCGCAAATGCGGTGTCTCATCAGGGTCTACACTGTTTGCCACTCATTCAGCTATTTTAGACACAACAGTGGGTAGAACATTGTACTTCTTCAAATTTTACATGAAGTATGATGAGGTGTCTGAATACTAGTGTAAAAACCGTAAAGTAACAAACACAGAAATCAAATGATTTATTATTAGCAAATCTGTATTGATAATCATTTTTGTGGAATTTATCGATCGATTATCCAATTAATTGTGCCAGCCTTACTAATTTAACATTTACCACTCTCTGGGCAAATTCAGCAGGAGATAAATTAATGATATTTTCCCGAGAAAATAGATGACATTTCATGCTAAGGAGACAATTCACAATTCCCAGATTGGGATGGATCCCAGTGATATATGTGGAACAGCTGAATAAGAAATTTCAGTCTATTTGCTAGGAAAAATAAGAAAAATATTTTCAGTATGTCTTTTGAAAATTTTTACCCAGCATGCCAAGTGTTAATTCACAGTTTTTTAGTTTTTGTAAGATGGTTCCTATGTTGGGATGGGTCCCAGTGATAAATTACTAATATTTTTACCAGAAAATAGACAGACATTTCTACTAAGGAGACAATTTGCATGAAATGCCAAAGTTTGTTTTGGAAAAATAAGAAAAATATTTCAAAATGTCTGCTGAAATTTTTACCCATCATGCTAAGTATCAACCCACAGTTCTACATTGTGATATGGTTTCTAAATTGAGATGGATCCTAACAATATGTGGAACAGCTGGAAACCAGAGAAAAAAAAGCTAAAAAGCAGAAAAAACAACAAAAAAAAAAACAAAAAAAAAAAACAGGTGTATCCAGGCGACTTTAGTCACATTTAATACATTCATTGGGCTCAATTATTCCACAAAAAAATATTCAGCCAAGATTTTTCTTAGTTGAGGCTGAGGCTGGAATGGTTTCATATCAGAATGATAGCCACATCTGAAATAAATATCATACTTTAATATTAGTTTTGACATCGCAATTTCAAATAGACACAGTCTCTTTTTTTTCAGAAATTTGATTATCATAATATCCTTTTTCAGGAAGTGAGAAATTATCAAACCTTGGCACATTCGTCATCATCATTATTGTCATCATTATCATCTACATCGTCATTTTTATTGTCATCAGCAGCAGCTAATAATATAAACCAAATTTCATTAGCGTCATTTTTAATACAGTTGATTTAGTTGTCATTTTCTGTCAGAAATATGTTATAGTTTGCAAAAAGATTATATTGGAAAATAAATGCTTGCTCTATTTATGCTGGATTGTTGTTCTTTTAGCTTCTTCTCACTTCTGTGGTAGCTATAGAGGGAGGAATTTTGGGTCAGCACATAAGCAGATTACCATAGTTACCCTAACTCTTTGCATGCTGGATAATTTTGCATGCTTTTTTTTGTCTGTGGATTTTTTTTTAAATTAACTTTTTCAAAAAATTCTTGCATGAATACCATTAGTGTCAAACAGTTTGGATCAAGATCAGGCCCGACATTTTGTCGGGCCTGATCCGGGTCCAAATTGTTTGCAAAGGTTATCAGCAGACGACAAAAGTTGCCACAAGCGACAAAAGTTGCCACAAGCGGAGAAAGAGCTAAGTATTCAGATTGACAGGCCTCAGAAAACCGAGATCAGACTGCATTGTTTGGCACTCGTCTAGTAAATTTTAGACCCCAACATGTAGTAAAATAGATCTGTTCACAGTTTAGGACGAGTATATTAATATATAGGGCAAATACATTATTGTATTATGGGTCAGTTTGAATGATGGAGGAAGTTGAGGTACACAGACAGAGGCACAGGCTTGGCAAGTAACTGACAGTTTGTTACAGTTTCTACCAGTGTAGACTCAGATTCACCTATGCATTTATACCTGGACCCAATATACACTGGACTAGTAACTATGGTGCAGGTATTGTATTTATTGGAAATATGTTGTTGTGGCTGAGTTTTCATAATTTTGTATGATGAAGTTTAAATGCTCATATTTCATTTATTTCTTCAAATATCTGCGACTTGTTTTCAAAAAGCAATAGTTCAATATATTACCTTTTAGACTGCAGCATTATATTTAAGGAAAATCAAATATTTTTTGTAGACAACAACAAACCTGGGTACCCATTTTAGCTATTTTCGGCACTTTTAGCAGAAAATCATCAGAAATTTACCCAAAATGATGGTATAACTTCAATTCTATTACATGTGACTGAACATATTTTAACCAAACGTATTAAAAACCATTTATTACAACCAATTATTATCCAAAATCATTTTTAATGTCCATAGTGCTGTAAAATAGCGCTAAAATGAGGCCAAGATAACATATTTTGGCAGTTCCGTTAGTGACAAGTCCGGGTATTAATAGGTCTGAGATTTATTCCGTCTGTTCTGCAACTAAACTGTCACTATAAAGTGCGCATTTAGGATTCTGTAAATGAACAGGTTAGACCCAGATTAGACTGCACAGATGCACAGGCTGATCTGAGTCTAGACAGGTTGCATATGTCCAAAGGTCATTTTCTATTTGGAGCATCTGAAATTAATAAAGAAGGTGGAAGCCATCACTTCAGGCACTCAGCTTCTGAACCTCACTTCCATATGATACAGTTTGCTTAAAAGACGAAGTTTATTAGCTCAACTCAGCAGGAAGTGCTCAAGGAGCTGTCGTGCAGCTTCAAGAATTTGCTTTAAAAGACTGCTCCTCCTACAGCGTTGCAGCTTCAAGAATTTGCTTTAAAAGACTGCTCCTCCTACAGCCCTAGGCCAACTGACTAGAAATGGTAGGAAGTATCGTCGTGACTTGTAGATCAGTAATAGATAGATGTAAAATCATTCCGATCAGAAACCCAAGATGCCTCCATCTTGAAAATCCAGCTTGCGCTTCTCCTGATCTGAAAGGCCTGTTAACTCGAAACTTGGTAGGAAGTATCGGGGAGACTTGTAGATAAAAAAAAAAAAAAGCTAAAATCGCTCAGATTGGGAATCCATGATGGCCGCCATGAAAATCTGTTTTGCACTTCAGCTCCTGAAAAGAAAGGCTAAATGACGAGAAACTTGGTAGGATCCGGGTCTTGTAGATCAAAAATAGCTAAAATCGCTGTGATTGGAAATCCAAGATGGCCACCATGGCAGCCATCCTGAAAATCTGTTTTGCCCTTCGTCTCCTGAACCGAAAGGCCAATTGATTAAAAACTTGGTAGGAAGTATCAGAGCAAACATAGATCAAAACTAACTAAAATCATTCCGATCGGAAATCCAAGACAGAGGCCATAGCGACCAGCTTGAAAATCTATTTGCATTTCTTCTCCTGTATCGAAAGACCAATTGACTCAAAACTTGGTAGGAAGTCACGATGACTTGTAGATAAAAAACTGCTAAAATTATTCCGATCAGAAATCCAAGATGGCTGCCGTGGCGGACATCTTGAAAATTTATTTTATACTTCTTCTGAACAGAATGGCCAATTTACTTGAAACTAGGTAGGAAATACCAGACTGACTTGCGGATCAAAAATAGCTAAACTCATTCCGATCGGAAATCCAAGTTGGTGGCCATGGCGGCCATCTTGAAAATCTATTTTGCCCTTCTCCTCCTGAAAAGAAAGGCTAATTGACGCGAAACTTGGTAGGAAGTATCAGGACAACTTGTACATAAAAATAGCTAAAACAGTTCCGATCGAAATCCAAAATGGCCACCATGGCGGTCATCTTGAAAATCTATTTTGCCCTTCTTCTCAACTGAAAGGTGGATTGACCAGAAACCTGGTAATACGTATTAGGACAACTTGTAGATCAAAATTAGCTAAAAGCATTCCGATCGGAAATCCAAGATGGCGGCCATCTTGAAAATCTATTTTGAACTTCTGATCAGAAAGGCCAGATAAATAGAAACTTAGCAGGAAGTATCAGGTTGGCTTGCAGATAAAAAAATGGCTAAAATCATTCTGATCGGAAGTCCTTGATGACCGCCATGGCTGCTGTCTTGAAGATCTATTTTTCTTTTCTTCTCCTGAAGCGAAAGGCCGGCCAATGGACTTGAAACATGGTAAGAAGCATCTATGTGACTTGTAGATCAAAACAGCTGAAAATATTCCGATTGGATAGCCAAGATAGCCGCCATGGCTGCTGTCTTGAAAATCTATTTTTCGCTTCTTCTGAATTGAAAGGCCAATGGACTTGAATTTTTGTAGGAAGCATCGTAGTGACTTGTAGAAAAAAAAAAAAAAAAAGCTTAATTCATTCCGATCGGAAATCCAAGATGGTTGCCATGGCTGGTATCTTTAAAATATATTTTTTACTTCTCCTGAACCAAAAGGCCAAATGACTTGTAACTTGGTAAGTGGCACCGGGGCGACTTATAGATAAAAATTAGCTAAAGTTGTTTCGATGGGCAATGCAAGATGGCCGCCATGGCCACCATCTTGAAAATCTAGTTTTCGCTTCTTCTTCTGAAACGAAAGGCCAGTTGACTTGAAATTTGGTAGGAAGCATCAGGATGACTTGTAGATCAAAATTACCTAAAATCGTTCCTATCGGAAATCCAAGATGGCCGCAATCTTGAAAATCTATTTTTCACTTCTACTTAATCGAAAGGCCAGTTGACTCAAAACTTGGAAGGAAGCATCAGGGTGAATTGTAAATGAAAAATAGCTTAAATCGGTTCGATCAGAAATCCAAGATGGCCGGCATGGTCGGTATCTTAGAAATCTATTTTGCGCTTCTTCTCCTGAACCAAAAGGCCAGTTGACTCGAAACTTGATAGAAAGCATCAGGGTGACTTGTAGATCAAAGATGGCTAAAATTGTTCCAATCGGAAATCCGAGATGGCAACCATGGCTACAATCTTAGAAATCAATTTTGCACTTCCGAACCGAAATGCTGGGTGACTTGCAGATCAAAAATAGCTGAATTTGTTCTGATAGGAAAGCCAATATGGCCACCTCATTCGACATCTTAAAAATCTATTTTTGACTCGACACTTGATAGGAAGTATCAGGGTGACTTGTAGATAAAAAATAACCAAAATCATCCTGATCGGAAATCCAAGATGGTCGCCCTAGCAGACATGTTGAAAATCTATTTTGAACTTTTTTATCCTGAACCAAAATGCCATGTGATTCGAAGATTCGCGGTGAATCGTAGATCAAAAGTAGCTAAATAGTTCTAATGGAAAATGCAAGATGGCTACCATCTTGAAAATCTATATTGAACTCCTTCTCCTGAACCAAAAGGCCAATTGACTCGGAACTTGTCTGGTTACTGGCCCATCTTGGCCCTCTTGTAGTCAATTAGATTTCTTTGGAAACATATAAATTGAAATTAAATAAAATATTTTGTTTTAAAATACAAGCCTTTTGCTACAAATACGAACAAAAAAAATCAGTTATAGTTAGATAACATAATACAAAATAAAAACATCAACTATGTTGAAATACCAAACTAAAATATTTGATAATCTTAAAAAATCATTATGCATCTGTGACGTCAGCAAGTTTTACTTGGGACATTGATTTTTCAAGCTCAAGTGCATTTCAGACTTCAACTGATATCTCTTTAACAGAATAAATTAATGTTATTTTATTTTTATGTGTTGCTGATTTCAAATAGTATTTATTTGTACTATAACAAGAACATATTGGAGAAGAGCTGCTGGATTCCACCATAACTTACCTAGTGTCCAAGTGATGTGCGAGTAAAGAGGTCAGTGTGACATAATTCATGGTCTCCTCAGTAGTCATTGCATTTTTGGAGACTACTTGATGAATCAACATGAAACTTGACATTTTACCGGCAATCTTCGTCAGTTATATCTATTATTACGGGCTAAGCGTAGACGAAGCTTTTCGTGAAAGCTAGTGCTTGGTTTATAATATTGGAATAGTTACTTTTCACGTATTGCTTCAGAAGCAATGGTCAATTCTAAGATTGCCTACGCCCATGTGAAAGCTAATACTTGGTGAACGTTGAGCAGTCCATGGAAAATAGCACTGACCAGTCTACTCCACGATCTTTCATAAAGTGCTTTGGGAGCAGTGGCAAACTCGGCGTCGACAACAGGGCACAACTACAGCAGACGACACTTTGAAGTACAGTCGAACCGCGTTCTCTCGAACTCGCTTATTTCGAATTACCGCTTATCTCGAAGTGAAAATCTGGTCCCTGTTTTAACATGAAACTATGACAACAGATAATAATATAATGTGGAAAAGAGGAGAAATTGCTCCTAAGGAGCAATTTCTCCTCTTTTCCACATTATTTTATAGATATATTTCTAACTTCAGGAATCAAATTACACATTCATTTGTTAAATGTGGTTATCCAGTTTGTTGTTTTTCTCACTCTCTCAACTCTGATATGTCGAGGTACGGATATCTCGAAGTATTTTAGTGAGTCCCTTGGAATTCGAGATAAAGAGAGTCGACTGTATTTGGTTTTATTTTTAGGGGAAATGAGATTGACATTTCATGCGAATCGTCTGCCTAGCAAGTCTTTATTTTCTGTAAAATAACAAAATCAATTTTAGAATGCTGTCTGCTATGCTTAGCGTTTTAAGCGTTTTTTATGATAAATGTCAGCATAGTTACATGTATTTGAAAGACTGGGAACTCAATTACAGTTAACAGCTTGAACTTCCAAAATGATAAAAGAAGATTGTGTAAGACTGGATAACTGTTTTTCACATGTAGTTACACCATAGTATCACTTCCACAGGTTGTCAGTTTCTGGCGAAAGAATGTGCCTAATACTGGTTAACCGCTTAGAGGACTAAGCCTGTCCAGTAAAAGTGTGCATTACGAAAACATGCCTGTTCAAATATACTGAAAATTTTACCACAAAAAAATGAAAGTTTTCAGATAAAAAATTCTGATATTTTTCCTATTTCTGCTCAAAACATAGATTGTGGGTACTCGTTAGAACCGCCTCGGCGAGGCGGTTCTAACGAGTACCCACTATCTATGTTTTCAAGCAAAAATAAGGAAAACAATGTATACCCCTGTAAACCCCAGTTTTACTATATAAAAATGGGGTTTAAGGGGGTCAAAATTAGATGGGCGTGTTTTCGTGATGGTTATGTAAACTGACCGCACTCGACATCCATTTCGAGAACATGCCGAAAATTTTACCATCAAAAATGAAAATTTTCAGATATTTCTGTTAAAATCACAGATTGTGGGTACCCGTTAGAACCGTCTCGACGATGCTGTTCTAACGAGTACCCACGATCTATTTTTCGAGCAGAAATAAGAAAAATAATGTATACCCATGTAAACCCCAGGTTTACTATATGGGGTTTACTATATAAAAATGGGGTTTGAGGGGGGCAAAATTATATAGGTATATTTTCTTAATGTCCCATTGGGTTGACTGGGTGGTAAAATCTCGACACAAACACCATGGTATACCATGGAACAAGGTATAACATGATAAAAGCTACGCGCAATATAAATTTGTACTGCACAGTAATGAGAAAAATTCAGTTCTGTACGGTATTTGAATCCTTGACCCCGCGAGTACTACTGTCCTTTCGACATCACTCGGAAAGACGTCTTTTGCTTAGCGTTTTATTTTAAATGAAAATATTTTGTTCTGACTGACCATATCTTTTCAGAAACCATTTGTTTCTAATGTTTCTGCGTTTTAGTCTCAAATATTTACCCAAAAATTAAATTCACGACCAAAAATTGGTCTGACCTATGCACTTTCTAGAGTAAAGTGATTTTTTTTGGAATTTTTGTCTAAGAAAGTATTTTTAATTTTTATTTGCTGAATTTTAATTATTGATGTTTCACAACAATATTGTGAAAATTCCAGAATAATTGAACAAGCGTAACTTGTTGAAAATCTGCCTCCAAGTTACCTACCCTACAGATTTCTGCATAATTTGCATTCTATTTTACTATGGGGAAAAAAGTGAAAATATTTTGTTGTTTGAAATTCAGTGACTAGAATGGATGTTTTTGTGCATAGGTAGTTACGACAAAAGGTTTTGCATTAAATCATAAAAGTTTGTAAATTAATTTCTTCTGTGTAAAACGCCGAGCAAAAACGGCTTTCTGAAAGATGTCGAAAGCACAGTAGGCCAACATTTTAGCCCCTGTAGAAGTGGCCGAGTGATTAGCACTCCTGACTTCAAATCACGAGTTATCGGTCTTGACTCCCACTTGAGGTGGAATTCAGGGCCCAGTTGTTCAAAGCATCGTTAGCTTAACGAGCTCGTTAAAATTTGCATTGAGTGATACGCAAATATGCTGAAATTTTTTGCTGAAAAAATGCGAGTAGCTTTTGCAGTGCAAAAGCTACTCACATTTTTTCAGCAAAAAATATCAGAATATTGTACATTGAATCCGTTAAAATAGTTAACGAAATGACCCTTAACGAGCTCGTTAAGCTAACGTCGCTTTGAACAACTGGGCCCTGCTCATTACTGTACGGTGCTTTATTATACCGAGTCTTCCATTATCTCCTCCTTCGTCCCGATATGACTTGAGACATAAAAAACGAAATCATCGTCATCATGTAAGCTACTGTAGTACTGGTGTTTCTGGAGTCTGGAAAGAATTCTTGTTGCAATATAGGATACAGTTTAGAAGTTACACCGAGAATATAAAAGAGCCTAATTTCTAGCCTGGCCTTGTATGGCCTAGCTCAGACGGGTTCGTTGTCCTATTATTCTAGGTCAGGACAGGCTAGTTCAGGATAATATTTTAAATTTTAATAACTCGTACAAAAGATATAAATGTCAGCCTGTATTATATCAAATCAAAATAAAACAGTTCTTTCTTTAACTATTTCATGTGATGAATATATTAGATGGGTAAAGCGAGAAAGGAAATGCCTTTATTGTATGCTATTTGCAGGCAAAGAAGGCCCCGATCCGTCAGCACAATTACACAGTTTTTCGTTTCTCACTAACAGAATCTTTGCATAAGTAGATTGTATATACAGAAAAAATCCAGATTAGATTGCGCGTCTTTGCAGTCTGATCTGGACCTTCGCTGATTTCGCGTACGGCATCAGGTTCCCTCTTTCACATTGGTTATCAATGTTACTCTTACCAGCACCTAGAGACTTATTGGGTATTCTTTTCAGGCATTTTTATGACGGCATGTGTAATTATCACAGTTCCGCTGAAATCGGTTTCTTCGGTATAAACGAAGTAATGTAAAATTTGACTTGCTTCAGATCAAATGATACCTTCGACCTAAATTCGAATATTTTTTATGCCCCCGCCTACCGAAGGCCGTGGGCATATAGCGTTTCGTCGTGATGTTACGTCCTTACGAACGTACGTCCGTACGTGTGTATGTCACGTTCGTAATCAGTCTTAACAAATGTAAAAGTTTACACTCAAATTTACACTGACATTTATGTCCGCGTTTCTCTTGGAGGTCATAACTTGGGTTCCTTTTATGCTAGGAAGTTGAAAATTGGTATGCTACTTCACACGGACTGAACAAATGTCTTGCATATACCACGGCAGAACTAAGGGCGAGAGTTGAGGCCAGGTAAAATCGATTTAAGCCCCCACCCCGACCCCAGTAATATTTTTACTGACCGTTCAATAGCGGTGCTTCTGCTGTTGTTTTACTGTGTCTGTCATTGTATGTCTTTGCATGTGTGTCTTGGTGAAATTTTTATTTTGGATAGCCGTTTGGCCAGTTTTGGGGAATAAACTATCCTTTTGGCTTTCTGCCTGTAGTGTTTTGATTGTGGTGCCGTTACTTTATGTGCGTCCTTCTTTCCCTTTGGTGTCTTTGAACTGAAGGTGTTAGGTATTTGTATCGATTCCTGATCATTCATTGCCTTCCTTTCTATTTACTTACCCAGACCTAAACCTTGAACTCTGTGCTAGACCGTTGATATATTTGAGACACGCATTGAGAAAAATGTTGATTGGGCCTATGCGACGAGAAAGACCCGTCGGTAAAACCGTTTATATAATTGAGACATGCAATGAGAAATATGTTTTTTGACCCTAAGCGAAGAGAAAGATCCGTCGGTAAAACCGTTTATATAATTGAGACATGCAATGAGAAATATGTTTTTTTGATCCTAAGCGAAGAGAAAGATCCGTCGGTAAAACCGTTGACATAATTGAGACACGCAATGAGAAATATGTTTTCTGATCCTAAGCGAAGAGAAAGACCCGTCGGTAAAACCGTTGACATAATTGAGACACGCAATGAGAAATATGTTTTCTGATCCTAAGCGAAGAGAAAGACCCGTCGGTAAAACCGTTGATGCATTTGCGATATGCAATGAAAAAAACTGTTTTCTGGGTCTATGCGAACAGAAAGATCTGGTCGGTAAAACCTGTGATGTAAATAAGACTCGCAATGAGAAAAATGTTTTCTAGGCCCATGCGAAGAGAAATGCCCGGCTATAAAACCGTTGATGTATTTGAGATACGTAATAAGATTAATGGTTTCTGGGCTTATGCGAAGAGAAAGACCCGTCGGTAAAACCGTTGATGTATTTGAGACACGCAATGAGAAAAAATTCAGTATATGTCAACAGAAAGATCTGGGCCCAGTTGTTCAAAGCTAACGATGTCGTTAGTTAACGATTCGTTAAAATTTACATCAAGTGATACGCAAATATGCTGGAATTTTTTGCTGAAAAAATGTGAGTAGCTTTTGCAGTGCAAAAGCTACTCACATTTTTTTCAGCAAAAAATATCAGAATATTGTATATTGAATCTGCTGAAATAGTTAACGAAATAACCCTTAACGAGCTCGTTAAGCTAACGACGCTTTGAACAACTGGGCCCTGGTCGGTAAAACCGTTGATGTATGAGAAAAATGGTTTCTGTGCCTATGCGAAATGTGTATGCCTATGTTTGATATATGCAGTGAGAAAAATGTTTCTGGGCCCACGCGATGAGAAAGACCCGTCGATAAAACCGTTTTTAGCTCACCTGAGCAAAAGCTCAGGGTGAGCTATTGTCATCACCCTATGTCCGTCGTCCGTCGTCCGTCGTCCGTCGTCAACAATTAGTTTGTTAACACTCTAGAGGTCACAGTTTTGACCCAATCTTGATGAAACTTGCTCAGAATGTTTGCCTCTATGAAATCTAGGTCAAGTTCGATACTGGGTTACTTGGGGTCAAAAACTAGGTCACCAGGTCAAATCAAAGGAAAAACTTGTTAACACTCTACAGGTCATAGTTTTGACCTAATCTTGATGAAACTTGCTCAAAATGTTTGCCTCTATTAAATCTAGGTCAAGTTCGAAACTGGATCACCTGGGGTCAAAAACTAGGTCACCGGGCCAGATCAGCAGAAAACCTTGTTAACACTCTAGCGGTCACATTTTTGAAGCAATCATCATGAATCTTGCTCAATATATTTGTCTTGATGATTTCTAGATCAAGTTCGAAACTGGGTCACCTGGGGTCAAAAACTAGGTCACCTGGCCAGATCAGCAGAAAACCTTGTTAACACTCTAGCAGTCACGTTTTTGAAGCAGTCATCATGAATCTTGCTCAATATATTTGTCTTGATGATTTCTAGGTCAAGTTCGAAACTGGGTCACTTGGGGTCAAAAACTAGGTCACCGGGCCAGATCAGCAGTTAACCTTGTTAACACTCTAGCGGTCACATTTTTGAAGCAATTATCATGAATCTTGCTCATTATGTTTGTCTTGGTGAATTCTAGGTCAAGTTTGAAACTGGGTCACCTGGGGTCAAAAACTAGGTCACCTGGCCACATCAGCAGAAAACCTTGTTAACACTCTAGCGGTCACATTTTTGAAGCAATCATCATGAATCTTGCTCAATATGTTTGTCTTGTTGATTTCTAGGTCAAGTTCGAAACTGGGTCACTTGTGGTCAAAAACGAGGTCACCTGGCCAGATCAGCAGAAAACCTTGTTAACACTCTAGCGGTCACATTTTTGAAGCAATCATCATGAATCTTGCTCAAAATGTTTGTCTTGATGATTTATAGGTTGAGTTCGAAACTGGGTCACTTGGAGTCAAAAACTAGGTCACCATGCTAAATCAGCAGAAAACCTTGTTAACACTCTAGCGGTCACATTTTTGAAGCAATCATCATGAATCTTGCTCAAAATGTTTGTCTTGATGATTTCTATGTCAGGTTCGAAACTGGGGCACGTGGTGTCAAAAACTAGGTCACCAGGCCAAACCGGCAGAAAACCTTGTTAACACTCTAGCGGTCACATTTTTGAAGCAATTATCATGAATCTTGCTCAAAATGTTTGTTTGGTGAGTTCTAGGATATGTTTGAAACTGGGTCACTTGGGGTCAAAAACTAGGTCACCGGGCCAAATCAGCAGAAAACCTTGTTAACACTCTAGCGGTCACATTTTTGAAACAATCATCATGAATCTGGCTCAAAATGTTTGTCTTGATGATTTCTAGGTCAAGTTCGAAACTGGAACACCTGGGGTCAAAAACTAGGTCACCTGGCCAAATCAGCGTAAAATCTTGTTATCACTCTAGCGGTCACATTTTTCAAGCAATTATCATGAATCTTGCACAAAATGTTTGTCTTGATGAGTTCTAGGTCAAGTTCGAAACTGGGTCACTTGGTATCAAAAACTAGGTCACCAGGCGAAATCAGCAGAAAACTTTGTTATAATCATTTTGAACTTTGATCAGAATGTTTGCCTTGATCAGTTCTAGATCTGGCTCTCAAAGTGCTATGTTGCTCAGGTGATCATGGCCCTCTTGTTTTTTTTTTTTTTTTTTTTATATATTTTTGCAACACAATGAGAAAAAGTTTTCTGAGTCTATGCGTAGAAAAAGACCTATCGGTAACGTTGTCGATATATTTGAGACACGGAATGAGAAAATTGTTGTCTTGGCCTATGCGAAGAGAAAGACCCGTCGTTTGAGCATTCAATGTATATGTAACAGGCAAAGAGAAAACTGTTTTCTGGTCCTATGCAAACAGAGAAAGACCATTCGGTAAAACCGTGTATATATATTTGAGACACGCAATGAGAATAATATTTCCTGGTCCTGTGCGAAGAGAAAACCCTTAGATGTTTTTAAGACAATGAGAAAGATGGTGTTTGGGCCTATGCGAAGAGCAAGACCCGTCAGTATACCCGTTGATTATTTGAGCCATGGAATGAGAAAAATGTTGTCTGGGCCTATGCGAAGAGAAAGACCCGTCGGTAAAATCGTTGATATGTTTGAGCTACCCGATGAGAAAATTTTTTGTCTATGCGAAGAGAAAGACACGTCGGTAAAATCATTGATGTATTTGAGCTACCCAATGAGAAAAATGTTGTCTGTACCTATCCGAAGAGAAAGACCCGTCAGTATAACCGTTGATTAATTGAGCCATGGAATTTAAAAAAAAATGTTGTCTGGGCCTATGGGAAGAGAAAGACCCGTCAGTTTAACCATGGATTATTTGAATCATGGAATGAAAAAAAAATATTGTTTAGGCCTGTGTAAAGAGAAAGACCCGTCGGTAAAATCGTTGGTATATTTGAACTACCCAGCGAGTAAAATGTTGTCATGGCCTGTGCAAAGAGAAAGGCCCGTCGGTAAAATCGTTGATGTATTTGAGCTACTCAGTGAGGAAAATGTCTGGGTCTATGCGAAGAGAAAGACCCGTCGGTAAAAGCTATGATGAATTTGAGACACGCAATGAGAAAATTTTTTCAGAACCTATGCGAAGAGAAAGACCCGTCGGCAAAATCGTTGATGTATTTGAGCTGCCCAATGGGAAAAATGTTGTCTGGGCCTATATTAATTTGAAACACGCAATGAGAAAATGTTTTCTGGGCCTGTGCGAAGAGAAAGACCTTTCGGTAAAACCATTGATTAATTAAGCCGTGGAATGAGAAACATGTTGTCTGGGCCTATGTGAAGAGAAAGACCCGTCGGTAAAAGTGTTGATATACCTATTCGAGACGCAATGAGAATAATGTCTGGGTCTATGCGATGAGAAAGACCCGTGGATATACGGGAAGAGAAAGATCCGTCGGTTAAACCGCTTAAGTATTTGAGACATGCGTTGAGACAGTTTTTTGTGCATATGCGAACAGAAAGATTCAGATCAACCAGCGAAACTGTACAGGCTGATAAAGGACTGCTCTATATTGATACTTGGAAAAGTATCCAATGATTCTTCTGTAAGCGGATATCAGAGTCCCGCATTAGATAGGATATTTCCATCCTCACTGATAAATACCTGTGATCTGATCTGAATGGACATAACGTTCTGAGAGTACATTTGTATAATGAAAAGGGATTTCTCACTTTTTTTTCTTCTCATTCTAGACTATGAAACTTGGCTTGTTTCTTTAATTTTAAGCCTTTTCTACAACTAGTCTTGTGAAGTCGAACCGCATTGGCTCGAATATCTTCGGGACCATAGAAATTCGTTCGAGACATGGGTAGTTCGAGCCACTGATGGTAATCATGGCACCAGTTCAGGAAGCAAATAGCGATAATTTAGGGAAATCTTTTCGACTTTCTACACAATGATTGTATGTTGAGTGTACTCATTAGAATCGCCTCGATGAGGCGATTCTAATGAGTACACACAACATACAATTTCATAATAAAATAAGTAAAAATCATTAACTATTTGTTTTCTTGAGCTATTGGAAGAATTTTGTAGGGACTGAAAAAAGAGTTCGAATCATCCACGGTAAACGAGCCATCCGTGTTCGAGCCATTGAGGTTTTACTGTATAAACAGTTTTAGCTTTCAACTTTTCAGGCTGCGCAAAATGTTTGGTATCTTTTTTTATGAGAATCTGTAAGACTGTTGGTTCCATTTCTGCATATAGTGCTGAAAGTATTCCGCCCCATTTTTAATGACAGATTCTATCTGTCATTCTTCGTTGCCACGCACGGTTTTAGAGAAAGTGACTTTGACTACTATTCAATTTCATATTCATCCGCACACAAAAGTAGACCCAATGTTTCAATATGTGTATATTAGTACGCCATTGAAGAGCTGTCCATACAAAGTAGTGCAACTTGTGCTTGATCTATGGCGAGAGTCGCTGAGAAAACCCGCCTTAATGTATGTGGGAACATCAAAGGCGAAGATCAGCCGTGATCTGCGCCTTTGTTGTTCGCTGTAGCTCGTTTTTTTCGACGAAGAAGCGTCTCACAAACTTAAATGGAGAACAGAATGATACCTGGAATTTATTAGTTTCTCACATAATCTGTCATTTCAGGGCTATTCAGCCCTTTGATTCTGTCTAATGTGCTACTTCAATAAGCATACACAAGCCCTCGGATAATAGTACCTGCCTCGGGTGTAAATAATCGTTTCCTTATTCCGAATTCTTACAACTGCAACTACATTTGTACTTTGTGAAATGCGCTTACCAAATTGACATCATAGGGTAATATTATATGCGATAGTAACATTATAATGTTATTAATCAAGACATTTCGTACGAGCCCAGTTACAGGTCCGAGGTCTACCGTATTCCGAGGGTCATTATAGCGGTCCAGGGACCTGTAACGGGACCGATACGAAATTTCTTGATTAATGACAATTTCATTGATTAACTTTTAAAACATTTTGCTTAGCGAAGATTATTATAATAAATAAGATTTTTCATAGCAGCTATATGGCCGTCCATACCATACCTTCCATCCTCCTAATATGACTGAAATTCAATAAAATGGCGTAAAATCGAGTAAAGCCGCATTGCATCCATCCCGATACCAAACTCGGCTAATAGGGAGAAAGTCGGCCAATACAGGAAAAACAAAAGAAAAAAAAAACAAAAAAAAAAAAAAAAAAAAAAAAAAACAACAACAACAACAAACAACACTAGAACAATGCAGAAAAACTGGGCTCGTATTGGCCCAGTTTTTTGTATTTGCCCAGTTTGTCATTCCTTTGATGCGGGCTGATTTGGCGATTTAGATACTATATTAAGGTAGTTAATTAATGATCAAGGGTAACATTGCAGAATAATACCTGCACGTGAAATGCGCTTACCAAAGTGACGTGAGAGGGTAATGTAATATTACTCGCGAGGGTAATATTACAGGCTAACATTGCAGAATATTACCCTGCAAATGATATGCTTTCGACCAATGAGATTTCTAATATAGCTTATCAAAGTTGATGAGCTTTTGAGCTTATGAATATTAATGTAGTATAATAAATCATGTTTGATCTTTGAGTATCACAGGGTGGTGTAGGACGTGGACAAGTATTTATTGTCGCTATTGTGCAATAAATGAGCTTTGGAAATAAATAAATCATTTCAACTGGAAATCAAGCTAGACTGAACTAATCCTGCAGATATAGACCACACGCTTAATGGACAGCAAACATTTAGTATTTTGCGTTTTTAACTGAAACAGCCATCTAATTTTTTCTTACTCTGACCTTTAAACATAGTTTTGCATTTCATTTTCACCTGCTTTGAAGCATTTCCTTTGAATACACGTTCAAATGATAATTCCTCTTTTCCTCCTCCAACAAAATGTAATTTTTCTTTCAGCATGCTTATAGTCGGGTTTCTCAATTATTGTATCTTGCAAAAAAAAAAACAACAAAAAACAACAAAAAAAAAAAAAAAAAAAAATTACAACAAAAAACGTAACCCTACAATTGGAAACACATAGAGCTGAGTTTTTGTATATAGGTGCTTTAATATTGGCTGATAGCAATTCGAAACTAATTGCATTTTTGAAAAATGCATGCATTTTGCATGACTGCTTTTTAGAGTTTGGCCAAGCAACTATAACTTCTATTACGCGTATAGTACACAAGTGAAATACACCCAACTCGCGATAAATTAATCTGTATTGCAGTTGATGTCTAAATATGAATTGGCACTGGCTGTTTAAAATTCTCGTCGCGTTTTGTAAAACGGCGTGTATTTGATGAACACTTTTGTTTACGCAAATTACGTCAGTTATTATGATTGGTCTTCAATCATTCTTACCGAGTGTAGTGTGTCAACAAAGGTTTTGAAATTATGGACATGAAGAAATGCGCGGCGATTCCTTTCAACATACATTTTTAAGTTTTACGTAAGTACAATACACCGTTTTTATATGAATATCCCGAACGATGCCCAGTAAAATTTAAAATGTATCATTCAAAATGGTATCATAAAACGGGAGGTCACTCACGGCATGCACATGAGAATATAAATATTCTGCTTTCTGTTTTGAGCATTTTTTTCTTTCTTATATTATGATAACCTGAATACACAGGGAACACCATAACTCTTTAGTCTTTACTATACTTGTTCTGAAATTTGAAAAAGGTCGATGTTACTACGTGCTAATATGTCTAAAACTGCTGGGTGGCGACAAACAGTGTAGACCTTGATCAGACGCCGCGTTCTGCGGCGTCTGATCAGGGTCTGCAGTGATTGCTCAGGCCCCTTTGCCGGAAAAAAGTGTAAATACGAAAGTTGCAGCCTATACTGTCCAAATGTTTATTATATAGGCTTTCTTTCCTGCAAATCCTCGGGTTAAGGGTCTTTCTCGGTACAGTAAATAATTACCTATCAGTAATTACCAATCAAGCACGACCACTATCAACTAACAGATCATCTATTTAGCTTTCCAATTACAACCCGGCCACTATAAATAAGCAGTCCATCAACTGATTATTTTGTTGATAGTGTGGTGTGCCTGCAAATAACACGCTTACGGTTCTGGATCTTGTCTAAATCCAGGCAATCTGACCGTAATCACGAGCTAATGGACTTGGAGATAGATTTCCCAAGGTTTGACCGGTAAGCTGACCCACTTATCAATGCCAACACTCCATCAATCGGACTTTCAATCGGACTAGGGTAATAATTCTCTGTCCTAATGCCGTATAATTTCCCTATCTGGATTTCTACGACCAATAGTTTTCGCATTCGTCTTTTAAGTACCCTTAAAGCGCCAATCACAACTGCAGCAGACAACATTTATATTTATTTATTTTGTGAAATCAAGGCTTGACATTTTAGTACGCGATTCGCATGAAATGCCAAGTCTTAATTTCTTTGAAAAATAATAATTGTCTACGTCCATGCCCATGGGCATAGATTATATGCGGTTTGGTTCAGACACGGAAGTGATTCAATTGTTACCACAATGCACCATTGACCGTATGCGTGTTGTTTATAAGTAAAACCCGGAACTAGCTATAGCATTGAATAGAATAGTATGATATTTCAAGTATTAGAACACCTACGTAGATAGGTGTTCTCCATTCTTTTTCTCGGCACACTGCACTTCTGCATATATTCTGAAAAGTTACAATTGCAGCACTTTATCAAAGTTCATGAGATATACATTAATCTTGAGAATGTCACTTTTTTTAAAGTGGGTTGATGCATTGCTACTGCTAAGGCGTAAAAAAATAGCTGCGTTTCCACTAACATGCTGAAAAAAAATTGGTCGGTAGGTAGTAGAAGCTTTTTTTTTTATTTTTCTTTTGTTTTCTCCAGAAACGAACAGGGTCGGGCCTGTAATTTTATGAAAATGCAGGTATTTTGTTAAGGGTCGGTGCTTTACTTTTTTATTTTGCATTTTTACTAATAATAAATAGCAGTCGGGTGTTTGAAATAGGGTCGCTCGGGTTAGTAGAAACACAGCTATTTCTTTACGCCTAAACGCAATTTAAAGCATTCCTGGGACAGCGTGACAAAAATTTGATATTCTTATAACTACTTATTTTAGTTCTGATGAGGTAAGCCTAAAAAGCGATATGAAATTAGCTTTAATTATTATGAGCAAGGGTCTTTCTCATTTAGACGAGATATCATTTAGACCTTTCCAATTAACCCTTTGCATTTTGAATTGTAGCCGATTTAGCGAAGGTAAAGAACCCAAGAATATAAAACTCAGCTGTAACATTTATTGTGTACGAAGCGTAGACCAAGCTATTTGTGAACACTTGTACTTGTAAAACATATAATATCTGTTACAATTTTGCTTTAATAGATTATTGGCCATAAGTGTTTAATTTCAGTGTCAGTCCCAATAAAAACGTGCATTCCGTCATTTGGTCAGTGAGACGCATGTTGGTCAATGACAGCGTCATGCGCTCAAATACGCAGGGTGAAGAATGTGCGTATTGGATAAGGTCTTTTCTGCTCCGTACATTCTTCATGATTCCGATAAGTTGATGTACCATATTTGCGTTATGTATTCCATCACGAAAACATGCCTTTATAATTTTGACCCCCTTAAACCCCACTTTTATATAGTAAAACTGGGGTTTACAGGGGTATACATTATTTTTCTTATTTCTGCTCAAAACATAGATTGTGGGTATTCGTTAGAACCGCCTTGTCGAGGCGGTTCTAACGAGTACCCACAATCTATGTTTTGAGCAGAAATATGAAAACTTTTGGAATTTTTCATCTGAAAACTTTCATTTTTTTGGTGGTAAAATTTTCAGTATATTTGAATAGGCTTGTTCTCGTAATGGGACACCTTAATGCTTCACTACACTTGTCTGAAAATTTACATAAGCCCATTGTACTCAATTGTACTCATTAGAATTGCCTCATCGGGGCGATTCTAATGAGTACACTCACAATGCATTTACATAAGCGTAACCATGTAACTTGCGTAAGAAAAACATTTTCAATAAAGAGACATCAGTTAAAATAAGATATTTTGTTTCTTTTCCATATGGGTTGCTCTTTAAGGTAGGAATTCATCGCTTTCAAAATAAGGCTTCTCTCAAAGGAAAGAATTTGCTCCCTCTTTCCTTTAAGATAAGCCCCTATTTTGGAAGTGATACTAGAGAGAAGTTTTCAAGATTTTCCTGGATGTGAGTAATAATAATTTAGTTCATGCTACGCCACTGCCGTTATATTTAAAAAAGCTCGGAAAGACATCCCTAAATTATCCACTGACATGGAGCTTTGATTAATCCTATTGGCTCGAACTACCCATGTCTAAAAACAAACTTTCATGGTACCAAAGGTGTTCAAGCCATTGAAGTTCGACTGTAGATTCAAACTTTTCAGTTATGGGGAAATGACCCAGTAAGCAGTCTTTATAAATCTATAGCGGGCCGTTATCGGCCCGTCAGGATAGCTGACCGGCCCGCTATAGACTTATAAAGAATGCTAGCTGAGGAGATGTAAATTAATAGGTCAAGCATTTGTTGTTAAGGGGAATTGATGTACTTTCAAGGGGAGGCAACTCTGTAAAAATAATTTAGTTAGACAAATACCAATCCTTGAAATAAAATATTGATGCCAACTGCAGACGTTTTTCGAGCTCATCTCGGACAATAAACAGATAATGGTGATGCAGTTTGTTAGTATACAATTGCCAGATCCGTTTCGTGCCAAAATGAAATATAGACATTACTATGTCTGAGAACTCTTATACCGCTTACTGTCGAGTCTGTCCGTCGATTACAGGTTTCGCTGATACTGTACCACGGGGCGGATCCAGGATGATTTCCGGTGGGTTCGATTTGATCAAATTACCGTACTTTACATATTCGAACTGGGAGGCCTGAGCAAACAGTGTAGACCCAGATCAGACGCCGCAGAACTTGGCGTCTGATCAAGGTCTGTACTATTTACCACTCACCCAACAATTTTACACACATTCACAGGTAGTAAAAAGGACTTGTTGAAGAGAAGTACAAGATAAAGAGTAAAGGTTGTGAATATTTAGGGTATATACAGTATCCCTAATTTATCAAATTTACCCAAGGTTTCCCATGAAAATAAACTTTAGAGTAAAAGGGTGATTCGACTGAACACCCGAACCACCTCTGAATCCGCTCCTGGTATCATTGCCTCCAAGGAAACGCACACCATATTGACGCTCTCCTGTTCGAAGCTCGCATCTGGTTACCAACAGATAATCTCATTTAATGCATGAACGAAGGCAGTTTTTAAGGTATCGTGTATACTCTAAATATTTCTGTGTTTGTTTTTGCCTCACTTCTGAATTTCGTTTCTTTTATATGTTATTTGTTTCCAAGAGCATACTTTATGGATAGTTTTGTTTGACTTCATTGTAGCGGGTGTGAAATACCGTGTGGCGGCCGTAAAAAGTCTCCCGGTACTTCATCATAGTGTAGTTTCGCCCATTCTGATATCTGGGAAAATCGAGTTCCGTTCAATAGAAAGGAAGGCAATGTCCAGGAATCGATACAATTACCTACCACCTTCCGTCCAAGACACCAAAGGGAAAGACGGGCGCACTTAAAGCAACGGCATCACAATCAAAACACAACAAGCAGAAAGCCAAAAGGACAATTTCTTTTCCAAATATTGGCCAAACGGCTATCCAACATAAAACTTTTACCAGGACATACATGCAAAGACATACAATGACAGAAATAGTAAACACATCAGAAGAACCACCTTAGAATGGCCAGTAAAAATCTTACTGGCGGGCTTAAATCGATTTTACGTGGCCACAACCCTCGGCCTTAGAGATGTCGTGGTATACACAAGACATTTGTTCAGTCTGTGTGAAGGGTTTCTAACTCATCGGTGCAACATCTCCGAGAACATAAAAATCAAACGAATACAGAGATGAAACAACGATGAGAACTCGACAGCAAGAAATAACTGAAATGCT
Source organism: Anodontia alba (assembly GCA_964016985.1). Classification (NCBI taxonomy): domain Eukaryota; kingdom Metazoa; phylum Mollusca; class Bivalvia; order Lucinida; family Lucinidae; genus Anodontia; species Anodontia alba. The sequence goes on along the minus strand of OZ024823.1, from coordinate 53,647,990 downwards.
GAAGCAACAGTTGGACCCCGCTGGGCCCGATCAGAGCCAGAGCATCAGACACCAACAGACTTACTTAAAAGTCTTTAGGCCGGAGCCGTCATAGAGTCTGAGGCCCGACCCGCCGGCGTGTGCTAGGGGCATATGCAACCATGCAAACTACATTGCTGTCTTATGAAGATTTTCAATGTAACCGAGGCTCTGTTTTGTTCTTTTAAGTGTGGTTTTGTTTCTAACGCCAAAGTTTATATATTTTTTATTAACCTTGTTTAGTGATACGTCCAGCAACCATTGTGAGCCAAGGCAATAGAAGAACATTTCGAGGGTTGAGCGCAAGACTATGGTAACTCAAACATATTTTTGAAACCCTTATTTAGGGGCAACTTGGACCCCGTTGTAAACAATGCAAATTTAGGTGCCATTGCTCATACGAGCAATGGCACCTAAATTTTCATTGTTTACAGAAAGAAATGTTGTAATCATAACGCCTTCATGGTGAGGAGATTAGGTTTGGGGAAAAACAACCATCTGACTTACGCTAGTCTTGCGCTCAACCCTCGATTTGAAAGGAAAGTTTATTTCCTTAACAAAACATAAATGACGTTACCCACGAAAGGTCACAATCACGAAGTACAGCTAGATAAGATGAGAAGCAACCAATGACAAACCAGAAAAGCACATTTGCAATAAGCTTCCTACTGAAAAGGAGAACTGCAGCGAAGGAATCGCCTTTGGTAGGTCGAGCCCACAGTGGTCCAGCTTGTGGTTTCTTTCACTCTGGCTTCAGATTGCCATTCTTTTAAACAGAATCTTATTTGTATTAATCTTTATACAGAAATATAAACTAGAACATATGACGTATCTATACAAACGACATCCAGAAGAGGGTCAACTGCCTCATCTTAATCTGTATCCCAGCTAGAATACAATAAGATAAACAAAAAGTATGCGTTTTACGCAATCAGAAACGTAACAATTATTATTAGTATGTGTATACATTGTTTTTAAGTTCCCTAAAGGTTGGCAGATCAACCCGCTTCACGGAGATCGGAGCTTATATAAAGTCACACATATATGTAGGGTTTTAGGCAGTATTTCCATAAATACAGTCGAACCTCGTTATCTCGAACTCGCTTATTTCGAATTACCGCTTATCTCGAAGAGAAAATCTGGTCCCTGTTTTAACATGAAACTATGACAACACGTAACAAAATAATGTGGAAAAGAGGAGAAATTGCTCCTAAGGAGCAATTTCTCCTCTTTTCCACATTATTATATATAAATATATTTCTAACCTCAGGTGTCAAATTACATATTCATTTGTTAAATGTGGTTGTTCAATTTATTGTTTTCCTCACTCTCTCAACTCTGATATGTCGAGGTACGGATATCTCGAAGTGTTTCAGTGCGTCCCTTGGAATTCGAGATAACAAGAGTCGACTGTACATCAAAATCAAATGGCACACCCTATGTTGTATTATCATCGTAGCAAGCGTTGCAAGCCAGCACTTGCTCTTTACATTTTATACAAACACTTTGGGTTTAGTGCTGCCGATGAATCTGTAAATAAAAATGAGTGCTCTTGTACACTAGCACAATAGTACATTAAAGTGGGTACAGTTATGTTTATATATATTGTAAGCCGGGGCACAGCATTTCATATGATTGCATGTGCACCCAGCGAAGACTCAGATCAGCCTGTGCATCTGCGCAAGCTGATCAGAGCCTTTTGTTGTCCGCTTGAAGACCCTCTGGAACCTTGACTACCCACAAAATGCCCTGGGAAGACAGAGGATTTGCTGGGCGCACATGCTACTTGTGGGAAATGCTGTGTTCTCATGTGCCATACTATTTAAGAACTTGCATTTAATTTATTTGTTTACGTATATTTTTATATGCATATGTTGTTATTGTTAGAACGTGATTCCACTTGTCTATTAAAGCGTACAAGAACCGAAAACAATACTATAGGAAAGAGTTTTATTTTTATGGATTTTATCGATATGTTAACTCAGACGAATCATTCACAAACTTAACATAAAGCCCAGAAGGCTTTATGTTAAGATTGTGAGTGATTCGCGGGAGTTTACACATCGTTAAAATCCGCAATAATAATAATTTTTTCCTTATAAATCCGATTTTATCATCAAAATGTTACAAATGTTGCCAAAAATGTCAATCTTATGAGACGGCGGAAGGAAAATACATGTAAATCGAACGGATTCCTGCTCTGAACTTTCTATAAGTGTAAAACATTTTCTTCAACCAATCAAAATGCATGAAATTTGTATTAAGATGAGGAGTTGGAAATATTTTAGTGTAAATGCAATGAAACAGAGATAGAATCCAGTAACTTCAAGACTGTCTTTCCATCTAAATACCAGAACTTTGAAACCCCAGCACAGCATTAAGAGGTTTTGTACACGCTATAGATGAACTCTTGTCTTGTCCGCAAGTCCATTAATTGTCATGGTATGCTATAACATTGCCATAGCCATCAATTATTAAAGACCGTCTATTGTAATTTACTGGCTTCCGACCGGAACCTATTATACTAGCTATTCAAACCGATGTGGATTATATGTACTTTGTGGGATATTAACCTTACATTAATAAGACGAAAAGACAGGTTGATTCTAATAATTGGATCCAAATTAAATTGATGTCTTGACATCGCAGTGACAAGCTCTCTTTGGATCTTGAACTCTGCAGATGTTAAAAGTTCTAGACTTGCTGGTTCAACTATTGGTTTTCATTTACTCTGGCATACAGTAGAATTAGCCATGAGTACTCGTCTTTGTTTATTATAGTGATTAATTTGATTTTTATGTTTTCGCTTTAATGCATTGACTGAGTTGGGAGCCTTTATGCGAACCGAATTTTTATGTGTTTCTGTATTAAGAGTAGCATCGGGACCCAGGGTGAAGTTAGCTAGCTGTAAAAGTGCTTTAACCCCCCCCCCCCCCCCCCCCCCCCCCGTGGTTTACTCTACTGACCGTTCTAAGGCGGTGGTCGCGGTGTCAGTCTTACTCTTTGTTGCTTTGTGGTTTATTCTACGAGGCGATTTGTTTTATGTCTTTCCGTGTGTCATTTTGTTCTTGTGTTTTTCAGTCCTTTTAGTATTGCGATTACCTCGCTTGGGGAAGAGAGAGCTAATCTTAGTGCTTTTCGTACGTTTGTTCGATTTGTGCTTGTTTGGATTTGTCGGTTTGTGATTGTGGCACTCCCTGGACTTTTCTCTTACCTTTTTTTGCCCAAGTCTCTTCATTGTTTTTTATTTTATTTTTTTGTATAATCATTAAAAATAATAATAATAATAAAATCAAGTTCTATATCTATAACATGGTGTTACTGAAATGTACATTCAGAGATAAAAACTAAAGGGTCTAATTCAATACTTTGTTCTTAAAGAGAAATTTCCAATAACAAGGAGGGCAAATACAAATGTAATGGCTTGGGCAAGTCTATAAAAGTTCTTACAGACCATATAGTAGTTAACGCTTAGAACTCTGGGTAAAGTTTTCAGCAGACGACGTATTGAAATATTTTCTCATTTTACCTGAAAACAGGTTTTAACGTTTCATTCAAATTGTCTCCAGACAATTTGCATGAAATGTCAGATCCTGTTTTCTGGGAAAAGTAAGAAAAATATTGTTAATATGTCGTCTGCTGAATTAACAGAGATTGGTGACACAGACCCTATAATTGAGACCTCAGCTTGAGACTTCAGCTGTTTCTACTTTTGTGAGTGTGTTCATTGCTCTAAAGAGCAACTTATATATACTTAAAACCAAAAGTAACTTGTCACTTCTTATTAATGAGTAATTTTATTTCGACTTCGATTTGGTTGTAATAAATTTGTTTCACGGTTAGTCTCAACAGAATTCAAGAGAGATCATTCTTGTCTAGATTCCGGTCGCGAGTTATCTGCGTTTTCATCAAAAACAGTATTTTCACATTTTCTCATAATTTCAAAAGCAAAACATGATTTTCAAAACAAAAACTCAAAGACAATTGTTTGCCGATAAAATTCCCTCCAAGACATTTTTTTTCTCGAAATTACTTTATTCTCCCCGTCCATCTGACGTGTAGTTGGTCGGGGAGGGCCATGCTATCAACACACCTTACAATATTTCATTTAATAATCTAGCAATTAAAAATCATGCAGCAATATCATGCTAAGTCCCACTGCTAATTCCTGGGTACTAGATCAAGACCATCCAGCAGCCCAGTATCAGCAGTGAGGCAAACACCACGGAATACGTACCTTATATACCATATTCATCAGAACAGAAATATCAGTATTTTGAAGAAAACATGTGGCTAATAGACACATGTAATGACATGCTGGGCTTTTTATGTCTTCATACATTAATTAAGTGCCTTTGTTCAGCAAATATGGTACCATTTTACTATATTACATGTACAGTGTATTGATAAAATTCCATTCCTCACTCTCTTGGCCACTTTACATGCACACATGCTATATAATACTGTTCTTATAATCAGCATTGCTGGGCCCAGTTGTTCAGTTAGTTAACGATTCGTTAAAATTTACATTGAGTGATACGCAAATATACTGAAATTTTTTGCTTAAAAAATGTGAGTAGCTTTTGCAGTGCAAAAGCTACTCACATTTTTCAGCAAAAAATATCAGAATATTGTGTTTTGAATCCGCTAAAACAGTTAACGAAATGACCCTTAACGAGATCGTTAAGCTAACGACGTTTTGAACTACTGGGCCCTGGTTATTAGCTGTATATCTGAGTTTGGAGAGATGAGTTATAAAAATGATTCTGTCACCTTGGCATGAGTTTTTTTTTTTTTGTTTTTATTTTTGCTGATTAATTATCTATAAATGTATTAATTAGGCAATTGAATGCGAAAAATTTTCTCAACTATTAACAAACTGTTCATATTAGTTTCTAATATTGCAATTCTCTCATTTTTTTTACAGTACAGAAGCTTAAGTCTACATTTCAGGGCTGTTACATTTTGATTTGCTTTTGTACATTTGATTTCCAGTAAACTTTGTTGTTCTTCTATGCCTGTCTTGTTATCTAATACTCCAAATAAAAATGATTGTTTTATTTTTGGAAATTTAAATTTATGTTATTACTTTTACAACAGTGTTTAAAATCATACATTTGTGTGTGTGTGTGTGTGTGTGTGTGTGTGTGTGTGTGTGTGTGCGCGCGCGCGCGCGCGCACTCACCGTCCCACAGCAAATGTTCAACAGTTTCAGATTCTTTTGCATAGAACGAACATGTAGGGTTGTTATTAACTTTATTTTATGTAGATATTTTTAGTAGCTAGTATATTATGATTAATACGTGACTGAAACCACTGTAGCGTTGTGTTATTCGTTATTTCAAATGGTCATTTGTATTTTTTTTTTCATTCTTTTTCACATTTTTTTCCTATTCCACCTGGATAATTAATGGCAATTACTCGGTTGCTTCACGTTGAAATTATCTCCCTTGCAACATAAACCATGCTAAACTTTCGTCGCTCCTAAAAGACAGATCTCCAATATTTGGACGTTTTACACGGCGATTTGTTTGGGCCTCTATAGAGAGTGTATATACAGAAAAAGATGCAAAAGTTCGTATCATGTCAACAGAAAAATGGATGACAATTTTCTCTAGGATGTCCGTTACAAACATTGTTAAGTTTGATCAAACGGCCTTCTCGATAAAAATCGACGCGTTCTGAAGTTGCACAATAGATGATGCAGACGTTTTGTTAATATTAGAACACTTTTCAATAGATGTGTAAGCGAATAAAGCGTTTTTGCCTAAAACAAACCCGTACTCAAGGTGCATTGGCCTTCCAAAAGCGAATTGCTATCTTAACTTTTAATTTTGACCCTTTTATTTCTGTTTTGTAAGAGACCCTTTTGATTATCTGTTTGACAAGAAGGGGTCAGCAAATGTGCATCATGTGCACAAATGATTATTCTTTAACATCATTAAAGCATCTTTTTTTTAAATTCCACTCAGCTTAAGTCAGTAAAGCGTATAAATAATAGTTGTAAAGCTGTAACGTTACTTTTGAATTTAAGTATAGAATCTACGAGTATTTATCTTCACAATAGCTGATGTTAATACCGAGTGGCGACCGTGCTTCAATATAGTATAGTTTATATTTTGATTTTTCTGGACCATTGTGATCATTGAGTCAATTCCGGGAGTTTCGAAACTTTGTATGAGGATCACTGATGAGGCCTTATATGCCTATTTTAGCCAGTCTGGCCCAGAAAACTTGATGCCTCAGCTGTTTTCAGTTTCTTAGGGTAATTTATTACGAGAGTACGCCTTTCCAAATATATTGAAAATTTCACCACCAAAACAGGAAAATTTCCAGATAAAAAATTCTGTTTTTTTTTTTTTTCATATTTCTGCTCAAAACATAGACTGTGGTACTCGTTAGAATCGCCTCAGCGAGGCGGTTCTAACGAGTACCTACAATCTGTGGTTTTGAGCAGAAATAAGAAAATATTGTATACCCCTGTTAACCCCAATTTTACCATATAAAAATGGGATTTAATGGGGTCAAAATTATATAGGTATGTTTTCGTGATGTTATTATAGAATCTATTTATACTTTGTAGAATTGTTTTGGAAAGACAAGATAAGCATAAGATAAGATTTATTTAAAGTCAGTAAATTATACAATAATATAAATAATAGCTTTGCTCGAACGTTTGAACCAACTACTTATAACAAGTTCAAAATCAATAGATTTTCTAACGCCATTTTGCTTTGCAGTGGTAAACATGACATGCAGACATTGGCTTCACTCATGTGCACTAATATCATTTAATTTTTCATTTTCAATCTGCTACATGTACATGTATATCCTGTATTGTTCAATTATCGTCCGCCTAAATTTGATTGTCTCTTAAATCACAGAGAGACAATGTTATTAGGAGGAGTAATCAATTCTTTAATTACCATGTATATTCACAAAACTATGTCACAATTCAATATTTAAAGAGCTCAGAAAATTATTGTCATTTTTGCAGATTGTATTTATTTTTGCATGTTGAAGTGAAGTTACAATAAAATCAATTTCAAGAATGTCATTACCCAGTCATTACCCAGTCTCTCTTTCTCTATTTTTATTGAAGAACAGTAATTACTCGTATCTGGATATATAAACTGGTCTTTTTTTTGTAATAGTATTTTCGAAGGTTGAAAATTACCTGAATCTAAACTGTTTTTTTTTTGTGTGTGTAAGTGGTTCAATGTTTTATTCATTAAAACACACGTAAATCTGTTTTGCTTAAAACCATAATTAGAACACGTTTTTCTTTTAGTTACAAAATTTAAAGCCTAATGTATTCAGTAGTGTACTAGGACGAAAAAGAAACATCGGGTATATAATATATGCAACAAATATTTTATTCTTTGGTCTAGAAATGAATATAGAGACGAAATCCTCCGCCCAGTTGCCGTCCCATGTGTGCAAGCGCGCAACCTGATCTTCCAGCATGACAATGCCCGGCCCGCTCGAGTTTGCCAGCAATATCTGGTTAACAACAACGTAAACCCGCTCAATTGGCCAGCAATCAGTCCAGATCTGTCCCCGATTGAACACGTGTGACGAATTGGATAGTAGGGTTAGGAGGCGCCCATGCCCCCACTAATCTGGCCCAGCTGAGACATGCCTTTCATGAAGAGTGGGATAACATTCCAATTGCAAGGATCAACACCCTGATGAACTCCATGCATAGGAGAATAATGGCTGCGACAGCTGCGCAAGGAGGGCACTCAAGATACCGACGTGCGAGTTGCACTACACAAATAGGGGTACTGTCAAAAGGGTATATTTTTCTCGTAATCGTCACTGAAAATCGAATGAAACTTTAATAACTTGTTCAATAAAGATGAAATTGAATGCAACATTACATTAAATACTTTAAAATTATCTGTAAAGGTTACCCGGTGTTTCTTTTTCGTCCTAGTATATTTGTATTTTTAAGATTGAAAGGTATACGGTAATATGAAAAGTGACGATAATACAAGAAACAGGAATACATCTGCAATATGCCTAACAAGAAATCACTAAAGCACTTTATTAGGTTTTTCTCTCCACCGGCTCACAAGATTGCACTGTACATTAGAGCGATAATTATAACTGTGGTCAACATAAAAGCCAAGTAATGTGGCACTGGGTTAAATAAATCAGGTGGTTTATCGGTCAAGCTTTTTTTTGTAATCTATGTCCATTAACTCTTTGCATGCTGGGCAATTTTGCATGCTTTTTTGTCGTCTGTGTTTTTTTTTTTAAATAACTTAAAAAAGTCTTTCAGGAATACCATCAGAGTGCCAAACAATTTGGATCCAGATCAGGCCCGACGTCGGGCCTGATCTGGGTCCAAACTGTTTGCAAAGGTTATCAGCAGACGAAAAAAAAAAGTCGCCACTACCGGGGAAAGAGTAAACTGTGTGATTGCCAAACCATTTCAAATCAGGATAAATTCCAGAACTGTATACAAATACCATATTCCTTACTTGATATTACCGACAGCACGGGCTGACTTGGACCTTCGCTAATAGCCTATGGCACCTTATATTGGGTAATGTGGCACTAGAGTAGACAGATCAGGTAGTTTATTGGTCAAGTTTTTTTTATTGTAATCTATCTATGTCCATTAATCCTTTCACCCCTGAGTTTCTGACATGGACACACCCATCTCTGAACTTGGAAACATCAATTGTTGCAAATAGAGGTTTAATCAAAAATCAATAATAGGATGACAAACAGTGTAGATGCTAATGAGACGGCTCTTCTTAAATCAGGATAAACTCCAGAACTGTACTCACATCCTTATTGATTGTTTTAACCCATTTTTGCCTAGAGGTCTCTTCTAGCTCTCTCTTCGGACAGGTTCATTTCTTATTTAAGGGGTATCTGGTTAATTTTGTTATTGTCATGTTGTCAGAAATTCGTGTATTTAATACAAACAGTGTGGACCCTGTTCAGAACGCGGCTTAGACGCCGCGTTTTGTGGCGTCTGATCTGGTTCTACATTGTCTTCCAGTGTATCTTTTATGGAACGCTAGGCATTAATGGGCTAACGCTTTGCATGCTAGGTAAAAAAACACCAGGCGACATTTTGAAATATTTGTATCATTGTCCCAACAACATAGGGCTTTATACAAAGTTGCACGATTTTCTGGTAATAATTAAATAAAAAAAATCAGTAGTTTGTCGTCTACTGAATCTGCCAAGAGAGAATGAAAGGTTAAACAGGCCTGTCTTATAGATTTATCCATTCTTTTATTTTATTCTTAAGCCATTACGAAAACACGCCTATTCAAATATATAGAAAATTTCACCTCCAAAAACTGAAAATTTTCAGATAAAAAACTCTGATATTTTTCATATTTCTGCTCAAAACATAGATTGTGGGTAATCGTTAGAACCGCCTCGGCAAGGCGGTTCTAACGAGTACCCACAATCTATGTTTTGGAGCAGAACTAAGAAAAATAATGTATACCCCTACAAACCCCAGTTTTACTATATAAAAGTGGGGTTTCAGGGGGTCAAAATTATATAGGCATGTTTTCGTGATGTTACATTCTCTATTCAGCTTTTGTCATAAACAGATGACATTCACACATTAGAGTCGTTTGATAGGGCTCACACATTATTATTGAGGTACTTCGTGTGAGGTTAAATTTCGTAGTCGTAATATTTTGTTTTTAAATTAAACGACTCCGCATGCAATAAATTATTTCGAAGGAGGGATACTTTCGAAACATTGAGCTAATTAAACACAGAAAAAGAGAGACACGGCTTGGCGGAGCCTATTCACGAGGAAAAGACACTAATGCAAAATCCCTCACGCCCGTCTAGCAGCTTTGAGCGGAACTCAGTTTCCATATGTAATGTGTGAGCCCAATAGTCATTTTATGCAAATAACAGTTTCCGCGCACGCACGCACGTACGCGTGTGCACGAACGCACAGACACACGCGGGCTATTCAATATACCATCCAAGTTGCATATATATGCCACTTGAACCTAAACATCGGAAAGACAGGTCAGAGCAATCATGTAGAGCCCTCTCAAACTGCTATATGATCAGGTCAACAATATTTGTCATTCAGTTTCACATTTTTGACATATCACCGGTAATCAAATACAAATGTAGATATACTTGATTTTTTGGAAAAACATGGAAGGAGTTGAGATGTCTAAATATTAAGGGTAGCAATTGAAAATTTCTAGGAACTTAACCTTCACCACACTAAGCGCCGGATCCTGTTTTCTTGAGGGTAGGAAGGGTGTATCTGGTGTTGTCTGTTGAATTGGCTAAAAGAGTGGTAAAGGTTTACCATATGACCAATGGAGTTAACATTACAGTCAACCCTCTTTTATACCGACACGCGATACAACGACAGAATTCGTTATAATGACAATTTGAATGTTACGAAACCTTCGCCAAAAAGGTGACAGTTAATGAGAAATTATGCAAGAATATTGTATTAAAACTTCAAGTGACATATGTTTTGGATATTTGCTAGAATCGCCTCACTGAGGCGATTCTAACAAATATCCAAAACATATGTTCTGGGAGGAAATAAGAATAAAACAAGGTCCTTCTTACTATCATTCTGTCCATTAAGGATTCTTTAAAACAGCAAATTCATTTTAATGCCAATATCTTTGGCAACAAATGCTGTCGTTCTAACGAGGGTTCACTGTATTATTGTTTGTTTGTTTGTATAAATGACTGGAACAGAGAAGTAGGCACTTCTCCATTATAGTCTTTATGATATTGTCGTGTAACCAAATTCATAAAACTTTTCAACTTGAAAATTTTAGTATGATAAAACACAATTCACATAGAATGCAGTACATTGGATTTGTTATATATCATATGTAAATGCTATACTTGGTTGTTCTTAATGTTAACAATTCAACGGCAAGTATTATTAAGCCACTGTTGCTTATTAACACGATTATACACCTTTAAAGTTTACTTGTGTATGCAACTGGAAATGATCTCTTGTGTTTCATTTCGGCAAGTGTGCATCCCTAGTTGCTAAAACACAGAGTTAAAGTGACCTCCCCAAGTTTTCCTGCATTTAGTTGGATGCAAGGCAACCGTATGGGAAAAAAGGTAAAAAAAATAGTAAGTCCAGCATGCAAAGCGTTTAAGTATATAGTACGCAGCAGCTCTATGTTGTACGACATGTCAACTTAATGACGTTGATTGTTATTACATGTATATGATCCTGAACGTAAGAAAACGTACTTTTTTACGTGCGCGCAACGTAGACTCATCACGAAAACATGCCCATAAAATTGTGACCCTCTTAAACCCCACTTTTATATACTAAAACTGGGGTTAACAGGGGTATACATTATTTTCCTTATTTTTGCTCACATAACATAGATTGTGGGTGTTCGTTAGAACCGCCTCGCCGAGGCGGTTCTAACGAATACCCACAATCTATGTTTTGAGCAGAAATATGAAAATATCAGAGTTTTTATCTGAAAATTGTCAGTTTTTGGAGGTGAAATTTTCTGTATATTTGAATAGGCTTGTTTTCATAATGTCAAATCGGCCTGCACATCCATGAATAACTTCTGCATCCTTGGCTGTCAAAATGCGCTCAGTGCAGTGAAGTTTTTTTCTATCAGACTGCGCGAATGCTGGGCGCACATTTCAGAAGGTATGTTTTCGAACGTTTCGGCTCATATGAACTTATCATGTTTATGGTCTAATAGACTTACCCGGAAAGGCCATTGTGCTGTTCCTTGGCACCTCGCGTGATCGCCGGAGGTTAACCTCTAATAAGCTGCCATTGATATAATAGAACCTGATAATGCCACCAATTGTTTCAGACAATTCCCGGTAATTCTGACAGAATTCAATTGTGCTGCTTCTTCTGCGTGACAAGGAAGAACAAAAACTGACACTCATACGTGGAAATCCGCCCATGCTCCGTATGTTAAGAGCAACTGTGATGCAGGTCAGACTGCGCATGCGCTGGTCTTTGTTGTTCGCGTTCGCAACAATTAGGCATGTCAGATGCAACCTGAGCTGATAATCCGGATGTTCAGGTTAATCACATGGTTGGCGTTATTCGCTGGCCGTCTGCGGATAATGTCGCATTTCTCCATCGCATTTTTCAAACGCATTTTGTTCGTAAACACGCGGCTACAAACGAATGAGTCTAATTAGAAGTTCTATATAGAAATCATAACGAGTTAATCTAAAGTAAAAAAAAAATCAACGTACATTTTTGCCCAAAGTTAAGCACACTACAGAAATGTCTGCTTTGCTTGGGGCTGGTCGTGTGAAAGTATTTTCAGATATTAACAGCTAATAAAGGAGTAAGTTTATGTCTTCAGAGACATCTGTTCCGTTTGAATTTTTAACAAACACGAACATAATAACAGTTCTTGAGGCATGTGTGAACTGCGCATGTCCAAAAAATCCTTAACGCTTGCGAGGTCTAGCTATCGCCTTTCAATATTCAACCTTTCCACTCTCTTGGCTATCTCAGCAGATGGCAAATTGGGGATACTATATTCTTATTTTTTCCAGAAAAAATGATAAAAAAAAAAAAAAAAAAAAATCAAACTGTCGTCTGCAGAAATTTTACGCAGAATGCTAAGCGTTAACAAACACGAGCTCAACGACAGTTCTTGAGGCATGTGTGTACTGCGCATGCCCGAACAAAACCCTTCACGCATGCGCTATCGGGTTATGACATCGCTTGGGGAATGGCTACACCTTCAAGGGAAATCTTACATGGAAGTATTTGTCTCCATTGTCAATGGGCACGTGTGACGTGGAGGCCGTTATTATTAATCTCCTTAAACCCTTTCAATCCTGTAGTCCAAAACATTTTTGCAAACAGTGTAGATCCCGATGAGACGACTCATAATGAGCCGTTTTATCAAGATCTACTCTGTTTGCCATTATTGTTTGATGTTTGACTGAGACCCCTATTTAGAACAATGGTTCTGACCTGATTTAAAGTTGGGAGAGTCCACTTCAGAAACTCAGGGATGAAAGTGTTAAAGGAAACCACCCATTTTAAAAGTATTAGGCAGACAACGTCCTACCAGTAAAAGTTGTCTGCCTTCCCAAAATGGCAGCAAACATTATTTCAGCTCCATCTCTTTTAATGGGGTTAGATACACTCGGCAGATTTTTTGTCATTTTCAGGAGACATCGTGTTCTGTAAAAAAAAAAAATGATCTTCTCAAAAAAGAAAGTTTGTATTCACGATGAGAAAAGATCCTTTCAAACGGGAAGCAAAAAGTAATTTTGACAGAGTTGTCTATCTTAAATTTGTTTTTTCTTAACCCTTAAACTCTGCCTAAAAAAGTCTAAATAAGTCTAAAAATTCGAATTCCCCGGTCAGATCCCAGCTAGCATTCTTTATAAACCTATAGCGGGCAGTTATCGGTCCGTCAGTTACCCTGACGGACCGATAACGGCCCGCTATAGATTTATAAAGAATGCTTACTGCGATAGTGCAAATTATGCTCATAAACATTTCGTATATCTTTATTTTGTGACAGATTTTGCTTGATTCGGCATACAACCTGGCACGAATTTTAAATTCTGTTTAAACGCAAATGGGAGACAAAGCATCCATTCACTGGTTGTTTTCTTGTGTCTTATGTACGAAACATTTCCTGTCACTTTGCTAGCAGCGTCTTTTTTCTTATTTTAAATAAATGAAGAATTAAGCAAAATAAATAAATAAATAAATAAATAAATAAATAAATACGTAAAGTTTGGGTTTCCTCTGGAGAGCTGTAAGTCGAACTGGAGTCTGAATATAGTTAGATAAAAGTGAAATAGCCATGAAATGCCACAGCTACAAAGCATAGTCATCCAAGTATCATCGAAATAAAAGCAAGAAAGGTTAGACAAGTTAGCACGAAAATGCAAACAGTGCAAGGAGAGTTACAGACGAAACGGACACACAAGAACCAAATAAGAATATCCGCGTTGGTACATTAAACAGAATTTTAAATGAGACTTTATGAGGAATGCTGGTTGAACAATCCATATGAAATGAAACGCAAAAGGGCCCTTATGTGCGCAGCGAAGGCCAGATCAGTCAGCCAATTCTCACAGTCTGATAAAGGCCTTCATTACCCGCCTAAGCCATTGACTATGGGCATGAAAAGAGTATGGCTCTGAATGGACTGCGCGGGTGCACCGGCTGATCTGTTACTTCGCTGTTCGCATATGACATAAGGGAGTTTTCCATGCGCGAAACTTCATCTGCAAAGATACAGGTGTGTTTGCACAATTGCGCCGCCGGTCAGGATACTGTATTCACTAGCAAGGTATACAAGACAAAATATTTAGACGTAAACGTCTAAGAACCGGCGCAAATTTTGTTCTTGTTTACTTAGAGATATGGGACAAGGGTAAACAAAAGTTTAATACATGTAATTTTCAATGTAACGGGTATAATCGAACAACAATATGGTTCTTTAACTTTCACTGCCACAGGCGATAATAATAGGCTTTTGCAAACAGCATAGATCCAGATGAGACGGCTGATATGAGCCGTCTCATCTGGATCTACGCTGTTTGACATTCAGTCTTTCAACTTTACGTATAAACTTCTTTTCAAGCGATAGTTTGTTAAAAAAGAAAAGCAGACGACAATGTCGTCTGAAATTTGGCACCGAAAGAGTTAATGTTTGCTTTTATTAACCTTTATGAAATTTCTTGATTGAAATTAAAATGAAATAGACATTAATCTGATTATAACACAGTTTGTTTTAAGATTTTTTTATATTTGCCGGGATTGTCACAAACCGACAATCCCGGCAAATATAAAAAGTCCTTAGTGAGCTAATCGAACACGCTCCCATATATAAAAATCCAAAGCTATATTAAGAGAGCGGCGCGATTCCTGCGCCGGTCAGTTGCACAAGAACCCATGCTTATTTTACTGCTGACCGTCCCAAGGCAATTCCTTTGCATTTGATGGTTCTCCCTTATCCATCCCCTTGGGCAGACTGTGTTTTCTGTCTTAGCCTTTCTTGAGTATCTCCGTATCTATACCTTTCACCCCTGAGTTTATGAAAAGGTTTATTCCATCTTTGAATTTGGACAAATCTACTGTTGAAAACAGGGATGTCTCAAAATTCAAGAACAGAATGACAAATAGTGTAGATCCTGATGAGACGGCTTGTTACGAGCCATCTCATCTGGATCTACACTGTTTGCATAGGCATCTATGTTGGTCGGCAGTGTTGAAAAGGTTAATTCTTGTATTAGGTAAGCATATAGCAGTTGCACTGATGCGCTTGTTGGCATGGTTCTGTATTTTCATTTTACCATGCATGTTACCGATTACCATATTCTCTACGTTAACACGCCTCTGTGAAATGTATGTTTTTTAGTCATAGTTCTAGATAAGACGCCTTTTTTCAACCAAAATATTGATATTTTACTTATTTCTCCCCAAAAACAATTGTTGTGGTATTCATTAGATGCATCTCAACGAGGTACTTCTAATGATTACCCACAACATACGTTTTTTAATGGAAAATGAAAAAAAAACCAAAAAAAACCCCCCCCCCCAAAAAAAAACAACATATTGTTTTCTTTTTCATATTCATGTAATATAGAGTTATATTATCCATACGTTTTCAATACATAATATGGGAAAATTATGAATACATTAAACCCTTGTTACACCGACACTCGTTGGAACGACAAAATTCGTTATAATGACAATTTGGATGTCACGAAACCTTCGCTTAAGAGGTGACAGTTAATGAGAAATTATGCAAGAATATTGCATCAAAACTTCAAGGAACATATGTTTTGGATATTTGTTAGAATCGCCTCACTGAGGCGATTCTAACAAATATCCAAAACATCTGTTCTATGAGGAAATAAGAATAAAACAAGGTCTTTCTTACATATCATTCTGTCCATTAAGGATTCTTTACAACAGCGAATTCATTTTAATGGCAACATCTTTGGGAACAAATGCTATCGTTGTAAAGAGGGTTCACTGTATTTTACTGATTTCTCCCCAAAAACATATGTTGTGGTATTCATTAGATGCAATTGAACGACGTGTTTCTAATGATTACCAACAACGTATATTTTTTAATGGAAAATGATTTCTTTTTTTGTTTTCTTCTACATATTCCTGTAATATAGAGTTTTATTATCCATACATTTTTCAATACATAATATGGGAAAATTATAAATACTTTGGTCTGAGGCAGATTCTGATAGATTTTGTAGTACAGAAGACTGAAAGACATAATAAACAAATTAAAAAAAGAGGTTTAAAAACTACAAAATTATTCGTTTTTGTCTTTTCCCCAGCCAAATTAGTTGCATTTGAGATGCGGAAACGTCTGCCAAAAGCCGTTAGAAAACTATTATTTTCCTGTGTTCGACTTCATTTCCGATAGACAATAATTACAGATATCATGGCAATCCTTCAAGCACGTAAATAAGCATGTTTTATATATTCTGCTAAATTATACCACTTGTATTACATCACGGCAAAAACAATACTATAGAAGTAAGAAGCCGTAAGTCAGAAGATAAGAAGGCAAACGTCTTGAACTTGGAAGCTAGAATTTTGAAGTCAGGATTAGGAAGTTACCAGTCAAAAGTTGTATTCGAAAGTAATAGTGAGAACAAGATTTTGAAAGTCTAATCTACCGACTTTTTTTCTTATAACTTCCTTCGACTTTCCGATCTCCAACTTCTTACTATGAAGCAGCAAGTTAGAAGTCAAATCTAAGAAACCGAAAATCTTGAATTTGGTAATCGGAAATAGTTGTGAGTCAGATATGAAAAGTCTACCCGAAAAGGCATATGTTGAACGACAGAATATTGGTATGAAAAGTCAGGAGTAGCAAGTCGGAAGTTAAAATTTGGCGGTTAGAGGTGAGAAGTTTGAAGTCTTGAAGTTGAAAGTCTTGAAGTAGGATATAATAAGTGAAAAGTTGGAAGTAAGAAATGAGAAGTCGAAAATAAAAGTTGAAGTCGATAGAAGAAGTCGAAAACAAGAAAGCCGAAAGTACTCAAAGAGTCAGGGTCCCCTCAGGGCTTCCATCGTAAAAATAGCAAAAAACAAGTCAGCCTCACAAAATGGTAACATGAATAGTGTAATATAAGATCCCAAACCAAAGAAAAATGGGATCTTCATGTTCTATCTTTAACCCTTGTCCTGCTGAACCCGAACATACCCTGCCTTTGCAAACAGTGTAGATCCAGATCAGTTGGCTTCTTCAGAAGCCAACTGATCTGGATCTGCACTGTTTGCCATTAAGAATGTGAATTCATAGCAACAATCTGGATCAAGTCATCTGATTGGCTGAAAATTAGATGTGGGAGTGGCATCTTAATTTATTCAGCAGGACAAGGGTTAAAACACTGTCCATCACAGCACAGCCCATCAAACTGACTAATATAGCCCTGTCCATCATACTGACACCCATATTTCGTTATGTCTCAGCTGTACTACGCCGGCATAAGGTCATGTGTAGACTGGCTCCAGTCTCCAGAGACAAAATATTTATTCTTATAATCCTGTTTAATACATCCACTAAAATAAAACCAAAATAATATCATGATTATATAGGCTAGTCTCTACTGAATTCACTGTCAGATAGAAAAGTATAGTTTCATTTGATTCTCTAGGTACTGATAATGCATTTTATGCAGCCATTATATAATTCAATAGACTAATGCGAGTCTAGGATAATTTGATACGGGGTGTCCATCCTCTTTCGCTCTCATTCACCCCACTACGCTGTCTTCAGAATCCGTTTAATGCTTTCTTTGATATATTGCATTATCACAAATCCTCGCTCGTATTGATTTGTAACGATTGTAATACCCGGTATTTCTTTATATTCCCTCAGAAATGCATCATTGAGATCCTGAGGGAATTTGAACGAATTATCTAATTTGCGAACTTTTGAATCAGCCTATCAAGTGCCATCCGGAGAGAAATGAATCAAACATTCAATGTTGACAAGAAAGAAATGTGTATATTAGATGCCATTATTTTCCCAAGGGAAGCATTTGTCTTCATAAAAGAACCAATTTAGAAATCAAATATTATTTCCTTCTCCTGGTGATATGGCATCAAAAGAAAACATTAGGCCAATATCTTCAAAGTATAAATCCAATTTTCTTTTGCTTGTCTTGAAGTAGGAATCAATACACTACAGTTTTTATAACTGTCTTCACCAGTTACCATGTATGAAAAACTCTCTCTCTCGGTCTGTCTGTCTCTCTCGGTCTCTCTCTCGTGATTTTAAAGCATTTTCCTGAATGTTTAATCTGATGCTTTCCTAAAGGACCAAATTAATTCCATATTGTACTTGACAGAAGCTTAGCCTAATAGCAATAAAAGCAATAAAAGTAGATTCTGTAGATTCTTATACACGTACGTTAACAGACATAAGAAAATACCAAGAGTGAAAAATAAGAACAAAAAAAAATAAATTTAAAGCATAGAAAATATTTTACAGTCGACCCCCTCGTTATACCGACACTCGATACAATGACAAAATTCGTTATACTGACAATTTCACTAGCACGGAAACCTTCTCTCAAGAGGTGACAGTTAATCAGAAACATTATTATTCAATACTTCAAGCATCATATGTTTTTGATATTTGTTAGAATCGCCTCACCGAGGCGATTCTAACAAATATCCAAAACATACGTTCTATAAAGAAATAAGGCTCACACATGACATTTGGTGCATATCATTCTGCTCATTTAGGATTCTTTACGACAGCAAATTCATTTTAATAGCAATATCTTTGGGAACAAATGATGTCGTTGTACATTGTAATGACGGTTCACTGGGAAATTCGGTTTCGACCATAGAATCATTTGCTAAAATAAGATTCTTATAGATTTTCAGGAGACTAAAACAGAACGTCTTCCACCAGGATAACGTCATGGAATAGGCAAATTGATCCGGAACAAAGCATTTCCTACAAGATTGTATGTACACCCAGCATGTTGTCCGCCTGACGACGCTTTGGATCCTTGGCTATTCACAGGAAGACTCTGATCAGACTGCATGGATGCGTAGGCTTATCTGTGTCTTTTCTGGGCGCACATGCAACATTCTACGTAATGATGTGCCCTGACTCACATAATATTTCACTATATTCCTCATTTCAAACAAGTTACTCCTCTTCCTAGTATATACAACACAAAGTGAACTTCCTCATAATTATTGAATCTCAGATCCTCCAATTTGTACAATATAAAATAGTCAGCTGGTATTTTATCTCTAGATATGTATTTAGTAAAGAGCACACCTGCTTTTTTACAGTAGTGGTAGATGCTTTTGTGTTTTGAGATATTCAGCTAAAAAAAAAAAAAAAAAAAAAAAAAAAAGGACAACAGTTTTATAGCCATATGAGTAGTACCACAAGCGCAAATTGAACGTTTCATTTTTATTTCAGTATAGTTAGATTTTCCGTTCTGACCGGAAGGGGTTAATTCACGCACCTCCCTTAGATGCATTCAGTTTTGAAATCGTTATTTAGATTATGACTGCCTTTTTCACCTCTAACAAACACTATTTGAAACTGAGTTAACGCTGTCTTACTGAAACCAATCTTATGCTTCTTGCACGACAAACATACAGCAAACAGGCGCTTGATGTTTCTTGTTGTTCTTTCATATTTTCTTTATTATTTAAGTGTTTGGCACTGCAAGTGATAATTCTGTTTGACTTGGAATCGAGTTTCCGGAGTTCGAGTTCTGCGACAGATGCTGGGGAAGGACCCCAAGCACTTTTGACCAGAGCCTACATTGTGTAGGTATGTTGGAAAAAAGTATAAAATAAACTATAATCAGACGCCCCTCAAATTATAAACGAACCTGTCCAATCTAGGATGAAGAATCTATTTGTATGTGGGTTCAGCATATAGTCATTGTCGACGTGGATGAATGCCGGAGTCTTATTTCGGCGCCTCTACGACAACTGCTTATACAACCGACTGCGTCTACCAGAGTAGTATTTCATTTCGAAATATAACAATACTATGAGTGCCACCGTTATGGAAACGCTGTTCAACTAAATTTATGAACAAACCAACAGCCATTTTGACAGTGGTTGGCAATGACATTTCCTCCGATATATATAATTTAAGATTTGAACAAACTTCAACAAAGAATTCCGGCCCAGGATCAATACTGATGCAAGTACTTCAGCAAAAAAAGTGTATAAGGAGAAATATGAAATACCACTGGACTGAATGAGGTTCGAACCCACGCCGGCTGCGACGGCAGCGCCTAGCCCTTCAGAGTCAAGAGACATAACCACTGCACCACTGTGTGTGTGTGTGTGTGTGTGTGTGTGTGTGTGTGTGTGTGTACATATATGTACATATGATCTTGTACTAGATTGAGAAATCACGCTATGTTTTTGAAATAACAGAATATTTATATGATATTTGATATATTTCCATGTTGTTCTTTTATGTACATTTTTCAAGCGTGTGAGGAAATGGACTCTATAAGCTTTTAAACTTTCGTCCAGATCCTCTTCTAGAACCAGTGATCGATTACGAATGTATATTTGTATTTCATGAAAAACAGAATAAATATTGTTTAAGCCCACATCTACCCATATCAGACCCCGCATTTTGTTGCGCCTAATCGGGGCGCACACAATTCGCAAAGAAATCAACAATGTTCAACAAAATAACCATCCGAATTTGTCTCAATGTTAGAACCCAGCAAATAGTGCTTACCCAGATCTGACACTGCAACTTGCTGTGCCTAATCGTGGCCTACACCATCCGCCAAGAAACCACCACTTTTCAGCAAATGACCATCCAAATTTATCTTCATGTTAGGATGCAGCAGATAGTGCATATCCCGATCAGACGCTGCAACTTGTTGCGCCTGATCAGGGCCTACACCATCCGCAGGACGATTCGGAACATCCGAATAACTGACTTCCCAGAAGAATGATCCGGTATTGGCTGAGTTGCAACAAGCAATGCTTGATTAAAATCGACACATCAACTCACATGGAAAAAGCGCAGACTGACCAGCAAGCGAATCAGCAGAAACTGATGAGGATGTTCGGTTTTTGCTGACCGAGCAGCGACGATCTAGGCCGCACTACGCATGTATGCAAGGCGCCAGGACACTCGCTGATCACACTCAACATGAGAATTGATTTGAATCTCAAGTCTGAGCGAAAAATAAAGTCGAACTTCAATGGCTCGAACATCTTTGGGGTCATGGAACTTTTTTTTCTAGACGTGGGTAGCTCGAGTCACTGAGGGTTATCACAGCACCAGTTTAGAAGGCAAATGGGGATAATTTAGGGATGCCTTTTCGATCTTCTATATTATAATGGTATGTTGAATACACTCGTTTGAATCGCCCCGATGAGGCGATTCTAATGAGAACATACAACATACATATTTTATGATAAGATAAGAAAATTTCTCTACATTCATCATTATCATCATCGAATTTTTTATGAACGTGCAGGTACAGGGGTAACAGCCACATCAGTGGGCCCCCTTCCAGGTAGCTGGCTTGCTGCACGCATAGCAGATCTCACACCAGATCTTCAGGTATGTCTATCATGAGGGTCGATTAGCCTTAAAAATTTGTTTTCTTGAGACATCGAGAGAATTTCATAAGGACTCAAAAAACTACAAACTATGGGCTGTGCAATGGGTACAAAATGGCCCCCAGTTATGCTTCCCTTTTCATGGGTAATTTGAAAAAAAAAAAAAAAAAAAAAAAAAAAAAAAAAAAAAAAATATATATATATATATATATATATATATATATATATATATATATATATATATATATATATATATATATATATATATATATATATATATATATATATATATATATATATTAAGTCAGTATCATCAGTATCCCCTTGTCTGGCTTAGATTCTTGGATGATATTTTCCTTATATGGCAATATTCTGAAAAGGAACTGCTTGATTTCATTTATCTCAACAATGCACATATATGGATTAAAGAAAAAGAAAAACGAACAATCACCGGTATATAGAATATTCTTCATGTTATCCAATACCATGCAAGAAGGTATACCTTTTAGTCAGGCTGAGCGTTACAGAAGGATTATTTCTAATGATGATACTTTAGAGAAAGAACTTGAGAAGCTTAAAAGTTATTTCTTGAAAAGAAATTACCCATTTCACAAATATTGATAATGCCTTTCAGAAGGTTCGTGCTCTTCCTAGGGACATGGCATTAACAGAAACTGTGAAAAGTGGCAAGAAATTGGTACCGTATGTGATAACCTATAACCCCTCCCTACCTAATATTGGTGAAATCATCAATAAATACTGGGGTTAATGGCTCTGTCTGAAAAACAAAGTGTAACATATGTTTTCCAGCATAAACCTGTTTTGGCATTTAAAAGACCACAGAACCTTGGTGATATTCTCACCCACTGAAAAATGAATTTAGGTCAGAATCCTACAGGATCTATGTCCGCTTGCAAAAGACGCAGATGCACTCATTGTAAAACTATCAATGAATCAGATAATTTCAGAAGTACCAGTACCAGTGAAACATTTTGCATAAACAGAAAAGGGTAAGAGATAAGTCCAGGGAGTGCCACAATCACAAACCGCTGCCTTTCTCAGACACCAAGAGGAAGAGGAAACCGACAAATCCAAACAAGCACAAATCGAACAAATATATGAAAAGCACTAAGGATTAGCTCTCTCTTCCCCAAGCGAGGTAATCGCAATGCTAAAAGGACTGGAAAACACAAGAAAAAAAATGACACAAGGTAAGACATAAAACAAATCGCCTCGTAGAATAAACCACAAAGCAACAAAGAGTAAGACTAACACCGGGACCACCGCCTTAGAACGGTCAGTAGAGTAAACCACCGGGGAGTTTAAAGCACTTTTACAGCTATTCAACTTCACCCTGGGTCCCGATGCTACTCTTAATACAGAATACATAAAAATTCGGTTTGCATAAAGGTTCCCAACTCAGTCAATGCATCAAAGCGAAAACATAAAAATCAAATTAATCACTATAATAAACAAAGACGAGTACTCATGGCTAATTCTACTGTATGCCAGAGTAAATAAAAACCAATAGTTGAACCACGGCGGGCCAAGCCAGAGACATATTGCCAAGCCCCAACCCACTGGTTGAAGTTTTACGAAGAGGCCATCATTGAGTCTGAGGACCAAATCGCCGTCGTGCAATTAAAGAGTGAAGCATAGCCATCAACAATGATTGGGTTGACAACTAGGCATGCAGTCTGCCGCATAATATCCAGGTTATAGCCAATTCTTTTATAACGGTTAATAAGTTTTCTGAATTGCTCCGAAAAGTTAGATTTTCCTACAATTTTTCTAAATCTATAGACTAAGTCACCGTAAAAGTAAGGTTCCGATATACCTTGTTGCGGAAGTGTTTTCAGACTGACGCTATATTTTTCTACCAAGGCACTGGTTCTGTGATAAGATTTCGAAAACACCTTACGAAGTTTAAAATAAAGATAGCCCTGCCTAAGAAGTTTGGCAGTAAGGACTTTATTACGGTAGTTAAAGTCATTAAGATTTGAAGAAGCTCTGGCGAATCTAATAAGTGGAGATATGTATACCCCATATGAGGTACGCCGGGAGACATCGCCATCCAGAAAAGGTATATTGACTATTTCAAAATCAAAATCGTCCCGTTTATCATAAATTTTGGTGGAAACTGTACTATTAGATATACATAGATTCAAATCCAAAAAAGGTGCCTTGGTATCGGAAGAATTTGCTCTTTTTAATTGGAGTTCTGTAGGGTATATGCGGTCCACCATTTGGTCAAAGTAAATATTGTCAATATTTAATAAATTATCAAGGTATCTTGATATTTAATTGAAAGCCTCAATAATGTCAGCCTGATTTTCACGTGAGAGAGACTTCATGAAATCTCTCTCACACAAAAAACAAAAACAGAAAAAAAAACAAAACAAAACAACAACAACAAAACAAAACAAAAAAAAAAAAACCCTAAAAAAAACCCCTAAAAAAAACCAACAAAAAAACAAAAAAACAAAAAAAAAAAAAAACAAAAAAAAAAAAAAACAACAAACAAAAACAAAAACAAAAAAAAAAACAACAACAAAAAACAAACAAACAAATCTGCAACAAGAGGAGCACATTTAGTTCTCATCGGAATACCAATAGTTTGCCTATAAAGTTTAATTCCAAATCTAATAAAAATATTATGCAAAAGATAAATAAGGGCATCGCAGACTTTTTGACACGACCATAAATTGTGATTACTGTACATATCAGAAGTGGAAAAAGCACATTCGTCGTTGCAAGCCGAATGTTTGGTATTCTCCCGAGTTCGGTTAATTAAATCAATAAGTTTATATTTTATAAGATGATGAGGTAACGTAGTATACAGTGTAGAAAAATCTTATGTAGACAATTTTAGAAGCCTGAAAGTTTTTAGATTTAAATTTATTGAGAACATCATTGGAATTTTTTATTGACCAAAAATAGTTAATTCCGTCCCTTTCGTAAACAGTATCATAGTATCTAATCCAGTGTTTTTAACAGCAGTAAGGCATGAAGTTAGCAGTTTGGACAAGTTAGTAGTCGTACATGAATTAAAATTAGCAATGAAACGTGCTTTATAAGGTCGTTTATGAAGTTAACTGTACATCTGAAAATGTTATTTATTTAATAACATGTAAAAAGTGCAATGCTCAGCATGTGGGGCAAACACACCAGAAGGTATCAAAAAGAATGAACTGTCACCGCTTTGATATTTTGCACTACCCTGAAAGTATTACAAACGTTTCTGTTCATTTTAATGAAAACGGTCATTCTGTGGATAATTTTTCATTCACATCCACTGATAGAGTAGAAACCGAATGGCCACGTTTATTAAAATAAACCTACTGGATGCATCGTCTCAAAACCCTTTCACCAAATGGAATGAACTCTAAGGTATTGTACCAGATTCCTAAAACTTGAAGTATTTTGTTGTATGAGTCTGGGCGCAGTGATTCCTGCGATTTGCATGGGTGTCCGGTGGTGACTCGGAGTGGCCTGTGCATCAACGTTTTGATCGGGGTATTCACTGGCCGCATAAGAAGCTATGGGCCCTTAGCTACCCATAGAGCGCACGGTGAAAGCTCTGATCGTACGGATGCGCTTGTGAAGTTTCATAATGACAGATTGTATCATTGATCAAGTGTAATGTATACATTATTTTGTGCATTTCTGCCATTTCATTAAACGTCAGAAGGAAACGTCATATAGTTTGGCGTTCTTGACGTCAAATTATTTGGTGTTTTGACGTCACATAGTAACGTCATAATCATTTCCTAGTAACGTTCAGCCATCTTGTGCACTGAAGAAGGATTAAATTCCGAAACTAGTTGGCTGTAAAACTTCTTGGGTTGTGCTGATTTTTTTCTTCCAAGATGAATGTTCTATGGCATGGGTACGTCCTTTTGTCTGAATTAGGATCCTAAACATGCTAAAACAAGGCAAACAAAATTTCATTTTATCTGACGTTGAGAACTTTAACTTAAAGTCCATCATAATTTTGTCCCGTTTGATTTCCCGCTAGGTTCGGCAAATAGGCATATGATTTATCCTTTCTGGGTCCGTTGAAACACCTCAAAACACCCAAGCTACTCTAAAACCACCCAAACCATATCCCAAAACACGTTTTAAATTTCTTAAGTCATAAATCAAACAGTTGAAAATCAAATATGAATAAATATTTGATTTATCATCCCCACTCATTATAGAAAAAATAACAAAGTATTTCTACATAGCTTCTGATGATTGACGGCACCTTATCAAATGACTGTCTTGTTTGTTCGCTAGTATGCATGCAAGATGTGAGTTTTTATGATGGTTCAGCTTCTTTGGATGAGAATTTAAAGAGCAAAATGTTTATCCACCATTTCTTTCATTTATTAGTTTATTTCTTTGTCCGCTCATGCGATCGTTCGTGCATAAAAACAAACGTCACATGCAGGTTCAGTGGGTGAGTGAGCGGGTGCCAGACAAAACGGTCTTACGTTTTTATTTTCTATTGCAAAAATGCTGCTCAGACTGCGGATGTACATGCATATGCCGATCTGGAACTTTGTTGATCATATGTATTCTTGGATGCCGTCCCATATTTCATGTAAGTCTTTTTTACTGTAAAGACCCAAAGACCTTGATCAGACTACGCAAATGCACATGCATGCATATGCTAATCTAGCTTTTTGCTGGTCAGGTGTTTCTTGGGCATCACTTTCTATTTCGTTTAAGTTTTTTTTTTTTTTTTGTTTTTGCAAAAGTCCTGACCTGCTCATATTTCATTGACGTTTATCTGCTGCAAAGACCCAGATCAAACTGTATGGATGCTCATTATACTGAGCTAGCAAACATCTTTGATACCCCATTCCACTTGAGATAATAAATAAATGAAGTAGTTTAGAGTGAAAAATAAAGGCAGCGATTTGGTGTGAAACGGTAAATAAATTAAGTGGTTTGGGGTATTTTGGGGTTGTTTGCGGTTGTCAGGTGTGTCTTTTTGTACGAAAGCACCTTCGCGTCATGTACATCATTAATGCTATCAAATTGTTATTCTAAATGAGGAGGTTGGACTTTCAAAATTTGACAAAAAAAAAAAAAAATAAAAAAAATAACCATTTCATGAGATATATCATCGCTTCACGGCACGTACATCCTTCCATACACAGGTTGACAGGCTTTGGTCACATATGATCTTATAAGACTTCGTCTAATAATTGCATGGAATTATACGTGCCAAAGATCACAATGTAGGTCACAAGAACTTCTTCGCTAATGAGACGGATATATTTTGTACAACCGTTTTAGTATCCTGTGCACTTTTGACTAAAAGTACAAATATACATGCGTGTCTATTAAGCTTGTCTGTTAAACGTCAATAACAGTTAATTTATTATTTCTTTTCTCTCAATTTAATATCTGTGTCGTATTTACTCTGGGTATTCGGATATCTCAACTCCTTACAGTTTTAATCCTGTAATTTGAAAATGCCAATTTTACTGTCTGTTTATATGTCTGTAATACTGCTGAATGAGTGGCAAACAGTGAAGACCCTGATCAGACGCCGCGTTCTGCGGCGTCTGATCTTGGTCTTCACTGTTTGCTCAGGCACGACTGTCCGAATACTTAGGGTAATACGATTACCTCTCAGTCATATTTTGTTCTATAACTAAAATCTGAGTAAAGCATTTTAACGGGAGGCCTGGCTTTGTGTTTCTAATACGACTTTTAAGAATATTTTCGTAAAAATTGTGAAAAATGAGCTGCTAAATAGAAAATGGTCTTTTTGTCATATTAAAATAGCGGAGAACCAGATTTGCCTACGCATGCGCGCAGCCTGATCACATATTTTTATTGTCGATCGAATCTTTCTGCAATATCCAAATGATTTTGTAAGTTTATCAGAATGCGCGGACGCATGGATAAGAGCTGTTCGAAAATCCCCGAAGGCATTTTTTTTCTTGACCGCATCGCTGTTTGAACATCCATGAAATGATATTTTTCTCTTGACCGCATCGCTGTTCAAAAATCCCCGAAGGCATATTTTTCTCCTGACCGCATCGCTGTTCGAAAATCACTGAAGGCACCCTTTTCTCTTGACGAGGTCCAATCATAGACAACTTAGTTTACCGAACTCTTTCACAGGAATCAATAATGAGCAACGTAGTGACAGTAATAGAGATAATTACTGACGTTTGTGAGGATGAAATCTGAATATAGCTATAAAAAAGGCTTTGCAAAGAAAGGTTGCTCAAAAGAAAATCTGCCGTAAAACTTGAAAGAGAGACCTGAACTGTGTGTACTTTGGAAGACACATTGGAATGGCCGTAATGGAAACGCGTTTGTAAACAAATCCCAATACATAAGGCTAATAACTGACGCATCCGCTAAGTTTGATCAGAACTTACCCTAACCATTTTAAAAAGGGGAATATACCTTCAGACAACTCTGTGTCAAAATCGCTTTTGCTCTCTCCTTTTTTGAAAAGGGCTCTTCTCTAAAAGAAGAGAATCCTCCCCCCCCCCGCTCTACTATAAAAGGAAATAAATTGCTCCGCCCTCCAGCGTAAACCCCTTTTCAGAAAGGTCTTGCTATGCGGGATAGCAAATTGAAAGTAACAAAAATGGTCTCCCTTGTAAAATGGCGGAAAATCTGCCAAGTGTATTCAGTCCCCTAAGATAAACAATCGTTTGATACTACACACGCTACTGACTGATAACAGAGGTCTACGTCAGATTATGTGCATGTGCGGGCTGGTCTGCGCCTTCGCTGTTCGCATATCTTTTAGAAAACATATTCTGTTACGTTATCACCCCATATGTCATCCTAAAGCTGTGTTAAGCAGTCTATAGTTCCGATTCAGCAATCTGATTGGTCGAGAGTACTCATTAACGCCATTGACACTTCGATACATTATGAAAACATCCCAGCAAACACACAACGTTGCAACAAAGTCGTTACAACGTCGCTGCAATGTCGTGACGTTGCAGCGACGTTGTACCGACGTTTTTTGCGACTGTGTGTGTTTGCTGGGATGCCTATTCAAATATACAGAAACTTTTACCACCAAAAAAAAAAAAAAAATAAATAAATAAATAAATAGATAAAATAATCTTATATTTTTCATATTTATGCTCGAAACATAGATTGTGTGTACTCGTTAGAACCGCCTCGACGAGGCGGTTCTAACGAGTACCCACAATCTATGATTTTAAGCAGAAATAAGAAAAATAATGTATACCCCTGTAAAACCCAGTTTTACTATATAAAAGTGGGGTTTAATTGGGTCGAAATTATATAGGTAACTACATGTATGCCCAAGTTAGAATACATTTTCTTTTTACTGATCTAATCGATGTGTAATCGCCGGTGAGTTACACAGGAACTTAACACAAAGCCGTTCGGGTTTCATTCAGATTGAAAGTGATTCACCGGCTTTTTCACATCGATAAAATCCGCAAAAATGGCACTTGTTATTATGATGAATCATACATGGAAGGCATGTGAGTTACACAGGAACTTAACACAAAGCCGTCCGGGTTTCATTCAGATTGAAAGTGATTCACCGGCTTTTTCACATCGATAAAATCCGCAAAAATGGCACTTGTTATTATGATGAATCATACATGGAAGGCGATGCACTATTGTTATTTCAAGAACTAAATCTCGCTTTTGGAACCCAATAAAACATCTTCCATAATGACAAAAATGACACATTTTCTACCAGTCATGCCGTTTGTATATACAACAAGACAAAATATTTAGACGTAAACGTCTAAGCACCGGCGCAAATTTTGTTCATGTTTACATAGAGATATAGGACAAGGGTATACTAAAGTTTAATAAATTTTCAGTGCAACAGGTAAAATCGAACAACAATGTGATTCTTTAACTTTCGCTGCCACAGGCGATAATAATAGGCTTTTGCAAACAGCTTAGATCCAGATAAGATGG
Organism: Anodontia alba; assembly: GCA_964016985.1. Taxonomy (NCBI): domain Eukaryota; kingdom Metazoa; phylum Mollusca; class Bivalvia; order Lucinida; family Lucinidae; genus Anodontia; species Anodontia alba. Next base: position 53,618,460 of record OZ024823.1, on the reverse strand, counting down.
CTCATATGAGCCTGAGCCGTCTCATACGGATCTACGCTGTATGGCATTTAGTCTTTCAACTTTACGTATAAACTTCTTTTCAAGCGATAATTTGTTTGAAATTTTGCACCGAAAGAGTAAATGTTTGTTTTTATTAAGCTTTATAAAATTTCTTGATTGAAATGAAAATAAAATAGACATTAATCTGTTTATAACACAGTTTGTTTTAAATTTTAGCTCACCTGAGGTATGCTCAGGATGAGCTATTGTGATCACTTTTCGTCCGTCGTCCGTCCTACCGTGCGTCCGTCCGTTAACATTTTCAAACGACTTCTCCTCTGAAGCCGCTGAGCCAGCTTTGCTCAAATTTCATATGGAGCCTCTTTAGGTTGGGGGAACGAAAGATTGCTAAAATGGTCATGGTCCGTTGACCAAGATGGCCGCCATGCCCATATATGGTAAAAACATTTAAAAATCTTCTTCTCCAGAACTGAGGATGCCTTGGGGCTGAATCTTTGCACAAATCATCGAGGACGACAGGTCTACCAAAATTGCTAAAATAATTGTTGTACATTGACGTTTGACCTTTTTACGACGAGGTCTAGTTTGCTTCCTTATGCATTTGTATGGGCACCATACGTTTGTATGGGAAAAATGTTTAGAATTTCAAACGACTTCTCCTCTGAAGCCTTTGGGCCAATGTTGCTTGAATTTCATGTGGAGCCTCCTTAGGTTAGCGAAACGAAAGATTGCTAAAATGGTCGCGGTCCATTGACCAAGATGGCCGCCATGCCCATATATGGTAAAAAACCTTTAAAATTTTCTTCTCCAGAACGGAGGAGCCTTCGGGCTGAATCTTTGCATAAATCATCGGGGACGAGAGGTATACCAAAATTGCTAAAATAATTGTTGTACATTGACGTTTGACCTTTTTACGACGAGGTCAAGTTTGCTTCCCTATGCATTTGTATGGGCACCATACTTTTGTATGGGAAAAATGTTTAGAATTTCAAACGACTTCTCCTCTGAAGCCTCTGGGCCAATGTTGCTCAAATTTCATGTGGAGCCTCTTAGGTTGGGGAAACGACGAATTGCTAAAATGGTCGCAGTCCATTGACCAAGACGTCCACCATGCCCATATATGGTAAAAAACCTTTAAAAATCTTCTTCTCCAGAACAGAGGATGCCTTGGGGCTGACTCTTTGCATAAATCATCAGGGACGGTAGGTCTACCAAAGGTGCTAAAGTGATGGTCGTACATTGACGTTTGACCTTTTTACGGCAAGGTCAAGTTTGCTTCCTTATGCATTTTTATGGGCACCATACATTTGTATAGGAAAAATATTTAGAATTTCAAACGACTTCTCCTCTGAAACCTCTAGGCCAATTTTGCTCAAATTTTATGTGGAGCCTCCTTAGGTTGGGAAAACGAAATATTGCTAAAATGGTCGCGGTCCATTGACCAAGATGGCTGCCATTCCCATATATGGTAAAAACCTTTAGAAACCTTCGTCTCCAGAACCAAATAAGCCCTGGGGCTTTATCTTTGCACAAATGCTCGGGGACAGGAGATCTACCAAAATCGCTAAAATGATGGTTCTATGTTGACGTTTGATCTTTTTACGACAAGGCCAAATTTTCTTCCCCATGCATTTGTATAGGCCCGGTACTTATATAGGAAAAATGTTGATAATTCATATTTTAGACATTTCCTCTATAATCCAGTTGAATCGAAACTTGATGATGAGCATTAGGGCGCTTATGAGACACAAAATAGCTAAATGAGCCGATAGAAAATCCAAGATGGCCATCACAGCCGCCATCTTGAAAATCAATTTTCGACATCTCTTCTCAAACCTTAGATCGCTTTGAGCCGAAACTTGCTCTTTAGCAACAGGATGACTTCTAGATCGAAACAAGCCAAACTTATGTCAATCGAAAATCCAAGATGGACGCAATGGTTCTGCTCCATTGAACAAGATGGCCGCCAGAGTTAAAAATTGAAAACGACAAACTCGTCCTTGGCTAATGGCCTGATTTCAAAATATTTGCACAGAAGTGTTCCACCAATGGTCCTCAACCAAAATTACCAAAATGGCTCCGCTTTGCTGAACAAAATGACGGCCAGAGCTAAACATAGAAAAACCTTTAAAAGACATCTCCTCGCAGCCAGTGTCCTGATTTCAAAGTTATTTCACAGAAATGTTCCTCGTATCACCCTTTACCAAAAATGCTAAAAAAGTTCTGCTTGGCTGGACAAAATGGCCACCAGAGCTAAAAATAGAAAAAACAACAACTTTAAACATCTCCTCCTTGGCCAGTGGCCTGATTTTAGAATGATTTCACAGAAATGTTCCTCTTATCCCCCTTTACCAAAATTGCCAAAATGGTTTTGCTCTGCTGGTCAAAATGGTCACCAGAGCTAAAAATAGAAAAGCCTTTAAACGACATCTCCGTGGTCAGTGGCAAGATTTCAAAATAATTTCACATCAATGTTCTTATTATGTCCCTTTGCCAAAATTGCTAAAATCGTTCTGCTCTGCTGAACAAAATGGTTGCCAGAGCTAAAAATTGAAAAAAAAAAAAAAGACTTTAAAGGACAGGATATGTAGATGAACCAAATGTCTTCTGAAAAAAAATATCTGAACTTTTTTTCACTTATGGCATTTTGAACATTTCAGCATTTTAACTTTGTCAGCAAGATATCTCAAAAACTGTTTGAACCATTGCCTTGTCATGTTTCAATATTTGACAGTATTGGAAAAATGTAGCATGCCATCTGCATATCTGCAGTGGCGGTTTCACTCAGGTGAGCGAGTTGTGGCCCGTGGGCCTCTTGTTTATATTTGCCGGGATCGTCATAACCCGACGTCCCGGCAAATATAGAGCGTCCTTAATGAGCTAATCGAATAGTCTTCCATATGTAAAAATCCAAAGCTATATTAAGAGACCGGCGCGATTGTAATGCTGTTGTTTACATGCATTTCTTACGATGTTGAAGCAAGAAAAACGACGTTACACCGTCTAACGTCGTGGAAACGTAGACTGACGTCAGCAAAGCGACAAAGTGACGTCGGAACGGCGCCAGATAGCGTTGCGCGCTTCCGCCCAGTGATTTGTTGCAGAATAAATCACCGAATTTAACCATTGGCTGTATAGGCGAGGGTTAGAATAGATGATAAAGTGCATACAGGCAGGCATTTGAGATATTAGGAAAATCAGACATTTATTTCAACAGCCAATACTTTTCTTTTTCTAATTCCACGTGACCCTGAGTTTCAAACGTACATTATTGTTCAACTCCACAAAACTCCCTTTGCTCTAGAAACACTTATGTTTTAATAAGCTTCTAATAACATATGAATAATGACAAAGCTTAACCCTTCGACTGCTCATGAAAAATATCGGATAACGATTTGCTTACATTCTTCTTACTCTTACGTAGAAAATAGAATCGTATGTCTTCCTTTAACATTCAAATTTAGCACATAAAGGGTTAAAAGTGGAGAAAATATTTTACGCCAAAGGTTTGAGAATTGTAATTCTGTAGGCGACCATCTCCCTCTTATCAATAATCCTTTTAAAAATAATCCACTGCATGCCAAACTTTACCCAGAACTTTTTGTGCTTGGACTAAGAAGTACACGTAGTTTCAGTGCTGACAAATCATCTGTTCTAAAGTACACGAATTTTCCGTACTTTAGCGTGGAACTTACCTGTGTTAATAAAGGTAGTTGACATCACCAACTGGAGCTTATAAAGAGAAAAGTTGATTATGGTGTGTTTTTAGCATGAATGCTAGCTATATGATATATGAAGTATTTGCATTGGCCTCTTGGGTATTTAGAGTATTTGTAAAAATGAATTTTGAGCACTAATTTAAAGAACACACACGTACGCACACACATGCGCGCGCATACACACAAAGGCGATCTGAACCCAGAGCAAACGAAAAGCACGTTGCACCACGATAGTCCCGATCACACACAGTAATAGTCAGGCGTCAACTTTTTTTAGTCAAGAATGTATTTAAAAATATATAAAAGATGACTGTAGACTGTGTTTATAATAGCATAAAAGATTTCCAGGAATAGATACACAATCACAGAACATAGCCTGCCGATGACACTAAGAGGAATAGCAATCAAGCCTTAATCGACAGTGCAAAAAAATATAAGTGAAAATATCAGCTATAAACTAAAGAAAAGCAAAACATGGAAAAAGCCGCGCAGCGAACAACCAAAAGATCACACTAAGAACACAAAGAACAAACAACACCAGAACGACTGCCTTAGTACGGTCAGTAGTAAAAATCACTAGGCTTTAACCCACTGGGGACTGAATGAAATCCCTCTCACTATGTATTGGAAGATTCTAATTTTGATTTTGGGTATGTCAGGCTATGTGATTTAGATATTCCGAGAGAAAAATGGCTGAACTATTTGCAAACAGTGGAGATCCTGATCAGACGCCGCGGTCTGCGGCGTCTGATCTGGGTCTGCACTGTTTGCCAATTACCCTTTCAGGGGTCTCCAGACTACAATGGGTTCGATTGATTTGACTGGTACAAAAGCTTTAGCCTAGATTTAACCCATTGTAGTCTGGAGACCCGTAATCGGGTAATTGGCAAACAGTGCAGACCCAGATCGCGTCTCATCAGGGTCACCACTGTTTTCAAATAGTTCAACCATTTTTCTCTTGGAATATCTAAGTCACAAAGCCTGTCATAACTAAAATCAAAATTAGACTTTTCTAATATAAAGTGCGGGGGAGTTCATTCAGTCTACAATGGATTATATATTGTAAAAAATACAAAATGATTTTTCACTGTGATTAAGCAAGGCCATCGCTTAAAATGCTGGCAGCCAGAGGTTACGAAAACCACTAGCTGAACCGAGGGCCCGAACAAAGACATATATCAGGTATCAACCTTCTCATGAAATGTTAGCTCGACACTTATACCAGGAAAGGCAACCATAATTATCGTAATGGAAACGGAATTCGCCGAGTCTTGTATGATTATCGGGACCATAACAAAGTGTCTAAACCAATCGAACTCTATCGGTGAGAACGTGACTCTGTCTATAAAGTTCAGACCCTACAAATAGATAAGGACTCAGTAGCACCTGGTAGGAGTGATGTTTATTTTTTAGTTACAGACATCGCATATTTTCACATCTAGGATATTTTGTCTACGGAACTCTTGTTCTCGAGGAAATGTATGATTTTAGCCTGATAAATATTTCGATGCTTAAGCTGGTTCAGCATATTTACAGGAAACGTTTTCACATTCGAATGCAGATAAATTACTATCATCTGAACCCAGCTAGCATTCTTTATAAATCTACAGCTAGCCGTTCTCGGCCCGTCAGCTACCCTGACGGGCCGATAACGACCCGCTATAGATTTATGTAGAGTGCTTACAGGGAAGTATAATGAGTAAGGATATAAATTTGATAAAACGATATTTTCTTCAATGGTAACTAGGTCCAGTAGATTAAAGTTTACTTGGTTTGAAAGATAAAAACATCTTATCTGACTATATCAGTCTATCAGTGAAAGAGTCCGATATAGACATAGAGCTATGACTGAGAAGTATACGTTTCACATAGGCGCATTAACGTAATAAAATGAAAACAAGTGAATTATAGTTTGTTCAGTAATTTTGCTTTTTACTGACAAATCTTTGAATTTTTTGGAAAAAAAACAACTTGCAAAATAAGATGGCATTAATCAGACTGTGCATCCACGTGGATGAATAGTCTGGTACGAACATTGACTGTTCGAATAAGTGTTGAGTTTTCTTTTCTTCTTGGATGACGCACGCGCCAAAGTGTTTTTCTACATTCTTGCGTGCTTGCCAGCTGTTTCTTAAATTAAAACTATCAATAGTATAAGTACACGCAATCCTTTTTGCCATATCTGTATGCCTAATTAGATTTCGGTGTCCATTGCATGATACTAAGTTTTCGAAAGTAATGGAATAATATACTATTAAAAGAGGTCAATTACCGGCCGGCATTCATTTTTGTTTCTTCTTTCTTCCCAGTCTCTTGCCAGATCATGCTGAATCATTTTCAATGTTAGTTTCAGCCCTCTTCTGGCAATGAATAAACGTCAATGTAATAATTCATTCATTTTGATATATGCCATTCAAATTAGTTTAAAATATTTTATTTCAACACTTTAACATATACATATAAAAATAACATATTCAATAGGATAAGAACGAGAGCATTCTGCTTGTTTGGTTCCTCTCCCTATTATGACTGTTCAGCATACATTGCAACAGGAAAATCTTTGGAAAAAGTATTGAAATAACTATAAAGAGTATAGTGCGTGCCATTCAAATTAATATATATTAGGATTCCCGTTATGATCGGAAGGTTTCTTTCTTTCAGTACTTAAGCACACTTCCGGTGAATGAGACGAATAAATTCTCATAAAAAATGGACTTTTGAAAGCAAATAACTAATTAAAAAACAAACGCGAAAACAGAAGATTTGGTTTTATTAAGTATTTTCATCAACAAAATGCAATTTGCAAAACTGCTTCTGCCTCCTTCAGCCATCTAGTTATATTCAAATTATTCAAGACTGGACTTCTTAATCCTAAAGGACCAGAAAGTATAAACTACACAGGAACGAAGTCCGAAGAGACCGACGGCACTTTATAGCAGCTAAACTAAAAGCAGATTATTTAAAAAAAAAAAAAAAAAAAAAAAAAAAAAAAAAAAAAAAAAAAAATGATCATTCGAGAAACATAAAGAACTTCGTTGAAGTTTATGTCGTACCTGCTTACTAAAATGTGAAAATGAGGATCAAAAGAGTGAATCTGAGCTGTCATCCTTGTTTAGCTCGGAAAGATAAAACAATCAGTGAAGCAAAACTAAATGTAAAGTTTTTCAGTTTTTAGGCTTCATTTAGGGTGGATGCCAGGGTAGACGTAAGTATTCTGATTAACTGACGAACGGACCGAAACTTGGACGCCTAAGTCGAAAATATCATCGCAGGTGTGAATAAAATGTAGCACTTTCCTAGAATGTTTACGTTGAAAAACGATAAAGGTTCCAGTAGATTTTCGATAGCATGAACCTGTTTTATTTAACCCTTTCATCCCTCTGAATTTGGACACATCTATTGTTGCAAATAAAGGTTTCAGTCAAAAATCAAATACAGAATGGCAAACAGTGTAGATCATGATGAGACGGCTAATTACGAGCCATTTCATCTGGATCTGCACTGTTTGCCATTCTGTATTGGTCTGTAGGGATGCTAGGGTTAACGTCATCAGCGAACTCCCGTATTAGAACACTTTTCAGTCAGAATATTGGAAATACGCAACAAGTCTTATAGTTGGATGGTCGTAAGCTCTTCATCTGATAAAAGTAAGTCGTTATCTAGTATTTTCCTTCTGAAGCATCAGCGTAACCATTGCATAAACATTTGAAACATTTGTAGGGCCAACATACATATACTCGTAGCATCATATGTGTGAGTTTCAATTACATACTGACCTCGTTCCGTATCCCCTCACATTAGCGCGCATGAAACAGTTTATTACAAGATTACGATATAGGGTTCTGAGAATTTCTTCATACTTGTCACCAAGTTGTAGTTCAAATTCCCATACGTCCAAAAGTTTGAAGCTTTATGTAAATAACTAATTCAGCCACATAGTGAACGACTTGTCATTATTTTTTATGCCCTAAGCTTTTAGCATAATGATATATTTGATAGGTAATAAACTATATAGTGAAAACGCCTATATCGACTTTGCTGCAGAGTATCAAGTTAAGTAAGAACTCAATGCTAAATCATGATTTATTTCTTTACTAAATAGTATCGGCAAAATGTCTGTCAGAATTAGGAATGTTGCTTGTTGAAGAAAGTAAAAGTTAGATGCGATAATTTAATCGCACATCTTGAGATTGACATGCACTTATTGAACCTTGAGATAATTGTATTGCTACATTGTATTAAAGTGTCTTACTATGTGGAAATTCAGAGATTTCTGTCGACATCAAACGCAAATATTCATGGCTGTGCAGAATTTTCTAATAAAAAGCAAACACTTCTGTACACAGTTGTAAAGCTTTTATAGTATCTTGCGAAAATAAGCCTTATATTACACTAAAACTAACACAATAAAATAAAGAACTTAATGGAAAAAAATCTTCCATTAAACCGCACTGGTTACCGAGGAAGGCACTCCATTCCCTGTGAAGCTTACTAGGTTTCTTAAAGAATAAAGAAGTAAGAGACTGCATAAATGACTTCTGTTATTCATTTGTAGTAGGCTACAAAAACGGTTCTTTGTTCTGATCTATATTGGTGTTTAGGTGTCTTTTGATAGTTCGATATTAAACTGATAAATGAACTAGCGCACGACAAAACGGACAATAAAACATGTGCAACCAGCAAAGACTCAGCTCAGCCTGTACATCCACCCAGTATGCCAATGGTTATCGTTTATCCCTCTTTGGATTGTCTGGAGGCTGTAGAAGGCACATGCGGTCAGCGAAAACTCTGATCAGACTGCGCGGATGCGCAGACTGATCTAAGTCTTCGCTGGTCACACAAATCTTATTGTAGGTTTTGTCATGCGCTGGCTGAAATGTACTTTGAGTATGCATTCATATAGTTCTGGTCTACTCCATAGAAGTGGAATTCGGGATATAGAGTTATCTGAGTGATTTGCTTTTCGTCTGTTTCCCGTTCGTATAAATGTGGGTTTGAAAAGATTCGTGTGTTTTTGATTGTTTTATGTATATTTATACGAATAAACTCTGTTTTAACTAACAGCTAAAGCAAGTGTCATGTGGGAACAGTGATAACTCAGACCAGCATGTACATGAACAATATAGAAAAAAGCATGAACAATTTAGAAAATTTAAATCATGATGAATCCTTAGTGAAGACTAGGCAAACTCACAGTACGAGGATTAATATGATTTTTCGCTGTTGACGCATGCAACATTATCAGTTCTGCTGTGATATAGTTCACGTAGACAGTTTCAAATTCTGATTTGTGTCTCTAAAAATCTAATATTCGGATTTATTTCAAATGAAACTCAGACCCAGCGGGCACGCAACGTTGAGAAAACGTTCCATCAACGTTGCGTCGACGAGGGTGTGACGCTGTGTTAAAGTCATGCGCGCGACTGAAGGCGTTTGAACTAGTACACTAATTTGAAAATGGAGTTTCGCTTAAAGTACTGTCAGATATCGTGAGGTTATTGCATTTATCATTGTTCTACATGGAAGGACTCAACCAAACTCAGTGTGCTACTTTCTGTCTCTTGACTTGTTCTGTATTTCCAAATGATTAATATTTGAAATTATTAGGTTATTATGAAACATTCTCGGTAAACCAGGGCCCAGTTGTTCAAAGCTAACGACGTCGTTAGTTAAAGATTCGTTAAAATTTAAATCGAGTGATACGCAAATATGCTGAAATTTTTTGCTGAAAAAATGTGTGTAGCTTTTGCAGTGCAAAAGCTACTCACATTTTTCAGCAAAAAATATCAGAATATTGTATATTGAATCCGCTAAAACAGTTAACGAAATGACCCTTAACGAGCTCGTTAAGCTAACGACGCTTTGAACAAATGGGCCCAGTAAAGTGCTGCTTTTGAACAGCATTTCATCCGGACCACTGTACAACCATTACTAGGGCATATGCAAACAGCAAAGATTCTGGTCAGACCAGGCATCCGCATAATCTGATCTTGATTTGTAAATAGTTCATCCCATGCCTCTTTCAAGTAGTTTGATCTGAATCTACATTTTTTTCGTTAGTCAAAAAATGCAGACATTCAGTACATATTTTATTTTATTTGGCAAAGAGCATCTGTTCTTATATATATTTCTAACACCCCTGCTCGTGTTTTTCCTTATTTGTCTTTACGTTTCTAGCCGTACTTTATCTAAGGCATTTGAGCATAGGAATTTCGTCGCGCGCTATCAACGGGAAACCAATAATACTACTGTTGCGAAAGTTGCGTTACTATGGCGGCTAGCTTACAATACTAGTCGAAACATTCATATACATAATAAATCATATTAATAAGACAGAAAATGATCTATGAACATTGCAGTTCTTTGACCTGATTTACCTGATGAGTTACTGTACAAGTTATACCATTCAAACAAATACCTTGTTTCCATCGTGTATTTGTTGACATTATCGGAAACAAAAGTGTCAGTTAACATTCTTATTTTGCTGTTTTATATCTGTCCTCTTTCGGTCCATCGCGGCACTCCAATTTCATTCGATTTGCAATTTTTTCATGAACACAGGATACAAGATTTTATGTTTTACAACGGTTGAATATTTTGCATCGTCAGCTGATTCGCATAAGTATCCGCCATTTTGAATATTCGTCATCGAACCTTGTAACTACGTAACCGTGTGACGTAATGCTTAAGAGGTATTGTCAACTACCAAACGGGGAAGTCAGGTAATAAAAATAATCATAAAAATCAATAAAAAATCTCATTTGTGCAAAACATTTGCTCAGTGAGGGGTGTTAGAAAAGAAATAAATTATTCCGAACCGTGCTCAAATGCCGCAGATAAAGCACAATTGAGTTTAGGTTGTACCCATTTGAACACTCGCTCGCTGCGCTCGCTCGTGCTCAAATGGATACAACCCAAACTCAACTGTGCTTTATCTTGGGCATTTGAGCACGGTTCGGAATAATTTATTTCTTATATATATACGAGGGATGTTCGAAATGAATTGCTTATTTCTATCTGGAGACTTCAAATTTCAAGTTAGCCCAAAAGTACTCATTTCATGCCCTCGAAGTACTCCCCGTGGCTAGCAATGCAAAGATTCAGCCGATGTATCCACTTCTTGAAGGCGTTACGGTACGCTGATTTGGGCACAGTAATAAGGTACTGATGAATGGCAGATCCAAGTGCCTGTCGAGACTGGTATTTCCGCCCAGCAAGGAATGCTTTCAATTTCGGAAACAAAAAGAAATCACATAGGGCAAGGTCTGGAGAATACGGGGGGGGGGGGGGGGGGGGGGGCGGTGGCGGGGGGGGTGGGGGGGGGTGAGGCAAAACAGTTACCTTTTCTTTCTTCAAAAACGCCGTAACTATTGCGGAGGTATGAGCTGGGGCATTGTCATGTAGAAGACGGACATGTTTAAAACCAGTGGCAGGGCGTCGTTTCTGATACTACTTTTTTCAGTTTCTTCAGTACTACGTCTTTGTAGTACTTTCCGGTGATGCTTCTGCCCTTTTTCACTGGCACTTTTATTGCGACTCCTTCACCAGAGAAGAAGATTGCATACAAAACCTTCTTTGTACTCAAAGAACGTTTGGCAATTATTGGGCGTTTGCTGTGTTTAGTGGCCCAGATCTTATTGCTAACCTTTCTGACGGACTCAAAATAATGGACCCAGGTTTCATCACCTGTGACGACATTGGCAAACTGCTTTTTGTCATATTTTGGAAACATTTGAAGCAGCTTTTGGCCACTTTAACCCGTTGCCTCTTTTGCTCGTCAGTCAACAGATGTGGCACCCATCTAGCAGAAATCTTTCTGACTTTCAAATGCTTCTTCAAAATCAGGTGAACCATTGATAGTGATATGCCTACCTTTCGTGCAATATCACGAACTGTAAATCTGGCATCTCCTTCAATAATTTCCTTTATTTTGGAAACGATTTCTTTACGAGATGCAGATTTTGGCCTACCTGATTTCGGTGCATTTTTGATGGACTCTACACCAGACTCAAATTTCTTTTTCCACGCCGAACTGTGTCATAAGACACACAAGAAGGTCCAAAAGCATTAGAAGTTTCAGTCATCAGCTTCTTCAAAGAACAACCAAGTTTTGAGCGAGCTTTGATGGAAGCCCGTATTTCATCTTTTTTGTCGACGCTTCTACCAACCATTTTTACTGCAGTGGTCAATGACTGCGTGTATTCAAATGGCATATTTTATGTCTTACACTTAGTCTAACATGTACATTTACACACCATTGTGTAGATATTGAATAGCCCTATACATGTATGTATTGGTTATTATCGTGCTCCACGTGGATATCGAGCTAGAGGACAATAAGCAATTCATTTCGAACATCCCTCGTATATATATATATATATATATATATATATATATATATATATATATATATATCAGTTCTGCGCTCGCTCGTGCTCAAATGGATACAACCCAAACTCAACTGTGCTTTATCTTGGGCATTTGAGCACGGTTCGGAATAATTTATTTCTTATATATACATATATATATATATATATATATATATATATATATATATATATATATATATATCAGTTCTGTTTCCTCTACCGGTATCACTTATAACAAAAGATCATCAGGAGATACAAACTACACAGTTCAACGTTACTATCCGCCATTAACAGTTTACGTTGTCTATAGTAACGTAAGTGATATTGTAATTTCTAACACCCCTGCTCGTGTTGTTCCTTATTTGCCTTACATTTCTAGCCATGCTTTATCTAAGGCATTTGAGCATAGGAATTTCGTCGCGCGCTATCAACGGGAAACCAATCATATTACTGTTGCGAAAGTTGCGTGCCTGGTAACTATGGACGCAAGCTTACAATATTGGTCGAAACATTCATATACATAATAAATTATATTAGATCTAGTAAGAGAGAAAATGATCTACGAACATTGCAGTTCTTTAACCTTTTTTTACCTGAAGAGTTCCTCTACAGGTTATACCATTCAAACATATTCGTTTTACTCCTTGATGTCATCGTGTATTTGTTGACATTATCGAAACCCAAATTCAACTGTGCTTTATCTTGGGTATTTGAGCACGGTTCGGAATAATTTATTTATTAAACTTATAACAAGACGTTATTGACGTTACGTTAGTACGGAATTCAATTTTGACTTTAATGTTCGTAAAAGACATTTCTCTTTGTCTTCTTCGTATTGCACTGTCTGAATTCACTTTGAAAAAAGTAAAAAAAATGTAAATTTGGATATTAAGAGCCTGCACGTTCGTCTAGGTGTGCACTTACCTGTAACATTCTGGTTTTTATGTATCTAATTTGCTGGTTATGTATAGTCACTCTTTTTCTAAGGTCTCTTCTTTTCTCACCTATATATTCACGATCGCAACCACTACATTTTATAACAGATATGACGTTTTACACAATACAAGATATATCACTTTTTACTTTAAATACGCGACCGCATTTGAATGCAAATCTTTCGCCTTCCGTCAGGTGCTTACAGAGATCGCATTTGGGCCTATTACATCTGGTCACCTTCGGTGTACAAGGCTTTCCCGTAAATTTTGCCCTGGTGAGCAATTTCTTGAGGTTTTTCTCTTGTTGCTTAGTTTTGATAAAATTGTAGCGTTGTAGTACATTCTTCATATGCGTGTCTCTTTGAAGTACTTTAAGGTTCTGTCTTATAAGACAGGTTTAATGAATTGAAATCTCTGTTGAAAAAACATAATTATCCTGAAACATTATTCAATGCTGGTATGGACAAAGCACGTGCGATGGACCTCAGCAGTTTACGAACAGTGAAGGACAAACAAGATGAAGAGGTTATCGCATATGTCAGTTGTTGTGTTGAGGTTTTACGGTCCAGTCAACCCAATGGGGTCATGTCGAGCGCGGTCAGTTTACCTGACCACATGTTTACTGGGCAGGCTTAGTCCTCCAAGCGGTTAACCAGTATTGTGCACATTCTTTCGTCAGAAACTGACAACTGCCCTTCTTGAATCAGTGGAAGGGAGAGAATGACCGTAGGCAATATTTCATGATCAATCTCCACAAAAGAATGTTGCCGACCTCGGCGGGGGTTGAACCCGCGACCTCCTGGATTCCAGTCGGACGGCGCATCCAATTGAGCCACCGAGGCCGGCCGCATATGTCAGTATTTTCAATCCGAGAAATACAGAGGCTTATGGGTATATAAGAGATTTTCCTCGCTGAAGTAAGCTAACAGTTGATTTACAAAATTTACACTCTGGCTTTAAATAATCCGATTTATCAAGTTCTGATCATAAGCAAGGTCCAAGATCTTGATAATCCTCAGACGTGGTAATTGCTTACTGAGCACCACCTGATAAACCTAAACTTTCAGGCTTGTTTGAACTGATTGTAGGCGGAAATGTTGTATAAAAATGGGAAAATGGGGCATACAGTGGAACTTTAATGGCTCGAATTTCTTTGGAACTACGAAATTGAGCAATAGACACTGGTGGTTCGAGCCACAAAATGTTAATCATAGGTTCAGGACAGGTGGCAAATGGGAATAATTTAGAGGTGTCTTTTCGATCTCCTATAAAATAGCGGTGTGCTGTTTGTAATCATTAGAATAGTATCGATGAGTTGATTCTAATAAATATACATAGCTAAAATTTTTGTCTTTTCGATTTTCTGTAAAACTAGAAAATGTGTTTGTAAAAACACTATGCCCTGAACCATATGCTTTTCCTTAAACGCGCATTGACCGTAATACGTAGGCACCAAAAATGGTTCAGTTCAAAAGCCTTAATAAGTTACAACAAGGTTTTCCCACTGGAATAAAGGCAAAAATCGAAAGGGGTATAGCTCTGCCAATTTTTACTCAAAAGTTTACCAGATCTTAACATTGATCCCGGATAAGTGGCAAATATCAGGATCCTTTCAGCGGTTCTCTAGATATTGTGTTGACAAGATTTTCCAACTGCTATAATGACAAAGTCCGAAAAAAGGGGCATAAATGAGACAATATTTTATGGAATTTGTTCAAAAGTAAACATTGATCTTAAACTGTGTGCAAAATATCAGCATTCTAGCTCATGCGGTTTTCTAGATATCGTATTGACAACGTTTTCCCATTGCCATACAGGCAAAGTCTAAAGGGGCATAACTCTGCCATTTAAGAATTTTGCTCAGAAGTTAATGTCATTTAAACATTTATCCCAAACAGTATGCAAAATATCAGGATCTTAGCTAAAGTGGTCCTCTAGATATCGTGTTGACAAGGTTTACCTATTGTTATAATAGCAAAGTCCGAAAAGGGACATAACTCCGTCAACATTTTACTAAATTCGCTCAAAAATTAATCAAATCGTCTACCCAGTGATCCTTAACTTTATGTCAAATATAAGAATCCTGGCTCAAGCGGTTCTTTAGATATTGTGTTGACAAGGTTTTTTTTTCTATTGCTATAATGGCAGTCAAATAAAGGGGGAATAACTCTGCCATACTAGGTTCGACGGAAGAAAATCTGGTTGCTTAATTTTGTGCTCATGCCATGTATAGAATTTCAAGTTCATAGCATTTCACAAGCATCTAAAACGTGACAGACTGACTGACGGACGGACAAGGCCAAACAAGTATGCACCCCTCAACTTCTTCAAAGTTGGGTGCATAATAACGGTGTGCTGTGTGTAATTAGAATCGCCTCGATGAGGCGATTCTAATGAGTATAGAAACAACATAAATTTTCATGATAATATAATAAAAAATCTCTTAAATAGTCCTAAATAATTGTTTTCTTGAGCTGGGGACTCAAAAACGAGTTCGAATCAGCCACGGTAAAAAAGCCATTACGAAAACACGCCTTTGCAAATGAATTGAAAATTTTACAACCAATAAAGGAAATTTTTCTGATAAAAAATTCTGATATTATTCATATTCCTGCTCAAAACGTAGATTGTGGGTACTCTTTAGAACCGCCTATGTTTTTGATCAGAAATAAGAAAAATAATGTATATCCCTGTAAAGCCCAGTTTTACTATATAAAAGTGGGGTTAAGGGGGTCAAAATCATATAGGCGTGTTGACGTGATGCATCGGTGTTCGAGTCATTGAAGGATAAACATATTTTCTCGCCACAATAAAGCAGGTTTTAGCAACATTTATTACAGTCCTTCCCACATCGTGAAAGAAATACAGTGTTCCAAGCAATGACGATGTTCAATAGATAAATAATTTATCTCCACGCTCAAACACCGAGAAAGGAATGTAAACGTCGTTTCAAAGAAACAAAAATTATTCTAGAAACTTTTTGATCAGCCTTTGTTTATACGACAGCTTGCTTTGATTTAAGAATGCGCACTAAGAGTATTTGTAAATAACCTAGATCTAATGGGACGTTCATTTTGTTACAAAAAAAAACGGAAATTGAGTATCTGAAAATACTAGAAACAGTGTAAGAAATAAATTAGGCAGTAAAAATGTAAAATTGTATAATAAATATGACAGTAAGAAATAATGTAAACTAATGTAAAAAGGCGGAGCAGGAAATGATAGCAATTTGGAAAGTTTTGCGGCAAGTTAGTATATTAATATGTAATGTATTGTCCGTGGTAACTGAATCTGCCTGGTATATGTAGTTTGACAACATTACAGTGAAAGGCTATGTCAGCAGGAACATCAGAAAAGAGCTTTCAGATGTTTTTTTTTTTTTTTTTTTTTTTTTTTTTGCAACCTGATCTTAAACTTCAGTGGCTGCGTACATATTCTGTTAACAACCCTATGTGAATTGTACACTTCAAAGATAAAGCTCAAAAAGTATAATTCATTGATATTTTTCTTTTTCTCTTCACGAAAACAAAATGTACTCATTAGAAGCGCCTTCCGCGAGAGTCTAAATTGTTTGAAACTCATCTAGCAATTTAAGAGACACGTCAACGTGGAGTAAAATGGACTTGTTTAAATGTTTAGACAATTATGGTACCGAGTTAAGATGCCCTTATATTTAGGGTAAACGCGGTAACCAGTTAAAAACAGAGACCATATTCAGCTTCAATCATTTGGCCAATGCAGTCCAGCAGAGCAGACACATATATGCGTAATATCTTGTCAATGGTCCTTACAAATAAAACAAAATCAAAATGCCAAAATGATATCAGAATATACTTCTGGGCCCAGTTGTTCAAAGCGTCGTTAGCTTAACGAGCTCGTTAAGGGTCATTTCGTTAACTGTTTTAGCGGATTCAATATACAATATTCTGATATTTTTTGCTGAAAAAATGTGAGTAGCTTTTGCACTGCAAAAGCTACTCACATTTTTTCAGCAAAAAATTTCAGCATATTTGCCTATACTGGATGTAAATTTTAACGAATCGTTAACTAACGACATCATTAGCTTTGAACAACCGGGCCCTGGTGTCTTTACTAAGAAATACTTTAGTTAACTGAAAATTATAGAACAATGTACGAGTTATGTATAAGACTATCAGTTGCTGTTGGATGGCAATACCAGAAACTGAACCGTGATCAACAGGAGTTTCGTGTTTCGTCCTAAACTTCTGTATTATCTGTTCTCAGACCCTTGAGGTAAAATGGTTACGTCCACATATAAATGAGCCACCTCACACAGAATTGATGCTTAAAGGATCTTGATACTCCTAGAAGATTTTCTGCCATTTTGTACAAGAAAGATAACTTTTGTGACTTCCTACAGTAAAACCTCAATGACTCAAACACCGATGACTAGTTTACCATGGCTAATTCGAATTCGTGGTTGAATCCCTAGGAAATTGTCTTGATAGCCCGAGAAAGCAATATCCATGGATGTTTTAGGGAATATTTATTATTTTATCATAAAATGTATGTTACGTGTGCTCATTAGAATCGACTCATCGAGGCGATTCTAATTAGTACACTCAACATTCCATTAATAGATAGAACATCAAAAAGATATCCCTAAATTATATCCATTAGTCTCCTGACCTTGCGTTATGATTTACCCTCAGTGGCTCGAACTACCTATGTCTAGAACAAATTTACATGGTCCCAAGTATGTTGGAGTTATTGAGATTCGACTGTATTAGCTGTCTTAGCCACTTCCGAAAAGGGACTTGCACTGAAAGGGGAAAAATACTCTGCAACAAGGCGTAGCAAAATTCAGATTATATGTAGTGACTTACTTTACAAACTTGCATGTCTAGTGGTTAACCCAATTAACGTTATCATTTTTACTACCCTCTTTTCTTGCACGCCGGTGGAAACTGAGGATAAAGTGCGAAGTTTGATTATCCTTAAAACCAGGTTCCGAGGTTATAATACTTTTTTCATGCTCGACTCAGCCGAACATGAAGATGGTCCTGCTAATTAATCTAAAATACTAATAAAAATTGCAAATTCTTTCTTACTAAACAAAGCTGAGCATGACAAATTCTCTACTGGGTTAACCACTAGACATGCAAGTTTTATAACCTCAGGGACAAGTTTAAGCCCCCAACTGTTATACTGATGATATTTCCATGGCAGAACTTCTCTTGCAGTTGTCTTCGTTTGTTCTCTGCATGTGTCTAGTATTTCTGTTTCGATACAATGTTGTTTTGTGTTGCCATTTGATGTAATTTCACCCATAGCATTTGCCTCGGGAAGGCTTTGTTCCGAGGCCTTTTTAGAGTATCTTCATACTGAGTTTTGGTACACTCATCTACAGGCGGAGTACTAACCACAGTAAGCAAACGCCACCCGTGAGATTTGTTCTCATATTTCATTGACTTTTTAGTTGCTTCAACTTCACAGGGTCATTGAGCCCATCCTGGTTATTTTGAAATCGGATATCGCTTAAGCCAGCGCTAGGGGGCGTACGCAGTCACGCATACAGCGTTGAATATGAAGACACCTTATCAAACCGAGCCTCCGATTTTCGTGATTTTGTGTGTTCTTTGTTTCCAAAGGCAATCCCTTTCGACTTTTATTCAGCTAAGTTATTAGGAATTACAAAACATGCAAATGAAACTTGATACATGTTTACATCGAGAGGAAGGGCATCGAAGGCACTCTGCTAATGTTTACACTACCAGTGCTATTGCACACTAGATACACATACAGTCGAACCTCAATGGCTCGAACATCTTTTTGACCATGGACATAGATTTGGGTAGTTTGAGCTACTGAGAGCTAAACAGAGCGCCGGGTAAGAAAGCAAATGGGGATAATTTAGAAATACAGTCGACTCTCGTTATCTCGAACTCCAAGGGACTCTATGAAACACTTCGAGATATCCGTAGTTCGACATATCAGATTTACGGAACTGAGGAAAAAACAATTAATCGAACAACCACCTTTAACAGAATAAATACGTAATTTGACTCCTAAGTTAGAGATATATTGAAAATATTGTGGAAAAGAGGAGAAATTGCTCCTAAGGAGCAATTTCTCCTCTTTTTCACAATATTTTATTGACTGTTGGTAGACCTCTGTGTTAAAACAGGGACCAGATTATCACTTCGAGATAAGCGGTTATTCGAGATAAGCGAGTTCGAGATAACGAGAGTCGACAGTAATTTTTCGATATTCTATAAAATAATGGTATGTTGAGTGTACTCAGTACAGGCAACATATATTTTCATGATAAAACTGGAAAATGTCCCTAAAATACCCCTAATCGAATCAGCCACGAGTGTTCGAGTCATTATGGTTTTCCTATAGTTCTACGGAATATCTTGTATTTTTAGCGCAATTGTAGGAAAACTACAGGCTCCGTCACGTTGTCATTCAAGTAAGCCGTCCAAATATAGGGTATATATTTCGGATTAGTTAAGTGATTTAATTTCAAATTTACCAGACCAGTTTAACTGCAAAAACTCCAAAACATTATTTTATAGGATTTTCAGATAAATACAAGATCTTAGGAGCGTATCCGTATCTGAAATTGAAATTTGCAACATGTTTCTTTCTTGTTTTTTCAGGAAACTCTTAAACTCATTTAAGTCCACATTAAGTAGATCTGATAGCTAAGTCTAAAAATCGATGTGTTTTGTCTGATGTCAGCAATATTTTCTGTCTTTTTCTTCTCTAATGCGGAAGTGCCGCTATATTAGTCAGATGATGTCTGTGTTCTAATAAAGTAATAAAGTTTTTACACGTCACAATCAATCAAGCTGCCCTTTTCTGGCGATGTGTAATAATAATAATAATAATAATAATAATAATAGTAATGATAAAAGATAGAACAATAATAATAATAATGATGACAGTAATGATAATAATAATAACCTCAACAACAACAGTTATTAGCTTTCATACGTACACCACAACATTTCTCAAACTGTCTTTTACAGGTGGAATGTGCATCCTATTATAAGGAAATAGCAGCAGCATCAAGGAAGTAATTACATGCGGTTTTTTACATTGTAGTATATGTTCATGTGATGTGTGCAAGTTACTTAAAGGCCTCGGTGGCTCATTCGGATGCGCGTTCGACTGGTGATCAAGAGGTCGCGGGTTCGATCCCCACCGAGTCCGGCAACATTATTTCGTAGAGATTTATCATAAAATATTTTCTATGGTCATTCTCTCCCTTCCGCTGATTCAAGAAGGGCAGCAGTCAGTCTCTGGTGAAAGAGTGTGCACAAGTATTGCATGGTTAATCGCTTAGAGGACTATGTCCGCCCAGGAAAATGCGTGGCTAGGTAAACTGACCGTGCTCGACATGACCCTAATGGGTTGACTGGGCCGTAAAACCTCAACACAAACAACTACTAAAAGACAACAATGACAGGGTAACAGTTTTATCAACTCCAACAAACACTGATCTGCTCTGTACGTTGCATGCGTCCTGTTTAAAGAAAGCAACAAACAACAGAGTTATCAATAATTTTAGCATCCCAGCATATCTCAGGTGGCCTTTTCAGATAATGCGTCTTATAGAATGACAACACCACTAAAGAAAGCAAAACAAAAACAGCGAAGTATTTTCAGACAGGCAGGTGTAAGCAAACACTGTAGACCCAGATAAGATGCTGGGTCTACACAGTTTACCACTCATCCGGTTACTTTTAAACACATCGACATACAGCGAAAAGGAGTTGTTCAAATTTAGGGCAAATGTAGCAAGGGGTTAAGGTTTCGCAATACTTAAGGTGAATACACTACTGTGAATTTTTCAGAAAGTCGTATTTTGCTTGACGCTTTACACAGAAGTAAAGCATTGACACTTTACACAGAAGTAAAGCATTGTCGCTTTACACAGAAGTAAAGCATTGACGCTTTACACAGAAGTAAAGCATTGACGCTTTACACAGACGTAAAGCAAACTTTTGTCATGATTTAATGAAAAACCATTTGTCTTAACTACCTATGCACTAAAAGCTTTATTGCAGTCACTGGATTTTAAAAAAAAATCAAATATTTTGACTTTTTCCCATAGTCAAAATGAATGCAAACTATGCCAAAATTTGTAGGGTAGGTAAATTGGAGGCAGATTTTAAACAAGTTCTACTTGTTCATGTTTTTTTTTAAAATTTCACAATATTGTTGTGAAATATCAATAATTCAAATTCAACAAAGAAAAGTTAAAAATATTTTCTTAGACAAAAGAAAAAAAAATCTCTTTACTATAGAAATTGCATAGGTCAAACCATTTTTTGGCCATACATTTAATTTTTAGGACACACATTTGAGAACAAAAAAACAAAAAAAAACAAAAAACAAAAAAAAAACAAAAAAAACAAAAAAAAAAAAAAAAACAAACCAAAAAAAAAAAAAAAAAAAAAAACAGAAAAGACAAATGGTTTCTGAAAAGATATGGCCAATCAGAACAAAAATTTTCAATTGAAATAAAACGCAAAGCAAAAACAATCTTTCCGAGTGATGTCGAAAGGACAGTAGATTTTATACATCGCAACATGTACACAACGTGGGAACAACATCGCATTTACGTCGATGCAGGTATGCGTAATTTAACTCATTAATGCCTTGTCTCCTAAATGGGCCTTGTCAAACAGTAGAGGCATACATCAGACGTCACAGCATGTTACATCTGAACAGGGTACATGTATGCATGCTAGCGCGGTTCATTATTATTTTAGCAAGCCACAACACCGATTCAACTTTGACAGTTATCATATACGTAACTCGCTTAAAACAAGCAATCAAGGGAACTTTATTTCAAATTGCTTTCTCTGACTTTTCTGAGTTGATATATAGTTTTTGAATATCGTAGATATAAAAAATACTATAAATGGTAATATACATTCTGTTTTTATACATTCACTTTCAAGAGAAAATATTCATTTCAGATTTTTTATGGCAAATGTTACAAATTTGGACGAACTTATTGCCAACCCGTCCTAGAATTTTACAATGTTTATTAAGGTAATCTTTTCATTGAGAAATCTCCGTCATGCCATACATTTTATAAAGCTGTTTTGCGCTGTGGTATAACTGACATGAACAACACGATTGTCCAAGAAAATGGATGCAATCACTGGAAAAAATAATAACTGCTCTTTTTCACGCCCATTAACCGCAGTGCCAAGGAAATTGCTAATTTACACAATTTCTGGGATGTCTTTTGTTATGAGAACAAATATTTCCCTTAGGATATATATAAATATAATAAAGAACCACATGTAAATTGACAAAATTTCCTAAGATCAATATCGACAAACTTGCTATGTCTAGCGAAAGGGGGCTTACGATACCTGCGAGCAGTGAATGCTCAGGTCAGATTGCGCAAATGCGCAATCTGATCAAATTCTTCACAGTTCGCTGATCCATTCTATGGTAACCTGTGTCTCTGTGGGCGGACGGCAAATATACCCTGAAAGACAATACTACCTACCATTAGTTGACCTGTATGTGTCTTAGAAAGGCTCGGGTCAGACAATGCGATTCATTACGAAAACAAGCCTATTCAAATATACTGAAAATTTTACCACCAAAAAATGAAAATTTTCAGATAAAAAAATCTGATATTTTTCATATTTCTGCTCAAAATGTAGATTGTGGGGGCTCGTTAGGACCGCCTCGCCGAGGCGGTTCTAACGAGTACCCACAATCTATGTTTTTGAGCAGGAATAATGTATACCCCTGTTAACTATACAAAAGTGGGGTTTAAAGGGGTCATCATTATGTAGGCATGTTTTCGTGATGTTCTTACCGCAAATGAGACTGAATCTTGTCTAACATATTGAGAACACATCAGTGCATACTTCCAAGCCAATGGATTGCCATATTTGAGCCTTTTGTCCTCGGGAATATGTGAACAGCGAAGACCCAGGTCAGCCTGCGAAGTTTGATCAAGGGTAATCTCTGATCGCATAGAGCTTAGGATTAGATGCTTGGAAGGTATCAAAGGACTATAATGGCCTGACAATCTTCCGCAGATGCACAGGCTGACTCGGGTCGTCACTGTCCGTATAGGTTCCATAGACACCTTTCGCTTGATCTGACTCATATCATTGCTGAAGGTATAACTGTTGTCCACAGCGGCATATTAAAACCTTTGATGTTGTTTTTCTGCATAGGCTGTGCAGCTGTTTGTCCCCACAGGCTATGCACAGCTGCTTATCCGCAAAAAATGTTCCCAGCTGTTTATCCGCACAGGCTGTGCAGTTGTTTGTCCCCACAGGCTATGTACAGCTGTTTATCCGCAAAGAATGTTCCCAGCTGTTTATCCGCACAGGCTGTGCAGCTGTTTGTCCCCACAGGCTATGCACAGCTGCTTATCCGCAAAGAATGTTCCCAGCTGTTTATCCGCACAGGCTGTGCAACTGTTTGTCCCCACAGGCTATGTACAGCTGTTTATCCACAAAGAATGTTCCCAGCTGTTTATCCGCACAGGCTGTGCAGCTATTTGTCCCCACAGGTTATGCACACCTGTTTATCCGCAAATGATTTTCCCAGCTGTTTATCCGCACAGGCTGTGCAGCTGTTTGTCCCCACAGGCTATGCACAGCTGTTTATCCGCAAAGAATGTTCCAACTGTTTATCCGCACAGGCTGTGCAGCTGTTTGTCCCCACAGGCTATGCACATCTGTTTATTCGCAATTGATGTTCCCAGCTGTTTATCCGCACAGGCTATGCAGCTGTTTGTCCCCACAGGCTATGCACAGCTGTTTATCCGCAAAGATTCACGGCTGTTTATCCACACAGGCTGTTCACACAGACGTTATTTTCACAGGCTATTCACGGTTGTTTACCCACACAGGCCATTTACGGTTGTGTTAACGCATATGTCGTACGGGGAATACTGAAGTTTCAGTAGTAAACATGGGAATTCCATGCTACATTAGGGTCAGTAAACATTCGTGGAATTAAAATTACAATAACAAAAACTCAATTTGCGAATGACACAATCTAGTTTGTGTGCATCCGAAGGTCGAATAACTATGTTATAAAGATTTTGCAAGGACGAAGTTCGAATCTCTCCGCATGCCTCAAATGGCAGCTTTAGAAACAAGTATTAGCTGACATCACAAAGGTACGTTTTGCATGAAAATATGTATTATTGCATTAAAAAGCAGTGTCGCACGTTATTAACAGCCGTGCTTTAACTGGCGAAAAGCCGTGTATTAACAAGGCAATTCACGTGCTGTTAATGCACGGCTACGCAACTTTCAATATGATCGTACCGGGGCCACAGATATGCTGCCGTTACGAGACGTGTACTGCCCGGCCCTAGAACGAGCATAATCCGTGGAAATTACGTTCGCGAGACATCGGTGAAAAGGCGAAACAAAATAGTGCAAGAAAAAACGCGAAATGTAGCAAATGTTTTCAGTTTTTATGCAATAATAGTGATCGAACATGGTTTTTCAATGCATTAACATTCGCCAGGTCCCTTGGGAGGTGTTGAAAACCGCGGCCTTCGGCCTCGGTTTTCAATACCTCACACGGGACCTGGCGAAGGTTAATGCATGAAAAATCATGTTTAATCCCTATACTGTTAATTACGTCAAAGTAAGATATGGCCATTATCTCCTATGGGTACAACGAATGACCAGTTCAGCCTGCGCATTCGCAAATCTGATCAGGGCATTTATTGTCCGTTTACAGAATTGTTATTTTTTTTGATGCAAAAAAAAAAAAAAAAAAAAAAAAAAAAAGTAGCAAATCAAAAAAAAAAAAAAAAAAAAAAAAAAAAAAATCTATACATTGATCCACAATTTCTTGTATCTTTACTTTGTATGTGGGAACAAACTAGTCAAATATTCCATCTGAAATGATTTTAACTAATTTTGATCTGCAAGGTGCCTCGATATTTCCTACCAAGTTTGGAGTCATTTTGAGGTTCGGTTCAGGAGAAGAAGAGCCAAATAAATTTTTTTGGATTTCCGATCGGAAAAAATTAAGCTTGTTTTGATGTACAAGTTGCCCAAGTTTCGAGTCAATATTATTGGCCTTTTGGTTAAAGAGAATAAAAAAACGGATTTTCAAGTTGGCGGACAAAGCGGCCATTTTGGATTTCCAATCGGAACGATCTAATCTGATTTTGTCTACAAATTGCCCCAATACATACTACCAAGTTTCGAGTCAGTTGGCCTTTTGGTTCAGGAGAAGAAGAGCAAAATAGATTGTCAAGATGGCGGCAAAGGCGGCCATCTTGGATTTTGTATCGTCAATTTGCCCAGGGATGTAGGATGGGTATGCTTGACGGACGACGGACATTGATCGATCAGAATAGCTCACCTCGAATCTTTGTGCTCGGATAAGCTAATAAGAAACGGAGGGCAATCTGCCAGGTGTAGATTTATAGGCTTAACTAAAGCACAAACAGAAATGGTTGATGACCTTTTCTACTGGTAATAAGGCAAACCTTGGCTCAACTGCAAGAAAAGTTGGACCGTGTTTAACAACCTGTGACATTTACGACTCATAATCATAAAAAATAAACTGAACTGTTTGTACAGCCATATACTAGTAGTGTCTGTACAGCCAATCACTGAACTTACACATCATCACGAAAACATACCTATGTAATTTTGACCCCCTTAAACCCCACTTTTATATAGTAAAACTGGGGTTTACAGGGGTATACATTATTTTTGTTATTTCTGCTCAAAAGCATAGATTGTGGGTACTCGTTAGAACCGCCTCGACGAGGCGGTTCTAACGAATACCCACAATCTATGTTTTAAGCAGAAATATGAAAAATATGAGATTTTTTTTATCTGAAAAATTGCCAGTTTTTGGTGGTAAAATTTTCAGTGTATTTGAATAAGCGTGTTTTCGTAATGTATCATTGAAATGTGAAGATTGCAAGCAGTCGATAAATAAACTTACCTTTAGGAACACGCTGTCCAGAGCTGTACACATCGATATGAGGTAAATGACCGTATTGCAAAAGCAAGTATAGCCTTTGGTAGGATACGCGGAAACGTATGGAATTGTAGAAATCTACCAGCGATATTCCAGAAAACTTAGTCACTTCTGCACAAACTGTCTCAAGATACAGTTAAAGATCAATTGATACAGAAGTCCTGAAGAGGGCAAAATAAGTCACTTACACTCTACCCAGCTAGCATTCTTTATAAATCTACAGGGGCCGTTATCGGCCCGTCAGGTACCCTGACAGGCCGATAACGGCCCGCTATAGATTTATATAGAATGCTTACTAGGTACTAAGGCGATATCTCTGCTGCAGTTCTTCTTTTCATTTGTATGTCGGTGGTTTCACGTGTGGTATTTGTTTTGTCATTGTTCGTTTCTCTTCTCTCCTTCTTTTTGTGCCTCGTGAGGAATGTGGTACCTTCTTGCTTGTGACATTTCCTGGGTATCTTCACTATTTTTTTGTTTTCATCTACATCTATTCTCTACTTCAGCGCGCACAGTTAAGATTGGCTGGCCATGTGACCAGAGTCAGCTGATTGCGTGCCAAATAAAAGCATATATATGGAGCGACAGAAGAATGTTGACAATAGAAACGTTACAAGGACACCCTGAAAGCTGAATTAGACATTCGCCCCCCCCCCCCCCCCCACACACACACACACACCCCGCATCCCCAAGGAAAGTACCTTAAATGGGAACGCAATATAAGTTGTTGTAAGTATATCTTGGAGTAAAGTGCTTAACAAGCCATTTATTTTGATGCAAACCTTTTCAAAATCGGCCTAGAAATAAGGAAGTTATTCTACGGTGGTTTGAATATATTTAAAATGGCAGTCATGGATGCCGCCATATTGTAGGTTTTGTGACGTCACACAGCCCAAATTAAATATCTTAAACCAAATTATAAAGGGTTTGTAAGAATAATTTTGCTATAAATTTTTTATAATCTTTTAATTTAAGTGACAAGCAATCTTTTTCCCCAAAATAAACACACTTTATAAGAATAACTAACTTTATGAAAAAAGTTTTAATTTTTAGAAAACCTAATTAGATATTCAAAATGGCGGCGCCCATACCACCAATGTTAAAATATTAAATTGTCTATAACTTACTTAATTTTCAACCGATTTTGATCAATTTTGTGTCAACATTCATCGTTGGTCAAGCTCTTTACTTTAAAGCACAATACCTTTTAAGGTTGCATTCCCCTTTAAGATATATCTAAGTATATGTACAGAATGCATCTATGGTATCAGATCAGGGTGTCCATGGATCATTAACGTATTTACTCTACGTTTAGTCTAGTTGTTTCTCAAGAAAGTTAACATAGCGGGATCCGTTGAGAGAGGGCGAAATTGCTTTTAACCCTGCAGACAAAAACAGATACCTGTGCAAACAGTGTAGATTCAGATCAGACGGCTCGTCACGAGCCGTCTCATTAGGATCTACACTGTTTGCCATTTTGGTTTCGATTTTAGACTGAAAACCTTTTGCATAAGTAGACATGTCTAAATCCAACTTCAGAAACTCAAGAGTGCAAGGATAAAGAACTGAGAATTTCTATCGCCCAACAGAAATGAGAGAAGCAGAAAGTAAAAAATATAGTAGTAGTACCGGTTTAGCTATCATCTTCAAATCAAACCTAATCTAGCAGGCTTTTCAGTGCAATGTCATCTTTGAGAAAGACGGATATTTATAACTTGTCTATAATTTCTTAAAGTTTCAAAATATTATTGTGAAACATCAGTTATCAAAATCAGCGGTGAACATAAAAATATTTTCTTATATATCAAAACCCATTTTGCTATAGAATGGCTTAGGTCAGACCAGGTTTGGTCGCACAATTAGGGTACCTATTTGAGGCGGGAGCACAGCAATAGAGAAGAAAAATATTTTGTAGTAAGATATAGTCAATGGGAATAAAACCATTTTTATTTCGAATAAAAGATCGAGTAAAAATGTCTTTCCAAGTTATGTCTATAGGACTTTAGATTCGGTTTTGTAAATGAATATGTTTACCAAAAGCACGAACGTACTAAAATCCATGTCGCCAGCCACGCCCCCATCCCCCCCCCCCCCCCCCCACATCACCTCAGCCACCACCGAGTTTCAAATCTTTCACTGTATGCTTACAATTATGATGATAAGGCGACGCGGGACTTTTGATCGTGACAAGCTTGTAAATATTTCTGCCCACGCATCTGCGTAAATGTGTTTGTTATATAAAACAAATAATATGCAAAGTAAGGTAATAGCCATTGTGCTATATACGCACAGCGAAGGCTTATCAACCATCATTCGCGTAGTCAGAATTAGACGCCCTTTATCTGTCGCTATATTCTGTAGCATCAGAGGCTTATAATTCTACTAACGGGATAGACTGGCTCCAGTCGTTTTTGTTTTATATGTATTTCTCTCTTTCTCTAGATTATTTTTTTTATCATGATCCTCTTTAATCCAACTTCAAGTTACCTATGGCTGAACAAAAACACCTTTCTTTCTAGCCAAGGGACTGAAGTAAACAAAAATTCTACAAGCTATACAAGTGCTGTGTCCCCTCAAAAAAAAAAAAAAAAAAAAAAAGAAAAATAAAGAAAGGGTCTTGGGCCAAACTACTAACGGGAGTATGAGCCTTGAACCCAGTCAGCATTCTACGTAAATCTATATCGGGCCGTCATCGGCCCGTCAGGGTAGCTGACGGGCCGATGACGGCCCGATGTAGATTTACGTAGAATGCTAGCTGGGAAACGACTTACAGGAGAAAATACCATCTCATTCGCTAGCTGATTCCAGCAGTGATTGGCTTTAATGTGTTTGTATAATATTTGCTGCAAATAAAGAACATCAGATTAAGACATGATTTCTAATTTTATTACTTTACTATGGTCTTATTAGCAGGCCTCGGTGGCTCACTTGGATGCGCCGTCCGACTGGAGACTAGGAGGTCGCGGGTTCAACCCCCGCCGAGGTCGGAAATATTCTTTCATGGATATTGATCATGAAATATTTTCTACGGTCATTCTCTCCCTTCCGCTGATTCAAGAAGGGCAGTTGTCAGTTTCTGGCGAAAGAATGTGCACAATACTGGTTAACCGCTTAGAGGACTAAGCCTGCCCAGTAAACGTGTGGTTAGGTAAACTGACCGCGCTCGACATGACCCCATTGGGTTGACTGGGCCGTAAAACCTCAACACAAACAAACTATTGTCTTATCCACCCTCTGGACAAATTCAGCAGACGACAATTTGATGATATTTTTTCTACTTATTTCCAATAAACAGGGTTTGTCATTTCATGCAAGCTGTCTTCATGAAATGTCAAAACCTGTATTTTTTTGGAGGGGGTGAGGGGTGGGGGGAGGGGTGGGGGGTGGGGGTGGAGTATTTCAAAATGTTGCCTGATGAAAATTTTACCCAGCATGCTAAGTATTAATCAGCTGTTGACCGGGCAGCTGGCATGTAAATTATTATTTCTGTAAATATTTAATGAAGTACCGTTGAGGTGATTGCTACTTACACACCAGTTCCTCTTAGAGAAATAGACTGTATTCTTGATAAGCTCTCAATTCTAAGCCAATCAGATGATAGGCAACCCACACACTACATGTTGCACACCTATACTGGGGAACTGATAGCCCCTTTAGTAGAATTTTAAGCCTCTGGTAGCATTCATTGATTCTGTAAGCGGACTACGAATATCATCACATTTACAAGTCTTTACTCCGTGTTACCCATAATATTCGTATAATGAATAGAAAATTACGCAGGGTAATACAAGCAGTTTTAAGAATTTTGCATTTTCAAACCATTTCTTTTTCAATTTGTTATATCGTTCTTGCGACCTTTTTACCGCATATATGTAGATATTTATGCATGGTATTATAAGCAATTTAAGAATTTTGTATTTTAAAGCCATTTTTCAGTTTGTTATATCGTTCTTGCATATATTATATTACCGCATATATTAGTCTCAATGTGTTTAATAACCAAAATCGTCATCATTTCTCATATTATATGGCGAAAATACATCGGCTTACATAGCTCTAGATAAGAGAGCATATCCAGATAAATATATTTGGTGCACAACGTACGAAAAAGGCCCTTATACAATTTGCGCATAACGTAGGTCCAGATCAGCATGAGCAGCCTTGCAGTCTGATCTGAGCATTCTCTGTTCGTCGGCATATACCACAGTATCCATTGGTTCTGTCAGCGGACCATGAAGGCCCTAATCAGCCTGCGCTTATGCGCAGGCTGATCTGGGCCTTCAGTGTCCGCAAATTTCATAAGGGCCCTTTTTGTACTTTGCGCATTATTTATGTTTCCTCCACGATCAATATATGTTGTAGGTACTCATTAGAAGCGTCTTACAGAGGCGCTTCCAATGTGTACCCATAATATGTTGGGTTTTTTTTGTGGAGAAAAATGAAAAAAAAAAAAAAAAAAAAAAAAAATCAACATTATTGTGAAGAAACAATAGGCTTATCGGGAGTAATGGCGGAATAGTACTCCTTTCGCAAAGGTATGTTAACAAATGTCCAGGCTGAGCCTTAGTTTTTTTTTTGTCTTTTTTTTTCACGCCGCGCATGGTTACACCAATTTCAAACAACTGTCCTTGATAAGTGGTTTGCTAATGACAAATATAGGACAAATAAACGCTAATATCACCAATTCCGCCAGCCGCCCACTTGCTTGTATTGACATTTTGAGTCCTTTTGAGTGGCTCTCTGAAAAAAGTACCTTAAGATATATGTAAATATCTAAGACGCACCCGCGCTATCTCGTCTGAGCCTTCGTGGTTCATCATTAGCATTCTACCAATTATCTGTGTTGGCGAACACAAAATGCTAACCAGAAAGTGCGGAACGTTGGTTGGTCCATTACGAAAACACGCCTATTCGAATACATTGAAAATATTACAACCTAAAAGGGAAAATTTTCAGGTAAAAATTCTGATATTTTTCATATATCTGCTCAAAACATAGATTGTGAGTACTCTTTAGAACCGCCTCGGCGAGGCGGTTCTAACGAGTGCCCACAATCTATGTTTTTGAGCAGAAATAAGAAAAATAATGTATATCCCTGTAAACCCCAGTTTTACTATATAAAAATGGGGTTTAAGGGGGTCAAAATTTTATAGGTATGTTTTCGTGATGGGATACTTTCTGATCAGAATGTGTCTAAGAGACTTTTTCTCCATCGCCGCATCTAAAACATATGAAGGCTTTCAAAATCGCACCAGGGTTACATTACATTAAAATGAACATGATTTTTGAGAAAACCTGTCAAGGTCTGAATCACGTTTTGCCACAGTCAGTGGAGCCGAATACAAATAAACAATAAAAAAAGCGGACATGACAAATGATTGTTATTTTCAGAATTTTCCTGTGTTTCGAGTTTCCGTAGGAGTAAGGTAAAAAAATGTTATCATTATTTCCGTAGGAGTAAGGTAAAAAAATGTTATCATTATTATAGTGCATTTTGAATGCCGAAATGGCAACCAATTTGAAACTACCTCTATTAAGAGACCATCCTTTGTTAATAAACCTCTTGAAATACTTAGATGATGTAAGACGAAGCATTTCGATCAGGGTCTACACTGTTTACCACTCATCCAGCGGTTTTCTGGCATCTTAAGAGGCAGTGGAATGAACATTCAATTGTCAGGAGAAGAATAGTAAAATCTGGGTCTGCACTGTTTGCCAACGTCCCAGTCCAGGTTTTACAGATAACCCTCTTTACACTGCACTCTGACGTCACATAGACAAGAACAGCGCGGCTATAAATAACCGTTACCTGGATTTCGTCTAATGCACTGTTTGATTACAATAGTCAATGATAATCACGTGGATAACTACCTTAAGGAAATTTTGACGATTGTATACCATGGCTCGATTGTAAATGTCGATTGTAAACATTCGAGCCAAAAATGAACTGTGACAATATCTTATGAGGAATCATTTGTCCTTTTACTTTCTGTGCTTTGTTTTCAAATATTTACAAAATTAATTTGACAGCCCCAGACTTGTCTGATCTATGCAATTTCTATAGTAAACTGGCTTTTAGAGAAAAAAAAACAACAAAAAAAACTGACTCAAATTACTGATCTTCCATAACAGTATTGTGAAAATTTCAGAAATTTTGTAAAAGAAAAAAAAAATGCGTATCTTGTTGAAAACCTGCTTCCAAACTGCCTACCCCATCAATGTTTTTACGTCTTTCATATTAGTTCATGTTGCTGAGGCCGGTCAATAGTGAGTTATGAACAGGGGAAAGCCATTGCATGAAAGAGTACCAAATTAACTTATATATATCTCGCTCAAGCGAAAACACGCCTTCGAACATGCGCAAAATGCTTAGATGCAAATCAGCCTGAGCATGCGCAAAGTATCGTTCGGGCGTTTGCTCTCCATTCATACAGTCTGTAGTATCGAATGATTCTGTTAGCTGACAGGGAAGGCCCTGATCAGACTGCGCAGAAGCGCAGTCTGATCTGGGCCTTCGCTGTCCGCATATACCCGAAGACTCATTTACACAAGGCGCGGCCTATACGAAGATGCACGCCCTTTTATCTGTTTGATAAAATTTCACATTGTTCAGTCTATAGTGAGTTATGAACGGGATAAGTCACTGCATGAAAGAGTACATCATTAACCTATATACAATATTGACCAGTAAGTTCCTATAAGTCAGAACAGACACATAAAATTCCTGTATAATAGTTATTTGATAAGCATAATTGTGAAGGGGAGGAAATTGTCATTTATGGAATTTCTGGAAAGGCTTCACTAATGATGACAAATGTCTCCCAAAGGAGAATATATCAGAACTTGCGGACGCCTTTTCCTGTCATTAACCAAGAAGCGTTATTCAAGTTCCGGCATGTGAAAAAAGCTCTTTTGATAAATGTAAAGTAAAACTTTAATAACTCGAACACTGATGGCTCCTCTACGGTGGCTGGATCAAACTCGTGTTACAGTCCCTAGAAAAATTTTTCCGAAAGCTAAAACAACAACAACAAAACAAAACAAAAAAAAAAAAAAAAAAAAAAAAAAAAAACGAAAAAAAAAACAAAAACAAAAAAAACAACAACAACAAAAAACAAAACAAAACATAAACAAACAAAAAAAACAACAACAACAAAAAACAAAACAAAACAAACAAGCAAAAGCAAACAAACAAACCAAAACACACACACAAAACAACAACAACAGCAAAAAACAACAACAAAACAAAACAAGCAAAAAAAAAAAAAAACAAAAAAAAAAAAAAAAAACAGACAATATTTTGGGATACTTTATAGAAATTGTCTTATTTTATCGTGAAAGTGTATGTTGTGTGTACTCATTAGAATCGCCTCATCTAGGGATTCTAACGAGTACACTCAACAGAAATTTTCATCAAAAAGACTTCTCTTTATTATCCCTATTTGCCTCGTGATCTGGCACTGTGACTAACCCTCAGTGGCTCGAACTACCCATGTCTAGAACAAATTTCCTTGGTCCAAAAGATGTTTGAGCCATTGAGGTTCGACTGAAGTATAAGCCGTTCAAAACAAAAACAACAAAGTTTCGAACTTGGAAGTTATTGCATTCTTGTGACGTCATACTACGAAATATAAAAGATGTCTAGGAAGAAACACAACCAAAGAACATAGTTTAGCAGTGACGCCTTGTGGAAGTATAAACAAAATATGATGGACAGCACACACATTGCAAACTAAAGAAAAGCAAAGCAACTAGCTCCCTCTTGCTCAAGGAAACAACAACAACAACAACAACAACAACAACAAAAAAAACATTTATGCAGGCTAAAGATAAAATTATGGCCAAAATTAATATACACAAATATCAGCTGTTGACATAACGTTAACACAGCTATGTTAAAATGTATACTTCTATGCCATCCCTGCACAAAAAAGCGCCTTTTCAATCATAATCTCTTGATACCTTTCTTAATTCTCTAAGATAATGTACGTTGTGGGTACTCATTAGAGGCGCCTCAGTAAGAAAATATACATTAAGGATACTCATTAGAAGCACCTCAGTAAGTAAGAAAACATACATTGTGGGTACTCATTAAAAGCACCTCAGTAAGAAAACGTATATTTTTGATGCTCATTAGAAGCGCCTCAGTAAGAAAACCTACACTGTGGGTACTTATTAGAGGCGCTTCAATAAGAAAAATATATTGTGGGAACTTATTAGGAGCGCCTCAGTAAGAAAACCTACACTGTGGGTACTTATTAGAAGCGCCTCAGTAAGAAAACATACATTGTGGGTACTTATTTGAGGCGCTTCAGTAAGAAAACATACATTGTGGGTACTCATTAGAAGCGCCTCAGTAAGAAAACACACAATGTGGGTACTCATTAGAAGCGCCTCAGTAAGAAAACATACATTGTGGGTACTTATTAGAGGCGCTTCAGTAAGAAATCATACATTGTGGGTACTCATTCGAAGCGCCTCAGTAAGAAAACATACATTGTGGGTACTCATTAGAAGCGCCTCAGTAAGAAAACATACATTGTGGGTTTTTATTAGAGTCGCTTCAGTAAGAAAACATACATTGTGTGTACTCATTAGAAGCGCCTCAGTAAGAAAACATACATTGTGGATAGTTATTAGAGGCGCTTCAGTAAGAAAATGTACATTGTGGGTACTCATTAGAAGCGCTTCAGTAAGAAAACATATATTGTAGATACTCATAAGAAGCGCCTTAGTAAGAAAAATATACATTGTGGGTACTCATTAGAAGCGCCGCAGTAAGAAAACATACATTGTGGGCTCTCATAAGAAGCGCCTTAGTAAGAAAAACATACATTTTTGGTACTCATTAGAAGCGCCGCAGTAAGAAAACATACATTGTGAGCTCTCATAAGAAGCGCCTTAGAAAGAAAAACATACATTTTTGGTACTCATTAGAAGCGCCGCAGTAAGAAACATACATTGTGGGCTCTCATAAGAAGCGCCTTAGAAAGAAAAACATACATTTTTGGTACTCATTAGAAGCGCCGCAATAAGAAAACATACATTGTGAGCTCTCATAAGAAGCGCCTCAGTAAGAAAAACGTACATTGTGGGTACTTATAAAAAGCCTCCGTAAGAAAACATTTGGATACTCATTTGAAGCAGCACAGTAATAAAACATACATTGTGGATACTCATTTGAAGCGGCACAGTAATAAAACATACATTGTGGATACTCATTTGAAGCGGCACAGTAATAAAACATACATTGTGGATACTCATTTGAAGCGGCACAGTAATAAAACATACATTGTGGGTACTCATTAGAAGCGCCTCAGTAAGAAGACATCAATTGTTGGTACTCATTAGAAGCGCTTCAGTAAGAAAACATACATTGTGGGTACTCATTAGAAGCGCCTCAGTAAGAAGACATAAATTGTTGGTACTCATTAGAAGCGCCTCAGTAAGAAAACATACATTGTGGGTACTCATTAGAAGCGCCTCAGTAAGAAGACATAAATTGTTGGTACTCATTAGAAGCGCCTCAGTAAGAAAACATACATTGTGGGTACTTATTTGAAGCGGCACAGTAATAAAACATACATTGTGGATACTCATTTGAAGCGGCACAGTAATAAAACATACATTGTGGGTATTCATTAGAAGCGGCACAGTAATAAAACATACATTGTGGGTACTCATTAGAAGCGGCACAGTAATAAAACATACATTGTGGGTACTCATTAGAAGCGCCTCAGTAAGAAAACATACATTGTGGGTACTCATTTGAAGCGGCACAGTAATAAAACATACATTGTGAATACTCATTTGAAGCGGCACAGTAATAAAACATACATTGTGGATACTCATTAGAAGCGGCACAGTAATAAAACATACATTGTGGGTACTCATTAGAAGCGCCTCAGTAAGAAAACATACATTGTGGGTACTCATTAGAAGCGCCTCAGTAAGAAGACATAAATTGTTGGTACTCATTAGAAGCGCCTCAGTAAGAAAACATACATTGTGGGTACTCATTTGAAGCGGCACAGTAATAAAACATACATTGTGGATACTCATTTGAAGTGGCACAGTAATAAAACATACATTGTGGGTACTCATTTGAAGCGGCACAGTAATAAAACATACATTGTGGATACTCATTTGAAGCGGCACAGTAATAAAACATACAATGTGGATACTCATTAGAAGCGCCTCAGTAAGAAAAGATACATTGTGGGTACTCATTAGAAGCGGCACAGTAATAAACCATACATTGTGGATACTCATTAGAAGCGGCACAGTAATAAACCATACATTGTGGGTTCTCATTAGAAGCGGCACAGTTATAAAACATACATTGTGGATACTCATTAGAAGCTCCTCAGTAAGAAGACATAAATTGTGGGTACTCATTAGAAGCGCCTCAGTAAGAAAACATACATTTTGGGTTTCATTAAAAGCGCTTCAGTGAGTCGCTTCTCATGAGCGCTCGAAACGTACGTTTTCTTAGAAAATTAAACAAAAACTTAATTGGATAATCCACTTATCTTGAAATATTTCCATTGTATACCAAGGATAAAAGGAGGAAAATGTGGGTATAAATATATTCGTACATTGATCACTAAGACTGGTTGATGCACTTGGAAAAGATTGATAGAAATGGACAAATTCAAAACAATCTGGTTAAAAAAACAAACAACAACAACAACAAAACAAAACAACAACAACAACAACAACAACAACAACAACAACAACAACAACAACAACAACAACAACAACAACAACAACAACAACAACAACAACAACAACAACCAAAAACAACAATAACAACAAAAAAAAAAAAAAAAAAAAAAAAAAAAAAAAAAAAAAAAAACACAAAAAAAACAAAAAACAAAACAACAACAGAAAAAAAAGAAAGAAAAAGATCCCCCTCCAAAAGAAAAACAACAAACAAATAAAAAAAAAACAACAACAAAAAAACAAACAAAAAAAACACGAAAAACAAACAAACAAAAATCAAACAAACAAAACAACAAACAACAACAAAACAACACAAAAAAACAAACAAAACAAAAACAAACAAAAAACAAACAAACAAACATCAACAAAAACAAACAAACAAACAACAACAACAACAAAAAACAACAAAAAACAACAACAAAAAACTAAACTCCTGCATACTCCTGATTTCACTATATGATATAAGTAAATAGCAGGGAGGAGAGGAGGGGATGGGGGCAAAAGGAATACATAAAATAGACTTGTTAAGGTAAAGGGGCAGATGATGAGAATTTTGTTTCAAATGGATCACATCAAGCAAAAGTGTGTGTCTCCTGACATTCGAAAAGACTTCTACAAGTATATGATAACAAATTTTGTAGTTTCATTAAAATTGTGATTCAAAGGGTTACTCCTGAAAGCTGTTGGCAACATTTTGCAAACGGAAAACAACCTACATTTACAAGAGTTTTCTTTCCCAGTATGTATAACCTTTTGAAAATAATGGCTACCTCTGAGCAAATTCTTCCCTTTAAGAGTAACTCCAAATTAGAGGAGAAATTTTTTGCTTTAGGAGTAGCCGCTCCACCAGTTAGAAGGGAGGTGGATATATCCTAGTCGGAGCTTTTTTCTCTTTGAGGGTGTATCTATTCCCCTTAAGCCTGAATTCAGCATGTTTCGGACAGTATGTGTTACGTTCAATTTCCAAATAGATAGCACCAAAGATAAATGTGCGATCATATACGACGTGCGCAGATTCAGATCATCATGTGCATCAATGTCGTCTGATCAAGGTTTTTTCCTTCCTTAGATACTTTCTGATCTGTAAGCGGACAGGGAAGGTCCTGATCAGACTTCGCAGATGTGCAGTCTGATCTGGGCCTTCGCTGCCCGCATAGGCTTGAAGACACCTTTTCAGGTGGAGAGGTCAAAATGATGGAAGAGCAAGTATTGGTACATGTATGCTTTGGCACTTTTTCAGGTGGAGAGGTCAAAATGATGAAAGAGCAAGTATTGGTATGCTTTAAGGTACTTTTTTTCAGGTGGGGAGGTCAAAATGATGGAAGAGCAAGAAGTATTGGTAAACTTTAAGGCACCTTTTTTTCAGGTGGGGAGGTCAAAATGATGGAAGAGCAAGTATTTGTATGCTTAAAGGCACTTTTTCATGTGGGGAGGTCCAAATGATGGAAGAGCAAGTATTGGTAACCTTTAAGGCACTTTTTTCAGGTGGGGAGGTCAAAGTGATGGAAGAACAAGTATTGGTAAGCTTTAAGGCACTTTTTTCAGGTGGGGAGGTCAAAATGATGGAAGAGCAAGTATTGGTATGCTTGAAGGCAGCTTTTCGGGTGGGGAGGTTAAAATGATGGAAGAAAAAGTATTGGTATGTTTGAAGGCACCTTTTCAGGTGGGAGGTTAAAATGATTGAAGAGCAAGTATTAGTAAGCTTTAAGGCACTTTTTCAGGTGGGGAGGTCAAAATGATGGAAGAGCAAGTACTGGTATGCTTGAAGGCAGTTTTTCAGGTGGGGAGGGCAAAATGATGGAAGAGCAAGTACTGGTATGCTTGAAGGCACCTTTTCGGGTTGGGAGGTCAAAATGATAGAAACGCAAGTATTGCTATGCTTGAAGGCACCTTTTCAGATGGGGAGGTCAAAATGATGGAAGAGCAAGTATTTATATCCTCTTCCACCAACGCTTTCCCAATTTGTGAGTAATTTCTCAATAACTTTTGGCACTTCTTTGAAAACGTCACTTTTGCTTTGTCAAATGAATAAAACGATATATGCGACCATTCGATTCTCTTTGATAATAAACATCCAGGGAGTCGTTAAGACACATGTGTCACTTATGTCGTACAGCTTATTGTCCTCTACCATTTTATTTCCTCTTCCGCACTTTTTTTTCGACTGTGCAGACTGATTTAGAACATCTAAAAGGCTTATTTATTTGGCATTCGTAAAATATTGTATGCTATGAAATGTTTTATATCACAGGATTAGGTAGGTGTATGGATACAGGAGACTTGTACGGCATTACGGTACAATAAACGTCAAAAAGATTGCCCTTGGAAACAAAGAACACACTACAGATTAGAAAAAATGGGAGTCTGTTTTTTTATTGAGACTCTTCATAAGCAGTAATGAAGTTTGCAACACGGCTTACGCTCTCTAGCGTATACATGAGCAGAACTCCATTTTCAAATGTACCATAATGGGACCAATGATCCCAAAGGAATGCACTATGGTAAAGTACGGGGAGACGTTCTACCGCCTTTTGTATAAAGACGGCTTTTGTATGGCAACTTCAATAAGTGTTCGAATGTTATGCAAGTGATCCCAGCTCGATTCCCGCGGTTGTTCCAGACGTGAGATTATTTTTCTTCACCAGTTATGTTTGGCGCCCTACGTAAAATCATCCTGCAGGTTCATTAAACAAGCTTCTTTGTAGGCTTGGCTTTCGGAAACGAAGTGTAGAATGATAGGAGAAAATGTCACCGGATTAGTATTTACAGCACTTAAACTGCCTTGCTATGAAAGAGATGCGACAGAGCCTTGATGGTCATGCAAGTAGTGTACAGATCACGGCCAGCACGGAAATGAGCTTTATTTCACCTGTAACAACTTCAGGCAATCATTTGTTGACATTTAAGATAGCAGATATCAGAACTCACGTTGTGAAAATCAGTTTTCGGGTATAAGCTCCATAAGCCGAATGATCTGTAAAATTTCAAGGAACCCTCGTTACAGTGACAGCATTTGTTCCCAAAGACGTTGCCATTAAAATTAATTTGCTGTTGTATAGAATACGTAAAGAGCAGATTGATATGTAAGAAATGTCTTATGTTGTTCTTAAGCGATTCTAGCAAATATCCAAAACATATGTTCTATGAATATTTCCCCATAGAACATATGTTCTGGATATTTGCTAGAATCGCCTCAATGAGGCGATTCTAACAAATGTCAAAAACATATGTTTCTTTAAAACATGAAATACAATATTCCTGCATAATTTGTGACTAATTGTTACCTCTTAAGCGAAGGTTTTTGACAGTCAAATTGTCATTATAACGAATTTGTCGTTGTTGTTCCGAGTGTCGGTATAAAAAAAATTGTCTGTACAAACAAAGAGTATCAACAAACCCGGATACTTTCGTCTGTTACGGTACTTACAGTCAAACTTAATTGGCTTGAACATCTTTGGGACCATGGAATGTGTTCTAGACATGGATAGTTCAAACCACTGACGGTAGATCATAACATAAGGTCAGGAGGCAAACGGGAGATAATTTAGTGATGTTTTAGCTATCTTCATTAAGTTGTAGTATCTTGAGTGTACTCACTAGAATCGCATCGATGAGGCGATTCTAACGAGTACACACAATATACATTTTCATGATTACATGAGAGTATTTCCCTAAATATCCCTAAATATTTGTTTTCTTTCGCTGTTGGAAAAATATCAGGTCGACACAAACACGAGTTCGAAACAGCCACTCGGTGTTTGAATAATTGCAGTTTTCCTGTACAGACAACCCTCTAAATACCGACACTCAATAAAATGACACATTTTGTTATATAGACAATATGAGTGTCACGAAACCGTTGCTTAAGAGGTAACAATCAGTTACAAATTATGCAAGAATATTGTGTTTTCTACTTTAAAGAAACATATGCTTTGGATATTTGTAAGAGAGGCGATTCTAACAAATAGCCAAAACATATGCTCTATGAGGAAATGAGAACAAAACAAGACCTTTCTTACATATCAGACTGCGCATTAAGTATTCTGTACAACAGCAAATTCTTTGGGAACAAATGATGCCATTGTAACGAGGGTTCACTGTATATCTTTTAGAGAAGGCACGAATTGTTATA
Source organism: Anodontia alba (assembly GCA_964016985.1). Lineage (NCBI taxonomy): Eukaryota > Metazoa > Mollusca > Bivalvia > Lucinida > Lucinidae > Anodontia > Anodontia alba. The sequence goes on along the minus strand of OZ024823.1, from coordinate 53,577,602 downwards.
CAAATTATATAAAATGGAGATGCCTCCCAGTAGACTGATATGCCGTTTTTACTTTAGTATTTGAACAGCGAGACCCAAATAAACAGTGTGGAGCCAGATCAGACGCAACAGAATGCCGTGCCTAATCAGGCTCTACAATCTCTGCCATTCAGCCACAACTATGAATGAGTCGAGAAAGATACATAAAGTTGGGTGACAAAATGAGATACTAATGTAAGTCTGGTTGGTATTTTGTCTTAGGCTACAAAACACACCTTGAACCCACATAACAACGACAGCATTGGCTTTCAAAGACGTTGCCATTTAAATAAGTTTGCTGTTGTACAGAATACTTAATGAGCAGATTGATATGTATGAAAGGTATTATTTTGTCCTCATTCCCTCATAGAACATATGTTTTAGATATCTGTTAGAATCGCCTCTAACAATTATCAAAAACTAATGTTTCTTTGGAGTATTAATTTATTCTTGCATAATATATGACTAATTGATAACTCATAAGCGAAGGTTTCGTGACAGTACAATTGTCATTATAACGAATCTGGACGTTGTATCGAGTGTCAGTATAAAAAGGGTTGTCTGTAATTGCAATCAAGCAAAACTGTTCGGTTTTGACTGAACCACAGTTACAAAGGCGACTTTCTACAATGTGCTTTGAAAGAAGGCGTCGGTGTAGAAAGGTTCTCAGTTCTCAGTTTGTTTCATATTTGTTGTCTTAGACGTTTCCGTGCGTTACAGAAGGCTAGAGAAACAGCGGTTTGTGTTTTGTCCGTAAAAGATGTCTTCTCTAGAAAGAATTTACTCCAAAAATTCTTTACTTTTGGTGTTGATCCTTTTCCCGAAGATGGCAGCACTTCTTGCAAGTGTTGCCCCTCCCTGAAAGTATCTATTCCCTTAAATGATCCAGTGCTCCAAGAGTTCAATGCCTTTTGTAGCTACGAAAGAAGTAAAAAAGTGTAGTATGACTAGGAGTTAGTCGGTACCGTTTTGTATGTTACTTGTATCTCTAAACGGTAGAACAAGATATGATAGATATGCAGACGCAGGATTAAGCTCTGATTTTATTTGAAAGCACAGCTGAAGCTAATTGTTTGTACGTGCAACTAATATTTTCCATCCATTTTCAGCACAAATGGACTCGATAGACACCAATTTAGTTGCCCCAGTAACAGTTCTTGCAGCTTCTATTAGTAGACAAGTTCACCGATCTTGGAAGCACATTGTCAAGAGTTGTGCGCTATGATGATGAAGTCAATGCCAGTATTGCTAAAGCCAGTGCAGCATTTGGTCGACTTCTTGGAAGTATTTGAGATCGAAGTGGAATCAGACTTGACACTCAGTCCTCAGACATCTTTTGTTCTATCTGCAACAGGCAGTTTAGAGCTAAGATTGGTCTTATCAGCCATCTTGGTACATAGAATCAATAACACATCAGGTTATTTGATTAGGATTGGTCAATGTCAGTAATGACAATATTCTTGCATACTTTGTGACTAATTGTTACCGCTTAAACGAAGGTTTCGTGACAGTCAAATTGTCATATATGCTGTATCGAGTGTCGGTATAAAGAGGGTTGCCTGTACAAGGCACACAATTCTCCCACACAGAATCTGCACACTACTTACCAGGTCTGAACAATAAGCGTAAAAGAGCTGCAAAGAATTCCTGTTGAGATTAAAATTATTAATTCAGCCTTCTGTTTATTCGCTGCCATGTTTTAGGCTTCAAATCTCTCACAGAATCATGCAATGTTTAAACAAGGTCTAAATCTTATTTGCATTTGTATTATTGTTTTTCTACTGAAATAAAGCTTTGACCTGCGTTATTCTTGTTATTTCTTTTTTTACTATAAAGTAGCGTTTGATATGACGTGTCCTCAGGGGATAATACACTTGGCTTGACATGCCAAGCGGTAATTCTATGGGCATTACGAAAACACGCCTATTCAAATCTATAGAAAATTTCACCTCCAAACACTGAAAATTTTCAGATAAAACTCCGATATTTTTCATATTTCTGCTCAAGACATAGATTGTGGGTACTTGTTTGAACCGCCTTGGCGGGGCGGTTCGAACGAGTATCCACAATCTATGGTTTTGAGCATAAAAAAAGAAAAATAATGTATACCCCTGTAAATCCCAGTTTTACTATATAAGGGGTTTAAGGGGTCACAAATATAGAGGCATGTTTTCTTGATGGAGATTTCACATCACATATAAAAAAGTATAGAATATGTCCAAGAAGAGCCACACTCATAGAACAAAGTCTATCAATGACACCAAGAGGTAGAGCAAACAAACCAAGACAGACAGTACACAGGCCACAAACCAACGAAAAGAATAGCAACCAGTTCCTCCTTCCACATAGTGGTAGACAGGGTCCGCTGAACAGTACTGTTGGGAATCGGCCAGAATTCCATAGTCGATCATCGGTTTTGTAAAACTGACTGATCATCGATTAATGATCGACTTGTAGAAAATATATTCACTCTTAAGTTCTCTTCTAGGTTCTTATTCATAGCTCCAGATGAACGAGAGGGGTATCCAGGTAATATTTTTCTTATTTCTCCATGAAGACATATGTTGTGGGTACTCATGAGAAGCGCCTCCGCGAGGCGCTTCTGATGAGTACCCAAAATATATGTTTTCATGGAGAAATAAGAAAAATATCAGTACTTTTGGGTCGATTTTTTAAGGCCATTTAATCATTTTTTTTTCACTTTTATTGACCACAAATCTAGAATGACCCGAGTAGACAGCTTTGAATTTCATTTCTTTATAATTTGCCTATAAAAATAAAACAAGAGAAATATGTTTTTTAAAAATAGAATTTTCCGATTAGTCGACTATAAAAAATCTTTCTGGTCATCAGTCACAAGAGGCAAAAGTGACTGATGATCGATTATAATCAATCATCAGTGGCGACACTACTAAACACATCAATGACTTAGTTATCTCCTTCGAAACTGTATCGATTCTCCACACCATACTTAACATAATATTTGAACTTATCATACATTTACTAGAAAATATTTTCATTTTGCATGTGTGATACTAACATGGCTTTCAATCACATATCACTCTTTGGAACGCAAAATGGTGTGATAATGGGTCACGTGGGTGATACGGCTTTTTTTATCCGGGCAAAAACCCATATCACCAGGTCACGTGGGTGATACGGATTTTTTTGCCCGGGCAAAAAAACCCATATCACCACATTCGGAGCACTCGGCGGTCTTGCCTTTGACTCCGCATACGATATCAAATAGGATAATGGATCACGTGGGTGATACGGCTTCTTTTCCTGGGCAAAAAAAAAAACAACAAAAACAACAACAACAAAAAACAACATATCACCAGGTCACGTGGGTGATACGGCCTTTTATGCCCGGGCAAAAAATCCATATCATCACATTCGGAGTACTCGGCGGTCTTGCCTTTGACTACGCATACGATATCCCCTTAAACCCCACTTTTATATGGTAAAACTGGGGTTTACAGGGTTATACATTATTTTTCTTATTTCTGCTCAAAACATAGATTGTGGGTACTCATAAAAACCGCCTCGTCGAGGCGGTTCTAACGAGTATCCACAATCTATGTTTTGATAACAAGTATGAACAATATCAGATTTTTTATTTGAAAACTTTCAGTTTTGGAGATGAAATGTTCTATATATTTGAATTGGCGTGTTTTCGTAATGGCTAATGTTTGTCTGTCCGAATACTTAAGAGTAAATATGTGTTTTGCTGCACAACCGCATAACGCCTTTCGAGGCATACGCAAACAGGCAGAAATCCTTAATCTGCCCGCTCATCTACACCATGGACGGAATTAAGAATTACGTGTCGCTTGCAGTATCACTGACTACATATACTGTAAAACATACCAAAACAGCAAATAACTTTAATAATAATGATTGCGCACAAGTTGAGCTGATCTACGCCCAAATCGGTATTGTTTTTTCTTGGCACTGCTCTTTTATTCTAGCGTGATCACCAGAAATAACGGCCATCTATTATCATATTTAGACCTACTGGTGTCTTTGGAAGATGTTTCCTATTCCTGTCGATTTCTTCACAAAATCAAAACACATTTTGAGTTATAATTAGGATCTAGTTAGAATTGCATGATTTTGTCTGAAGCAATTCTATCTTTTAGTCAGAGATCGTTAGCTGTAGTCTCTAATTGGAGCTTTAGTGTGGCTATACACGCAATATGTTGTTACGACCGAGCACTCCTACCTTCGATTATCTGCCTTGGCAGATTACGCGTAGCTTCTAAGTATATATTCAATCTCTGACCACTGCGTCAGGGAGTCGACTCTTTGGCTCAGTGGTTAGAGCATTGGATTTTTAACCGGGAGGACCGAGTTCGATTCCCACGGCAGACGTGAGAAATTTTTTCAGCTATGCTTTATTCCTTTGTTGCGACTTTCATGTCGTAAGATGGGGGCTCGTCCGAAATTGGACTTTATACGCCGAAAATGGCTTTACGTCATCATAAATGATGACTTCCTTGAAGAGGGGGAGTGTTACGACCGAGCACTCCTACCTTCGATTATCTGCCTTGGCAGATTACGCGTAGCTTCTAAGTATATATTCAATCTCTGACCACTGCGTCAGGGAGTCGACTCTTTGGCTCAGTGGTTAGAGCATTGGATTTTTAACCGGGAGGACCGAGTTCGATTCCCACGGCAGACGTGAGAAATTTTTTCAGCTATGCTTTATTCCTTTGTTGCGACTTTCATGTCGTAAGAATGTTCAGAAGAGGTTTATTTTTCCGGAAAGCATTAAGATAATCATATGTACTTCACAAGTTCTACAGACATGACCGATATCATTGATCATAAATACTGGAATAGACAGGCCTGAGCAGACAGTGTAGACCTAGATCAAACGTCAAAGAAGAAATTTATCTTTTTTTCTGCTTCTTTACTATGGTTAAATGATTAGGAGACCGTTTACCCTTAAAGCGCCAAGAAAAACTGCATCTGAAAATTTCGTCTGTTTATGTCGTCTGCTGAATATTCTTGCAGACTTTTCAAACCTATTTTTGCATACAGGCAAACAGTGTGGACCCTGATCAGACTGCTCCTAAAGGAGCAGTCTGAATGACTTTTAAAATCACAAGCAGATGACAAAGCAGACGACAATAGTTGTGATTGGCGCTTTAAGGGTTAAGTCTAAGGAAACGATACACACACAGGTTACAGGTCGTTCGTACGGACAGCGTTATCAATTCGCTTCCATACTTCATCGTTGATGTGGTCCAGGTGATTGTACTACTAAAAGTGAAGTCATTGTTTCAGCAAAAGGAAGCTACCCAGCGCACACATGACGTTTATATAACGCTACATTAACGTCGATGCAAGGTCATGACGTTTATACAACGTCGCACTGCCGTCGATGCAACCTCATGACTTAGGATTAACGTCGATGCAACGTCATGACATTTATACAAGGTCGTTTTAACGCGACGCTGCATCGACGTTAATGCGACTTTGTATAAACGTCATGCGCCCGCTGGGTACATATTAGAACGTAGCTAAAGGGCTATATGTACGTAAATACCTGTCATGCCTTTTAAGTCATATAAATGTTAAATTGCTTTAAATTGTTTCACATTACACTAAGACATTTCAAACCTCCTTCTTTATGTCTTGGTGTGATGATAATAGTAAAAATGGTAGCAGACTGCGAATACCAGGTAATAGTAGACAGATACCAGATTGTGAAACGACAATGTTTCGTGACGGTTTACGTTTATGTACGTTATGTTTCGACAGCCTTTGTACTTTTTGTTCTGTCAGACTTTTAAATTTGAAAGACATTTGAATGAGTTTGACGTTATAGCTTGCATGTAATTTTTGTGTGCAAGCGTAAAAAGGTACATCAAAATCTTCCATTCAAGTCTTTCTCTTAAACTTTTAGTAACTGTTTATGTTTGATGTCGCTGTATGAAAAGAACACCTTGTCACCGCGCAATTGGTATTAAAAACTTTTCAAACTTATACTACCCTAGGAATTTTAATGTACAGATCACTCTCGTTATCTCGACCTCGCTTATTTCGAATAACCGCTTATCTCGAAAGGAAACTCTGGTCCCTGCCTAAAGATGAATATCTAACAACAGGTAACAAAATATTGTGGAAAAGAGGAGAAATTTCTCCTCTTTTCCACAATATTTTCATCTCGAATTTCAAGAGTCCAATTACATATACATTTGGTAAATGTGGTTGCTTGATTTATTTCTTCCTCAGTTCCTCAATTCTGCTATATCGAGGTACGGATATCTCGAAGTATTTCAGAGAGTCCCTTGGAATTCGAGATAACGAGAGTCGACTGTATATGTACCTGTACCTTCGTTGAAGATGCTGAAGGTACGTTTTCTAACGCTGTGACTCATTTCAGTGTGGCTTGACATATAAACCAAGACGTGGAATATTTATAAGAAAACAAGAGCAATAATTTTTGTCAACCTGTAGGTGGTATCCTTAATTTCGAAAACAAAGTGTAGGTGGAAAATATCTTCTGTATGATAAATGATCTTAAATTCTCAAAGGTCATTATCATGGTCAGGTGCATGCCGTACACGTGTGTTGACCTGACCAGTCATCAGCACAGAGTTGGTTTAGTGCCTACACTGTTCATTTATATAAAATGAAAAGTTCACAAGCGCACTAAAGTTGACATGAATACACACAAACAACGCATCCACACCATGGAGACATACACAGAGGTACCACAGCAGATGGGAAACGCCCCAATAATGAAATGTTTATTTTTATGTTTCTTACACAATTCACATATACAGTTCACATATACAATGTATATGTGAACTGTATATGAGAACTGTGTAAGATACACAGGTCACATATACAGTTCACATATACAATGTATATATGAACTGTATTATATATGTGAACTGTGTAAGAAACATAAAAACATATGAGAATAGAAAATAAGTTCTAAGCCACACTGTACATTGTATTTTTCGTCCACAAACACAAGAACAGAGATGCGGATTTTAGGTTAAATTGTGCATTGCGTTTACTATCCATAGTAGTGTATGTAAACCGCAGTTGTAACATAACTCATAAGATTACAAGTTTGGGTAAAGTATTGACTTCACAAAATAGTTTAAGCCTGGTCTGGATCCTAACCCCTTTTAATGGATATTATCACGTACTTCTGTGTGTGTCATTGTAGAGTGCTACCCTTTTATGCACTTATGTGCCGCACCATGAGCAAATGACTCACTGGCGCATGTAACCGCGTTTGCATAGTAACGGAAACTGGACACACATGATAAGGTTTTCGCTATTTTCCAAAGGAGACAGCTTTTATGACTTTCTGTTTGCTTTCCTGCATACCCACTCCTCCCCTCTTGAAAAAAGGATCTAATCTAAAAGAAAAGATTTTGCTCAGTGGGTGCAAATATTTTCTTTTAAAGTAGGCCGCTTTTCAATAGAGAGGCAACGACAAATGTTGACAGAGCCTACTCCCCTTTAAATGCTGGCTTACTGTTCTTTCGTCTTCTTATTGCATGTAAGTCCCGAAATGACTCACGCACTGTCGATGGGCTGTCACATCATTGAAGAGTACTTTGTTGAACCTGACACGTGATCTACTGTCATAATCTGATGAACTAGAGATCATGTTTATATCATTTCTGCTCAGCTGAAATTTGTTTATTTGTTTGCATCTAGAGTAAAGGATGAGTTTAGAAATTTTTATCGTTGTTTTTTCACCATCCTCTTTTCAGCACAATATTAGGCGTCTCAAGACGTGACCTGTATGCGTGCAGACAACAGCAAAATATTAGTCACCGGTCGTAGCTTGAATCATAAACTGTCGAATTGATCAAATCATATCCAAGCATTACTCATAACTCAAAACAACAAACAACAAAACTTGGTTATGCAATTAAAAAGAATATCAAATAATGACTTTGGGAACTGCGCTGCGCACAAGAGATTTGCATGTAGCAGCTAATAACCAAATAAAACGTCTGAATCATGCATATTTTTCTGTTCTGTTGTACGACTTGTTATTCAAGATATTTAAACAAACAAAGAGTGCTTAGCATTGATGGAATATAGGATGGGCTTCAGTTCTGTTAAAGTCAGTCAAAGCTTTTTTTCATTGCCTGACAGTTGAAGCTGGTTACAAGTACATGGTTATTACTTTTTTGCACTACAGTAATACCTCAATGTCCCGAACTTCTTTGGGACCATGGGAATTATTTAAGACATGGGTAATTCGAGCCACGTAGGGTTAATCATGGCGCCAGGTCAGGAAGCAAATGGTGATAATTTAGAGAAGTCTTTTTGATCTTCTAAACAATATTGGTATGTTTAGCGTCCATAAAACATTTGCAGGTTGGGCGTACTCATTAGAATCGCCTCATCGAGGCGATTCTAACGAGAACACACAACATACAATTTCATGATAAAATAAGACAATTTCTTTTAATATTCGTTTTCTTGAGCTATCGGAAGAATTTCGAAGGAAATCAAAAACGAGTTCGAATACCTAGATGAACGAGCCATCGGTGTTCGAGTTATCGAGGTTTTACTGTAGTTTTACCCAGTAAAAATGTATCTAAGGGAACTGAATACACTAGGTAGATTTTCCGCGATTTTCTTTTACAAGGGAGAAACTTTTGTGCTTCCCAGTTTACTTTCATGTACACAAAGCCCTTCTGAAGAGACTGTCCTTCTAGAGCAGACCTCTAGTACTCGGTTTCGTTTCGAAAATAAAATGTGTCAGCGCATGACAAAACCAACAAAATGTATGTGCCCCCAGCGAAACCTCGGATCAGCCTGGGCATCCGCCCAGTCTGAGCAGAGTCTTCATTGTGTGCTCAACGGGTAGCTACAAGCCAAAGCTTTCTTCATGTGGACAGCGAAGACTCTAATCAGACTGGGTGGATGCCAAGGCTGCTCTGAGTATTCACTGGGCGCACAAGTCTTATTGTAGGTGCCCTGGCTCAATATATCAGAACGGACAGCATTTTTGTTTATTGATACTGTTTCTACTTTAAGGGGAAACGGTATACTTTCGGGGGAGGCAACTCGTCAAAATTGTTTTTCTTCCCTTCTGAAAATCGGTCTACCGTAAAAGGTAAACCTCTTCAGAAAAGCTTGGTTCTTCCGTTCAGAAAAGAGAGATAGGGTGTTGGATTATCATTTGTTTGTTAACGTTAGTAGATGAAGTCTTTTCGATTTTAATTACTTCGTTTAAGTACAATCAAAACGTAGTTCTACCAATCCATTCCCCGTGGCGCCATCAGCCATTATGTGAATTAAGACGGGCTTGAAAAAGTTCTAGACTTGCTATGTTGTCATCTAATTGGCACTACCTTTGATCATTTGCAATATTTCTCGTGCGAAGAATTGATCTCATTCAATTTCTCACTGTTCAGGTACTAAGAAGTAGCGCTAAATTTGGCTGTTCCAATTTATCGTCCTGATTCACGTATTTCTTCTTGGTCAGTATTTGAACTTCTTAAGAAATGCACTTTTGTATCTACTTTTCAAATTGTCGAATCTATTCTTATACCGTTTTGAAGTTCTTCACGGTGGACTGAGGATCCCCACTGTAAAAAAGCATTGTATAGCATTCCATATTATGCAGCAGTTATGAGATCATTAACCGGTTAGATAGTACTTTGTATAGCATAGCCTTTAGATTTTTGTCGCCATTTTAGACCAAACGCACGATCGTGTGCTCAACTACAACGTAGTAACACCACTGCTTATCTCTCAATCTTTTTTTTTTTTTTTTTTCTTGTTTCATGGATTTCAATGTACTTCCATTTTTGCAGAAAAAGACGAGTTAGACAATTGTGTAGTTGTATTATAAAATCAGTCAATTTCAATAATTTCATTATTACGAAGTAAACAATATGCACAGCAAATGCCATTGGTATAACTTCAGCTTGGATTCTACAAAAATATCATTTTTTTTTCGGTCATCTTCACGATGCTGTCATTATGTTATCTTACTGAATACGGAAGTTCTTAAATAATAACAAATAAACACAAACCTTTTACAGGGAACTAAATATTTATAATTAGATTATAAAAAGGTGTTCTAGCAACTGTCAAACAGGGCCCAGTTGTTCAAAGCGTCGTTAGCTTAACGAGCTCGTTAAGAGTCATTTCGTTATCTGTTTTAGTGGATTCAATATACAATAGTCTGATATTTTTTGCTGAAAAAATGTGAGTAGCTTTTGCACTGCAAAAGCTACTCACATTTTTTCAGCAAAAAATTTCAGCATATTTAAAATCATTTTAAATTTTAACGAATCGTTAACTAACGATGTCGTTAGCTTTGAACAACTGGGCCCAGAAAATTAACTATTAAAATAAATGAACAGCATCACAACCCACACAGACACAAATACAGTACTTCATCCTTGATAGGGATAGATGCATTGTCAAAACAGATTCATTTTAATGAACGATTGACAGGCTGGACAAAGCATCTTGCTATGTTATCATCCAAAGTAACGAGAAAGCAAGAATCGCAGATGAGTGATATCCTCCAAAATCCCGAGATTCATTTTAGTATTCAAAATGATATAGATTGTTCCTTAACATGCATTCTTTTTTCCGAACAAATTTGTTATAAACCTGTTATATAAAACAGGATTTTAGAAGCAAGAAAAGTAAGTTTTGAGGCATTTTATAAACAGTGCACAGTTTCATTATGATTGCATCTACGGGTAGAATTAAACAAAGATGCTCATTAGAATAAAGGTACTACTTTTGCATGCAACATGAACTCAGTCAATGACCCAATGGGAGAAAGCAGTCAGTTAACTCCCTTGAATACTCTCTGTAAACAACCAGGTCCAATTAATTGGATTCCTCTGCTTTTATCATCAGCATTTCCATTAAGTATCACTTCCTTTTCCTTGATAAATCTATTTTAACAAGGTCATATGCCAATACAGCTTCCAAAATATTAAAAAGAAACATTTTCTTTGCAATGAAATATATAATATTGATAAATCTTCAGTGTGGATATGGAGAAATATAATGTTAAGAACCTGTTAAATTCCACAAGTGGCTTATGATAAAAGCAGAGGGTTCCAATTAGAAGGACCTGGTTAGTATTTGATCTACTTTGGACTTTACCTGTCAAAGGAGATAATATAAATACTGCTGCTATCTCTCATTAGCTGTCTATTACAATACGCCAGACATTACGTATATTTAGACATTTGTCTATTTTAAGCTAAACTCATGGGGGCGGAATGTGCATACATGGTGCTGAAAATAAAATGTTCTATTATTTTGAAATATGTTATATTTTATCGGCACGTTAGTCCATTCGCATCTATCACTTTAAAAAGATGTTCAGTTATTATATGCGAAACGCGCAGGATCAGATTATCCTACGCATCGCATACTAGTTTGGGTATTTGCCATCTGTTGATATAGTTTACAGAATCCAAGGACAGCGAGTGCTTGATCAGGCTGCACGTATACACAGGATTTTCTGTGTCTTCGCTGCGCGACTATGCACCGAGATCACAGTCCTATCTCACATTCTCCCACTCTGTTTCGCACTGCATAAGCGTAATTAACATGAGCTACATTTGCGTGGTAAAATGGCAAACAATAATGGTTTTAAAAACTAATTTGTTTGCTAAATCTTGTTCTATATGTTGTACAGCTGACGTTTTAGCGTCTATATTTACATCTATGGGCAATGGATGCAATTTTAGGGGAGATGACATTGTCAAATTGTTTGCATTACGAAAACACGCCTATTCAAATATATTGAAAATTTCACCACCAAAAACGGAAAGTTTTCAGATAAAAAAAAAAAAAAAACTGATATTTTTAATAGTTCTGCTCAAAATATAGATTGTGGGTGCTCGTTAGAACCGCCTCGCTGAGGCGGTTCTAACGAGTACCCACAGTCTATGTTTTTGAGCAGAAATAAGAAAACTGATGTATACCCCTGTAAACCCCAGTTTTACCGTATAAAAGTGGGGTTTAAGGGGGTCAAAATTATATAGGTATGTTTTCCTGATGTTTTCTTTCTTCTGGAAAGGCATCTTCGCTAAAATGAAAGAATTTGCTCCCTGTGGGAGCAAATTCTTTCCTTTAATAGAGGTTGCATTTCCAAAGGGACCTGATGTACAAGAAAACAAACAGGAAGTCGCAAATTGTCCTCCTTGTTCAGCATGGCTGAAAGCTCCCAGGTATATCACGTCCCTATGATAGTAGGACGAACAAGTAAAACAGTGGTTTCGCGGTGAGTTTTCCACTAACCGTTTCAGGGCGTTTCCTCTGTCGCAGGTGTTCTTTGTTCATGCGTCGATGTTTTGATATGTAGCGTATGTCTTATCTGTTCCTCATCTTTCATTCTTTTGGTGCCTCGAGAAGTCTGTGCAGCGTGATTGTGACATTCCCTGGGTACTTATACTTTTGCGATTTGTCTCCCTTTGCGCAGTCGCGGTGAAATGACAAACAACGACGGTTTCGGAAGACTTTTATTTGATTAATTATCTTCGATATTGAGAACAGCTGATGGAGTTACTTATGTATTTAAGGCAATAATACATTTTTAAGGGGGACGGGAGACAACTCAGTAATTTTTTCTTTCTTTTCGTTTTGTTTTTTGTTTCCTTTTAGGGTAGATGCATTTCCAGAAGGGACCTGGTGTACAGGAAGTCATAAAAGTTGCTTTCCTTGTAAAACATGGTTGAAAGTTTACCAAGTATATCAAGTCTTATCCGAAAGAAAAAATAACAGCGTGCGTGTAAAATAGTGGAAACATTTGTGAGAAAGACTAAGTTTGCAATATTCATTCTTCCGAAATCGGTTTCTTTCAATCCTTACTTATTTGTGAGGGGACGTGATTTATTCATCTATCTCGTTTTTGGGCGGGTCGTGTTTAATGGCAAATACGATTTTTTAATTTGAACAAATAACAGACCATCACGAAAACATACCTATAATTTTGACCCCCCTTAAACTCCACTTTTATATAGTAAAACTGGGGTTTACAGGGGTATACATTATTTTTCATATTTCTGCACAAAACATAGATTATGGGTACTCGTTAGAACCGCCTCGGCTAGGCGGTTCTAACAAGTACCCACAATCTATGTTTTGTGCAGAAATATGAAAAGTATCTTGAGTTTTTTTATCTGAAAATTTTCAGTTTTTGGAGATGAAATCTTCTATATATTTGAATAGGCGTGTTTTCGTAATGCTTAGTCTGTTCACGAAGAGAAAAGAAGAAATTCAAAATGCTAGTTTTGGCCAGTTAGGTCTCATCAGAGACCCTCGTATAACTTTTCGAATAGACTCAATGATTACAAAGGACCAAAAAATCTCATTGCAAAAACATACCTATATAATTTTGACCCCCGTAAACCCCACCTTTATATAGTAAAACTGGGGTTTAGGGAGGTATACATTATTTTTTCATTTTGCTAATAAACATAGATTGTGGGTACTCGTTAGAACCGCCTCACCGAGGCGGTTCTAACGAGTACCCACAATCTATTTTTTGAGCTGAAATATGAAAAATTTCAGAGTTTTTTGATCTGAATATTTTTAGAGTTTGTTGGTGAGATTTTTCTATATATTTGAATAGGCGTGTTTTCGTAATGTAAACAATACTGTAGTGAAGTACTGGGAGCCGTTTAAGGTCGCTACATGACACTAACACTAGCTGTAGTGAAGAATCAATTTCACAGCACAAAACAGAAGCCATTCAAGTTAACTTGTGCGACTCGGCACATTGGCAGTTCACTGACTTCATATATATCATTCTGGACTGTTTCTATCCAACAGATCACCATTATCTCTCCTTATAGCGTGTTTGTCTACACTTCATTTGAATCAGTTGTCAGTTTGTAATAAATGCTACTTTGGTGCGAAATTGCATTGGACAATTCCGTGCCATTCGTAGAAAAATCTAATTGAGACGCTTTCCGTGAAAAGCCACGTATTCCAATATAAGAGCAGCAAAGCTGCAGGACCAGCCTGTGCATTCACCGCAGTTTGGTTGTGATTTTATTACTGCTAATATACCTTCATTGGCTCACTTATTTGGGAGATCACTGAAGAAAGCCGATAGATTGCGCAGGCTGGTCTGAGTCGTCAATGTTCTCATACACGTGAATGTTGCTTTTTTTAAAAGCGGACTCCAATTATGGTCGTATTAACGTGTCGTCATAGACCGGAAAGGAAATTAAGGAAGATCTAGATTTTCTAGAGATACAGTAAATACATAATCAGAGGCGATCCAGTCGTTATTGTACAAGCTTTTGCAGGAAAAGTAACATGAAAACTAGGCGACTTATTTCAGTCGTGTCGTTCTCCATATTCTTTCTGGAACAGCGCCAAGTGCCTACAAATCGTGTTACAGACATTACGAAAACACGCCTATTCAAATATATTGAAAATTTCACCACCAAAAACTGAAACTTTACAGATAAAATTTCTGATATTTTTTTCGTATTTCTGCCCAAAACATGGATTGTGGGTACTCGTTAGAACCGCCTCGCCGAGGCGGTTCTTACGAGTACCCACAATCTATGTTTTGAGCAGAAATAAGAAAAATAATGTATACCCCTGTAAACCCCAGTTTTACTATATAAAAGTGGGGTTCAAGGGGGTCAAAATTATATAGGTATGTTTTCGTAATGAAAAGGCATTTGTCATCATTTTCGCTGTTTCCAAGTTGCCTAAAATATTCGAAAAGAAACGCCTGACCGAAACAACGTAGATCCAGATCAGAGTAAAAGAACAGTTTTATCAGTATCTGCAATATTTGCTTTTCAGATAGTAAAAATTTGTATTTGAGACACCAGGTAGATAAATTGACTTATTGACTGTTTTAGGATAACATCACGATAACATGCCTGTATAATTTTGACCCCATTAAAACCCACATCTCTATAGTAAAACTTGGGTTTAGAGGAAAATACATTATTTCTCTTATTTCTGCTTAAAACATAGATTGTGGGTACTCGTTAGAACCGCCTGAGCAAGGCGGTTCTAACGAGTACACACAAGCTGTCTAATGAGCAGAAATTTGAAAAATATCAGAATTTTTATCTGAAAATTTTCATTCAGTATATTTGAGTAGGCGTGTTTTCGTAATGAGATAGTAGGGTTACATTGTCTGAAAATTTAGTGGAATTACTGTACTGCGTTTAGCTATAAGAAGCGTGGTACATTTATTTCTTCTCAACACGTAACTTTGCTAAGACTTGACCTGTTGATCTAGGTTTTGACTCCATATGATCCAGGTTCGAATTTGACGTATATTTTATTGAGACAAAAAATTCTGAGCAAAAAAGGTAAGAGAAAAGTCCAGGGAGTGCCACAATCACAAACCGCAGCCCTTCCCAGACCCCAAGAGGAAGAGGAAACCGACCAATCTAAACAAGCACAAACCGAACAAACGTACGAAAAGCACTAAGATTAGCTCTCTCTTCCCCAAGCGAGGTAATCACAATACTAAAAGGACTGAAAAACACAAGAACAAAATGACACGCGGAAAGACAAACAACAAATCGCC
Source organism: Anodontia alba (assembly GCA_964016985.1). Lineage (NCBI taxonomy): Eukaryota > Metazoa > Mollusca > Bivalvia > Lucinida > Lucinidae > Anodontia > Anodontia alba. The sequence continues at coordinate 53,562,040 of OZ024823.1, read as the reverse complement.
TCGTAGAATAAACCACAAAGCAACAAAGAGTAAGACTAACACCGGGACCACCGCCTTAGAACGGTCGGTAGAGCAAACCACCTGGGGGTTTAAAGCACTTTTACAGCTAGCTAACTTCACCCTGGGGCCTGATGCTACTCTTAATACAGAAATACATAAAAATTTGGTTCGCATAAAGGCGAATAAAAAAAAAAGTTGAATAAAAAAAAAAAAAAAAAAAATATCAAAATTGCAGACTCTATCGTGTTAACATGAAACACATCGTGTTATAATGAAGACGGGCGTTGGACATTAAGCGATCCCAAAATCTCACTGTAATCTCGCAATAAAAAATCTCACTTAGGCTCAGATTAGCTAAAATAGCAACGGACTAAAAACTCCGGTATGGTATGAGTAATTCCCTTTATAAAAGCATAAAAAAAGAATAAAATTTCAAAATAAATAAATCCGTAAAACAACACAATAAACAAACAGAAAATAAAGCACAATTCAATACGAAAACACGCCTATTAAAATATATTGAAAATTTTACAACCAAAAAAGGAAAATTTTCAGATAAAAAAATCTAATATTTTTCATATTTCAGCTCAAAACATAGATTTGTGTGCTCGTTAGAACCGCCTCGACGAGGCGGTTCTAACGAGTATCCACAATCTATGTTTTTGAGCAGAAATAGGAAAAATAATGTATACCCCGTGTGAACCCCAGTTTTACTATATAAAAGTGGGGTTTAAGGAGGTCAAACTTATATAGGCATGTTTTCGTGATGGTTTGATACTCGATAGGTGCTGCAACGTAATCGTTCAATTTTGAGAAAGGAAATGACAAAGACATTTATAAGAAAGCTTAAAAAGACGAATGAACGCAAACCAGTAGTATCAATAACTTTAAAACAAAACCTGCCAAGATGTAGATTTTAACTAATTTATTGTTGACATGTCTCTTTCTAAAGTGCTATTCTACAGAAGTACATGCATTCTGTTAATTTCCTGATTCACAATTTACCAATTACAGCATTTAATTTCAGCATGCTGATTGTTGGAATTGATTATGTTATATTTCCGAACTACTAAGCTTCGGAAATGATTTCACAGAAACCGTAACAGTTTGTTTTTTTTTGTCCAAACTTTACCGCACAACTGGTGTTTCATAATTACTTTACCACTGGTTTGGCTTTCATAATAATTACCGCTAATTCACCTTTCATACTAACCGAGCTGTGTCCATCGTAAAGGCAATGTTGACCTTCGAGTGTTTATTGTTATCATGTTGTTTGCAACTTGTTGTTATATTGTTGTGTTTAGTGGATCCTGTCTAGCATTGTGATCACCTTCTTTGGGAATAGGAGCAGGTTGCTCTGCTAGTGGTTATTGCACTGTCTGTCAGCGTTTGTTTGCTCTTGTAATTGTAGCTCTTCATGGACATCTTCTATACTATGTTAGAGGCATGTAGAGAGTGCAAACCACAGATCAGCTTGCACATCCGTACAGTCTGATCAGGGCCTACGCTGTCTTCTGACAGAATCATTGGCAATTACAGAACATAACCTAGAACGTGTTTCAATAAAATGCATTTGAGTCGGAGCACATCATTCCTGCAAGATTCAATGTGCACCCAGCTAAAACTGAGATCAGCCTGTGCATCTCTGTCTGATCAAAGTCTTTGCTGGCGCACTTTGTGGGTAGCAAAGGATCCAAAGCGTCTGCAGGCGGACAGCGATGACTGATCAGACTGCGCGGATGCGCAGGCTGATCTGAGGTTCGCTGGGCATATGCCTGTTGAGACGAAGGCATAGCTGAATCTGCTGACCGTATTTGCCCTAAGTATTGGGGCACCATAACGCTCTAACCTATTTGTCCTACACTTTGAACGTAAATATAATATCCAGCATATGCTAAAACCGCGAAGCACAGCCTTCCCGAAGCACCAACAAAAGCAGTGCTAAAGAACAAACAATGATAAAACCTAGTACCACACACGTGACCACTGACGCACAAAGAGAACCGCACCAGAGGAACCGTCTTGGAACGGTCATCAGAAAAATTACTGGGAGGAAGGTTCCGTCACTACATTTTACTACTTGTGTGTCTAAAAACAGCTGGATGCATGGGAAACATTGCAGACTCTGATCAGTCACGGCGGAACAGGGGCTACACTGTTTACCGAGACCTGTATGTCCTAGTACTGAATGCTACCTTTTCGATTGACGAGACTTGCTTAATGGTTCTTGGAACCTATTCTAGCGCACGTGTGAATTGCCAATCCCTGGTAATTTCCGGGCTGTCTGATGACGGCATTTCCGTATCAGACTGTATATGCCTTGACCCAGATGTTGTCATGAGGAAGTGTACATAATCACGTGTATATATCTGGAAAATGTAATGATCTAATACTGTTCCTTAGCCCATATAATGTTCAGGGCCCGGTTGTTCAAAGCATCGTTAGCTTAACGAGCTCGTTAAGGGTCATTTAGTTAACTGTTTTAGCGGATTCAATACACAATATTCTGATTTTTTTTGCTGAAAAAATGTGAGTAGCTTTTGCACTGCAAAAGCTACTCACATTTTTTCAGCAAAAAATTTCAGCATATTTGCGTAATACTTGATTTAAATTTTAACGAATCGTTAACTAACGACATCGTTAGCTTTGAACAACTGGGCCCAGGACCTGTAGTTGTCACATGTGCAGTATCTGAAGGTTCCATTACGAAAACACGCCTATTCAAATATATAGAAAAATTCACCTCCAAAAACTGAAAAAAAAAATTCAGATGAAAAAAAAAAAAAACAAAAAAAAAAAAAAAACAAACAAACAAAAAAAAACAAACTCTCAAAACATAGATTGTCGGTACTCGTTAGAACATCCTCGGTGAGGAGATTCTAACGAGTACCCAAAATCTATGTCTTTAGCAGAATAAGAAAAATAATGTATACCCCTGTAAACCTCAGTTTTACTATATAAAAGTGGGGCTTAAGGGGTTAAAATTATATAGGCGTGTGTTCGTGATGGCATTGAATCTATACAGCGAATGAAGTTGACACATATGCGCAGACCGCTTTTGACATAGACAGTCGGTATGACTTGAATCAGAGCTGCTGTCCTCTTCATGTTGCTAATATGTGTTTGTTTTGTTCCGGGGGAGATCTGTCTGCTAATGATCAGACTGCTGAGATAGATGCTTTCAAGTCAGCTTCTAGGTATCTAGATGACTTGCATCTTCTAGGTACGTATCTTGACTGCCAAACTTCTCCAATAGGGTTATCGGTTAAATAAACTTAGAAAAGCGTTTTCTAAGTTTTATCGTCGTTAGAAAGCATTTTCTAAGTTTTATCGTCGTCACTTCGAAATGATCTCAAAATACTATACTAGGTTAAATACACTTCTGCTACTATGCCTATCAGAACCTGAATTTTATGGTGACTGAGTGTATAAGTTTAGAAGAATTGAAGGAAAACCTGAATTTTCTATTCATTTTAGTAAAATTTGTCATATGTTATAAACGGAAGGGGTATAATCTTGATGTCATAAAACAATCTGCTTGCTTAGCGGTTAATCTAATCACGGTTGACCACTTCGCTTACCTCTTTAATGGCACACCGGTTGGTCGGGGTTCAGATTCTATGATGGCCCGAATTAAAAACTATTCATTAGATGGTCTGGGCCGGAACGTTTTATGTCTGCTCGGATCACCGGGGTTTTGTTAGTGGTTTTTGTTGTTTGCTGTAGTAATTCAGTGGTGTTGTTAGACAAACCAGGGATCTCCAAATATCTCAACACATTGTTTCTGTTGAATTCTCATCTTTGCGCTTCACTAGAGGCATTATCTGTGATGTATCAGTTGCCCGAATGATTCACGGATGAGTTAGAAGATCTCCACAGGAACCGAACAAATATGCTTTTTGCAAAGTTGCAAGCTGAGGACGAGTGTTGGAATCCTAAAAAAGCTATGTTAAGCACTCCCTCTCCCACCCGCCAGTAGTATAGGGCGGCATAGTTTCGCCCTATACTACTCCCGCCACCCTCCAATAATTCATTACTGACCGTTATAAGGCGGTACTTTCAATGTGGTACACTTGTGTAGTGTTATGTAGTGTGTAACTTTCTAATGTTTTTCATTTAAAAAATATTGTATGTTGATGATATATTCAGTTAAGTTTGGGGTCCCTACTTTTTGGGAAACAGCTGCCAACTCGGCTTGCCATCTGTTCATCTTGTGGCTGCTTTATTGTAATGGTAGTGGGGGCTTGATGTGGTGAATCTGATTGTATCAGTTGCTAAATTCTCTTATTTATTTTGACATTCGACTTTTCGACATTTTTCTAAAAAATGAATAATCTTTCACTAGCTTGTCTCAATTTGTTTGCTTCTACAAAAATATCAAGAGACACTATCATTTATAACGATATGTAACAAAAATATGGTCATTTGTACGTTCCATCCGCAAGGTCATATTCTGTGGAACTCTGATTTAATATGTAATAGTAAAAAAACAGCAAAAACAACAAAACAGAAAAAAAGCAAAAACAAAAAACAACAACAAAAATAAAAAACATAACAAAACACAAAAACAAAAAAGCAAACAAACAAACAACACCCCTCTCCAAAAAAACAAAACAAAAAAAAAAAAAAAAAAAAAAACAAAACAAAAAAAACCCCAGAAAACAAACATAAAACACACACACACACACACACACACACACACACACACACACACACACACACACACACACAAAACAAACAACAACAACAAACAAACTACAAACTTATACGACTGTGTCAAAAGCATGGAAAGAAGCCGTTCCTCGAGCATTTGTCAGTCGTTACTCATGCGTTTGTGACGTCTCTTGTGTGAAAGTATTGACCAGTGTGATAACTGCACAGCTTATGACGAGATAAACAGGCAGGAGGTTTGCGTACTGGATAAGCTGATACAGGGCATTGCCCTTGTAAACATTGTCTTAATATACTGACACGCATGCCTAAGGTCGTTTATCAAAACTCCCAGCAACAATGTCCCATGAGGCAATGTAAAGGATTATAAGGACGTTTCCTCTCTGTCATCAATCAGATTATGCATGATCAAATTTTGTTCTCAAAATTGTTTACTTGAAATAGAAACTTCGTAAGGCATTTACAAATCTTTATTGACACAATTCTCAATTGCTTTCTAAATATCGCGTTGATTTATAGGAGCTTCTGCACCAGTGTATATTAGAACAAAAGTTCACAAAATTTAGAAAGATTATATTATTTCTAAACAATTAGTCCTGTATTGCTCACCTGATTACCAGACAATTTTCGAGTCAATTGGCCTTTTGGTTCAAAAGAAGTTCAATATATATTTTCAAGATGGCGGTCATCTTGGATTTCCAATCAGAACGATTTTAGATACTTTTGATTTACAAGCCACCTCAATACTTCCAATGAAGTTTCAAGTCAACTGGCCATTTGGTTCAGGAAAAAAAAATTCAAAATAGATCTTCATAATGTCAGCTAGGGCGACCATCTTGAATTAATGACCGGAACGATTTTAGCTAGTTTTTGATTTACAAGTCAACCTATCAAGTTTCGAGTCGATTGGCCTTTTCATTCAGAAGAAGTTAAAATAGATTCTCAAGATGGCGGCTGTGATGTCCGTCATGGATGTCCGAATAGAACAATTTTAGCTATTTTTGATCTACAAATCCTCCAGATACTACCTACCAAGTCAGTTGGCATTTTGGCTCAGGAGATGAAGCGCAAAATAGATTTTTGGCCAAGGAACCAACTTCCTACTATTTCGGTATATTTTTGTATGTAATAAATACGTGCCACTAGACAGTACATGCTAAATTGGTTGAAACCTTTTTTTTTTTTTTTTTCTAACATGGTTTCGGTATTTGTTCATAGTAATGTGCCATTAAAATCGGCTTAGAATCAGGCATATCTGTATCGCATAGAAATGCACTAACTTAATACAAATGCAGAGCTGTTTTTTTTTTTTTATATATATATATCTGATTGCCAGTCTGGTTAACATACTGATATGCCTTACTTGGGACTGGTATAGAATAATCGGTTTTGTAACAGATTTGTGTGGAATATCGCTGCAGCGAGATGCATCTTGACGCAAGGAGCGAGGTCGCGACAAGCATCTTTGCGGTAGTTTATAAATTATTTGCTTTTGTGTGGTTGAGCATTATGTAATATCTAATGTAGAGTGCCAATATTGACCGAGGATATCACATCGTGCTCGACGGCTCAGTGGTCATAGTTGTTTTAATATGTAGCCAATGAACACACTAGTAAAGCTCCAATTTTAGGTACACATATTCAGTGGGAAAAGCCCGGGGCCGGTGTACATCATTATTATTCGCTGGGCTGAGGGCGACTCTCGGCAGTGGAGACGGTCTGTTTTTGGGTAGTAAAATGAAGTCCTTCATGCGCCACGCTACAGCATCAGCAGACGACATTCTGCTTGTGGTTCTCTGTGGAAGATACATGTATTACAGGTAGAGAAATGATTGGGGATGTCGTCTGCTGATGTGTGCTTGGCGCCTTTTGGACCAAATTGCCTTTATCACAAATTTTGTCGCAAATTTCTGGCATGTAATTTGCATACAATTCTGCGAAAATAGTACGCCTAAACGTACCTTACAAAAAGCACGATTATATCGTGCTATGAATTTCAGCAGTCAAAATATAAGTTTCTATACTGTCCAGCTGTTCTAAAACGCCTTTTCATTATTGGTAATGGTAATTATTTGGTTAACTGAGAGCAGCACACGGGCCATGTAGCGAGAAAATCTGTTGTACGACCTCTACCATCAGTTAAGACGTCATACGGCACGCATTTTCATCTGATCTAGGTCGTCACTGTTTAAGTACTCAAAGACTCTCCATAGGTAAAATTCGATGTTCCCCTATCACCCTATGAAACAGAAAGAGAAGCGGAGGCTGAGAACATATACCTTAACTAAGTAATTCGGATGACTGTTTTTCTTCACCATGGCTCAGTGTGTTCCTATCACTCTCCATTTCTTTTTCTTATTCATGTTTATTCAAATGTAAAACAAACACCCGTTAAATTACCCTATTCTACCCTATCACCCGTTCTACTTCATCATTATATGTAGTTATGTTCTTAACCAATTTGTTCTTGTCTCCTCTGTTTGTCTTTTTTGTTTTGTTCCATTCCTTGGCTGATTCCCATTCTGTACCTCCACATTCTCTATCTCATAGGATATCAGTAGATATCTTGCATAAACGTTATTCGATGTCCCTGCTATACAGCTATAATACGATTCACCGTGCTTGCCATCTGAACCTGTTGAGTTTTCTGCAATTTCTACTATGTAGTATATTATGTTAAAGCCTTATAAATCAGACGGTCTAGGTGGCTCGTACGGTGTGTCGTGTTCTTTACATATGGGGACTAGGAAGAGAATAACGTACAAGAAAGTTCACTTTTTGTTTTTCCTCATGTTATTCTCATGCATCCATAAACCGGATGTTAGTAGTCTTTTACATTTCAGTTTAATTCTTGCACTCCCACGTGGCAATGAAATATATAAAACAATTAGAATGAACCATCCTCGTACTTACAAACTGGCCCCGTATTCCAAAAACACATATTTTACGCATTCCCTCATCTCTTTCATATTTGCTATTGATCTAGTACTTTGGACTTTTACTCTCATTCTTCTGTCTGGGGATATTGAAGTTAATCCCGGCCCAGACTCTGTCGTCAGCAATAATGACTCGAATCGCACTATCTCAGCTTCATCACTCAATATGCTCTCCAATCATCTCAGTATTTTTCATCTTAACATTCAAAGCATCGCACCGAAAATGGACATAATTAGGAGCGAGGCAGATGCTTACGACGTGCTTATATTTACTGAAAGTTGGCTAAAACTGGACATTTCTGACACCACCATCCACATCGAAAACTTTTCGCAACCTTTCAGAAACGACAGACGCAATTTTCTTGGAGGTGGTGTTCTTGCGTATGTACGTGAAACTATTACCTGCAAACGTCGCCACGACCTGGAGATAAATGCTCTTGAGGCCGTCTGGCTCGAACTTTCTGTCAAATCGAAAAAAGTACTCGTGGCAGGTATATACCGACCACCAAACAGCAATTCAGCGTACATGGACTTAATAAAAGAAAGTGTTGCTCGAGCCTACAACACAAACATTATAGACATTATTATTGCAGGCGATTTTAACTTTAATATGGCTCTGAACAGCGACAACAAAATTACGGAATTAGTGAACGAATTCCACTTAAGCCAGCTTATTACAGAATCAACACACTTAACCGAACACTCCGCATCAACGATTGACCTTGTTCTTGTCCGTAATACAGCAACCATTCTGCAAAGTCATGTACTCGATCCCTTTATACCTGATCAAGTACGATATCATTGCCCAATCGTTGTTTACTTAAAATTTACACGTCCGTCAACCATAAGTTTGAAGAGAAAAATCTGGAACTACAAGTAAGCCGACTACGATAAATATCGTCGATTATTATCGGAATTTAACCTTGTTGAGCATCTCCAAATAGATAATGATATCGATTCCAATGTTCAGTGCATTTCAACAAGGCGATCCCGAACAAAGTTATTACAGTAAAATTATCCGATCAACCATGGGTAACATGTCGCATAAAACAATTGATTAGGACACGTAAACGCACTTTCCGCCAGTATAGAAGAACAAACGATATCCGTTTTTGGATCAGATACAAAACAGTTCACAACACCGTTGTAAATGAAATAAGAAAATCCAAAAAAGAATATTATGATAAACTTGATTGCTTACTCTCTTTCGATAACTGTGATCCCAAAATTTTTGGAAAACCTCTAAACAAATTTTAAACTTACAATCAACAACTAACATACCCACGCTGATCATGAATCAGGAATATGCAGAAAATGATCTTCAAAAAGCAAACATGTTGAATGCTTTTTTTACGGCTTAGACAAGCCTTAATGACGCAAACAAACCTTTACCAACTTAGACCCAGTCCCTTACCACTTAGAATCTATTAACATTTCAGAGGAAGATGTGAAAGATTGTCTTTATAATTTGAAAATCAATAAGGCAAGTGGTCCAGACTTAATCAGTCCCCGTTTACTGAAAGAAGGTGCTATAGTTCTTGCACGCCCGTTTTCTGTTATCTTTAATCGATCACTCCAACAGGGTTATTTCCCTTCAGCCTGGAAAACTGCCAACGTTTCGCCTATCCATAAGAAAGATGAAAAATCTCTACCCAGTAATTATCGACCTATATCTCTCCTAAGCTCACCAGGCAAAGCATGGACCGTTGTGTGCATAAACATTTGTATAACTATGTCACTTCTCATCAGCTCTTAACTCCTCTTCAGTCGGGCTTTGTCCAAGGCGACTCCACAACATATCAATTGTTACATACTTACCACACATTCTGTGAAGCCGTTGATAAAGGTAAAGAAGTTCGCGCCGTCTTTTGTGATATAAGTAAGGCTTTTGACAGAGTCTGGCACAAGGGTCTCCTGCATAAAATGTCCGGAATAGGTTGTTCAGATAACGTTCTTAAGTTGTTTGCCAGTTATCTCTCCGGACGGCGACAGCGTGTTGTACTTAATGGCCAAGCTTCTGATTGGACTCCAGTTTTAGCAGGTGTTCCCCAAGGATCAATTCTTGGACCCCTTCTTTTTCTTCTCTGTATAAATGACATAGTAAAACATATAGGTTGTTCTATTCGGTTGTTTGCAGACGATACTAGTCTTTATATCATTGTCGAGTGTCCAAATGCAGCGGCTCGGTGTTTAAATGCCGACTTGCAAACTATTTCTCAGTGGGCAGAAGATTGGTTAGCCAATTTTAATGCTAACAAAACACTTTCTATGATTATCTCGAGGAGAAGGATCTCACCGCCTCATCCTCCCCTTTTTATGAACGGAACAATGCTTCAAGAGACGAATAGTCACAAGCACCTAGGACTTACGCTTTCTAGTTCCTGCAACTGGTCAGATCACATTAAAAACATTTCCTTAAAGGCTGGGACAGGATTAAACCTCCTCCGAGCTCTTAAGTTCAGAAATAGTAGAAAATCACCTGAAAAAATGTATATGGCGTATGTGCTGCCTCTGCTAGAATATTGTGATTCGATGTGGGACAATTGTCCCACAGAGACCAAAAGGCAACTCGACGTAATCCATATCGAGGCCGCTCGAATAATAACCGGTGCTACTAAACTGTGTAGCGTGAGCAAACTACTCACAGGCCTTGGATGGGAGACCCTCCAAAACAGGAAAAAAAAAAAAAAAAAAAAAAGCACAGACTCATAATTCTCTTCAAAATCCTTCATGGGCTCTTGTATATCTTAACGATCTCCTTCCACCACTAGTGCAAGACACGACCTCTTACAATCTAAGAAATTCAAATCATTTCCAGAACTATCGCGCTAATACCAATTTGTTTCTAAACTCCTTTTTCCCGGCAACGATCCGTGCATGGAACGATCTCCCTGCCGAGGTCAAGGATGCGCCATCAGTGGCTGCATTCAAGTCACGTTTAAACAAGGATCTAAAAAAAACCTCCTTCGTATTATAACACTGGTACACGTATAGGCCAAATTCTCCAAGCACGTCTGAGACTTGGATGTAGCTCCTTAAATGCCGACCTTTATCGTAAAAATATCGTTCCAAGTCCCACATGTGCATGCGGAGGATTTGAAAGTGCATATCACTTTTTCTTTGCATGTCCCAGGCTCGCTCATTTTCGAAGAAGATATTTCTCGGATTCTCTTTTAAATTATACGGTTAAAGATTTTCTCTACGGCAGCCAAAATCTAACCTTTCAGGAAAACAAACAGTTATTTCTTAAAGTGCAAGAGTATATAGTGAAATCTGGAAGATTTTTGTAGTCCCTAAAAATGACTATGTTTGGAATCAGCCAAAATATGTTCATGTTGCCGCTAGAAACTTTTACAGCTGTAGCATTTGAACTGAACAATATGCTTCGTGTTTCATAACAAACACTAAATCTACCTGTGTATCCGCTGAATTTACTGATCAGTTCGATTGTTACTTCATGTCAATACACATGAAATTTCTCTCGTTCTTTCCTTCTTTCTTTCTTTCTGCTCTTTTTCACATTCATTAAATGTGTTACACTGCCTTCCATTCATAGATGATGTAACATATGCTGTTTATTCCCAGGAGATGACTCAAATAAGCACTTGTGCTTACCGTCAAATCCTGTGACATATATGTCTAATGCATGTATTGCATATGTCTACTATAAAGTCAAATAAATACAGTTTAAACCAAAATAGATTTTCTTAATGGCGGCCATACCGGCCATCTTGGATTTCCAATCGAAACAAATTTATCTATTTTTAATCTGCAAGTCACCTTTATACTTGCTTCCAAATTTCAAGTCAATTGGCCTCTCAGTACAAGAGTTCAGTATAAGATTTCTAAGATGGCGGCTATGGAGGCCATCAAAGAATTCCGATCGGTACAATGATAGCTGTGTTTGATCTACAAGTCACCTAAATACTTTCGAGTCAATTCGCCTTTCCGTTCAGAAGCTGTTCAAAATAGATATTTAAGCTGCCAACTGTGGCGGCCATCTTGGATTTTTGATCAGAACAAGTTTTGCTTTTTTGATCTACAAGTCACCCAGAGACTTCCTACCAATTTCTGATAACTTTTTTATAGTTATTTCTCAAATAAACTTTATTTCTTAAATAAACTTCCAATCGTTCTTTAATAAACTTCCAGTAGAATAAAAATAACAGAACATTCTTAGCCCTTAGTTTGTTAATGACACTTTACTGATAAGAAATGTTTAATAGTTTGCTAAGTTTTCCAGAGAAAATAGAGCTTGACATTCGATGCGAATCGTCACCTTCGGTTGGTGGAGATGGGAGCGTATGCAGTCTTGCAAACGCCATAGTGAAGAGATTCAATGAAACCGAGTCTTCGATTGTCGTTCATTTGTCTGAGTTGAGATTTCACGGCCCAGTCAACCCGTTTGGGTCATGTCGAGCCGGTCTGTTTACATAACCACACTTTTCCTGAGCAGGTTTAGTCCAGTATTTGTGCACATTCATTCGCCAGAAACTGTCCTTCTTGAATATGCTTAAACGGCTGGAAGTTTATTTAAGAAATAAAGCTTATTTGAGAAATAACTTCATAAATTTATCAGATCCATGAGCCAAGGGAATTCGGTGGAGCTATAATATACAGTAAGTAGAAATGAAATGGACTTCAGTTCAACGTTGTTTTGTCTTCTTTATCATTTAAACTTCGAGTTCTCAAACACAAAAAATGTACCGTGGCTACCTTGAATACTCGGATAGAACTGATTTAGCTACTAGTGTAGACTGTAGACTGTACAACCAGATCAAACTGTTCATAGGGAGTTCGCTCAGGGTTTATACGGTTTGCCATGTCCACAGGAACAGCGTTTGTCGCTCTATCTAGTTGTTGATTGCAGTAGCCTATGATAAGGAAAAGTTAAGTTATTTTCAGTTACATGTGTTTACTTCTTGGTAAATCAATTCTCTTTTATGTGAGTATGTGTGGCGGCTGATTTAAAGCAAGATATTAAATGGCTTCGCAGCTAGATATTAAATGGCTTCGTAATCTGACACTTTATGTTACTTATTCTCTTTTTTTAGAAAAGATGATCCAAAATGTATAGTGACAATTTCAGACATTGCTTTAAAAAAAAACAAACAAAAAAGAAACAAGAAAAAAACAAACAAACAAACAAAAAAAAACAAAAAAAAACAACAAAAAACAAACAACAAAAAAAAAAAAAACACACACACAAACAAAAAAAAAAAACAACAACAAAAAAAAAAACAAAAAACAAAACAAAACAAAACAAAAACAAACAAAAAAAAAAAAAAAAAAAAAAAAAAAAAAAAAAACAACAAAAAAAAAAAACAAATTTTATTGTCATAAAACTGGTTTCCAAAATGTAGCCTTTTCTCTGAATTCGCTGTCCAAAATGGTTCGTCAAAAACCGAATAGCATGTACTATAGTGTTTGATGTATTTTGCACGGTGAATTGAGTTTTAGATGTACAATCATTGGGATAAAATTGGACCATACATAATCTGATTGATGACAGGAAGGAAATGTCCTTATAATCCTTTTTATTGCCCCAAGGGAAATGTTTCTTGGAATTTCTAATAAATAACCGTTGGTGTGCTTGTCCGTATATTGAGGCAACGTACAAAAGAGCAATGCTCTGTATCAGTTAATACAGTACGCAAACTCTCTGCATGTTGATCTCAGCATTATCTGTTAAGTTTTGCATTGACTGAGTTGGGAGCCTTTATGCGAACCGAATGTTTATGTGTTTCTGTATTAAGAGTAGCATCGGGACCCAGGGTGAAGTTAGCTATCTGTAAAAGTGCTTTAACCCCTCCACCCCACCCCCCTGTGGTTTACTGCCAGTTCTAAGGCGGTGATCCCGGTGTTAGTCTTACTCTTTGTTGCTTTGTGATTTATTCTACGAGGCGATTTGTTGTATGTCTTTCCGTGTGTCATTTTGTTCTTGTGTTTTTCAGTCCTTTTAATATTGCGATTACCTCGCTTGGGGAAGAGAGAGCTAATCTTAGTGCTTTTCGTACGTTTGTTCGATTTGTGCTTGTTTGGATTTGTCGGTTTTCTCTTCCTCTTGGGGTCTGGGAAGGGCTGCGGTTTGTGATTGTGGCACTCCCTGGACTTTTCTCTTATCTTTTTTTGTCGTATATTATATACGAAAGCACAAAGGAAATTATATAAAAGTCAAAAAGGATTACCTTTGGAAATGTTGTGGGTGAATGGGGAAATGCAATTGAACCGCAATATGAGAAATGTACCTTTAGTCATATGCGCACAGGAAAGACTCGGATCACACTATAGGGATCAAACAGGGTTTTTCATGCATTAACATTCGCCAGGTCCCGTGGGAGGTGTTGAAAACCGAGGCCGAAGGCCGCGGTTTTCAACAACTCCCAAGGGACCTGGCGAATATAATTGCATTGAAAAACAATGTTCGAACGCTATTATCGCATAAAAACTGAAAACATATGCTACATTTCGCGTTATTTCTTGCACCTTTTTGTTTCGCCTTTTCACCGATGTCGCGCGAACGCTTTTTCCACGGACTATGCTCGTTCTGGGGCAGAGCAGTACACATCTCGTGACGGCAGCAATTCTGTGGCCCCGGTATGAGCATATTGAAAGTTGCGTAGCCGTGCATTAACAGCGCATGAATTGCCTTGTTAATACACGGCTTTTCGCCGGTTAATGCACGACTGTTAATAACGTGAGACACTGCTTTTTATGCAATAATGTGCATCATACAGAACCAAGACCAGAATAAAACACCAAACAAGATGGAATATAATTAAATCACATTAAAACTGCGTGAATTCAAAGATGAGGCTCATGGCAACAAGTACATGTACATATACTGGTAGCCAGAGCAAAAGAGAAAAAAAAATAATTCGGGGAGGGCCAGGCCAGGCCATAGTGTCAGGCAACTACCCGCTTCGTTAAGATTTAGGTGGGGCCTCACTGGGTTTGAAATAATAATCTAAAAGTTTGCCTTTGGAACAAAGAACACTTTACAGATAGAAAATGGGAGTCTCAATTATATTGAAAGTCTTCATAAGCAGTAATGAAGTTTGCAAAAAAGGTAAGAAAAAAGTCCAGGGAGTGCCACAATGACAAGCCGCAGCCCTTCCCAGACACCAAGAGGAAGGGAAAGATACAAAACCAAACATGCGCAAATCGAACAAAAACACTAGGATTAGCTCTAAAAGGATTGAAAAACACAAGAACAAAATAACAAAAGACAAGACTTAAAACAAATCGCCTCACAGAATAAACCACAATTCTACAAACCGTAAAGGTTGTCGGGTATGGCGAAGGTATCGTCTATCTTACATCACCGGATCGTCCAACTGATATTGGCTTACAGTTGGGCAAGGTCTGCTATCCTTGTAGGAGGTAAGGATAGAGTGGGAATGTTTTTATTTCCTCTGTTTCTTCGCTTTCAGTCCTGTTAATCTTTCTTCCCTGTCCCTCTCTTTCATCTCCTCTGCTATCTCTTCTACCTCTTTTCTCCCTTTCTCTGGGAGACAAAACAAAATGCCCCACAAGGGTTGATGTGCCGTTAAACCCTAGCACAATAAAAAGCAAAGAGTAAGACTAACAGCAGGACCACCACCTTATAACGATCATTAGAATAAACAACCGAGGTGGAGGTGGGGGGTGTTAAAGCACTTTTCCTGCTTACGCCCTCAAGCTATACACGAGCCGAACACCGTTTTACAACAACAGGCCCAGTGATCCCAAAGGGATTGAAACTATAACACCACTCACCGCTGTATAATTCAAGAAAGCATAAATATCAACCATGATTGAGTCAATAATTATGCGTGCAGTCTTTAAGATAAATGTTATAAGCTGTTCTTTTATTACAGTTTACATGTTTTAGAACACCCGAGCACGACGTGCTTGATGAGTTATTGTGACCAGTAAATGTCCGTCGTGCGTCGTACATCGTCCGAGGTGCGGCGTCAACAGTTTACTTCAAAGGACTTCTCCTCTTACGCCCCGGGTCAGTTGACTCGAGATTTGGTAGGAAGTATCGGCATGACTTGTAAATCAAAAAAAATGCTTAAATCGTCACTGCGGCCATCTTGAAAACGTATTTTGAATTTCTTCTTCTGAACCAAATGGCCAACTGACGCGAAACATGACAGGATGTTTCGGGGTAACAGGTAGATCAAAGTTAGCAAAAATTGTCCCCATCGGAAATCCAAGATGACCAACATGGCCGCCATCTTGAAAATCTATATTGTCATTCGTCTCTTGAACAAAAACGTCAAATGACTAGAAACTTGGTAGGCAGTATCAGGACAAATTGTAGATCAAAAACTATTTAAAATCGTTCCGATTGGAAATCCATTATGGCTAGCACGGGCACCATCGTGAAAATCTATGCCAATTGACTTGAAACATGGTAGGAAGTATCTAGGAGACTGGTAGATAAAAAAAAAAACAAAAAAAAATCCAAGATGGCCACCAGTTCAAAATCTATTTTAAACTTCGTCTCCTGAACGACCAGGGTAATTGACACGAAACTTGACGTATCGAGGTGACTTGTAGATCAAAAACAGCTAAAATAGTTCCGATAGAAAATCCAAGATGGCCGCCATAGCCACCATCTTGAAAATCTTATGTTGAACTTATCTTGGAAGAGAGGTCAACTGACTTGAAATTTGGTAGGAAGTATCAGGGTGACTTGCAGATCAAAAATGTTAAAACCGTTCCGATTGGAAATCCAAGATGGCCGCCATGGCCTCCATCTAGAAAATCTACTTTGCACTTCATCTCCTGAGCCAAATGCAAATTGACTCAAAACTTTGTAGGAAATATCTGGGAGACGTGTAGATTAAAACAGTTACAATTGTTCTGATCGGAAAACCAAGATGGCAGTCGCTATATTGAAAATCGATTTTTGACTTTTCCTAAGCGGAAAGGCCAGTTGATTCGAAACTTGATAGGAAGTTTTAGGTTGATTTGTAAATCAAAATTGCTAAAACCGTTCCAGTCATTAATCCAAGATGGTAACCCTAGCCGCCATTTTGAAATTCTATTTTGAACTTTTTTTTCCTGAACCCAAATGGCCAATTGACTCGAAACTTCATTGAAAGTATCAAGGCGACCTTAAGATCAAACGTAGCTTAACTCGTTCTGATTGGAAATCCAAGATGGCCGCAATCTTGAAAATCTATATTGAACTCCTTCTCTAGAACCAAAAGGCCAGTTGACCCGAAACTTGTCTGGTAATCAGCTGTGCAATACAGGGCCATCTAGAGCCTCTTGTTTAATAATTTAGAAATTAATCTTCTTGAATTTGTGGACATGGTATTCATAAAACTCTGATTCTAATATGCGTATTGCAGAAGCACCTTCACATTAACGCTATATTTAGGAAGCAATTCAGAATTGTGTCGATAAAGATTTGAAATGCCTTACGAAGTTTCTATTTCAAGTAAACAATTTTGAGAAAAAAATTGGATCATACATAAACTGATTTATGACAGGAAGGAAATGTCCTTATAATCCTTTATATTGCCTCATGGGACATGTTTGCTGGGAGTTCTGATAAACGACCTTTGGCGTGCTCGTCAGTATATTAAGACAATGTATACAAGGGCAATGCACTGTATAATCTTATCCAGTACGCAAACGCCCTGCATGTTGACCTCGTCATAAGCTGTGCAGTTATCACACTGGTCAATACTTTCACACAAGAGACGCATGAGTAACGGCTGACAAACGCTCGAGGAACGGCTTCTCTCCGTGCGTTTGACACAGTCGTATATATATATATATATATATATATATATATATATATATATATATATATATATATATATATATATATATATATATATATGACCACATTTTTGTTACATATCGTTAAAAATGTGAATGACTCTTGATATTTTTATAGAATCAAACAGTTTCAGACGAGCCAGTGACAGATTTTTCAAAAATTAAATCAATTATTGAAGCCTCTGTCAAGGCTGCAAAGAAGAAAAAAGAACTTAGGAACTGATACAATCAGATCCATAACATCAAGCCCCAAAGCAGCCACAAAATGAACAGATGGCAAGCAGAGTCGGCAATTCTTTCAGAGAAAAGTTGGAAAGTCAAAAAAAAAAAAAAAAAAAAAAAAAGTATATCCACCGGGATGGATTTAATCCCCGACCCTCAAGTTGTAAATGACTGTTGTCTACATGTATATACAATAGGAAAATTTCAAATTTCAGTCATCTCAATTTCAAAGGTACTTGACGGATTCTCTTCATTTTCAATAGGGTTGATGTCTGTGATGCTACAACTAATCAACCGTCTATGATGCTAAACTAAACTAAAATAAAACTTTTTTTTTTCCATAAATTATACTGTTTGTCGATTTTTTTTTTCATTTACATTAGGGTTAATTCTTACAATGATAAAAACAATATTTGCAAGTTTCAAAAGAACCGGATAAGAACGTGGACTTTATCGCGTTAACGAGAAAAAATAACCGAACTTTTAAAAGGACCCTTTTCCATAATACTTGGCGGATTTTCTTTATTTTCGATAGGATTAATTCTTATAATGACGCAATCTATGCAAGTTTCCGAAGAATCGGATCCAATATGCAGACTTCATTGCATAAACGAGAAAAACAAATAGCCAAAATTTTAAGAAGACTGTTTTCCAATAATGCTTGGCAGATTTTTGTCATTTTCGATAGGGTTAATACATACAATGATACAAACAATCTATGCAAGTTTAAAAAATCGGATAAAAAATATTGACTTTATTGCGTAAACGATAAAAAGGTTAACGAACAGACGCACGGACGGGAACCACGACAAAACTTACGCTCTAAGACTGCTTAGATGGTATCATTGTAAAGATTAACGTTATCGAATATGAGGAAAATCCGTGAAACATTACTGGAAAATGGCCCTTCTATAATTTTTGTTAATGTTTTCTCAGTCACGCGATTAAGTCCACATTTTTCGTCTAATTCTTTTGAAACTTTTATAGATCAGTTGTATTATCATAGACATCAACTCTGTTGAAAATTAAGAAAATCCGTCAAATATTATGTGCAAAAGAAACCATTTCAAATTTTGGTTATTTATTTCTTGTTTACTTATTTATTTATTCTTGTCCATTGCACCTAAAATTTCCAATAACAAAAACGTGCTGCAAGGGCTAAATACCGAGAACATTACTCGAAACCCCACAGCGTGTTCCTATAAAGCCTCGGAGTTCTACTAAAATCCAGCCGGTCACATCATAACAGGATACCTCAATATAGTCAGGATTAGCAAACTCAGGGACATTCTTTCCAAAGGTCCTAAAAACAAGAAACCCAGGTATTTTACTTGGAAACAGAATTCCAAATTAATTTTGGATTCTGTTGAAGAGTATGCACGGCGCTGGGCCAAACAAGAGGACGTGGAGGTTGATACCCCGTCTGAATTGGTTAAATCTGTGATGCCTTTGGTAAACAAGCGTTTCTCAGTACTCAGCAGAACCATGTCTCGCCGACATGAATTGGTGTTTGATGATCCAGATGTTTCAGCTGAGTTAGCTGAAATCCATGAAAAGTTTGTCGTTTTTCCAGCCGACAAGGCATCTAACAACATTGTGTTTGTTTGCAAAACACACTATATAAACTGCTTAATGGAAGTGCTTGGTATGAGTACCATGACTGGAAACCCTACATATAATCTTACTGCTATGTCCAAGGACGAAATTCGGAGGAAGATATTGACCTTCCCAAATTATACTGGATTCCTAAACTTCACAAGAATCCGTACAAGCAGAGATATATTGCAGGTTCGGCTAAGTGTTCAACAAAGCCTCTTTCTCAGATTCTAACACGGATCCTAATCGCAGTTAAAGAATGCCTTCAGAAGAATTGTGACACTGCATATGCCAGGAGTGGTGTTAATCAGATGTGGATCCTAAAAAACTCCAAAGAGCTTTTAGAACTAAAGGCACAATCCTTTCATTTCGTCCACAGTATAAAATCTTTCGATTTCTCTACATTTTACACAACTATTCCTTACGATAAATTGAAATATAAATTAAAGGAAATTATCGACCAGTGTTTCTCCCATAAGAATGGTAACCGTCACTTTCAGTATGTTGTCACTGGCTAGTAAGACACATACTTCGTTCGGGATCACTCTGATGCACCACAAAATACTCAGCTGCAGATGTCATAAAAATGCTGTAATCTAATCGACAATATTTTTGTGGAGTTCGGATATTTCAGCAAACAATCGGTATACCGATGGGTACGAACTGTGCACCGTTGCTTGCCGACTTGTTTTTATACTCGTATGAGGCGGAGTTTGTACAAAGTCTCCTCAAAGCAGGTAAGAAACACCTTGCACAACAATTCAATTTCACCTTCAGATATATAGATGATGTATTGTTTCTAAAAACACAAAATTTGCAGAGTATTTGGAAGTCATCTATCCACGTGAACCTGAAATAAAGGAAACTACGGAGACTGCAGCCTCCTCCTCATACTTGGATAGATATCTCTACATTGACAATGGAAAGCTTACTACTAGGCTTTACGACAAACGGGATGACTTCAATTTTCCCATTGTCAACTTTCCATTCCTGAGCAGTAATATCCATTCTGCACCAGCATACGGTGTTTACGTATCACGGTTAATCCGTTATGCCAGAGCCTGTTCAAATTATCAGGACTTCATGGAGCGTGGGAAAGTGCTCACTACAAAGTTGTTGAACCAGGGGTATCAAAAAGCCAAACTGGTAGAAACACTTAAGGCATCAAGATCTGGTTAATCCCTACAATGTGCCAATTTCCAGAATTGTTTCACCTACAGATATATATGTTGACGAGCCATAAGTAGCCTTCCAAAACCCCGGACATGCGCTTCTACCTACATTTCCTTCGTTCAGGCCTATGGACATGGTGGGCGAAGCTTGCTTACCAAGTAATGCTTACTATCCGCGGACGCCTGATTTATTCTAGGGGTTCATGTCTGTTGGTTTGAACATTCTAATTCGTCATTTATTTACGGATTTATGAGTTTGGATTATGGCTTGGGTACCATTACACGATAAAGTCCACATTTTTTCATCCAATTCTTTTGAAACTTGCACAGATTGTTGAATCAGCATAGACATCAATCCTATTGAAAATAAAGAAAATCGTCAAATAGATTTGGGAAAATAGACATTTGAATTTTTTAAGTTTCCTATTCTATATACATGAAGACAACATAGTCATTTACAACTTGAGAGTCGTGGGTTCAAATTCCGGTGCATCCAAGAAATTTGTTTTTATTTGAATTTTTCATTATATCACTACATAATTCTTATCGTTAAATACTTGAACCCTCTAAATATTTGGAGAAATTAAGAGCTTGTCTTCCCTATATAGGAAAAAGATGAACTACTGATTAGGGTCTTTATAATTATATATATATATATTCAAGTCACAATGGCAGCAAGATTTTTCTTGGTAAACTGGTCAGATGACATTATGTCATGGCGAGATTCCCATTTGTCTGTGCCTCCATTCGTCTTTCATCTGTTGCCTGTACCTCATTATATCATTTATTCCTGATGCAGGAAAGGCTTTACTCTATTACCAAACCATGAAATTTATACTCTTGAAAGAATATGTTGACAACAAAATTACTAACACTAAAAGTCAATAGTTCACAGATAGGGTAGAAAACATTGTAGAATAAGGATGTTATTAGCCGTTTCTCATTTTCAAGCAAGGTTTTAAATAGAACGCTGTACACACATTAAACGTTAGTATTGTTAAGTAAACGGTAAAGTGTTTTTTTGAGACACATTCAGAAGGCAATTCATAAAAACATAAGTATAGTAGAAATTGTTTATAATAAGCGATTTTCCGATTTGTGAACTTTGTTTTCTATGCAGTGTGATGACACATAATGATATTTACTTTATTATCGCTGGTTCCCACTTTTGTGTTAAAATCATTAAAGTTGTATGAATGTTTTTTCTGAATTTTTTTCATGTGGATACAGTCTTTTCCTACAAAACAACAACAACAACAGATACTGTACTTGCCAATAGAGCGATTCAGGTCCTGCTTGGACCGCTGGTTAACTTGATCCAACAGTGCTGAATTTTACCGTAATTGTATTGTATCAGTCCCCTCCAGAACATATATTTTAAAACGCCTAAGGCAAAAGAGGATGAAATTAACGTCAAAAAGATTACCTTTGGAAACAAAGACCATACTACGGATTAGAAAATAGGAGTCTCTCGGTTTTATTGAGACTCTTTATAAGCAGTAATGATGTTTGCAACACTGCTTACGCCCTCTAGCATATACATGAGCAGAACTCCATTTTCAAATATACCTCATTGGGCCAAATGATCCCAATGGAATATAATCTGCACAATGATGATTTACGGGGAGATGTTCTACCGCCGCCACACGGCACTAACACCAACTAAATCCTACAAACGGGAAACGAACGTCTTAACGTCTTAAAGGCTAACTCTGCAGGCAAATGATAATGATGAGACAAAATTGATATGTAATGGGTACTTATCAGGCAAAATTAACGAAATTACACGAAAGGGATGCATGTTTTACATATTTTTATATAGATCTCGTAACGTAATTCATTGACTTGACATAAGACATAGCCATTGAATCGCCGTTTGTAAATTTAATTCACTAACTACAGAAATAAAATTAAAAAATATAAATCTTTTACAAATATGTAATCAAAGGTTTAAGAGGCAGACGGTTGAGTTTTTATTTATCCGGACTGAAACAACTGTTTGAATTTTGTAACGGTGTGTTTTAAGTGGTTTAAAACATTTTGTTTTCCGAAGGTGCTTAATTAATCGAAGAACACACGGATACTAACCATTTCACTTCTTACAATCAAATTGTGCTTTAGTCTCATTTCTTCTTCAAACATCGTTGAAATAGATCTTGTTGTAGAGTTGCCAATATTACGTTACAAACAGACAAATTGGTATCGAGTACTTAGTAAGGTCATGACTAAATAATATTTTCTGAAATACTATTCCAATTATACAGATGAGAGCTTTGGTCAACAAAGAATAAAAGGTTTGACTGACTGACTCTTCAACCACATTTGTTTGAAACAAGCATAACTAATAACTTCAACCGTGACTTTGCTGCTATAAATCGAAGGTGCATTACAACAAGGCAATTTTAAACACATGCACGTTCGATTTCTCGATTAGCTGGCTGTTACCCTGGAACTATAGTTTCTTATATTGCCTGCATATGAAAATGAATTTAGCTATAAAAGGTGATAGGTGCATGTTTTAGCGTTTATACGTGCCTGCAAACAGCTATGATTTCAATTTGTCGATTTAATGGACCGAAGGTTGTGATAGATGGTGGACAAAATTAACGTCTTCACAACATTTCACAAGAGACATTTGTATGAGCACGTAATTTAATGACTTGCTTTCCATAGATTGTTTAGGCCCGTTAGAGATGGTTTGTAAACAAGCTTCACACTGTCTATGGAGAAACTGAATATCATGACTTGGTATTTAATATGTACAATATTGGAACTAATTTCTGGATGATTCATGCAACTGGTAGGGTCGACTACACATGTTCATTATACGAGATTTACAGACAGGAGTAAGACACGAATGTGAGCGAGGTACTCTAATTATCTCACTATATACTGCCTTCAGCTTCGTACGCACAGCCATGGCCATACTCAGAGCGAGAGGTTCAGCACACCGGCCCTGCATTTTAAAAAACCCTAAGACTTCTCTGACTGGATCAGAAGACAGAGCAACCGCCTTTGGGTCGGCAGGTTTTGAACTGAATCCCTGCCGGGTCATACCTCAGAATGTCTGAAATTAGTACAAACTGTTCTTTGTTTTGCCTAGACGCTCAGCATTAGGTAGAAGAGCTAAGACTGGTCACAGCACTGCTAGCGGTAGTGTCACATTAGTGTAGCTGGACCGTAAGACTGCAACTGGGCGTCATTGCAAAGGGACATCAGCTCCTATCGCCACATCAATACATCGTGTCGACACGAGTGGAAGTCTGTTGACAGTTGCGTTTAAACTAATCTCAAACAAACAAATACTTGAGATTGGAATTGTCACATTGCAGTATTCCCTGCGGTTTGCAAGAAACTTATTCAGCTGACTTTCAGTCATTTGATTATGTAAATACGACGCATTTATTCTTAAGCGTTTACTTATTTAGCCATAAAGTATTCTAATAAGCATATTAAACAGGTCAATAGGCACGAATTATAATACACCAAAGTTCATAGTTTATACCAATGTCTAGATTTTTGACAGACAAGCAAAGCTAGTGACTGCGATCTGAATAATGTTTTTAACACAATTGAAGCACTGGGTAAGTCTCTAGAACATGTTTATATTAGAACCGATATATCGGCTTTAATACGAATTGAAATATATTCCTAAACGCATTGGGATATCCTTTCTGTGTGTGTCTGTCCACTTATGTCTGTATTAAGCCTTCAGTTCATATTTACCGGATCCATCCTACTAATTAACGAGCTAACTGAGTAGCCCACACAGAGGTCCCCAAAGATGCATTCATGATATGTATCATCACGAAAACACGCCTATTCAAATATATAGAAAAAATTTACCTCGAAAAAACTGAAAATTTTCAGATAAAAAACACTGATATTTGTAAAATTACTGCTCACAAAATAGATTGTGGGTACCCGTTAGAACCGCCTCACCGAGGCGATTCTAACGAGTACCCACAATATATGTTTTGAGCAGAAATAAGAAAAATAATGTATACCATTGTAAACCCCAGTTTTACTATATAAAAGTGGGATTTAAGGGGGTCAATAATATATAGGCATGTTTTCGTGATGTTATTACAGAAACGTCAACGTATAATATAAGAATCTTCCTTGAGTCTTCGGTGCGAAAAGAAAAATCCGTCTAGGGGGTCATTGTCTGGTAATGCGTTTTTATGTTTTCGCTTTGATGCATTGACTGAGTTGGGAGCCTTTATGCCAACTGATTTTTTTTTATGTATTTCTGTATTAAGAGTAGCATCGGGATCCAGGGTAAAGTTGGCCGGCTGTAAAAGTGCTTTAAACCCCCAGTGGTTTACTGACCGTTCTAAGGCGGTGGTCCCGGTGTTAGTCTCTTTACTCTTTGTCGCTTTGTGGATCATTTTGTTCTTGTGTTTTAGTCCTTTTAGCATTGCGATTACCTTGCTTGGGGAAAAGAGAGCTAATCATAGTGCTTTTAGTACGTTTGTTCGATTTGTGCTTGTTTGGTTTTGTCTGTTTTCTCTTCCTCTTGGTGTCTGGGAAGGGCTACGGCTTGTGATTGTGACACTCCCTGGACTTTTCTCTTAACTTTTTTGCATATCTTTATAATTTCAATTTCAAATGCTTTTTTTTATATTTTTGTTTCATATATTTTAATTGGAGTACTTCCTTCGCTGCACAGAGAAGGAGTAAAGGTGACGACCGCCATCTTGAAAGTTTATGTCATTTGTCACGCCGCGATGACGTCACCTTAGCCACAGAGTTACAGGACAGCCTATACAACCAGCGCTTTGATCAACACACGTGACATTTTTTTCTTTTTATCTCACCCCTGAGTAGGATAAGGTGGGTATGATGTGAATTTCTATCCCCAGCAAAATTCTTGGATTTCTCAATCTGGTATGCCAGAAAACATAGCCTGTGTTTTCTCTAAACCCTGAAACTACAGGTGACTCCTGCATTGGTATAGAATTACACTAGGAGGTACGTTTTTATGTGGAGTATATACTTTGTTTGTCATAACAAGAATTTAAAATAATTTGAAGTAGTTTTGGGTGATTTACTGACAATGAAATACACAATGTATTTGGACTGCCCTTGGAAACACCAAAGGCATCAAGCCCGTACCATGCTGGACAAGCGCTCTTATAAAATTAAGTGGGGTTACCCAACCTCTTGGCTTGAGATAGGGGTATGATAAGGAAGTGGGGATTTGAGGCGTCCCGCTGATAACGTGTGGTTTTTATTCTTTTCATCGAGTTCTCGCTCTGCAACATGCTGTGGTGGTCAGCTGCCTGGTCATTAACTTGTAATCAGATACCTCTCTTTTCTGCCCCGACATCACAGTAGAAATTTTAGTCTTTCTTTTTTCACACTAAAAGTCAATTTGAATGTTATAGCGCAGTCAGCATTCTACGTAAATCTATATCGGGCCGTCATCGGCCCGTCAGGGTAGCTGACGGGCCGATGACGGCCCGATGTAGATTTACGTAGAATGCTAGCTGGGAGGTAGAAAGAGGGGAAAAAGTTTTGTTCTTCAATCATCGAAATCCGTCAAGAAATAAAGTTTTGCAAAGTCCATATAGGTTATAAAAGATGCAGTATTGGTTTCCTTGCTGCAGGAGTTAATTAGTTGTGCTACATAAGATATGCATAATGATAAGGTAAGAAAACATGGTTTAGAGTTTTAAGAGGCTAGTCCATCATGCGCAGGGGGTGGGGATAGGGACTCGGGGATGCAAACGCACCCCCCCCACCCCCGCAATTTGTGGGCAAATTACTTCAAAATCATGCAGGTTTTGACCCCAAACTCACTTTAATTCCCTAATTTTGGCACCCAAATCGGCATTTTCTTAGCATTTGCACCCCCTTTTTAGAATAGCTTAATTTTTGCACCCCATTTTAAAAGCCTGCGTATAGGCCTGGGCAAAAAAGCACGAGATCCTGAGTCTCGGTTTCATTGAGACGCTTTATGTGGTAGAAATATACTTTATAGGGCTGCAGACTCTCTGTAGCACCGGCTTAAGTCTTTAATAATTGCTCGGAAAATTTTGCCGCGATATTATATCATATTTTGTGCTGATTCATTGTGTAAGAGAATTATGTCTTTCAAATCAGAAAAAAATAAACACTGCCAATGCTGAGTCATTCTTAAATAAACAATCCGTGCAATAAATCTAATTTGTATTCCACTTGCTAGGTTTAATTTTCCATCGAGCAGAATCATTTGAATAGTTTAACCGAAACCTTATTGACAAAACAACGATAGCTCGGCTTTGAAAAACATACCGTTACCGTATTTACCTTATGTATTAGATTAAACATTTCAGAGCAAACATTGTAGACCATGATCATACACCGCGTTCTGCGGCGTATGATCGAGGTGTAAACTGTTTGCCATCCATTGATCAGTTTTACGTACGTCAACAAGTTGTAAAATTGTCTTGTTATAATGTTGGGACGTCTGGTAAGGGGATAAGGTGTTCGATTATTTTGGGTATCTACAGTAATACTTAGAAGTTCTCAGTTCACCAACAGTGCCTTGGGTTATCAAAGTTGATAAAGATCACTGGCACCTATTTTCATAGATGAGCAATTTGGCTGCAATTAGTCTTCTGTATTTGTAATATTCGTGAATTGACATAAAATAAATAAAACAGAAATATGGGAATACCCAGGAAAGGCCACAATTATTGAAAATCGCCCTCCCCGCAAAAAAACCGAATAAGATTAGACTGACACGAAAAGGCATCACAGGAGAACATTCCAACAAAAAACAAACGAAAACAACGTTGGTGAAATACACATTAGAACAGCTAGAGTCAATCGTGATGGTATCTTTTGAATGAAGTTACCTAAAATAAAAATATAAACGGTTGCCTTTGGAAACAAAGAGCACATTACAGATAGAAGGTGGGAGTGTCGGTTTTATTGAGACTCTTCATAAGCAGTAATGAAGCCATTATCACGAAACACAGTATTCCCGAAGTATCTCAAAATGGAATGTAGAGACGAGGAACAAAAACAATACAAATGTAATTTTCAACATATGAACAAAGAAAACATGAAACAGAAACCGTCTTAGAACGTTCAACAACCACAACAACAACAACAAATAATAATAATAATAATAATAATGATAATAAAATAATAATGATAATAATTATAAATTTGGTGGAGTGCTGAGAGGAATGGCATGCTTTAAGCTGATCTGATGCAGCCTCAAAATACAAATATGTAGTCGGTTCGCGAAGAGGTCTTCTACCCCATCACTGAAATATCATAACAAAACAAATAATGACACACTGTTTAAACACAGTGGAATGCTGAATGGCGATCTTAAGCGAGAGCATAAATAAACTGCAAATAGGCCCATAATGGGACCGACTACGGACACCGCTAGCCAGGCACAAACCTTTCGAAACAGACTGAGAGAGGAGTCGTCATTCCATCTAAAACTTGACTCGCCGTTGTGTAATTAAAGAGGGAAGAAGTGTTATCAATCTTAATAGGTTAATAAACATACATGCCGCAGAACCTTTGCTTTGTAACGCACAATTGAAATATATACAAGACAAAAGCTCTAACTGGGCACCTATAATTTGTTTTATTCACCTTTTGAGTGACGATGACGTAGAATAAATTCTTAGTTTTATTTTTCCAAATCACAAAACAAAAAGGATATTAGCATTCTGCGTTGCTAACGGTACATCATGACTTCAAGATTTAAAAGCAACAAACGAGCAGTGTTTGCAGTTGATTTTTTTGTGTGTGTACAGTCGACTCTCGTTATCTCGAACTCGCTTATCTCGAATAACCGCTTATCTCGAAGTGAAAATCTGGTCCCTGTTTTAACACAGAGATCTACAATAGGCAACAAAATATTGTGGAAAAGAGGAGAAATTGCTCCTTAGGAACAATTTCTCCTCTTTTCCACAATATTTTCAATATATCTCTAACTTGGGGGTCAAATTAAATATTCATTCTGTTAAAGGTGGTTGTTCGATTAATTGCTTTCCTCAGTTCCGCAAATCTGATATGTCGAAGTACGGATATCTTGAAGTGTTTCATAGAGTCTCTTGGATTTCGAGATAACCAGAGTCGACTGTATTTGGAGAGTACCGGATTCCATAAATGACAATCACAGTACTTTCCAATGTTTCATTTGGATGGAATTACATCTGTATCATCGGATAAACATTGCTGAAAAATATGAACTTGTGTGTAAAGCACAGAGAAATGATTATCTTTTCAATAAATTCGAGTCCTGCTGGGCCGATAACGGTTCAGCATAGATTTAAGTAGACTGCTAGCTGGGTAGTGACAAACCAAGGTTTGCAGTCATAATTATTTATCAGTTCTGTTGATTGTGCAGTTATTGTTTTAGCCCTAGCAGAAATGTCAAACGGTTCTATAACTGTTTCTTCTTACACCAGTATAAGAGTTTCAGAAATGCAAGTGGCTAGTTTCAGCTTTGCCTCAGTTTATATAAGAATTACCTCTCGTTAATGGGTTAAACTGATTTAATTAAACGCTTTGTATTTTTTTCATATATTTGGTTTCTATGGGAATGATCGACGACTTACGACATAAGTACTAAATGCGGTGAGTCGAATATTGGTGAACAATTACTCTCTTAAAAATATGGAATTATATTCCGTAGCTAACGCTGTTGTTTTTCTCACGCGTTGTTTGTGTCAGCTGTTGTGTTGTGAGCATGCAGAGAAATGTATATTAAAATATGTTTGGAAAAAAACTATTACATTATTTATGTAATTACAAACTATATTTCAATATAGGGATCAAACATGGTTTTTCATCCATTAACATTCGCCAGGTCCCGTGGGAGGTGTTGAAAACCGAGGCTGGAGGCCGCGGTTTTCAACACCTCCAAAGGGACCTGGCGAATGTTAATGCATTAAAAACCATGTTCGATCGCTATTATTGCATAAACATTGAAAACATTTGCTACATTTTGCGTTATATGTTGCACTATTTTGTTTCGCCTTTTCACTGATGTTTCGCGAACGCAATTTCCACAAGCTATGCTCGTTCTAGGGCCGGGCTGTACACGTCTCGTGACAGCTTCAATTCTTTGGCACTGTTACGAGCATATTGAAAGTTGCGTAGCCGTGCATAAACAGCGCGTGAATTGCCTTATTAATACACGGCTTTTCGCCAGTTAATGCACGGCTGTTGATAACTGCGGCACTGCTTTTTATGCAATAATAAGAAATATCAATGAAATTAGCCAGGAAATGTTATAGTCATGAGGCATAGCCTTTCTTCTTCTTTAGGTGCCTCAGGAAGGCTATGCCTCATAATTATAGCATTTCCTGTGTGACTTCATTGATATTTTTATTGATATGTAGTTTGTAATTACATAAATAATATATAAGTAACGAACAATGACAAGAGACAACGGCACTCTTGCAATAACTTACATACAGACAAAACGAACTGCAACAGAGGAACCACATTGGATCGATTAGCACAAACAAATACTGGGGAGGGTGTTGTGGTGATTTATTAAAGGAAAAGCACATCAAATAAAAACCATAATAGAAAATGAAGAACATGATGAGCTGAGTAGTTTGGTGAAAAAATATAATAATCGGTTGATAAATAATAGGGTTATTGGATTTTAAAATTCTAGAAAATGTTGTCATGTAAGCCGCCATTTTTGTGAGCTAGTGACGTCAAAACCACCTAATTTAATATGCAAAAATTCAATAAATTGCATTTGAAAAAAAAAATGTCTGTTTTTGTTTAACTGTAAATGTGTTCACTTGCGTATAAACTGTGAACTAATTCACATAAACAATTCCTGTCAACAGACAATTTTTATCTGTGTCTTAAAAAATTAAATATCTAATTAAATACTATAAATGGCGAGGCCCATGCTCATGGTTATATAGGGAATATGAAACCAATTGTGACAGGACTGCTGATTGGTGCAAAATGTGTAGGGAATTTCGGGGTAGTTACTTTGTGTAACGCGACTTGTGATTGTTTATAATAAAGATGAATTAAAACTCATCATTCTAATTTGAAGAATAATATGTTTGTGTGTAATTTCCAGTTTCAAACAAACAAATAAATGTTTCTGTGTGTGTTTGCTTGAGCCAGAAGAAGAAGTGGTGAAATTGCAAGTTTCAATTTTTGATACCTGCCAATTGAGGGGTTGCTACATTCAGCCTCCAAAAAGTCCCAGAAAGTGCTGGTGACAGTGGTGTTTTTCCTTATTTATTTTGCTGTGCTAAGCCTGGTCTTTCAATTAAGATAAAATCTGGAAGCCAAGCTATACCCTAAAATGAACTCTTAACCACCAAAAAGGGTGAAATTACTATGGAGGTCTGTGGGTAAACAAATTAGTTCACTGTACCGTACAAATATAAAATACAATACATTTCTTATTTCTTAACTGATTTTGATCAAATTTGGATTAAAATCTTGTTTTCGAAAAAGCTAGATACGTCAAGAATATACATTGAATTGCGTGGGCCTTTCCCTTTAAGCTAATTAAGTCGATTGGAACCTCGCCCTTAATTCTGATACAGCTAACAATTACGCTGGACAGTGGTGACCTAGATCAGGTACAGAAAACAAATGACTCCACCGACTTACACGCTGCCAGAGTCAACTGGTGATATGTGGACATTAATCAAATTCTTTAGTATCCACAATTAGCACATCGTATAAATTACCTAATTATATACCGTATTTTCGTTAAGTATTTGGACAGGCAGACCTGAGCAAACAGCGAGCATCTGATCAGGATCTGCACTGTTTGCCACTCCTGCAGCGGTGTTATGACACAACACCACGCAGGAAAATAGACCGGTTCAAAATTTGGAAGTAAGGTTTCCGAATGTTTGCGGTACATGCTGGATACTGAATATGATAATAATAATAATAATATAATAATAAGGATTCAAGTGAAAAAAAAAATGGAATTCGTGAAGCAATTCGTATATTATAAATGACACATTTTTTCAGCATAATACCTATGAATCAGATATTGTACTTACTAGAACATTTGATATTTTGACCACTAACGAGTTCGTTAAGCTAACGATGCTTTGAATAACTGGGCCCTGGTAAAATCGTATCACAATAATTGAAAAACAAAATGTAATGTAAAATGTAATCGTTTATATAAAATTATCTGTGTATGCCAGATGATGCCTCATTAAATGTCTGTTTCTTTATAACAAATTGAAACTGTCATCATAAATTGCCACAATAAAATAGTAAAGTACATGCACACGTAACATAGTAGCATAGTTTCTAAAAGTTGAATTACTTTAAACTTCGAGTTATATCTCAACCCTTTCATCCCTGCAGAGCAACACGGATAATAAGCAAACAGCAGATCCAGATGAGAAGTCACGAGCCGTCTGAACAGAATCTACGATGTTTGTCGTTCTATTATTGATTTTTGACTAAACCCCTGTTTGTTATAAAGGATGTGTCCAAATTCAGAGAAGGATGAACCAGTTTGAGAAACAATGCGGTGAAAAGATTAAGGGTAATTATTGCATAAAAAGCAGTGCCGTACGTTATTAACAGCCATGCATTAACCGGCGAAAAGCCGTGTATTAACAAGGCAATTCACGCGCTGTTCATGCACGGCTACGCATTTTCAACATGCTCGTACCGGGGCCACAAAATTGCTGCCGTCATGAGATGTGTACTGCCCTGCCCCAGAACGAGCATAGTCTGTTGAAATAGCGTTCGCGTTAAAAAGCGAAACAAAATAGTGCAAGAAATAACGCGAAATGTAGCAAATGTTTTCAGTTTTTTATGCAATAATAGCGATCGAACATGGTTTTTCAATGCATTAACATTCGCCGGGTCCCTTTGGAGGTGCTGAAAACCGCGGCGACCTGGCGAATGTTAATGCATGAAAAACCATGTTTGATCCCTATATTGATACTTTCAAGGTAGGCAAATAGATTCTTAAAGCAGTGACTCTTGCGAGCAATGGACACACTCACATAAATCAAAAACACCCAAAATGTCAACTTTTCTAGGCCAAACTAGCTTGTTTCGGCCTGTTAGGCCTTATCAGTGACCCTCCTGAATTTGGGCTCAGTGTTCACTAAGGACTAGAAATTATAAACTATACTAAAGTGAACTCTCAAAAGTATTTTTGCTCCCTTCTGAAAAGAGGTCGACTCTAAATGGAAAGAATTTGCTCCCAAGGATTACAAAATTAAAAAAACAAGCAAAAAATTAAAAAACAACAAACAAATAGATGATTTGCTATACATATAATACATTAAGTATACAAGCACTCATCACGAAAACATGCCTATATATTTTTTACCCCCTTAAACCCCACTTTTATATAGTAAAACTAGGGTTTATAGGGGCCTTTTCTTATTTTTGCTCGAACACATAGATTGTGTGTACTCGTTAAAACCGCCTCGCCGAGGCGGTTCTAACGAGTACCCATAATCTATATTTTGAGCAGAAATATAAAGTATATCAGAATTTTTCATACGAAACTTTTCATTTAGTTTTGGTGGTAAAATTTTCGGTATATTTGAATAGGCTTAATTTCGAATGCTAA
Source organism: Anodontia alba (assembly GCA_964016985.1). NCBI lineage: Eukaryota > Metazoa > Mollusca > Bivalvia > Lucinida > Lucinidae > Anodontia > Anodontia alba. The sequence goes on along the minus strand of OZ024823.1, from coordinate 53,529,092 downwards.
CCATTAGTACTCATGTTTACAAGAATTTATGACTGTTCTGCTCCCTGAAATTTAACAAATACATCAAAAGATAGGAAGATAACATGTCTATAATAATTGCACTGAATATTAAACCGGGTATCAAATAACATAACAGATACTCGTAAAAACAATGACATTTATACGGACAAATTCAGCCTTACCAGTCTTTGGGCTAATTCAGCAGACGACAAATTGGTGATATTTTTCTATTTGTTTTCTTAGAAAACAGAATTTGACATTTTATGCACATTATGCCCATTGGAGACAATTTGGTTTAAACTTTATTACTTTGTGCAACGCAAACATCTTACACATACATGTTGATATCATAGCTACACGAATCATACAAAAGGGATTCAGAAGAAAGTCAAATGACTTATTTAAATCTGTATCCCTGGATAACACTATCATTTGCTAATTAAAAATGTGATTGTCAGCTTTACTTTGAATTTGCAAATTATTGTCTAACTTTTGCAAATACAATTTCATTAAGATTATGAATTGAACAAAAGAACAAAGGGCAGTAAAATAAAGCATTGAAATATGGCTCCACGGGGAATTGATTTAAGATAATAATATTGTTGTGTTTACACATGTAAGGATCTGAGCTTAACATTAAATTAGTGAGCTTATAGTTTTAGGTTGTCTCAAGAAAGCACTTCCTTGTAACTCAATAACACTCTTTAAGTCGTAATGTGGGTTAGGGGATAATGGGTGGGTTGATGATGGACATTGTGGTTAAATTTAGCTGGACGCTATCCGTTTGATATCTTTTGAAAAGATTTGTGTATTGGATTCAAATTTCATACACAGGTATACAAGCATAAAATGTAGGTCAAGTTCGATTTAGGGTAAAATCCACCAATTATTTTGGGAGTTATGTCCCTTTTTCAACTGATAAAATGGTTTCCGTTCCATAACTTTTAAAAGTTAGTGTATTTGGATTCATATTTAATACACGAGGCTATAATTATAAAATATAGGTCAAGTTCGATTTAGGGTAAAATCCATCAATTATTTTTGGAGTTACGGCCCTTTTTCAAATTGAAAAATAGTTTCCGTTTGATATCTTTTGAAAACATCAGAGTATTGGATTCATATTTAATACGCAGGTATATCATCATAAAATAGAGGTCAAGTTCGATTTAGGGTAAAATCCATCCATTATTATAGGAGTTATGGCCCTTTTTCACCTTCAGAAAATGTTTTCCTTTCGATATATTTTTTTAAAAGTTTGGTGTATTGGATTCAAATGCAATACACAGGTATATAATCATAAACTGTAGGTCAATTTCGATTTTGGGGTAAACTGCCAGTTATTTTGAGAGTTTTGGCCCTTTTTTTCAACTTCATTTTTAGCAAAATGCCTGCGTGCGGGTGCGGATTAGCCCCTGGGCGAGGGCATCTGTGTCATATTGACACATTTCATACGTGCGTAAGTGTATATATATATATATATTATATATATATATATATATATATATATATATATATATATAATATATATATATATATATATATATATATATATATATGTGTGTGTGTGTGTGTGTGTCAATATGACACAGATGCGTGGGCGGTACCATTGACGATAGGTATTCAGGTGTAAGAGAATTCTGTATTTTTTATAGAGTAAAGTTTTGTGTTTGTGTCTTCGAGCTTCAAGAGATACCCAGCCAAGTTCGCAAAGAAGACAATGGATTGATATTATGTTTGTTGCCCAAATAATGATTCTTGCGGCCTGATTTTGAATGTTTTCTTATTCGTTCGCCTCATTCCCAAACAACATCAGAATACTCGAGTCTAATAAAAGAAGCTTACATTGTTTGTAAGGAGTTTCTATCGAGCGCGAATTTGTGTTCGCGCATTATATTTACCCGAAACCATGCTTTCGTTTTAATGTAGTCTAAATGGTCATGCCAAGTGCAGTCAGTAAAAAATGTAACACCGAAACGCTTGGAAGGATGTACTAACTGATGTGTTGCTGATTCATTGAGATAGGAGGATGATAGGGATTATTAACTTTTCGAGAGAAAATCATTGATTCAGATTTAGCGGAATTAAAAGAAACAAGCCATTTGGTTGCCCATAAGTGGATTTTTGCCAGGTCAGAGTTAATCTGGGCTGCGCATGCCTGGGGTTCTCTACGATGCTATACCGACTAGTATCATCTGCAAACAGTCTTATGGGAGAGTGTATGTCTAAACCTATATCATTAATGTAAATTAGAAACAGAAGAGGACCTAGGATAGAACCTTGTGGAACTCTTGCCTTGATAACAGACCAGAACGAAATAGCTCCAGGTAGTACTACTCTCTGTTTTCTATTATGTAAGTAATCTGTAAACCATTGCAAAAGCGAACCAGAAATACCGATGCTCTGAAGTTTGTTTAAAAGGCTCTTTTGTCATACAGTTAAACCTATGTAAGAAAGCCACCTTTGAGATTGACTAGTGGTTGATGTGGAAAGGTGGCTGTCTTATAAAGGTACATGTCATATAATTTTGTTAGCAAAATTACATGACATGAGCCTTTTTAAGACAGACACCTTTTCCACATCAACCGCTATTTAAAGTCAGTCTCAAAGGTGGCTCCCTTACACAGGTTTCACTGTACTCTGTCAAAAGCTTAACTTATATATCACAAAAGACAGCGCGTACTTTTTTGCCTTCATCTAAGGCTTTACAAAATGTAAACAAGATGACTGACAGAAGAGTCTCTAGGAATAATTCCTGGCTGAAGAGATGTTAGTATGGCGTGGTCACGAGTAAAGTTAAGAGGGTGCTTATGAATATTTTGTTCAAGGACTTGCCTATAGTGCTTAAAGGAGAAATTAGTCTGTAATTCGATATAATTCATGGGTCATCCTTTCTATAGATGGAGTCACATTCCCCTCTTTTCACATACTAGGTACTTTACTCTGATTTAGAGAAAAGTTGAAAAAAAAAATCACTCAGTGGGAAAGATACAGGAACAGCTAGTTCCTTGAGTATATGATAATCAGTTGAAACAGGACATGCGCCCTTTCCTAGTTGCAGTGACTTTATCATTAATTGAACCTCTGCAGGTGTGGTGGAGACTAAGTTAAGAAAAAATCTGAGTTTGTCGAACACCAGTGGGTAAAGAGGCATTATCATCGTTTAGTATAGTTTGTTCTAAAAAAAAAAAAAGAAAAAAAAAAATCATTCACTAAATTTGCCCTGATTTGTCTTTAATATAAACAGTATTATGCAGGGGCGGGAGTGTTGAGGATTGATCTGTTTTAATAAATTATTTTAGTGTTTTCCACGAATCTTTTTGTTTGACACCTTCGTTAAATAATTTATCTGCTAGTTCATTTGATTTGTCAGAGCTTGAATTTTCGAATTTCTCCAATAATTCTATTTTTCATTCGTTTATAATTTTCAAAATCTACACTGCTTTTTGATCTTTCAAACGTGTTGTATAAACGTTTTCGCTTACGGATCATTTCTTGATTTCATTTGTTGGCCATGGAGGATCAGACTGTCAAATGTCTACCGTTTTATTAGGAATGCGTTAAGAAGTCAACGTTGATTTTTTTTTCAGTTATATTTTTTGCATAAGTATCTACGTCATCATTTTTTTAGCTGTTTCCAGTTGGTATTTTGAGCCTCATGCGAAAAAAGATTGACAGTCCCCAAGATCAAAGATCCAAATATGCCGATGAAGGACAGGTAAAATATATATCTTTTAAAAGACAACTTGCATGAAATGTCAAAACGTATTTTCATGGATAAATAGGATAAAAATATTTCAATATATCGTCTGCTGAAAAAAAAAATAATCAAATTGCTAAACGTTAAATTGTACCGTGTTGCGAACATGAAGTATAAAATGATAAGGCCATGTCGCCAAATTGATAAGATAGTTAACTGTACCAATTACAAAGTTTCTAGCATGTGTTGGTAAGGAACTGTATAGGTAACTCCAGATATCTGTAAATCAATAAACTTCAGTAAGAAGAAAACAACAGAAGCAGAAGGAATATATGAGGAAATATGCTATCAGATCAAACATGAAATACAAATAGAAATCGAGCCTGCCGGAGCACAGCATAACCTACAAGATTGCATGTACTTCCAGCGAAGATTCAGATCAGCCTTTGCATTCGCACAGTGTGATCAGTCTTCTAAGGCACTCTATGGGTAGCCAAGGATCCTAAGCGTTTCAGGCGGACAGAGATGACTGATCATACTGCGCGAATGGACTAACTGATTTGAATCTTCGCTTGATGCTTATGCAATCTTGTGGCAAATGCACCGGCCGGCTCAATTTTGATTTGTAAATTCGAATGTCCGTTAAACCGTTTTGATTCTAAGATAACGCCATGTACGGCTAAGAATACCCAGATAGCGTTCTACGTATATATATCGACCCGACAGGATTCTACGCCAATATCTAAGGTCTTAATTATTATGTTGGAAAGGGTCCGAGGCAGTACGAGGGGTAGGAGGTTAAAATAAAACCTGTCAAGTTTAATAGCTTTTAATATCTTCGGCTAAATCGAATGAAATTTGATATGATGTAAACCAATCTATTTTCAAGAAGGTCCAGAAAGTATTTATGAAAATCTTAAAGTAACACTTAATACAAATACCTTAGTAAGGTTGGTTGCCACAGGGTGGGCGTTACAAATGTTGACGTCACGGAGAATAGCTTTAGAAAAGCACACTTTTCGGAATTCAGGGCATGTGTTCTAGCAAGTCATCTAAAACCAGAATTTGAATTAATTACCTCAAACGTTTATCAAACGTGAATCAAATGCCTCAACTTCTTTTTTACCTTAAAATCGGTTTGTATGGTAAGGTAGTAAAAGCTGCATAAAATCGTATACCGACGAGGTGGATGCTTTAACCTATCCAGCGTTTTTTATATACCATTACGAAAACACACCTATATAATTTAAATCCCCTTAAACCCCACTTTTATATCGTAAAACTGGGGTTTACAGGGGTATGCATTATTTTACTTATTTCTGCTCAAAAACATAGATTGTGGGTATTCGTTAGAACCGCCTCGCCGAGGCGGTTCTAACGAGTACCCACAATCTATGTTTTGAGCAGAAATATGAAAAATATCAGATTTTTTTATTTTAAAATTTTATGTTTCTGGAGGTAAAATTTTCTATATAGTTGAATAGGCGTGTTTTCGTAATGCCAAAATATTTTTATACTTTATACTCTTTTTCAGATATTATAATTAAATTCTTTGTAATGGGGGTGAGAATAGTGGTTAATAATTTGGAAAGCTCAGTTTAAGAGAACTGGCGATAAAACGTCTTTTATAGATAGAGCTTTGGTAAGTAGTAAGAGCTGATGAATCGAAAAGGGCTAGGTGTACTAAGTGCTTACCGCCCTCGACATGATTTGTCACTAACGATATTGTGTCATTACGATCAGAATTTCGGCCATTCGCACACCAAGCCCCTTCTGAATTTTACTAATAATACATCATATGCGCCTGTAAAAATGATTCTCAGTTATTGTATTGTTTGGACAGCCACTTTATACGCAGCCATTCTGTCCTATTAAGTTAACACGTATATACTAAAATTAGATCAGGCTAAGAAGTGTGGCGTCACCTGACAAAATGCTTTCGGATTTGTTCGAAATGACAGAGCATGTTGAGATTTTGTTGTCTGCATAAAGAGTATTTTGGTGCTGAAGAATCTGCTGACAAATATTAAAGGCCCTGATCAGACCGGAGGCCTTTCTGGAGTGTTGTTGATCGCGAATGCTGTGAGGACTTTTTATTCATTTGATGCGGTTGTTATTTTAATCCGGATGTTTTTACGATATGTTCGCTATGGAACATCTGCCGTAAGCAATTTTTAATCTTCGCTATGTTTAATTTGAAACAAATTGCTTTTATTTGAAAACCTAGACTGACCTCATTTTATTTTCTTTTCTAAAAGAAAATTAGTAGGCAATTACGGGCTACAAATGGTGGAGTTTGGTTGAATACTTTTTACGGTTTAGAAAATAAAATTTCTAAAGTTTCATTCCATATGTTTAATTCCTTTCGCATCACTAGAATCAGAATTACAATATGATAAACTTTTTAGTGATGATTAACCTAGATGAAAACAGCTGCCACCAAGGTATTGCTTAGAAACACTTATTAAAATTTTGATATAAGAATACAACTCCTCCATTGTGAGAGTACACTACTTGAAATAAGAATGACAAACAGATTCGACCCCATCCTCAAAAGACGTCAGTTCGGCCGAAACTCCTGCTTAGGAAAACTTATAAGGTAACTCTACAGAAATACTCTGAAACGACATAAAAAGAGAATTGTAAGGTTAACGACAAAACCGCGAGAAGTTTTCTTGTAATACATTTGACATGTGCACCCAACGAATACTCAGATCAGCCTGCGCATCCGCGCAGTCTGATCAGAGCTTTCATTGTTCACATGAAGAAACTTTGCATCCTTGGTTATTCAAAATGTGCCCAGTGAAGATTCTGATCAGACTATGCGAATGTACAAGCAGATCTGAATCTTTGCTATGTCGCACATGACCGGATACGTTTTTTTTTTTTAATATTGCGGCTCATTTATTGAGGAAGAATGCCTATAGAGGGCGCTTTTCAACCAGCCACTACATGCCTACAGAACTTAATAACAAATACTAGAACTTCATCATGAAAACACGCCTATATAATATTGACCCCCTTAAACCCCAATTTTATACAGTAAAACTGGGATTTACAGGGGTATACATTATTTTTCTTATTTCTGATCAAAAACATAGATTGTGGGTACTCGTTAGAACCGCCTCGCCGAGGCGGTTCTAACGAGTACCCACAATCTATGTTTTGAGCAGAATTATTAAAAATATCAGAGTTTTTTTATCTGAAAATTTTCAGTTTTTAGAGGTGAAATTTTCTATATATTTGAATAGGCGTGTTTACGTAATGTTATAGCAAATACTGATGGTTCTAAGGCGGTGCTTCTGCTATTGTTTGTTGCTTCTGTGGCATTGTTGCTACTCGCTGCGGGGCGTTTTCGTATTTTAGTCGTGTTCGTGGTCATATTGTTGTGTTTATAGGAATCCTGTACAGCATTGTGATCATATTGTCGAAGAGAGAGAGAGCTGGTTGCTTTGCTTTACTTTGGTATGTAGTTTGTATACTGTCTCTGTCTATGTGTATGTTTATTTGCTCTTCCTCTTGATATCATTGGTAGGCTATGTTCTTTTATTGTGGCTCTACCCACTCTGCTTTCGACATCTTTCAGAAAGACGTTTTTTTTTTTTTTTTTTTTTTTTTTTTTTGTTGTTTTTTTTGCGTTGCGTTTTTACTCAGTTGAAGTAAATTAGCAATTGGTTGTCAAGATTCAGTGCAAAACAATTTGTAGTAACTAGGTATGCACAAAAAGAGTTTCATTCTATTCAGTGGTTTTAACGAAATCTGAAAACAACCGTTCTTCCCATAGTAAAACTGGTTTCAAATTATACGAATATCAGTAGAGAGGGTAGTTTGGGTGCAAGTTTTTAACAAGTACCACTCATCAAAATTTTCTGAAATTTTCACAATAGTGTAGTAATTTATAATCTGTGAAGAAAACCGAAAAATAATTTGTAGTAAAATTGTTCCAAAAATTGTTCCAAAAATCTAATTAACAATAGAAATCGCTCAGGTCTGACCCATTTTTGTCCTAAAAATCAATTTTACAGTAAGTACTTGAAATCAAAGCACAGAAAAAGAAGAAGAAGAAGAAGAAGAAAAAAAAAAAAAAAAAAAAAAAAAAAAAAGAAAAGAAGACAAAAGGTTCCGGATAATATATGATCAATCAGAATAAAACAATTTCATTTAAAGTAAAACGCCAAGAGAGAGAGAGAGAGAGAGAGAGAGAGAGAGAGAGAGAGAGAGAGAGAGAAACAAAAAAAAAAAACAAAAAAAAAAAAAACAAAAAAACAAAAAAAAAACAAACAACAAAAAACAAAACAAAAAAAAAAAAAAAAAAAGAAAAAAAAAAAAAAAAAAAAAAACGTCTGCCAAAGGATGTCGAAAGAAAAGTAGAAAACTTTTGATACTATTTTTCGCACAGGACATTTACTGTAGCCTTTCCTGAGTATGCCAATATTTACCGTATTTAATCTAAGTATTCAGACATACAGGTCTGAGCAAACAATGCAGACCCTGACCAGACGCCGCAGAACGCGGCGTCTGATCAGGGTCTTCATTGTTTACCATCATCCAGCAAACTTGCACCACCATGTAGTGAAATCGACTTGTTCATTTTATGACAACGGTAAAAGAAGATAAGATGTCCGAATAGTTTGGGCGAATACGGCCGTCTTTAGTCTCTGATGTATTTGATACGCGTTGGAAAAGCTTAAAATTCGCGTCTCTCTCAACAGTGAGCATTTGGGCTGGCGTTAAAAGGCAATGGTATTTATCATTATGAAAACACGCCTATTCAAATATATAGAAAATTTCACCTCCAAAAACTGAAAATTTTCAGATAAAAAACTGATATTTTTCATATTTCTGCTCAAAACATAGATTGTGGGTACTCGTTAGAACCGCCTGGCCGAGGCGGTTGTAACGAGTACCCACAATCTATGTTTTTGAGCAGAAATAAGAAAAATAATGTATACCCCTCTAAATTCCAGTTTTACTATATAAAAGTGGGGTTTAAGGGGGTCAAAATTATGTAGGCATGTTTTCGTGATGTCATTCGCGGTGTAGCTTTCAAAAGATATATAAATATCTTCTAGATCCTTAACAGCCTGTTTCATGTTCACAAAACGTCCGGATTTATTTTAACGTTGTGTTGATTGGATATGATTGTTTTTTCCAACCTTGTGCTCTCATCTAGCCAATAAATTGGCTTAAAGAGAATAAATACACCTTCAAAGGAACTAACTCTGACATAAAACATTTATTTCCCGTCTCTGTTAGACCTGCTCTTAAATGAAAAAAAAAATGTTCCCTCTAGGAGCAAATTCTTTCCTTTAAGATTAGCTCCTGGTTTTGGATTCAAATACTAGGGCGACAACCTTCTGATTTGAAAAAATTGCCTGTCTTTGCAAAATTTACACGAACTTTTCAATATGTGGTAGGCTAACGGTAGACCTGTTCCAAAAGAACAGCATCTGTATCTTGGCAAGAAAATAATTCTACAGAGCAGCTGTGGAGCGACAATACTAATGCTCTCTGTACTTACTAACTATTCCATTTTTATGCCGACTTAATTTGGAGCTGCGGAATTTCCCATGTGGCATCATAAAAATATTCTTCACAGAAACTGAACATGGTTTCATTCTTCGGCCAGGACGGGAATGAGATCAGAATATTGTGTTTCTTTGTTAACTACTATGAGAAAATCAATGACCAGCGTACACACAACCACAGTAATAAGTATTTGGACAGGCAAATCTGCGCCAACATAAAAAGACCAAGATCAGTTGCCGCAGGATGCTGTGTCAGATCAGAATATACACTGTTTGCCTATCATCCTGCATTGTACTAGACATAGCAAGACGTAAAACGTAACAAAAGGGACTTTTTTCACATTTTAGGACAAACATAGTTAAGACACATCAAGACGTAGCAAAAGGGACTTTTTCATTTTTTAGACAAACATAGTCAAGACATATCAACTCGTAGTTAAAGGGACTTGTTCGAATTTTAGGACAAACATAGTTAAGACACATCAACACGTACTAAACAAGATTTGTTCAAATTTTAGACAAACATGGTTCAGACACATCAACATGTAGAAAAGGGACTTGTTCAAATTGTAGGACAGATATGGTTAAAACACATTAACACGTAGTAAAAGAAACTTGTTCGAATTTTAGGACAAACATAGTTAAGACATATCAACACGTACTAAAAAAGATTTGTTCAAATTGTAGGACAAACATGGTTCAGACACATCAACATGCAGAAAAGGGACTTGTTCAATTGTAGGACAGATATGGTTAAAACACATTAACACGTAATAAAAGAAACTTGTTCAACTTTTAGGACAAACATGGTTCAGACCGTCAACACGTAACAAAAGGGACTAGTTCAAATTTTAGGACAAACATGGTTAAGACATATCAACATGCAGAAAAGGGACTTGTTCAAATTGTAGGACAGATATGGTTAAAACACATTAACACGTAGTAAAAAAAACTTTAGGACAAACATGGTTCAAACACACCAACACAAAGTAAAAGGTACTTGTTCAAATATGAGGACAAATATGGTTAAGACATATCAACATGTAGAAAAGGGACTTGTTTAAATTTTAAGACAAACATGGTTCAGACACATCAATACGAAGTAAAAGGTACTTGTTCAAATATGAGGACAAATATGGTTAAGGCATATCAACATGTAGTAAAAGGGACCTGTTCAAATCTTAGGACCAACATGGTTCAGACATATCAACACGAAGCAAAAGCAAAAGTGACTTGTTCAATTTTTAGGACAAACATGGTTAAGACACATCAACACGTAGTAAAAGGGACTTGTTCAAATTTAAGGACAAACTTTTTCAAGAAACATCAACACGTAGCAAAAGGGACTTGTTCAAATTTTAGGACAAACATGGTTGACATATGAATATGTAGGTAAAATGGACTTGTTTAAATTTTAGGACAGACACGGTAAAGAATTAAGGTGTCCCGTATTTAGCGCACGCACAAGTATTATTCATTAGTATTATTCCTTTCCATCAATACATTCACATTATTACTTTAATAACTTGATATCATGTGTTTCGAATAACACCGACGGCACATCCACGGGACGTGATCCGACGCATCAGACAAGTTACTAAAGTAATGATGTTTTTGTTATATATCTACAAACAATAAACAGCAAAACAGCAACCAGTGTTCAATAAATGATAAATATAACAATTTTCAACAATAATAACAATAATCAATACGTTTGAACAGTCAACACACGGTACTGTTTTTTTTTTTTAAAACTGGTATCGGCAGCGGTACTGGTTTTTAACTGACCGGGGTAAAACATGGAGAAGGGTGATACGAAATCGGAAAATGCTACCAGCGTGATACGAAATTGTATTTTTGTGTCGGAAAATTACTAGTAGACAGGGGTATTTGTATAGGTATATAATAAAGTATGTTATTTGCTACAACTGGGCTGTTCAAACAGTACTGGTAAAATACAAGTAGTACAGAAGCTGTCCAGGTTGAGCCACAATCACAGAAAATAGCCTACCAATGAAACCTAGAGAAAGAGTAAACACTCCAGGACAGACAGTACACAAAACACAAAGCAAAGAAAAGAAAAGTAAAGCAACTAGAGCCCAGTTGTTCAAAGCGTCGTTAGCTTAACGAGCTCGTTAGTGGTCAAATTGTTAACTTCTAGTAAGTACAATATTATTATACAGATCGTAATTAGATGGCCTGTTTTGCTTGCCGCAATAAGAAACTACAGTCGTATAAATAGTTCCTTGGTTAATTGCACAGGTTGGTGGCGGTTGCTTATTTCAGCATAACGAATTGGGCCACAGCGAAAGGTCTTTAAGTGTTCTTTGTTCCGTTGTCTTGAATCCGATTTCCGGAAAATAGGTGAACCAGCTAATATGGCGTCTACCAGGTCCATAGCGCTTGGTTTGACAGTTGATAGCAAGAAATAACGAGTTGAAACAATCACGTGCGCACGCAAGCATTACCTTTCTTTAACAACTTATTTTCATAGAAAGTATATATATGTAAATTGAGAAAAAATATTATTGTGACCTGATTGTTGTAGCTATGTAAACGTGAAGAAAAGAGTACACTTCACCACGAAAATATTCCTATATAATGTTGTTCCCTTAAACCCCACTTTTATACAGTAAAACTGGGGTTTGCAGGGGTATACATTATTTTTCTTATGTCTAATCAAAACATAGACTGTGGGTACTCTTTAGAACCGCCTAGCTGAGGCGGTTCTAACGAGTACCCACAATCTATGCTTTGAGCAGGTTTGAAAAATATCAGAGTTTTTTTTATCTGAAAATTTTCAGTTTTTGGTGGTGAAATTTTCAATATATTTGAATACACTTTGACACTTAGCAGTCGGGGTAAAATTTTCAGCGGATGACATATTGACGTGTTTTCGCAACGATCTGCTCTGTTTTCGACATCTTCCAGAAGTAAATATGCTTTGTCATGATTTAATCAAAACGTTTTGTCGTGACTGCCTTTGTTACAAAAGATTTATTATAAGCATTGCTTTAAAAGAAATTGGAAACGATTCATTTTCCATACGGTAAAACTGCTTCAAATGATGTAAAATTGATATAAGAGTATTAAGTAGTTTTGATGAAGATTTCAAACAAGCTCCACTGATTATTTTCACAATATTGTTTCAGTACTTTACTAATTAAGAATTAGTGGAGAAAAAAAAACAACTATTTTCTAATATTTTTTTCTAAACAAATAACAAAAAACCAAAACCAAACAAAAAAATCCAATTTGCTAGAGATATTGTATAGCTAAGACCGATTTTTAACTGTAAACTGATTTTACGGTGAATATATCAAAACAAAGCACAGAAACTGAAAATAGAAACGACAAAATAACAACAACAAAAAACAAACAAACAAAAAACCTGTTTCCTGATAAGATATTGTCAATCTCAAAGAATTTTTCTTTTCGATTCAGAATAAAACGCCAAGCGAAAGTATCTTTCTGAAGAATGTCGGAAGCATATGTAGTTCAGTTTCTGTCTTAAACAACAACAACAACAACAACACACACACACACACGCATACACGCACACGCGCACAGAGTTTATTGACTTCGCTGAGCAGGTCGTAGAGGCAATTGAATTGCACGTAGTGCATTGATTTGGTATTTACGGCGATGTTTTATTTGATGAGTCACTTATAGCAAACAGATCAGATCCTTTAATATAAAATCGCAGAATTTTTATGTGGCCTAGGCGGTGATATAGTTTCTCCATGGCTACGTTTTAAGTCTTATGGCATGAAAAGGTCGTATCGGTATTGATCATCGTGAAAATATAATAGAGTTAGGCTAGAACTGACAACGCTATGATCTATCAGCGCAAATAAATGTCTCCGTCCCTACAGAGGAGAACAGCCATGTTTGGCATTAATCTGATCACAGGAGCCGAGATATGGGAAAACTACATTACCGCATTTGCCCCAAGTATAGGGACGGACGGTCTTGCGCAAACAGTGTAAACCCTGGTCAGACGCCGCAAAATGCGGCGTCTGACCAGGGTTTACACTGTTTACCACTCATTCAGCAGGCCATTCCAAGACTAGTGTTGCAATTCTTCTTTGTGGGTCTGTAGTTTCTTATGTGGCGTTTGTATTGTCCTTATTTATTACTCATCTCTCCTTCTTTTGGTGTCTCGGAAGGGCTGGGCTTCGTGTTTGTGATATTTCCTGGGTATCTTTACTTTTTTTAATGCTAGCGGGCGTATGCAGCATCGCAATCTATATTTTAGTATAGAAAAAGACTTAATAAAATCATCTCTGATTTTCGTTCTTTTGTGTGTTCTGTGTTTCCAAAGGCAACCGTTTAGCCTTTGAGATTCTTATTTAGACGTATTAAAGGCTCCATATTGCTCAAAATAGATATAATTTGTCAAAGAAAGGTTTAATAATTTGATATATGGTATTGATACGATAATAAACTGTGGCATTTGACAGCCTGTAAAATTTCAGTAAGTCTATCGTTTTTGAACTGGATCAAAATTGAAATGATATTTATTGTATCTTTGAGTTAATGTTGGCAACATTTATTCAGAGATACGATAAAAAAAATCATTTTGTTTTTGATCCAGTTCAAGAACGAGAGACTAACTGAAATATTACAAGCTGTCAGGTGCCACATTTTATAATTGTATTAATACCATATATCAATTTGTTAATCCTTTCTTGGTTAATAAAACGGAGTGTCTATTGACAAACGTTTGTCAATAGCACAAAGTCGGTAAAAATGCTATTGACAAACGTTTGTCAATAGCACAAAGTCGATAAAAATGCTATTGACAAACGTTTGTCAATAGCACAAAGTCGATAAAAATGCTATTGACAAACGTTTGTCAATAGCACAAACTCGGTAAAAATGCTATTGACAAACGTCTTTCAGATTTCAGAGTCGAAATGCGAAAGTTTTTTTTTCTATTTCTTTCAAAGATTTCTGTTTTTCCTGTCTTTTTTGAAGAGCGGTTTGAATTAACGTTCGACTGGAGCCATAGATGATGCGGGTTTGGCCCACCGGTTCGCGGCCTCTTTCTGTGGAAAGACATTCCGCCTTCCGCTGGTTGGTTTGATTTGAGATTTATTGTCCCCGTCAACACTGAATATTTTCATTTTGCTTCCAATTTTATGGGACTTTACATGTAAGGCATCGTAGGAAAGAAATGACATCGTAAGATCTGTCACCTAATGAAACCTATAGAGTTTATAAGCATGGACAGTCCTATTTGCACCGCTTAGCCCGGGCAGGCTTAATTCTTTAAGCGGTTTAACCGCAAATTTTGTGCTGTCAGTTTCAGTTCTCCGATGAAGCCTCGTGCAGCCCATCTATTTATTCAAACCCCGATGGGCGGGGCCGTCCTTCTGTTGATTCAGGGAAGACGACAGTATGATGAGCGCTTGGTCTAAGCTTGTTGAGGAAATATGATATAAGTATTATAAATGTCACTTAAATGACCTAAAATGTGATGACTGGGACGTATCTTGTATCCCATAGATCAACGTTTTTCTTTCTTAATCTGATTCTAATTCGTTATGAAGATCAAAGAACAACGATCAAACAATAATCAAATGGTTATGATATTAATTTTTGCACATCATTAATCAAAACGATGCTAATACCTTTCTTCAATAGCCCTTAATTGGTATTAACGTTGCTGATACCTTTCATAATTAACCATTAAGAGTACTATTTCGCAGCTTGTAAAGAAAATTGTTTCATATTTAAAAGATTAAAGTTGTGATGCCGACTTTTGATGTTCTTCGGAAATTTACATAAATCCGAATTTCATTGGGTAAAGACCCCAGCCACTTGTTTTCAAGCTTCTTTTTTTTTGTTAGATATTTACCAATCAAAAGTTGCAAAAGAAAAAAAACAAAAGCCCATATATTTCGATTCGCCCATTTTTCGGGACATTAAAAGTGAATGTTCTTTATAACATAGCCATATTAAATGTATTCTTAAGTATTTCCTTAAAAAATAAATAGTGTATAACAGTGATAAATAACTTATGCTGGATTCTTGTTAGGATTGTGTGTATTTCCTTGTATAATGAAGTAGTGTAAAACAGTGATTCTTGTTTGGATTGTGTATTTCCTATATATTGAAATAGTGTAAAACAGTGATTCTTGTTTGAATTGTGTATTTCCTAATATATTGAAATAGTGTATAATCAGTGAAATAAAATGGCAAATCTTATCATAGGTCACTCACAAGTGAAATACTTTGAAAATTACATTAGTTTAATGGACACAAAATGTGAATCCTTTTCCGGATGTTTGATAGAGGACCTGTTAAAGGAATCCTCAGTAAAGAACCTCATTCCTGAAACCCAGGTGGTAGCCGTTTTGTGTGGTATCAATAATCTGCCTAGGGACGACTCAGCGACCGTCATTGACAAGTTCAACAAACTCTTCGACGGCATTCTTGAACTAAACCCGAGGTAAGATCTATATATGTGATTTAAATTCTGATATTGTCTCATTTCAAGTACATAGATTGAGTTGGCTCGTTAGAACGGCCTCATTGGTGCATTTTCTAACGAGTACCCACAATATGTTTTACTGACCGGAAAAAGGGAAAATAATGTTCACTCCTGCAAGCTCCACCTTTTTATATGAAGTGGAATGTAGAGGGGCATTTGGTACTCACTTGTTAACATGGTGATATTTTATGTGTGTGTTTTGCCCATTGCCTTTTTCATTTAAAACAAAAAAACTTGCAGGTTGTAAAACTGGAGTTTACGGGGGATTATATTATTACCATATTTCTGCTAAAAAAAAAAAACATAGATTGTGGGTACTCGATAGAACAGCCTCATCGAGTCACAAAATACCTCATCTGTTGCTATTACAACAAATATATACTCAAGTTGCAGTGTGCATATGCGCTGACTGGTAAAAGTCAATGTACCAAGTAAATTGAGCCTCTAGTTACATGATAGTGGAGCAGTTCTGTAAGAGTCGACCTTGGTTAAAATTTTCCAAAAAATATTTTTTCTCATGGCGTGTCTTCATATGATTATGTTTTTCATAAAGAATGCTTGTGGCGACAATTCAGGACAGTAATGATATTACAATCCCCTTTGTTGATAATGATTAGGCTTAATCCCTTAATGTGTCAAGAAAAACTTCTGTCCATTTGAAACAAATTTAAAGAAGCCTGTTTGATCCCCTTTGTTGATAATGATTAGGCTTAATCCCTTAATGTGTCAAGAAAAACTTCTGTCCATTTGAAACAAATTTAAAGAAGCCTGTTTAATGTCAAGAAAATAATTTTTGCATTCAAGCAAATATTGTTGGCCTTGACAAAAGTACAGTTTGATCTGGATCCACACTGGAATGATTTTGTATTATTTTTTGTGATTTGTATCACAATGTTATATGAAGACACTATTAGACAGAAATTTACCCGTTTTAATTTTAGATCCTTAGGGAAGCCACACATAGCATATTTCAGTGAAAATTTTAGATACGCTACGTTATTGTGGGTACTCGTTAGAACCGCCCTAGGGAGGCGTTTGTCAATAGACTCTTCCTTAATAAAATGTCTATTTTTGAGGAATATAGAGCCTTTAACTAATAAATACGACTTGTTTCAACTTTAGGACAAGTATGAAAAAGAGTTAGACTTCCCAATGTTTTGCGTGAGTTTGTTTGTGTTGCGGATTTACGGCCCAGTCAACCAGTTAGGGTCATATCGAGCGCGTCCAGTTTACCTAACCACACTTTTCCTGGACAGGCTTAGTCCTGTAAGCGGTTAACAAGTATTTGTGCGCGTTCTTTCGCTAGAAACTAACAGCTGCCCGTCTTGAATCATTGGAAGTGAGAGAATGACCACAGATCAAACTGCACGAAAGATTGTTGCCGGACCTGGCGGGGATTGAACCCGTGACCTCCAGTCGAACGCGCAACCGACTGAGCCTACAAGGCCGACATTTTTTTGTGCGTGAGTAAGGTATTCATAGTGCGAATCATACATGTCAAAACCAGCTTGCACGACAGCTGACGTAATCTTGCCACAGTTTACACACATCACGAAAACATGCCTATATAATTTTGACCCCCTTAAACCCCACTTTTATATAGTAAAACTGGGGTTTACAGGGGTATACATTATTTTTCTAACGAGGCGGTTCTAACGAGTACCCACAATCTATGTTTTGAGCAGAAATATGAAAAAATATCAGAATTTTTTATCTGAAAATTTTCATTTTTTGGTGGGAAAATTTTCAGTATATTTGAATAGGCATGTTTTCGTAATGAGTATTAGGTGCCACTATATTATGAACAGCAAAATCCTCATTACATAAACTTGCCTATTCAAATATACTGAAACTTTTACCACCAAAAAATGAAAATTTTCAGATAAAATTTTTTGATATCTTTCATATTTTTGCTCAAAACATAGAATGTGGGTACTCGTTAGAACCGCCTCGATGAGGCGGTTCTAACGAGTACCCACAATCTCTGTTTTTGAGTAGAAATAAGAAAAACAATGTATGCCCCTGTAAACCCCAGTTTTACTGCATAAAAGTGGGGTTTAAGGGGGTCAAAATTATATAGGCATGTTTTCGTGATGATTACTCTAAAAATTAATACAATATGACATGTTGTCTGATTTTATTTATAGGCATCTGGATAAAACTTAAGATTTCAAATTTGGAACCTCTCTAATGCGCTTGCACATAGTTAGGCTCCCTCCCTTATTATTTGGTCGTTAACAAAAATAAAAGCGTGCCATAAGTATTTCCGAGGATTAAAGACATTCACCAAAAATATGCTTCATCTATTCAGAATTCAGGCATACTCTACTATATAAAAGTGGGGTTTAAGGGAGTCAAAATTATATAGGCATGTTTTCGTGATGTTGACCAATTTGGAGGGACATATGGGGAAAACTCTTCTTGACCTTCCATGTTATTATCACGGGGGTTTCCGATAATCTCCGAGCGCTCCGGAGATAAGCAGTTACCTGTATTCGGTCCTCAGTTTAATAGGAAAATGTATAGAAATACACCAATAAATTTCTTTCCTAATTTAATATATTTTCCGACATTGAATTATAACGTCTAGGATGAAGCTTTTTTAATCTGGTTTAAAAATCATAGAAATACGTCAATGAGAAGTTTCTTCCATCTGAGCCCAAAGTATTCACCCTTCTAATCCTAATTTTGTTATAGAATTTTATTCAGATTACGCGAATCTTCGTTTTTGGACCTAAACAAAGTACATAAAAATTAGCATTTGCGAATCTATTATAACGTATGAGCAGAAAGGTAGTATTCCATTGATTATAATGATGTAATTTATTCATATATAGCTAAACGGGAAGTTTCTTCCATTTACGCCTAATTTTGCTTACATGTACTTTTAATCCGAATATGGCCGAAAATTTTCTAAGTTCTGTATTTAATTCGTTAAGACATTCTAAGCATGCGGTCATAAACTTGACACCAGCAACTTGTGTCAATATCATGCGAAAGTGTATTTATTTATTTATTTATTTATTTATTTAATTATTTATTCATTTCCCCATCGCATGATTTTCAACACAAAGTGAGAGTGAGTGAGTGAGTGAGTGAGTGAGTGAGTGAGTGAGTGATTGAGTGAGTGAGTGAGTGAACGAACGAAAGAACGAACGGACGGACGAACGAACGAACGGACGGACGGATGGACGAGCAAGCGAGGGACGGTGAGAGGGAATGAATGAATGAATGAATGAACGAACGAACGAACGAACGAACGGACGGACGGACGGGCGGAGCGAGCGAGCGAGCGAGCAAGGGAGGGAGGAAAGGAAGAATGAATGAATGAATGAATGAATGAATGAATGAATGAATAAATGAATGAATGAATGAATGAATGAATGAATGAAAGGGCGGGCGGGCGGGTGGGTGGACGGGCGAGGGAGGGAGGGAATGAATGAATGAATGATGACTGACTGACTGACTGAATGAATGAAGGAAGGAATGAGTGAGCGAGTGAGCGAGTGAGCGAGCGAGAGAGAGAGAGAGAGCGAGCGAGCGAACGAACAAGCAAGTGAGTGAGGGAGGGAGGCAAGGAATGTCTGACTGATTTCGTGAGTGTGTGAATGAATTTTTCTGCGGATATAAGGTTGACTTCAGTAAGTTCAAACGCTGTTCAACTTTTAATTACTGTACAGCTATTCAAACAAACAAAGATAGTCAGAATATGTTCTGGAATCAGTGTAAATCGTTACATAAACAATCATTATCACTAAATCGTACAGGCAGCCAATAACAGTACCAAGGGAAACAACATTTTTGGCCACGGACTTAATTCACAGATAGTACAGGAGTTATCGATTTGACACCGTAACTAGCTTTCTGCGAGATGGCTGTTCAACCAAACTGTTCTGTTTCTAAATCACGCATTGCATCTTTTCAGGGTCGGCAGCAAAAGATGCGACCTTAGATTCAAGCACAGCATTACGTAAGCAAACGTATTAGTGATGATACCCAGGAAATGCCACAATCACGAAGCACAGCCTTCCCGGGGTACAATAAGAAGGAGAAATGACGAACAAATCAGAGCAAACAAATGCCACATATGAACCCACATTACCACAAACAAAAAAGAACTACAACAGAGGAATCGCATTGGAACGTAAGTAGGAAGACTACGAGAAGGGGGAGAGGGGAAGTGTCTTTAATCAATATAATTAATGGTGCAGCAAATCTATGTAATGCAGACCCCATGCTTCCCCTTAATAACCTGTTAATCCATTGTAGTCGGGAGACTCGTAAAAGGGTAATTTGCAAACAGTGAAGACCCAGATCAGACGCCGCATAACGCGGCGTCTGATCAGGGTCTCCACTGTTTACAAATAGTTCAACCTTTTTTTTTCAGAAATATCTATATCATATAGTCTGGTATACCAAAAATCGAAAATGGAAAATGGACTCTTCCAATATATAGTATGGGAGAATTCATTCAGTCTACAATGGTTTAAAAAAGAAGAAGACAAATCAAAGTACTGATAGCACTGGTGGGTCGATTGTCTCTTAGTGAAGGCTGGGAAATGGTCCTAAACGGGGACTTAAGGCTGTTTCATTTAACCTTTAACTTGCTGTAATTTAAGCAAATACTGAACACCCTGATTGGACGCTGCGTAAGAAAACGTGCCTTCTGCACCGAACGAAGATTCAAATCAGCCTGCGCATCCGGGCAGTCTGATCAGAGTCCTCGCTGTTCGCAGGAAGGAAGGAACTTTGCATTCTTGGCTATCTAAAATACACCCAGTGAAGATTCTGATCAGACTGCGCGAAAGCGCAGTCTGATCAGAATTTTCGCTGGGTGCACATGCGCGAAGGTATGTTTTTCCGATGTTGCTGTTCAACATAGATATGCGACGGACAGGGTAATGAACATCAAGCTTTTGTCTGTGAGTCATAAAACATTGAACTTTTAGACTCCGAGATTCCTGTGTCTCACGTTTCAGACCTCATAGAACTTATGAAAAAATGATAATTAAAAAGGTGTTAGCTTAAAGCCAAAGTCATGAAAACGTAATATTGAATGAAATAAAGAATAAAAATGTATACCGTATTTAGGGCTTAAGAAATGTGAATGGTTTATTACCAAAACAACGGCTAACACTTATCGTGGTTGTCCAAAATATTAGAATAGTATTCAAGGTTGATTCCTGAGCAACTTTGTCTGTAATAATTTAATTTTTTATGTAACAAAAGTCACAGAAATATCAATTTTGTTCAGTGTTTTTTTTTTCTCTCTAGCGACTGTTGTTTTTGATAATATATTATCCATAGAATCAATAAGAAGAAGTGTTTTGATATTTAAAGTTTTAAGAAAAAAATAGATGTCCTCAATCTTAAGATTCTGCTCACTCACTGTGAATTGCATGTACTTACTGATCACAAAATATTTAGAAATGATAAATGAATATACACATGTACCACACGATGTATAAATCTTCTTACTTATAATCAGTATATATCTGATGATATAATTACCTCCCTTCACCTAACTTGGCTATGTAGCCTAGTTAGCAAACTACATATTCAAACAATGTAAGCTTCAGTAAAACTTTGATATCCAGAGCACACTAGCATTTTATATCAAACGGAGCAGCTGCATACCATTGTCTACGCCTATATGTCAAAGTATTAGCTTTCACAAGAAAGCGTGGGCTACGCTTAGCATACATTGTGTGCTAAGCGTAGACGAAGCTTTTTGTGAAAGCTAATACTTGTTTGGATGAAGTATTTGCTCATACTAAAAATTTGAATTCAAGTAGCAATCTTTATGGAGAATTTGTACTTTTTCCGGGGTATTCGGAGATACGATAAAAATCATTTCATTTTTGACCCACTTGAAAAACGAGAGCTAAATGAAATTTTACAGGCTGTTAGATGCCAACTTTTATGCTCATATTAATACCATATATCAATTTATTAAACCTTTCTTGGAAAATATCTATTTTTTTGCGGAATATGGAGCCTTTAAGGGTTCTACGGTATAACTACTAATACTACACAAAATAAGAAAAAGTGCTAGTATCCCAGTTATACATAGTTCAATAGAAATTATTCTGCAATATTGCATGTGCGCCCAGCGCAGACTCAGATCAGCCTTCGCATTCGCGCAGTCTGATCAGTCCTCGCTGATCGCATGGCGATGCTTTGGGTCCAAGCTATCCATAGAACGCACAGCGATGACTTTGATCAGCACTATTCTAGGAAATGCTGTACCCGGCTGAAATGATATTATCTTCTGGAGCTATCTTATTTCTTTTTTTATTGTCAAATATAAAATATTAAATGAGCATTTTTTCCGTCTTATTTCTGTTTTATTAGCTTTGTTTTCTGCAAAAAAAATGAAGAAAGCAAATAGCACATCGTTTAATATCAGTTAACTGATTTAAGGGGGTTGGATTGACTTGGTAAGTTTCGCGACTTCCTGTTTGCTCTCCGCACATACTACCTTTTTAGTCAGAGATTCAAGGTGGCGAATCTTGCAAAAAAAACCAACAAAAAACAAAAAAACAAACAAAAAAAAAAACAAAAACAACAACAACAACAAAAAAAAAAAAAAAAAAAAAAAATAAAAAAAAAATAAAATAAAGAAATAAAAATAAAAAAAATAAATAAAAAAAATTAAATAATCACCTTACCTTGACCGGAAAGTTATATAGCTGATTTTTTTATCATAGGACTGGGCATTGTTTATACGAAAACACTGTAAAGCAATATGTTTCTGGGACCCGGACTATTTCTGAAAATGGACAGAAGAAATAGTAGAGGAGAGGAGAGGTACAGAAGAGAATAAAGGAAACGCGAATGAAAGTGAAACATGCCCTCTTCCGCTACATGTTGCAAGCAAAGCAGGGCCTTACCCTGTCACAGCCACTGGCTCCCATTGTGAGAAAATCCTCACATAAATGGAATCTCGGTGTGCAGGAAATCAAACCGGAAGTCACAAAGCACAGTCGACTCTCGTTATCTCGACCTCGCTTATCTCGAATAACCGCTTAACTCGAAATGAAAATCTGGTCCATGTTTTAACACAGAGGTCTAACAACAGGCAACAAAATATTGTGGAAAAAAGGAGAAATTGCTCCTCATGAGCAATTTCTCCTCTTTTCCACAATATTTTCAATATATCTTTAATTCAGGAGTCAAATTACATATTCAATTTGTTAAATGTGGTTGTTCGATAAATTGTTTTCCTCAGTTCCGCAAATCTGATATGTCGAAGTACGGATATCTCGAAGTGTTTCATAGAGTCCATTGGAATTCGAGATAACGGGAGTCGAATGTATGTCTCCTTTGTAAAAAAAAATCTGAAAACCAAGTGTATCACGTCCCGTCAAATCTGCAACACAGTGAGTATGATAATGTGATATAATGCTTTTCATGAGAACCTGAATATATATTTACATGATAACCGGACTATTACTAATTTGGGCCCATTTATTCAAAGCATCATTAGCTTAACGAGCTTGTTAATGAAAAATTCGTTAACTGTTGTAGCTAAGGTATTTTAAATACATTGATATTTTTTTCCGCAAAAATGTGAGTAGATTTTGCAATCTCACGTTTTTTTTTTTTTTTTTTTTTTTTCAGCAAAAAATATCAGTGTATTTGCCATATTTCAAGACAGAAATTTTAACATCACTTTAGCTAACTTACTTCGTTAATTTTTCAACAGCTGGGCCCTGAAAGCTGTACAGAGACTTATGCATGCACTGTAATGTATTTTGTTAACACACACATATGTGATACGTAAACATGTAAGGAATCACTCTACTTGAGTGCTTTTTTAATTCGTAATTTATTTATTTTTGTTCTTTATTTCTCTATATAAACATATGTTGTGTGTACTCATTAGAAGCGCCTTGCGGAGGCGCTTCTAATGATAACAACAACATATGTTTTTTTATGGAAAAAAATAAGGAAAAATATTTATTTTGACCTCCTTCTTATCTAGAGATATGCCGACTACGATATTTCCATGAAAATACAGATGTAAAGAGAAAAAGCGGAATGTTTGGTTTTTAAATACATTCTGACATTCATGCATTATAAAGGAGTTATAGGACAGAACGAATAAACTTCAGGTTGAGAATATTCAAAAATTCTAACGAAAGTTGCCCAAAAAAGTGCATACCACTGTTTTTAAAGGTGTGACAGAGGAGCCTTGCCGAACCGAATACATATTTCTAATTTTGAGTTACATAAGAGTAAAAGGCACGGTTTCGATTGAGCAAAACATCACGAAAACACGCCTATATAGTTTTGCCCCCTTAAGCCCCGCTTTTATACAATAAAACTGGGCTTTACAGGGGTATACATTAGATTTCTTATTTCTGCTCAAAAACATAGATTGTGGGTACTCGTTAGAACCGCCTCTCCGAGGCGGTTCTAACGAGTACCCACAATCTATGTTTTGAGCAGAAAAATGAACACTACCAGAATTTTTCATCTGAAAGTTTTCAATATTTGGTGGTAAAATTCTCAATATACTTGAATAGGCGTGTTTTTGTAATGATTTAAGTACGCATAGATATTTCCGCTAACCCTTCCAAAACCATTTCCTGATTTTCCCGTTGTAGTTTTCGGTCTGAGATTTGGTTATTGCAAATATGCCATTGTGTCATTTCAATGTTTGTTACTCACCTCTTCTGCTTTCGATGCCTCACGAGATTGCAACAATGTTAAGTCTTGCTTTACGAAAACACTCCTATTCAAATATATTGAAAATGTTAGAGCCAAAAAAAACCCAAAAAAAAAAAAAAAAAAAAACAAAAAAAAACAAAACAAAAAAAAAACAAAAGAACATTCTCAGATAAAAATACTGATATTTTTCATAATTCTGCTCAAAATATAGATTGTGTGTCCTCGTTAAACCGCCTCGCCGAGGCGGTTCTAACGAGTACCCACAATCTATGTTTTTGAACAGAAAAAAGAAAAATAATGTATACCCCTGCAAACCCCAGTTTTACTGTATAAAAATGGGGTTTAAGGGGATAAAAATTATATAGGCATGTTTTCGTGATGATAACTCAAAAAATTAATACAATATGACATAATATATTTTTTGGCATCTGGATAAAACTTAAGATTTCAAATTTGGAACCTCTCTAATGCGCTTGCACATAGTTAGGTTCCGTCCCTTATTATTTGGCCGTTAACAAAAATAAAAGCGTGTCATAAGTATTTCCGAGGATTAAAATCATTCACCAAAAATATGCTTCATCTATTCAGAATTCAGGCATACCCGACACTTTACCTCTTTATATAGTAATAAGAAAAGTGGAATCAGGCGGAGAAAGACATAAAGAAATTCATATGATGATTCAAAATTATTGTTTGTTTTATTTAGCTTTTAAATATAAATAATAGATTTCAGTCTGTTTATCAATATATGAGATGTTACGTTTCAGACAAATTCGGGAAGAGGATGGGTCAGAAAGTTTTTAAGATGTTTACATTTGTACGTGATGATTTAGGAATTATACTTTCTTTTATTTGATTTTTTTTAAAAATACAACTTATGGATTTCAGTCTGTTCATCAATATACGAAATGTCGTTATGTTTCAGACTAATTCGATTTGTGAAGACTTCTAAATTTTCTGCAACAATGCACTTTTAAATCTGAAATATTCGTCGCTATCATTACATTTAATGTCTTTCAAGCTTCTAGGTCAATTTGAAGCCTGAAATGGAATCCATATAATACAAAGAGGAATGCCTCGTAATTCATTGTGCTTCTTTACCACCAGTGACTTAATCCTGACAGCATGGAACAGCATTTAAATCGTTTTGCAACATCTATTCTCCTTCAACAGAAAATAATCGGATTAGAATGACGGTTGGTTGTCTTCTCTTTTTTTTCGAGCAGTGACCTTATCAAAGTCGAGTAGTACTATTTATGTGACAAATTTCGGCGTTACTCGGTTCCATTCCCAACAGATTTACTACAAGTAAAATGCATTATAAGCAACGCGATACTTCAGCGGATCAGATACACTTTCAAGGGAGGTAACTCTGTTAACATTGTATCTCTACCTTTTTGAAAGGGGTCTACTCTATAAGGTAAAAAATTGCTTCAAGGGGAGCTAATTCTTTTCCGATAGTGTAGATTTTTTTTTTCAGAAGGAAATTGGTGTCCAGGAAAACAAACAGTAAGTCACACAATTTATCTCCCTTTTGAAAAATTGTGGCTAGATCTCCAGGTGCATTCACGTTAATGTATATCAGTTCAGTGCTCTGAAATGCAGTACTTGGTTTAAACATATCTATTCAGAAGTATCAATTTAAACATCAATATTGTAAACAATATAATACAGGATCAGAACGAACGCAAACAAGTTTAGAACTGCAGTACTTGCATCGGTACATCCGTACCAGCATCAGAACACCATCAGCTGTCTTCTTTTTTCCAAGAGAGACATTAAGGTTGAGTAGTACAATTTGTGTGACAAATTTCGGCATCACCGATTCGGCCCCGTTCCCAATATAATTAGTACAAGTAAAGGGCATAAGCGTCACAGCACTTAAAGGGAGTAGATACAAATTCAGGCGCGGCAACTCTGTCAAAGTTGTTTTTTACCTTTCTAAAAAGCTATCTATTCAATGAGGAAATTCATTCCTTATAGAGTAGACCATTTTTAGTAGGAGGAATTTGTGAGCAGGAAAGCAAACAAGAAGTTACAAATATTATAGCCCTGGTGAAAAATGGTGGTTAAATCTACAGGTATATCGGCTCATTGCTTTGGTAATGGTATTGGTCCATCCGTACCAGTATAAGTACATCTGTACCGATATCGGAACACGATATTTCGGGTAAACTTAAAAGCCCAGCTACTTTTGAGCATTAAGTTTGTCCACACATGATCTTTCGACTGTTTAGACTATCTTAGCCTTTGGATTGTTTACAGATAAGCTCCTTGGTTTAAGTGAAAGAATATGGGAGAAATGTACCCGGTTGACAATGCTTTTGAATGATTTGTATTTGTGAGGAATCTCTCGATGTGTAAATTCCTGCAAATCACTAACAAACTGAATAAAAACCCGATTCGCCGGAGTATACACATCGATAAATTCCACAAAAGTAATAATTCATTCCTAATAAGTTCAACTGTGTTATCAATGTTGCCAAAATATGTCAGTCGTTTGAGACGGAGGAAGGAAAATAGATCCGACGTATTCCTGCGCTGGTCTGTATTGAAGTGTAAAACGTTTCCTTAACCCTTAAACTGCCACAAAAATTGTCGTCTACTTTGTCATCTGCTTGTGATTTTAAAAGTCATTTTTGCAAACACTGTGGACCAAGATCAGACTGCTCCTCTATCTACACTGTTTGCCTGTATGCAAAAATAGGTTTGAAAAGTTTGCATGAATATTCAGTAGACGACATAAACATGACATTTTCAGATGCAGGTTTTCTTGGCGTTTTAAGGGTTAAAGCAGTCAAAGTGCGCGAAGCGTGTATTACGATTAGGAGTTGGAAAAATTAATCTAAATTTTGTACTTTTGAGAATCATAAACACTTTACTTAGTGGTCTTGCCAAAACGGTTCCGAATAGTTTTACCTTTCTTTTTGATAATATCTATGTTAGATGGTCTTATAAACGACACAGATAACAAGTGGGTATTCCGATGGGGTTTAGTTTTTAGCCCGCTCGTGTCTCTTGTTATTCCTGCTTTGTTATGAGAGAGACTTCGTGCTGTATGCGTCTGGAGCAAATTAAGTCGATCTTATTGAAACATTTAATTCTATTACTGTGTCTTTAGACAATTTCATTTAATATACTGATAACCTATATTTTAAACAAATGGTTTATGATGTTTTTAACTTAAAGATTCTTGACTTAGTAAAACAAATTCTTCTGATACCGACTCTTTATGTTTTTGTCTTAATTTATCGGTATCTAATGGCACAGTTACATAAAAAGATGTATGATATACTAGATAACTTAAATTTTGACATTTTGAACATACTTTATTACAACTCTTGACATGTATATAAACAATTTACACAATGACAAGGATAAGAGCGAATGTGTGTTTATTTCTTTTAATAATCTATTTGAATATACAATACCATGTCAGTCATTCCATTTGCCTTCTGCTGGCGTTATGGTTAAACCTCAGTGGCTCGAACTAACCATGTCGAGAACGAATTTATATGGTCCCAAAGATGTTCGAGTTATTAATGTTTGCCTGTATGTATAAGATTACTGTCCCACTGACAATATCTGCTTACAGTGGACATTAGGCGATTAGATACACTTGGTAGCTTTTCGCCACTTTTAGAATAGAAACATTTTTTGTAAATTCCTATTTGCTTTGCTGCATGTAAAGTCCCTTCTGAAAATAGGTCTACTCTAAAAGATAAGAATTTCCTTTTAGAGTTCCCCTTGGGAGCTAATAATTCCTTTCAAAGTAGATCCTTTTTTAGAAAGGAGACAAAAAATTTTGACAGGCTTGCCTCCGCTTTCCCCCCTCTCATCCCCCCCCCGCCCCCGCGCCCCCGTAAGAGTTTATCCATTCCACTTAAGTGATAGGTGGATCTGAGACTTATTGCGGTACATCACAATACTCTCTGTTTGTGTTGAGTTTTACGGCCCAGTCAACCCAATGGGGTCATGTCGAGCGCGGTGAGTTTAACTAACGACACGTTTACTGGGCAGGCTTAGTCCTCTAAGCGGTCTTTCGCCAGAAAACAATACTCTTTGACGGCACCAATTAGCCGAGACGATAATACTATGAAACAGTAGGGAAGGGATCAAGTCACAAAATGGGGATTATAGCTAGACATATACTGTATTACCCCGCTCTGCTTTTAACACCTTTCAGGAAACATTAGTATTAAAGATGTCAAGGAAAAGCCACAATCACGAAACATGGCCTATGAATGACTCAAAGAGAAAGAGTAAACAAACAACGGTAGAAGCCGTTTTTTTCTTACCTGGCTCTTTATTCAGAATCCAGTAAGCATTCTTTATAAATCTATAGCGGACCGTTATCGGCCCGTCAGGGTAGCTGACGGGCCGATAACGGCCCACTATAGATTTATAAAGAATGCTAGCTGGGAAGAAGTAACTTTACCAGGTTTTGTCATGATTTAATGCTAAGCCGCTGACGGGCCGATAACTGCCCGCTATACATTTATAAAGAATGCTAGCTGGGAAGAAGTTAATTTAAAAGGTTTTGTCATGATTTAATGCTAAGCCTTTTGATATAATTACCAATCCACCAACAGTTTAAATCTATTCACTGGTTTAAAAATTCGTATAGTTAGCTTCTTCCATAGTAAAATTGGCTGCAAGTTTTGAAAACTCGATAGGGTAGTTAATTTGGAGGTAGGTTTCCAAATTTCTAAACTCTCACGTTATTATTATGAAACAGAATATATAAAAAATCAGTAGGTTTTGAGATAGGTTTTGCAAAATTTCTGAATTCTCATGTTATTGCTATGAAACGTTATGTATTAAAGAAAAGAATATTTGGAGGTAGTTTTTCAAAATTTCTGAATCACATAATTGTTATGAGACATTAATATTATCAGTAGGATAAAAAAGCTAAACATATATTCTTATAATAGTTTTTCAAACACAAACAAACAAACAAGCAAACAAAAAACACGTCAAATTAGGATAAGTCTGAGCAATTATAGCTATAAATTCAATTTTAGGGAAAATATTTGAGAAATAAAAAGCACAGAAACAGAAAAGACACAAAGCAACTCATTGTCAATCACACAATATAAACGTATTTGGAATATAAGGCCATGATCTATCTATCTATCTATCTATCTACCTATCTTAGTGTTGTGTTCCCTTTATTCGATGTAGTCGTTTAAAATCAATCGCTGACCTATATATAACTAAAGCAAGTCGATGGCGCGCCATCGCATATCCCCGCGCCAGCGCCATCGCATATTTCCCTGCACATCGAAATTCCAAAAGTGTTCCTCCAGTCCTCATTCATAGGGCTATTACTTGTGACAGTTTCAAGGTTCTAGCTAAAAACGCCTAAGAGGAAGTGGTGACAATAAAAAAAGGACCCAAAATCCTATTTTTTGACCTCTAGTGACCCCAGACATGCCAGGGGCAAACTTTTTGCATCACTGTATTCTACTCTTCATTACCTTCGATTTGATATGCAACATGGCTATGTTTTACAAAATGGATTTTGACCCATCGGGGCCACCCCTGACCCTGCCCCAGGGATCACATCAAAATTCCGAATTTGTTCCTCCAGTCCTCATCCATAGGGCTATTATCTATGACAGTTTCCCAGGTTCTAGCTTAAAAAAGCCTACAAGGAGTTGGATGACAATAAAAAAAAGGGACCACAAATCCTACTTTTTGACCTCTAGTAACCCCAGACATGCCCCCGGGCAAAATTATTGCACCACTATATTCTACTCTTCATAACCTTAGATTTGATATGCAACATGGCTATGTTTGTGTAAAATGAATTTTGAAACCTTCGGGGCCACAACCTCCTGGCCCTGCCCAAAGGGGTCACATCAAAATTCCGAATGTATTCTTCCAGTCCTCATCCATAGAGCTATCGCCTGTAAAAGTTTCGAGAATCTAGCTTAAATGGTCTAGGAGCAATGGTGTGACATTACAGACGGACGTGCGTACGGACGGACGGACGGGGTTGAGGGGTGGGTTGGGGAGGATATAACAATATCCCCGCTTTTTCTTCGAAAATCGCGGGGATAAATACAAAATTTATCTGTTTGGAAAAATGCACGTGTCTTGAAGCGTTGATAAATTTCATTAGACGGTCATTTTTGCCAAGTCCTTTGAGTCAACTTTCATGGCATGCATTTTGAAACATCTTTATAATATGATATTAAAGTTCACGCCAAAATCAAGTTTTCGAAATCAAAGAAAACCTTCTCTGTTTAGAATAAGAATTTGACAAAATTAATGATATAAATTGCACGAAGGTGCTTTCATAAAGACAAGGTTAGCGTTTTAAAAAGAAACAATAGTAGCTTTTTAAAAAGCTTAGAAAAACATCTTTTGGCGTGATTAGATAATGCAGTGGCATGTAATGTAGTGTCAAAGAGCTAAACCAAAGTATGAAAAGTACCAAAGTACACTATTTGCCATTTATTGACCGGCTTTGGATTTTTACATATGATAGACTATTCGATTAGCTACTAAGGACATTTTATATTTGCCGGGACGTCGGTTTGTGACGATTCTGGCAAATATAAAAAAAATCTTAAAACAAACTGTATTATAAGCAGATTAATGTCTATTTTATTTTCATTTCAATCAAGAAATTTCATAAAGCTCAATAAAAGCAAATATCTATTCTTTCGGTGCCAAGTTTCAGACGACATTTGTTGTCTGCTTTTCTTTTTTAACAAACTATCGATTGAAAAGAAGTCTTGTCTCTGTTTAATGATTAATCGGAATGAAGTCGATGGCTTTGTAAGTTGTCAAGAGTATGTTTGTGTGCACTGGGAGTTTTGAAGCACCATAATTTGGGTAGTTCGTGTTATCTCATCTAAGTCACCCATGAGTTCTTATTCCACATGATCATCCCCAGCACTTACTTAAGTTAAAAAAAAATATTCACTAGTCTTCGTCGCTCATCTTCTTTTTTTAAGATGCTTCTTGTTGTACAGGTTCATGCCGGGTTGTGTGTCTAAACACAGCTGGACTAAAACTGCAAATATTGCAGGTCTGGTCTGAGTCTGCTTGCTTGCAAGACGTTTGGATATATCTATGTACTGTCACAGATAATACAAAGTTAAAATAGTGATATGCCCATAATCGCATGCCCTGATTATGTTTCACCGATATACCACCTGAACTATGAAAGACTACATGTTTCTTATTCGATAGATTCGGTTTCTACTTGGCTAACGTGTTTTCGTTCAGAAATGTAAAACGTCAGATTTTTATCAAAACAAACACCCCAAACATCACAATTCTGTAAATATAGTACAAATATACCGCATCATACAACAAAAGCAGCTTTGGAAATGCGAACTGTGCAGACATGCATTATATAGCTAAGGTATGCGCATTACATATATAGAAAATGACTTTATGATCCAAATACAGACTGTGCGAATTGTACATGCTATTATGGTTCCATGCGCAGTCATATCTGAGTTTGCAAAGTTTCTATACGCCTGAAGTCAGGTCTCCCATGACACGTCATAAAATGTGAATCTTTCTTATTAAAAAAAAGCAAGCTGATGCCTTTCGAGTCAGTTAGTACATCTTTAAATTTCAAAACACCTTTAATACTGATATGAGAGAATCGGATAAAAGTTATTATGTCAATATTGACAACGTGCGTGCTACCTAAAGAAGCAATAAACTTAGCTTAGAAAATAATTAAGGGGACTGGATACACTTTCAGCGGGAGGCAATTCTATCAAAAATATTGTGCTGCCCTTTAGAACCGGGGTCTACTATAAAAGAAAAGAATTTGCTCCCTGTGGGAGCAAATTCTTTTCTCTTAGAGTAGGCTCCTCTTAGAAAGTGAAAGTGACGAAAAATGTACAAATGTAACCCACCCCCTTAAAAACAGAGAAAAGTTCATCAAGTATGAAAAACGTTCTTTTTTATGTCTGACATTATCAGGAAATTGGTAAGAGGACCGCCGTTATAGTTTTTCATCGATGAAGCTGGCTGATATACAATTTCACTGTAGGCTCTTCATTGTTTAGTCAGCGTGTCTGAAAACTATTAGAAATACGATAGAACTTTTGCGTGTGTGAAACCAAAACTTAATAAATGTGCCGCAACGTGAGAAAGTGTACCTTTAGACGCAATCTTCCAGCAAAACTTAGATGGTGTCGTCTGATCAGAGTCTCCTCTGGGTGCTTTGTGGATAGCAAATGTTCCAGGGCTTCTACAAGCAGACAACCATGAGGAAGATTAGTCTGCACGGTTGATTGACTGATTGTGTGTTAGGGTTTAATGACACGTCTACCTCTGTGGGTCATTTTGTGCCGTCTCCCAGAGAAAGGGAGAAAAGAGATAGAGGAAATAATAGAGGAGATGAAAGAGAAGGGAAGAAAGAGGAACAGGAATGAAAGGGAAGAAACAGAAGAAATAACCCCCCCCCCCCTTTATCTTTACCTGCTTCAAGGATAGCAGGCCTTGCCCAACTGTAAGCCAATATGTTGGACGTCCCGATGATGTAAGATACACGACACCTTCCCCACACCCGACCACCCCTCTGCGCGGCTGTTGGGTGCACATGTCATGAAAAACATTTTCTGATGTTACAGTCCTTTTCTCGTCTAGAGTTCCAAACATCATGTGCCAATCTTCCAACGGCGAAATCCTGTATCAAACATTCAATAATAGCTACATTTAGCCGTTATTGGAAGCAATATACATTTTCGCACGCTGGTGCTAGGATAGACTATCAAAAGTGCAATCAAATAAGTCTGCATATAATGCCGCTGAAGTTTTCGAAATATCCAAGAAAAGTACTGAAATTATATTTATTTTCGTGGGACAAATATTCGCGGTTTTACGATTTTGAATTTGTTCATAGGAAATTAATAATCGCGACTTTTTAACGTTTCCTTTAATAAGTATAAAAATAACATTTTCGTAAGTACTTAACTTTGCACTTTTATGCAGTCAATGGTGAAGTTATGGAGACATTTCGCTATTCATGTTATTAAACGTAATTTGTTCCATTAAAACATAAGTATATGTTTAACTAAAGCAAGTAGCACGGCTTTCATTATTGTATCAAGACATGTAGAAGCATTTCATCTAGAGCGGTTCACTTTGACTAAGGGGACGCAAACGGTACAATTCCATGTCCTTAGAAACAAATACCTGTTTAATCCAAACTTTTAAGGGTTCAAACAATGAAAACCACAGTATAACTTAGAGTCCTGAATGAATGCATCTTTAAAGGCATTAATTTGCCATTTGCCACCAGTCTATCAAAGTTAAAGGTAAGAGAAAAGTCCAGGGAGTGCCATAATCACAAACCGCAGCCCTTCCCAGACACCAAGAGGAAGAGGAAACCGACTGATCCAAACAAGCACAAATCGAACAAACGTACGAAAAGCACTAAGATTAGCTCTCTCTTCCCCAAGTGAGGTAATCGCAATGCTATAGGGCTGAAAAACAAAAGAACAAAATGAAACAAGGTAAGACATAAAACAAATCGCCTCGTAGAATAAACCAAAAAGCAACAAAGAGTAAGACTAACACCGGGACTGAAAAACAAAAGAACAAAATGACACAAGGTAAGACATAAAACAAATCGCCTCGTAGAATAAACCACAAAGCAACAAAGAGTAAGATTAACACCGGCACCACCGCCTTAGAACGGCCAGTAGAGTTAAACCCATTAAGCCACTGAAACACACAAAGAAAGTATGCGATTTCTAGTAAACAACGAAATACGTATGAATATTTAGTATGTAATCTTTCATAGCCGATTCTGCTGGCTTCAGGAATGCTGCAATTTTTATTTAGAGCTCTGGTACTGTCCAACAGCAGACTGCCCTTTATTCAATTTATCTTTAATCTAGTCAGCAGTAATATTGGCTTATTTGTCAGTGGCGTAGCCAGAAGGTAATTATTTTACGCACACCAAAGAAAAATCTTGAAAACTATGCCTATAATAGCTTCCAAATCAGGGGCTACTATTAAAGGAAAGTATTTGCTCCCTCTTTAAGAGCAGCCCCTATGGTAAACAAGTAAAATATTTTATGTTAAAGACGCCGTATTCCTCCTAAACAGACATTTTTTTATCCAAGAAAGGTTTAATGAATTGACATAAGGCATTAATATAATCAAAAAAAAAAAAAAAAAAAAAAAAAAAAAAAAAAGAATATCGTATCTCTGAATTAAAATGAAATGTGTTAAAAAAAATATCGTATCCCTGAATTAAAATGAAATGTTTTTTTTTTTTTTTTTTGTTTTTTTTTTATCATATCTCTGAATTAACGTTGGCATCATTAATTCAGAGATATGATAAAAAATCATTTCATTTTTGATCCAGTTCAAGAACGAGAGACTCACTGAAATTTTACAGGTTGCCAGGTGCCACATTTTATGATCTTATTAATACCATATATCGACTTATTAAACCTTTCTTGGATAAAAATGTCTATTTTTTTAGGAATATTTAGCCTTTAATGCCACTTTATTATAAATAGTATGTTTTGAGCGCTACGCCAATGTTTGTACATTACGAAAGCACGCCTATTCAAATATATTGAAAATTTCACCTCTGAAAACTTAAAGTTTTTCAGATAAAAATTCTGATATTTTTCATATTACTGTTCAAAACATAGAATGTGGGTACTCGTTAGAACCGCCTCGCCGAGGCGGTTCTAACTAGTACCCACAATCTATGTTTTTGAGCAGAAATAAGTAAAATAATGTATACCCCTGTAAACCCCAGTTTTACTATATAAAAGTGGGGTTTAAGGGGGTCAAAATTATATAGGTATGTTTTCGTGATGAGATATCTTTGTTGATTAAATCTCGTTTTATTCCATCGATATACGGGCCTTATCAAGCAAAAAATGTCGTCGAGGTATATACGGGTAGTTAAGGCCCAGACTGACCAGGGTAACCGCACAATGTGATTAGGACTTACATTATCTACTCACAGAATCATTGGATACTGTAGAATAAACCATAAGAAGACAATATCCTAATGTGACTGTACGGAGGCACATGATGCATTGTTCAAAAACACGTTTTTTTTTTTTTTTTTTTTTTTTTTTTTTTTTTTTAACTTGACGCAGGTCTATGTTTACATGATAAATACGTGTCGGTTTATTTATCAGTTTTATGCAAGCTGTTTCTAGATAGTTAATGCTTTCATTATGTCCTTGGAATATATACAGGTTAATAAACCCGAGTTACAAATACAGGTAATATTTCCCGATGAAGCTCAAATGCAATGTACAAACGAGTGCGAATGCATGAGCTTGTTTATAAGTTCGAGGGAACTACTCGTATTCCCGTTTTTAGACTGAATGTGTGTTCTGTTTGTGTTTAACGGGTAACGTACGTCATAGTCACGTGACATTAATATTGAAATATATAAAAAAAAAACTTGATAAAGATCTCAATTCAAAACAGTAAGTCAACGGTTTTCTTGTTTTATAAGACGAAGGACACGCTTTTAAAAATCAGCCAACTTCGAGTTATCTATATTTATCTCATAGTGGACCAAATCCCAACATTCAACATGAAATACCTCGCGATGTAGATGATCTACATGCATGAAAATGTGATAAATCAGTTATACCATGGTTCTTCGCATCTACGTGCGATAATGCACTCGCTCACGCTCATGCATTATGGCATGAACCATGGTATAACTAAGACATGCCGATTTGGTCTTTTGACATATTGCCGAGTTAGATAACATGTTTTATGACCGGATGCATTTACATTCATTTCTGAAAATTAACCATGACATGAGAAAGGGTCATTGCGTACAATTTAAGCGACATAAAATATGTCTTTGAATTATTGCAATTAATAGATTGTAAAATTCAACGGATATGTCGTAGTTCTGAAGCACAGACTCTTAATTATGAAACAAATACCCAAATGCACACATGACACAGGGAAGTACCCTTTACACTTAAAATAATCGGCTCAGGGCCTTAACTGTCCTCTAACAGAATTATTGGATACTACAGAATGTATGAACGGAGAACAGGGGCCCGGATGACACCGATCTAAATCTGCCCAGTATGTGAAATAGTGTCTTTCAGTAAATACCACCATGACCCAGTCACAGTAAGAAGGCAAGAAGAAAACAACACACTGCTCTAGTTGTTGGAAGAGATTCATTACAGCCGATGACCTAACAAGACACTAAGAGAGAGAGAGAGAGAGAGAGAGAGAGAGAGAGAGAGAGAGAGAGAGAGAGCATTCAATATTTACGTCACGTGACTCTTACGTAGGCTACCCGCAGGAGTATTGCAAGTTATGAAATGGTTTTATTTCTCCAAAGAATTGTCAGTTCTATTCAGCGAAATGACTAAACATACATCACGAAAACATACCTATATAATTTTGACCCCCTGAAACCCCACTTTTATATAGTAAAACTGGGGTTTACAGGAGTATATATTATTTTTCTTATTTCTGCTCAAAAACATAGATTGTGGGTACTCGTTAGAACCGCCTCACCGAGGCGGTTCTAACGAGTACCCACAATCTATGTTTTGAGCAGAAATATGAAAAATACCAGAATTTTTTATCTGAAGATGTTCATTTTATTGGTGGTAAAATTTTCTTATATTTGAATAGGCATGTTTTCGTAATGGTTTCGGATATGAACCAGAATGTTATCCGTATTTTCCCTAAGTATTAGGATTAACAAGCCTAAGCGAACAGTATGATCAGATCAGACTTTCTGTTTCATTCGAGGATGATAATAAAGCCAAGCTCTAGGTTGATTTTATTTGTTTGAATGCCAAGCGTTCCGAACGCATGGTACCATATTACTACTAAGTATTCGGGTAGACCGACCTGACCCATCATATAATCCCAGACCGCCACATAATGCGGCATCCGATCAGGGTTTATATTGCGACTCATCAAGCGGGTTTTAGAAACATCACAAGGTAGTAAAACGGACTTGTTCAACTTTTAGGACAAGAATGGTAAGGAATTAAGGTGTCCAAATATTTTAGGTAGATACTTCTTCAGGAGCAAAATGTGGCGTCTGCTCTGTCTACATTGTTTACCAAGCAGCCAAATGGACGTTCAAATTTTGTATGAAAAAAATTAAGCTGTCAAATTATTAGGGTAAATGCGGTAAACTTTTTTCATATTGAAGAGAAGTCGATACACTTGGTGTAGGTTTCGCCATTTTTACAAGGCAGACAATTTTGTGGCTTCTTTTAAGTTTTCTGCACACCAGCTGCCTTCTAAAAAGGGTTATACACTAATAGGAAAGAATTTGCTCCCATGGGGATTAAATTCTTTCAATTTAGTGTATAACCCTTTCTTTTAACAACATTACAATCAGTACATGGGATCTGAAATCCTTTTCCTTACTGCGAATTTGCTCCCATAGTGAGTAAATTCTTTCCGTTTAAACTGTACGAGACTCAATTTCGTATGATTTTGTGCGACATTTCTTTGGAACTTCTTCGACTTTACTACGAGCTTTTACGGGCTTATAGGAATTTTATTCGGTTGCATACGAATTCATTCGATACGGTACGATATGTACGGTATTAGAATGACTGGGTGCGACATTAGACCGACTTAATACGACTCAGAACGACGGTTTACGATTTCAAACAATTAAAATGCGAATAGAGCAGTTTTCTTGGGTATAATGAGCTGCACATAAAAAGTATTGTTCATAGTCATTATGGTTCTTGAGCTGAAACAACTAAAAGTTGACCTTGTAAATGCCATAGAGGTATGTTCAAGAAATGACTGTCCACAGGCATTCGTAAAATGCTGCTTTTATATTATAGTCATACACACTGTTTTATTTTGTATGTTTTTTTGGGTTTTCCTCGAAATGCTGGACTGGGATGGCGCAGTCATATCTGACTTTTCTTTGAATCTTTTCCGTACTATTTTGCAGGCTTCGACCTCCCATAATAGTTTTAACTACACACCCTTCTAAGGCGATTCTGGTTCTGGTGTTATTTGTTCTTTGTGTGGCCTTGTGGATCCTCGCTTTATTCATGTTCTGTTCTGTCTTACTGATGTGTTCAGTGGTTCTGGTCTAGCATTGTGAGTATCTTGTTGGGAATGAGGGAGGTAATTGCTTTGCTTTTTTTTTTGGTTCGTCGTGACTTGTGTCCTGTTTGTCAAGGTACATTAGCTCTTCTTCCGCTTGATGTCATGTGTACGATATGTTTTGTGACTGTGCTATTCTGGAAACCTTCTATACTTTTTTTTTCAACGAATGATAGAAATGGACGAAGAGACGCTGGAATTGACCTCATTCTTGAAAAGTTGTTCAACCATAGACGATAGAAGAGACGAGCCCCTAGAATGTACATGCTCTTGTCTTCTTCCCCTTATTCTTTGGAGCCGTAATTAAGATGATCGGCCTTGTATGAGCGTTACGCGTAAAATTGAATGGTTTAAAGCGACATCATGTAATATCGCCTAAACCCAAAAGAAAGTCGCATAAATCCCGCACACTGTAGAAGAGCTGTCGCAATTACTCGAAGAAATATCGCTGAAATTTTGCCATATCTTGATATACGATATCGCCACAAGTCGGGCGTTTCCCGCCGTATATCGTAGTCGCCGAATGTGCTTGTTGAATGTTTAATTATACTACATAAGTAAAGTAAAATCTATACAGGTTGCCCTCTAAAACAAACAAACAAACAAACAAAAAAAAAAAAAAAAAAAAAAATATGTAAAAGTGCGAAACTCGGAGTCTTGATTTCATTGAGGCTCTTCGTATGATAATGACCCCTAAGTAAACTAGAAATTTTGTTTGTAAAACACTTAGCCACCAACCATATGTGTGCCTCTAAAGATAATACAAGGTAAAAATGGCCAATCTACAAAGGGCCATAACTCCTGGAATATTTTCCAGAATTTATTCAAAAGTTAATCAGGTCATCTTCTCATCACTACCAATCTATTCATCAGTTATGAGGCTCTAGCTCCAACAGTTTTTGAGATATATTGCTGACAAAGGAAAATGCCCAAATTTACAAAGGGCCATTACTCATGCCCAGAAGCAATAGGCCCCTCCAACTTCCATCTCATCACTACCAATCTATTTATCAAGTTACGAGGCTCTAGCTCCAACAGTATTTGAGATATTTTGCTGACAAGGGAAAAATGCCAAAATTTACAAAGGGCCATTACTCATGAACTATTTTTCAGAATTTATTCAAAAGTTAACCAGGTCATCTACTCGTCATTACTAATCAATTCACCAAGTTTCAAGGCTCAAGCTCCAACAGTTTTTTTTAGATATTTTGCTGACAAGGTAAAAATGCCCAAAATTATTAAGGGCCATAGCTCATGAAGTATTTTTCAGAATTTATTCAAAAGTTAATCAGGTCATCTATTTATCACTACCAATCTATTCATCAAGTTTCAAGGCTTTAAAAGTCTTTGAGATATTTTGCTGACAAGGGAAAAAAGCCTAAATTTAAAAAGGGTCATTACTCATGAAATATCTTTCATAACTTAATCATTTAAATTCATCAAGTTTCAAGGCTCTAGCTTCAATAGTTTTTGAGATATTTTGCTGACAATATTGCATCCATATTTTTTCAAAGGGCCATAACTCAGGAAATGGGCATAATCCTGTCGAGAAAAAAATACGTGTCAGCTATTTTTTTTCATGAGGAATCCACATACGAAATTTCAAAACAGTAGCATTTCTAAAGTTATGCTATGCATCAAAAAGCGTGATTCTAACGAGTACCCACAATCTATGTTTTGAGCAGAAATATGAAAAGTATCGGAATTTTTATCTGAAAAAAATTTCAGTTTTTGGTAGTGAAATTTTCAATATATTTGAATAGGAGTATTTTCGTAATGTGGTGGCATAATAAAAGCTGTACTACCTCCACATGGCACTTAACGCCAGCTGCAGTGAAGTCAAATAAAGTTTGTAATTTGCCCTAGGAAACAAAGAATTTTTTTAAAAATGAAGTTTAGGTTCTTGAATTCATTGAGTGGCTTCATATGGCACCTGTATACGTCCCCTGGCTAAAGCGAAACAAGATTTTTTCTAGGAAACATAATTGCCCCAATGAAGTTAATGTGTCAGGATTTTTAGAGTAAATACAGTAGATAACTTACGGCTGGCCCGGCTCTTTCATTACTGACTACAGATATATCAAGCCGTCACAAAGATTGTTATTTGACAACATTGCAATAAGTACATGGGATCTGAAATCGTTTTCCTTACTTTGAACAAAAGGCATCATGTTTTTACGAGCAGGAAGGACAATTTACAAGCGTTTGTTTGGCATGTTTTGATTCCGATTGATATTCGCGGTCATCCGTTTAACATTGAATTATATGCTTGGTGATAACAAACCATAGCTGTCAAAGCAGAGACCGTTCTCTGCAAGGCTTTGTGGTCTCACGCATGTTAAGTCTTGTTTGACTCTCTAGCATTGTAGTAACCTGCTGCACGACTGCCCACTTTGCACTGTTTCGTGTTCATCTGCCATGTTTATTTGTTTTGATCCTAGCATTGCTGTCTGGTATTGTAATTATCTTGCTGGGGAAGAGGGAACAGCTTCGCCTTTCGTTGGTTTGTAAAGTGTGTGCCGTTTGTTTGTGTGGGTTGAGGTTTTACGGCCCAGTCAACCCAGTGGGGTCATGTCGAACACGGTCAGTTAACCAAACATCACTTTTACTGGACAGGCTTAGTCCTTAGTCCTCTTAGCATTCAACAAGTATTATTGCATAAAAAGCAGTGTCGCACGTTATTAACAGCCGTGCATTAACCGGCGAAAAGCCGTGTATTAACAAGGCAATTCACGCGCTGTTAATGCACGGCTACGCAACTTTCAATATGATCGTACCGGGGCCACAGATTTGCTGCCGTTACGAGATGTGTACTGCCCGGCCCTTGAACGAGCATAGTCCGTGGAAATTGCGTTCGCGAGACATCGGTGAAAAGGCGAAACAGAATAGTGCAAGAAATAACGCGAAATGTAGCAAATGTTTTCAGTTTTTATGCAATAATAGCGATCGAACATGTTTTTTCAATACATAAACATTCGCCAGGTCCCTAGGGAGGTGTTGAAAACCGCGGAATCCGGCCTCGGTTTTCAACACCTCCCTCGGGACCTGGCGAATGTTAATGCATGAAAAACCATGTTTGATCCCTATATTGTACACAGAAACAAAGTGTGTACTGTTCGTCGTAGTTTCTGTACTCTTCCCAGGGGCGGATCCAGAATTGATACACTAGAGGGGAGGTAGGGGGGGGGGGAGGGGGTGAGGATTTAATCATATTATCATTCTTACTACGCATTTTGACGGACAGGCCTGAGCAAACAGTGTAGACCCAGATCAGACGCCGCAGAACGCGGCATCTGATCAGGGTCTACACTGTTTGCTACCCACTCAGCAGTATTACACACATTGACAGGTAGTAAAATGGTTTATTGAAGAGAAGTATTAGGTAAAAGAGAAGTATTAGGTAAAATGTTCAAAATTCATCAAATGTATCCAAAATTTACCAAGTAAATAAAATTTTGAGTCAAACTTTCTTGGGAGGGGTGGGGCGGGGGTTCGATTTAACCCCCTTTGAACCCGCCCCTGCTTTCTCTTGTTGGCATAGGCTATTTTCTGTGATTGTGGCACTTCCTGGACGTCTGCTGTACTATTCTACTTTACTTTGCCTTTTAGTGCAATGATATTAGCCATTATAAATATCAGAAACATTAAAATAGCATTATATTAAATAACACATTATATATACTATAAATATTATATAAACCGGTTCTAAGCACCATCTATTTTCATAGATAATAGACCCTTCATATGCGTACCAATTGAAGATATTTGGGAAAAGCGGCTATCTCAAGTATGTCAATTGCAAAAATAAATAGATCACTTAACCCAGTTAGGCCTAGTGTCCCACAATAGGGACATTTGTCAACATTGAAGACCCAGATCAAAAGTCGCAAAACAAGGTCTACACTGTTTTCCATAAATTAGAAAAAAAAAACCACAACATTTTCAACAATTTCTGCATAATGTGGACCATTCCAACGTTCATGACGGAGGAGTTCGTTGAAGATGTTCTCACCAGCCAGTGCAATGAAGTCATGAAATTTCTACAGTACAGTAAATTTCTGAAGACGCCCTGGTCGAACTGCAATTAAAGTGATCTTAGCCTTAGCTATTTTAATGTGTGTTAACAAAAGTTAGTCGGTTTTGCAGGACGCGATTTGTCTATTTGAATGTGCGTTAACCCTTCTCTTGCTGAACACGACATGCCCTGTCTTAACAAACAGTGCAGATTAAGATCAGTTGGCTTCTGAAGAAGCCAACTGATCTGGATCTGCACTGTTTGTCATTAAATATGTGAATTTCTATCAAAATCCCGGATCAAGTAATCTGATTGGCTGGAAATTAGAAGTGGGCGTGGCATCTTAATGTATTCAGCATGATAAGGGTTAACGATCGGTTTTGCTGGACGCGACTTAGCTACAGGAATGTTCGTTAATCAACGCTCTGTGTAGCATTCATGACATAACAGTTCAATTGTATAATTATTTATGATTTTGGACTCAGTTGCCTGGTCCAAAAATGGGAATTATGCCTTTTATACTTGGGCTTGTAGAATACACTAAACTCAATGATAAAACTGAATTATGAAACCAAACTTTCATTTACATTTGACGTATAGGCATTTGTCAGCGTTTAAAAATATCTGTCAGTGGTAACATTTCCAAAGCTTATCCAATCGTATCAATGTCGAATGTCTGTAAAAGATTTTTGCGTAAAAATTAACATATTCAGTTATGATATGCAGAAACGACGGAGCTCTTCATCATTGATTGCCAGCATATTTTTCTTTATGTGTTTTGGACGTGAGCTCACAAAGGAAACGTTTCAGGTTGTGTCAGAGACTTCAGAAGACATCACGAAAACATACCTACATGATTTTGACCCCTTAAACCCCACTTTTATATAGTAAAACTGGGGTTTACAGGGGTATACATTATTTTTCTTATTTCTGCTCCAAAATATAGATTGTGGGTACTCGTTAGAACCGCCTCGCCGCCTCGCCGAGGCGATTCTAACGAGTACCCACAGTCTATGTTTTGAACAGAAATATGAAAAATATCGGAGTTTTTTTATCTGAAAATTTTCAGTTTTTGGAGGTGAAATTTTCTATATATTTTAATATGCGTGTTTTCGTAATGTCAACTTTAATTGGTAACTTGTTCCATAAAACTACATAAACGTTACATGCTATGACACTAT
Source organism: Anodontia alba (assembly GCA_964016985.1). Lineage (NCBI taxonomy): Eukaryota > Metazoa > Mollusca > Bivalvia > Lucinida > Lucinidae > Anodontia > Anodontia alba. The sequence continues at coordinate 53,485,408 of OZ024823.1, read as the reverse complement.
TTGTCCCACTTTCTTGAGAAGCAGTGGTTAACGCTGTGTGTAGCAGTCATGATCGAATATGCGCGCAGAATGTGCAATTAGCAGTTCAGTTGTATAAATATTTATGATTTTGGACTTGAGCAGCACCATGATAAGATGTGCTTTTGGGGTATATGCAAACAGTTAAAAACAGATTCCCTGCGAGTAATGGCTGAACGAAGCCAGCAAGAACCACACAACCTTAAAAGAATTTTTCTCATACATGGTTGTATTCAGCATCATTTAATGAACTGTAAGCGAACAGCGAAGACACTGATCAGACTGAGCACATGCGCAGTTTGATCAGGGTCCACACTGTCCGCATATACGCCAAGGTACTTTTTTACATGGAGCATCTAGATCTAGCACTATATCGACCTTCAATGAGGAGCGTGGCCAAAACATTATGCTTGTATTTGGAATTTTACTTAACACGTTTTGTCATTTTGGCACTGTCTTGAGAAAACCAATAAAATTACTATTGTAAAGTGTCACTCATAGGAAATCAGACTAGGGTAACGTAAATAATCCATTAGTGAAGTGTAGCTCTGTGGAATAACTTCCATTAAATAACAAATATAGCTATATTTGGTGAATATCCCTACTGACCCCATCGGGGTAAAATGGGCGAGAATGACACATTTGAAACTTTACCAAAACCAACTGATCACAACCTTATTGACATGTGTTGAAAAAAACATCCTTAAAACTCCATTAATAATGTAATATATATATATATATATATATATATATATATATATATATATATATATATATATATATATATATATATATATATATATATATATATATATATATATATATATATATATAACCTCAATGGCTCGAACCCAGGTGGCTCGTTTACCGTGGATGATTCGAACTCTTTTTTCAATCCCAACAAAATCCTTCCAATCGCTTCAGAAAACAAATATTTAGGGAATTTTGTCTGATTTTATCATGGAATTGTATGTTGTGTGTATTCATTAGAATCGTTACATCGACATACATTCAACATACATTCATTGTGTAGAAAATCGAACAGATTTCCCTAAATTATCGCTATTTGCTTCCTGAACTGGTGCCATGATTAACCCTCGCGAACGAATTTCCATGGTCCCAAAGATGTTCGAGCCATTGCGGTTCGACTGTATATATAGTTTCCAACGAAATTCATTCGTAAATCGTCTCCTAGGCAAGCCTCATTTTCTTGGAATTCCTTAGCAGAGAGAGAGAGAGAGAGAGAGAGAGAGAGAGAGAGAGAGAGAGAGAGAGAGAGGTCTGAAGATTCGTGGTCTATTTAGCTTAAGATTTAAAAGCTTGGCAAATACAAGCCAAACAAAAGATGGATTCTAACACGTTAGCCTTCAACACAAGTCTAGACTTTGAATATTTTCATACTCTAGAGTCTAGGGAGCATACAGTAGAGGGGGTAGGTATAAGAAACATGCATTGCCAATTAGAATTTTCTATCTGGATAAAGGTCATCCAAATCTAATTGAGCCGGCGCACAACATTTCCTTCAAGATTGCATGTGCCCCTAGCGAAGACTCAGCCTGCTCTAGATGGGTAATCAATCATCCAAAGCGTATCCAACAGCGACGGTTCTGAATAGACAGTGCGGATGCGCTTGCTGATCAGAGCCCCCCACCCCCCCACCCCCCACCCGCTGGACACATATGCAGTCTTGTAGGAAATGCTGTGCTCCGGTTCAACTGCAATATAGGAATCAAACATTGTTTTTCATTCATTAACATTCGCCAGGTCCCGTGGGAGGTGTTGAAAACCGAGGCCGAAGGCCGCGGTTTTCAACACCTCCCAAGACACCTGGCGAATGTTAATGAATTGAAAAACCATGTTCGATCGCTATTATTGCACAAAAACTGAAAACATTTGCTACATTTCGCGTTATTTCTTGCACTATTTTGTTTCACCTTTTCACCGATTTCGCGCGAACGCTATATCCACGTACTATGCTTGTTCTAGGGCAGGGCAGTACACATCTCGTGACGGCAGCAATTCTGTGGCCCAGGTATGAGCATATTGAAAGTTGCGTAGCCGTGCATTAACAGCGCGTGAATTGCCTTGTTAATACACGGCTTTTCGCCGGTTAATACATGGCTGTTAATAACGCGCGACACTGCTTTTTATGCAACAATACTGCTTAAACGCCATAAATTTCTGGAAAACCGTTACTGAACTGCAAGGTAATCAAAATGGTTTTGTTATAGAATACATATTTGAGAAGCTTTTACTTTGAAAGTATACATACCTACTTAAATTCATAGCCGATGGACTGGAACGTAAGTATATATAGATTATATACATCTGCTTAGTAGAAAGAACGTAACCAAAGCAAACGTTTTATCATACAAAAAAACAAAAAAACAAAAAAAAAAAAACAAAAAAAAAAAAAACCCAAAACGAAAACGTTTTATCATACAAAAACAAACAAACAAACAAACAAACAAAAAAAAAAAAAAAAAAAAAAAAAAACAGCAAAAAACAAAAAACAAAAAAAAAAAAAAAAAAAAAAAAAAAAACACGAAAAAACTTCGAATTTCTACGTATGTCGCAGTAGAAAAAAAATCTTACATGTATGTTTTATCGCAAGTTTTAGACGAAATGTCTTTTAAATCTTGGTCATATACTGTTACAGACATGAAAATAGCCCCGACTGAACCAACTCGTTCAGGCAAAATGAGTTAAGTTCCACTTTTAGTACCGGCTGGCGGCCATATAAATTTTGAGGTCGGCGACAAATGATTTGAATAATCTTAAGGGGGACGGATAATCTTTCAGAGGAGGCAACCCTGTCAGAATAATTTTGCCTCCCTTCAGTAAAGAGGTCTGCTCTAAACGAAACATATCTGTTCCTCCTTGGAGCTATTCCTTCCTTTCGAGGTAGATTCGTTTTCAGAAGGCACTTGATATGTTTGAAAGCAAACAGAAAGTTATATAAATCGTCTTCCTTGTAAAAACTTCAGAAAATGTACCAAGTGTGTCAAGTTCCTTTAAACCATTATGAAAACAAACCTATTCAAATATATTGAAAATTTTACCTCCAAAAAAATGAAAATTTTCATATGAAAAAATCTGATATTTTTTCATATTTCTGCTCAAACCATAGATTGTGGGTACTTGTTAGAACCGCCTCGGCGAGGCGGTTCTAACGAATACCCACAATCTATGTTTTTGAGCAGAAATACGAAAAATAATGTATACCCACGTAAACCCCATTTTTACGATATAAAAGTGTGGTTTAAGGGGTTAACTTTATATAGGCATGTTTTCGTGATGGGATTGATCACTACTGTGGGGTTTCGTCTGGATTGACCTATCAGTAATGGACAAAAATATCTATTTGAGTCTCAACGTCACAAGATGCACTTTCAGACATATACACCCAACGAAGACTCAAATCAGTCTGCTCATTCGCGCAGTATGTTCAGAATCTTAACTGGGCGCATTCTGGATAGTCATGAATGCAAAGTTCGTCATGCGGACAATGAAGAGTCTGATCAGACTGCGCGTTGTGCAAGCTGATTTGCGTCTTCTTTAGGCGCTCATAACAGAAGGTACTTTTTCTCTCTTTGAGTCTAATTTATCTGTAACAGCTATATTCATTACTGTACGTTTTCTTTGTTTCCATGGGATCTACCTAATCCAGAATTTATTTGCCATTCGCACTCGAAATTAGACATGTGCACTAACTACATGACAGAAGGTGGCTCCGAACGTTGGGGTGATGTTTTATCTGATATTGTCTGTTTTTTTTTTGTTTTTTTTTTTTCATTAAATCTATTTTTGTTAATGTTAATGCTGTTACTTTTCAGTGAGAATGAAGTAAGCGCTCAGAGGCAAACAGTCCAGTGTTCTGTTAAAATTTGACGAATATCTGAAAAAAAAAGCAAGAAAAAGCAACAAAAAAAAAAAAAAAAAAAAAAAAAAAAACACCAAAAACAACAAGCAAGCAAAACACCCACACGCACACACACACACACACACACACACAAAACGAAAATAGTGCGGCCCTATTGAACCGCCAACTCATGCCGTAAGTTAATAAATGAATGGACCAATCGATCTATCGATCGAATAATTCATATTTAAGAAACAGATTAGCTCTACCAGAGAATGTTGAATAATAATTCACTGTTTGGATGTCAGGTACCACCAACCCAGGCCGTAAGTTAATGAATGAAAGGACCAATCGATCTATCGATCGAATAATTAATATTTTAGAAACAGATCAGCTCAACCAGAGAATGTTGAATAATAATTCACTGTTTGGGTGTCAGTTGTAAAGTAGATCAAATCACGAGGGCTTAATGGTAATGTGGGCCCAGTTGTTCAAAACTTAACAAGTTGTTATCTAACGTGACGTTAAAATTTCTATCTTGAAATATGGCAAATGAATTGATATTTTTGTGCTGAAAAAATTTGAGGAGCTTTTGTATGCAAAAGCTACTTACATTTTTACAGCACAAATATCAATGTATTTGAAAATACATTAGCTACAACAGTTAATGAATTTGTCATTAACGATGCTTTGAACAACTGGGACCTGATGTCTACGACATAAAACACAACAAAGGTCCCGGCCACAAAGGTCCCGGCCACAGCCCGACCACAGCCCCGGATAGATATTTCTTGCTGACCGTTCCAAAGTGGTTCCTCTGTTGCAGTTCTTCTTTCTTTGTGCATGTCAGTAATTGCAACTTGTCATTGTCTGTCATTACGAAAACACGCCTATTCAAATACACTGAAAATTTTACCACCAAAAAATGACACATTTTCAGATAAAATATTCTGATATTTTTCATATTTCTGCTAAAACATAGATTGTGGGTACTCGTTAGAACCGCCTCGACGAGGCGTTTCTAACGAGTACCCACAATCTATGTTTTTGAGCAGAAATAACAAAAATAATGTATACCCCTGTAAACCCAAGTTTTACTATATAAAAGTGGGGTTTAAGAGGGTCAAAATTATATAGGCGTGTTTTCGTGATGTCCTCAGCTCTCCTTCTGTCGATGCCTCGGGAAGGCTGTGCATTGTTGTAGCATTTCCTGGGTAACGTCATTTATATTTTCACTGGGAGCACTTGTCCGAAGGTTCATTTGTAGGCCCTGTGTAAAAGTTTAATATCTGCTATTAGGACAATCTGAATATGGCATTCCTGGACTTTTCTCTTACCCTTTTAGGCTAAGGTCTTGCCGAATTATAAATTCGTACGTTAACAAGTATGTAAACGAAATGTCTACCATATATTCCACATAATATATGAAACTATATGTATACTATATGTAGGGGTCTACGTTATAGGACGGATTTTCAGAATATGCAATTTTTAAACCAGATTTTCAATGTATTGGTTGGTTATTTTCTCGCAACCCTTTTTACTGGATAAATGTCTCTCAATGTGTGCAATAAACTCTTCCTAATTTCCAGTATTATGTTGTGAAACGCCACAGCGTACGTAGCTCTACGTAACAGACATATTGGTACTCATTAGAAGCGCGAGGCACTTCTAAATAAGTACCACAACATAAGTTGTTTAAAACAAAAAAAAAAAAAAAAAAAAAAAAAAGCCTTGAAAGTATTGTGTAGAAATTTTTGGCTGAGAGTGTACTTTTTACATAGGCGTATTAACGTAACTGAACTGTTAACACACTCACGTCGAGTGGACTTCTACCATAACTGTTTGTACCGGTCTATTTCCAATAGCAGGTTGTCTGGTTTTTCTGATTAATATATTTTATAGAAATTCCTGTATTTGATGCAAACAGTTCAGGCCTTGATCAGACGCTGCTTTCTGCGGCATCTGATCTGGGTCTGCACTGATTACCAGTTACCCTTTTAGGGATTTCTGGGCAAAAATGGGTTAAATTAGAATTGCCACTGAAGTGAGCACTTTGCATAGATCTATGTTTTATGTTCAATGCACTGCCGGTAACAGGAAAAATCATGGCTGGAGCAATACTGCTGACTGGGCAAGCACACAAGAATGAACGTGACAATAGGTATGATATCGATATATTTTCACTGCAAGTAAGGCGATAATAATGCAAACTTGTCAGGTTACAAATAATTAAAGCGAATACAAGGATATTGTCTAACGCGTTTTGTTATTAGCAACAGATTGACTGTTAAATCTGCAGATATGTCATTATAGTAATTTGCTTTAAGCCATTTTGGTGCCACATATTTTAAGAAGAGGCTTATGCAAACAGTTGAGATCCAGATGACGGATCTGTTTGACATTCACCATTTGTGTTTGAAATATAAGATTATGTGTAGTAGAAAAAGGTCAATAAGGCCTGTTTTTGGACTAGAGCCTATTTTCATTTTAATCCTTTAAATGCCCCCTTATGTATTGGCTTTATACAATCGACTCCCGTTATCTCGACTTCGCTTATCTCGAATAACCGCTTATCTCGAAGTGAAAATCTGGTCCCTGTTTTAACATGGATCTCCAACAACAGGTAACAAATTAAGTGTCAATAAGGCCTGTTTTTGGACTAGAGCCTATTTTCATTTTAATCCTTTAAATGCCCCTTTATGTATTTGCTTTATACAGTCGACTCCCGTTATCTCGACTTCGCTTATCTCGAATAACCGCTTATCTCGAAGTGAAAATCTGGTCCCTGTTTTAACATGGATCTCCAACAACAGGTAACAAAATATTGTGGAGAAGAGGAGAGATTGCTCCTTAGGAGCAATTTCTCCTTTTTTCCACAATATTTTCAATATATCTTTAACTTCAGGAGTCAAATTACATATTCATTAGTGAAACGTGGTTGTTCGAATTTTTTATTTTTTCCTCAATATTGAAAAGCTGGTATGTCGAGATACGGATAACTCGAAGTATTTCAGAGAGTCCTTTAGACTTCGAGATAACAAGAGTATACTGTATATGCAAAATATTTATTGGAAAGGAGCAATCGTTTGAAGGATATACCCATATTAAGTGGGTGGGGTAACTTACCCCCAAGCCGAATTGGTGATAAACAAATGCATATAAAACTTTACAGCTGTTGTAAATGCTATAATCTTATATGATTTTGAATACATATACGTATGTTGCTTCTTAAATGCATGTTATTATTTCTGTTGTAAGAAGCAGTAAACAGGAGTTAGAGAACAATAATCTTGGCAGTGAGTTTTCTTAAATTTTCAAAGGGCCGACTTTACGAAAAACCACAACACGCCATTATTACAGGTTTGTCATCTTTGATATTGTTGGTCATTTATGTAGATGCATTACTTTAATACGTAAAATCTTGCTTTTTTAAATTGCTCCTCTATAGCATGAATAACTTCCTCTTACTTTTTATAATTACCGATTTCAAAGCAAACACTGGTTGTATATGATCTGGAAGCCTTTTTACATGTTTTCGGCCTGACTTGTTACTAAAATCTTTGAGTCAACATATGCGTTGATGTCATTCATGACGTCACATAGTGTTGATGTTTTCCATGTTAATCGCAAGAATTTACATTTGTCAGTGACATGGATGGATGTAACTACTGTATTAAACATTTGAATGCTTTGTTTTACTATAATCCGCACCAAAGGAAAGTGATTTCAACCTTGATTTGTTTCAAGGTGAAACGCTAAAGATTGCTTAAGTCAGTGTTGTTAAGAGTATTGAGTACTGACATGAAAAGTATAAGCACAATATACTTATATTTAACGCCAGTGAAAACGCGTAATGTATCTATTTGAGAAGTACATATTGCATGTAGGTATCTTGGGAATGCAAATGAAGACGTAATGTTGTGCTGTCAAATTCTGTCGGATAAAAACGAGTTTTATGAACAAAACATTCCTCTATATTGTCTAAACAATGGTTACACAAATTTTCAAACACCCTACATGAAATATGTATCTATACAATAGATGACGAGATGGCGCGTTTTCGATGGCATTGAGTATATGTTCTGACACATTTAATCGATTGTTTATTTCACTTCGTTTTTTAACAATGGCTCGGTTGGTTTTGACTCTGAACTTTAACTTCATAAACACGTTTCCAGTATTCGGGTTACCTGATTTTCATGACTTTCCTGAGAAAAGAATTTATCACCCTCTCACAGTTATTTAAACTCCAGTATTTGAGAAAATATTTGTAATACCTTAGTTATCCTCTCTCCAGTCATCAAATTCCACCTTTGCATCATAAATATTATTACAAGTATTTAGAGCTGAAATGTTTTGTGCCTTTATCTGGCTGACGCATGTCAAAACCAAATTACGACAACATAACCTAGTTGAAATGTACGCAACATCCAACGGTTTGACTACCAACACTGCACTGGCAGTAAAAGCCCCTAAATTGTGCCAGTCTTTGATTTTATTCAAACCAGTCTGGTTACGTTCTGTCAGAAGCGCTTTATGATTGTATTTGAGACTTTAGAATACCAGATTTGTGTTGGTGCACTAAAATATCGTACTGGCTTTTAGATGAGTTATGAGATTTGGTAATAATTTAACCTCCTCTCTGCTGCTTCTTACAACAAAAATAATAACATGCATTTAAGAAGTCACCTATATGTATCCAAAGTCATATAAGGTTATAGAATTATATAATACCTGTAAAGCTGTATAAGCATTTTAATTTGAATATATCTTCCAAACGATTGCTCCATCCCCAGTTTGCATACATAAAGCTAATACATGTGTCTTTAAAACGAATTACAAAGAAAATCGGCTTGTCTCCAAAAGGAGGCCTTATTGACACTGCCCCTTTTTGAACAAGTATCTAGCAGACACATAACGTTGAAGAAGTTAAATTGCCCGAATACCTAGCGGAAATACGGTATCTTGATTCTAACTAGTTATAGAACACAAGATTGTACAATGAACACCAACTGAAGCCTCCACAAAATACCATTAATTTTTATCCTCATTCTCGAAGCTACATAATATGAATTAAGGCTGGCTAATCAGAGCTGAAAAAATAATCGATTATCGGTCCTGCCATTGTGATCGATAATCGATTAGTAATCACTAAAGATTTGGTAATAATTTAACCTGTCTGTCTGAGCATTCAACCTGTCTGTCTGAGCATTCAGATCATTCAGACAGACCTGAGCAAACAATGTAGACCTAGATGAGACGCCGCAAACGCAGCGTCTGATCAGGGTCTACACTGTTTGCCGCTCGTCCAGCGATTTTAGATACAACATTGGGCAGTAAGTTGTACTTGCTGAAATTTTAGATAAAGTATAAGTAGTTGAGGTGTCTTATGAACCATTTCCATTGTGTCGTGCTAAGAAAAATGTGTCTCCGGGGCATATGGACACAGCTAAGTTTCAGATGAGCAAGCGAAGCCGCACAACCTGATAAGGACATTTGACTTTTGTCGATGTATTCCACAGTATCCAATGCTACTGTAAGCGGACGGACAATGAGGGCCCACATCACGAAAACATGCCTATATAATGTTGACCCCCTTAAACCCCACTTTTCTATAGTAAAACTGGGGTTTACAGGGGTATACATTATTTTCTTATTTCTGCTCAAAAAACATAGATTGTGGGTACTCATTAGATCTGCCTCACCGAGGCGGTTCTAACGAGTACCCACAATCTATGTTTTGAGCCAAAATATAAAAAAATATCCGAAATTTTATCTGAAAATTTTCAGGTTTTTTTTGGTGGTAAAATTTTCAGTATATTTGAATAGGCTTGTTTTTGTAATGAGATCAGACTGGCTGGCCTGGGCCTTCGCTGTGTCCGCTTAGGTTTCGAAGGCATATTTTGCATGGTATTGCTCAGTTGATTGCTCTGAAGGCTGCCCTGAAGAGCTTGGGAACATAGTTGTAAAGCATTACTTTTTCTGGCTACAGATTCTTCATTGGTTCTAAGTAATTGCTGTCATGGTACCTAAGCCATAATTCAAACTCATAAATCCGTAAACGAATGACGGATCAGAATGTTCAGACCAACAGACACAAAATAAAGGGTGTAATCAGGCGTCCGCGGATAGTAAGCATTACTTGGTAACCAAGCTTCGCCCACCATGCCCACAGGCCTGAATGAAGGAAATGTCGGTAGAAGCGTATGGCCGGGATTTGGGAAGTCTACTTATGGCGCGTCACTGGCAAAAACATCAGGAACAATTCTGGAAACTGCCACATTGTAGGGATTGTTCAGATCATGATGTCTCCCATAGATTTAAGACGAGAATTTTTGGATGAAACATATGAGCAACATGCGTTCAACAGCAAATGATTTATACCTTTGGAACGGCTGCTTCAGGAATGAGGGTCAGCATTAGTTTTTGTTTGCCCAAAAGTCATATTACCTCTTTTTGTACAGGAAAAAGTCTTAAGGTAAATAATGTTACTGGTTTTATAAAGTCGGTTTTTACACAAATGTTCAGAAGTGCCCTATATTAAAAGGTATTTTGCTTCATTTCCAGCATATTATATGGGATTTGGATCTTCAAGTATCAAATATCGCAAACACATCAAAATTTCTAGCGATTCCATGGACATCAATTGAGCCGTGCCATGCGAAAATTCTCCGAGGTATGCGAGGACAGAATCATTGGGCACTATATAATGTATTAATATATAGCAGAGGCCCGGATGAGACCTTGCGCATGCGCAGGATGATGTGACTTCGCACATTTTGCGCATGCTCGAAGGCGCTTTATCGCTTGACGCGCTCCAACGTATGCCTTTATTGACTTGAAGAAGCGAATTTACTACTCCAATTTCTAAAACATCGTCACGCGTGTCTGTGTGTGATTTAGGTTAGCAGATGTGTTACATTCTGCTCCTGTAAATATATGAGCTGTGTCGCGAGGAAAAGCCTTTCGGAATTATGATAAGGATTATAGCATCCGCGTCATAGGAATTTAATCTTTCAATGCATATGCTCTGGCCCTTAGCGAGCCCACAGGTCTATATCTTTGGCTGAAGTTTCTCTATGCCCTACTACTTTCGCGAGCGACCTTTGCTGTTCGCATTTAGAACAACGGATGTTTTCCTATGACGCGGATGCTATAATCCTTATCATGATTTATCAATTATCAGGTTATTTGTCTTACAATATCAGCATATTAAAATATTTCAACTGCAAAATCTATTCTGTGAAATGCTGTTTATTATCCATCGTCATGGATAGATTTAATTTGCGAGTATGTTTTTTATATTTTGTTTCATTTTTGTTTTATTTTTTGAAATATCCAAATGCAACCCCTTTTCACATTACGAAAACATGCCTATTCAATTGTATTGAAAATTTCACCACCAAAAACTGAAAGTTTTCAGATAAAAATTCTGATATCTCAAAACATAGATTGTGGGTATTGGTTACAACCGCCCGCCGAGGCGGCTCTAACGAATACCCGCAATCTATGTTTTTGAGCGGAAATAAGAAAAAAATGTTTATCCCTGTAAACACCAGTTTTATATAAGGGTGGGGTTTAAGGGGGTCAAAATTATATAGGTATGTTTTCATGATGAGTGCAGCAGATTGCATTACTGTTCATTAACAAAAAAGGTAAGAGAAAAGTCCAGGGAGTGCCACAATCACAAACCGCAGCCCTTCCCAGACCCCAAGAGGAAGAGGAAACCGACAAATCTAAACAAGCACAAACCGAACAAACGTACGAAAAGCACTAAGATTAGCTTTCTCTTCCCCAAGCGATGTAATCTCAATACTAAAAGGACTGAAAAACACAAGAACAAAATGACACAGGGAAAGGCATACAACAAATCGCCTCGTAGAATAAACCACAAAGCAACAAAGAGTAAGATTAACACCGGGACCACCGCCTTAGAACGGTCGGTAGAGCAAACCACCGGGGTGTTTAAAGCACTTTTACAGCTAGCTAAGTTCACCCTGGGTCAAAGCTATTTTCTCTTTCTTGTATGTATTCTTTGCTTTTGAAAGATCTTTTTCAATCTTTTCAGAATTTGTTCACCTTTACAACAGCAGGTGTTTATTGCAACTTGGCGGCCATAAAACGTCTTCCCGTACAACACCAAAGTATAGGTTATATTTTCTGGTCCTCTGGGATGGAAGAGCCTATTGGAATAATTTAAAAATAGATTATCGCTCAAGCCGATGCTAAAAGGAGTGAACAGTGTTTCAAATTACACTACCGTTCGTGAACAGACTCAAAAGAAGCGAGTGCTATTTTCGCTTTCATTTTTGTGTTCTTCGGAGTCATATTATATCAATTTATTTAAATCTGCTGCAGCTGGTATTAAGTGCCTTGTTGCTCCGGTTTGATCATATTAACGTAGCATATTCTCTAGTCCTTAGGATTCAAAATCCCACGTGAAAAAAATGTTACAGAAAGAATATCACTCAAGCTGGAGTTGGAGACCGTGAATAAGAGCAAGAAGGCATGGAATAGAAATAACATGGGCGTAGCCATGGGAAAATTTTCCCATGAAAATTTGGAGTATCGTATGGGAAAATGCTCAGACTATGGGCATCAGTCCTGCCTGAGGTCGGTACTTTGGTAATGACCAAAACATATAAAAATATATATTAGTTTTACCGCTTGAAAGTAATGAATGTGTTGCCCATAATGGCTGTTTGCCTTTGTCACCTTTATTTAATTATCTGTTAAGAAAACATTTTTCTATTTCTTGTGTTCGGCAAGGATAAGCCAGTGGAAACTCTTAATATCAAAATGACTATTGCTAAATTAAACGTCAAAAGGTTTGCCTTTGGAACCAAAGAACACACCACGGATTAGAAAATGGGGGTCTCGGTTTTATTGAAACTCTTCATAAGCAGTAATAAAGTTTGCAATACTGCTTACGCCATCTAGCGTATACACGAGCAGTACTCCATTTTCAAATATACCACAATGGGCCCAATGATCACAAAGGAAATGAAATATAATCTGCACTAGGGTGATGTACAGGGAGACGTTCTACAGCCGCAAGGCACTAACACCAGCTGCGGTGTAGTAAAATAAACGTCAAAAAGATTGCTTTTGGAAACAAAGAACACACTACGGATTAGAAAATGGGAGTCTCGGTTTTATTGAGACTCTTCTAAGTCAGAAACAGTACCTATAATCGAGGTTCTATCATCTATAATGAGGGCCCTTAGTAAGATAATCAGGCAAAAGAAGCATCTTCATGGTTGAAACGAGTAGGGAAACTTTTAATGTCAAAATGACTTTTGCTAAGTCAGAAACAGTTACTATAACCTAGGTTCTATAATCTATGATAAGGGCCCTTAGTAAGAGATTCAGGCAAAAGAAGCAGGTGCATGGTTGAAACGAGTAGGGAAACTCTTAATATCAAAATGACTGTTGCTAAGTCAGAAAATCTGCATCGTTGAAACGAGTAGGGTAATACAAGAAAATGCTTGCATTATGATAAATAGTATAGAAGATGGTAGGAAAGGGCCACAATCACAGAACATAGCCTAACAATTGCACCAAGAGGAAGATCAAACGAAACACTATAGCAAACACGTATGCCACAAACCAAGGAAAGCTAAGCAACCAGCTCAGGTGAACACAATGCTAGAGAGGGACGATCAAACACAATAATAAGACAACAAACAGGGTTCAACATGAAACAAAGCCCCACAGCAAAGAGCCACAAAGCCAAACAAAGAACAAACAACACAAGAACTTAGATTTACCACTAGTAAAAACTGCCCGACGGGGAGTTGACTGGATTTTAATGGTGCCGAATCTTCATTCTATTTTCAAATGTTGTGGACAAAAATAACCACAGTATACAGTAGAAGATGTCCAAGAATCACAGAGCATAGCCCATCGATGACACCAAGAGAAAGAACAAACTAATCATGACAGACAGTACACAAGCTACCAAAAAAAAAAAAAAAAAAAAAAAAATCAAAATGCAAAGCAAGCAGCTTTCTTTTCTCCAACAAGGTAATCACCATGCACACTGCTAGACAGGATCTACTGAAAACATTAACACACACACACACACACACACACACACACACACACACACACACACACACACACACACACACACAACGCCGCTCGGCTCACACAGAGGCAAAATACAGAGGGTACACACTAACCCAGTGCAGATTGAATAGACTCACCCACGCTATATATTTGAAGAGTTTAATTTCAATTTTAGGTACGTCCGGCTATGAGATTTGGATATTAATAGAGAATAATGGCTAATCTATTTGCGAACAGTGGAAAACCCTGATCAGATGCCGCCTTCTGCGGCGTCAGATCTGTGCTGCACTGTTTGCTAATTACCCTTTTAGGGTCTCCGGACTGCAAGTGGTTAATAGCAGAAAGGATAGTGGGCAACTATTGAAGGTTAGGCATCCACAGTGCTAGCATCAGAACAAAACAGAATGTGCAGCCGTAGAATGCAAACAGGATTTAACATGCAGCGAGGGGCCACAAAGTCCTACAAAGAACGATCAATGCAAGAATCAACATCATAGTCAGGTCAGTAGAAAAAAAACTACCCTGAGGTTTAATTCGAATTTGCTAAGCAGTGGCTAGTCAACTTTCATCCGCAAAGACCAGAATCTCTAATCATAAGTAAAAAACGAAATAAACCTGTTCATCCACCTCTTCGTATAGGGAATAGTAGCATAAAATAAGTCACTGAGCATAAGCACCTTGGCCTTGTATATACCAACGACTTGCTTTGGCATCATCACATTAAAGCTGTTAGTAGTAAAGCCTACAGGACATTAAGTATCTTAGGAAGGCAAACATTCAACTTAGACTGGCGGTCCCTAACTAAAATATATGCCTCCTTTGTTCGCCCGCCCTTGGAATATGCAGATATAACATGGGGCAATTTTACAGTTGAAACTCGAAAGTATACAGATAGACGCCTGTCGTATTATAAGCCGTGGACCTAAATTACGTAATGTACAAAAGCTTTAAGACGAAACAGGTTTCAAAACTTGGCAAGAACGACGAAAGAAACACAGACTTTTCCAGATGCTTAAAATGACCAATGGCCTTGCATTGTTTCATCTGCAACCTTACTACCACAAGGTATATAACAGCAGTCAAGATATTGCTTACGAAATTCCAATTGCTATACAATACCACTTACACGAACTGTCTCTTTCTTACTGTAATTCTTTTCTACCAACTGCATAAAGAGAGTGGAATCCTTTGGACCAAAAACCAAGAGACTGTTCAAAAAAAAAAAAAAAAAAAAAAAAAAAAAAAACGTAAGAGAAAAGTCCAGGAAGTGCCACAATTACAAGCCGAGCCCTTCCCAGACATCAAGAGGAAGAGGAAACAGACAAAACTAAACAAGCGCAAATCATACAAACGTACGAAAAGCACTAAGATTAGCTCTCTCTTCCCCAAGCGAGGTAATCGCAATGCTAAAAGGACTGAAAAACAAAAGAACAAAATAACACAAGATAAGACATAAAACAAACAGCTTCGTAGAATAAACCACAAAGCAACAAAGAATAAGACCAACACCGGGACAACCGCCCCAGAACGGCCAGCAGAACAAACCACGGGGTGGGTTGGGGGGTGTGGGGTGGGGGCTGGGGTGGGGTATCGGTTTAAAGCACTTTAACAGCTAGCCAACTCCACCCCGGGTCCCGATGCTACTCACAACACAGAAATACATAAAAATTCGGCCCGCACAAAGGCGCTCAACCCAGCCAACGCACCAAAGCGAAAACACAAAAATCAAATTAATCACAATGATACGAGTAAACAAAGACGAGTACTCATGGCTAATTCTACTGTATACCAGAGTAAATGAAAACCAATAGTTGAACCACGGCGAGCCAAGCCAAAGACATATCGTCAAGCCCCAACCCACTGGTTAAAGTTTTACGAAGAGGCCGTCATTGAGTCTGAGGCCCGAACCGCCGTCGTGCAATTTAAGAGTGAAGCATAGCCATCAACAATGTTTGGATTGACAACTAGGCATGCTGACTGCCGCATTATATCCAGGCTATAGCCAGTTCTTTTATAACGGTTAACTAGCTTTCAGAATTGCTACGAAAAGTTAGATTTTCCCACATTTTTTTCTAAATCTGTACACTAAGTCACCGTAAAATTCTGGTTCCGATATACCTTGTTGCAGAAGTGTTTTCAGACTGACGCTATATCCCCTACCAAGGCACCGCGTCCGCGACAAAATTTCGAAAACGCCTCACGAAGCCCATAATAACGACAGCCCTACCTAAGAAGTTTGAGAGGAAGGGCCCTATTACGGCAGTTAAAGTCACTAAGACTTGAAGAAGCTCTGGCGAATCTAATAAGTTGAGACACGCATACCCACACGAGGCACTCCGGGGGAGACCGCCATCCAGAAAAGGGAAAGTGACTATGCACGTTTACAAGGACACTAGGCACAACACTAGGCACGTTAAAAAGGACACTAGGCACAACACTGGGAACGTTTAAAAGGAAACTGAATGCATGTGTAAATCACCCACTAGTATATTTTGACAATTCGCAAACATTATGAAAAGCGCAAATTTTTCAGACCCGCTTAAGGCTTGATATAGCTCCTTAAATCAGCATCTATGCAAACCTTTTTGACTTTTATTCCATTCAGATCCTCTCTCACATTTTGTACGTATAAACATGTACTGTTATTTCTTAGAACGAATACATATTGTTTAAACTAATCAACATCATAGTCAGGTCATTAGAAGAAACTACCCTGTAGTTTAGATCGCTTTTACTTCTACCAAAAAAGGTAAGAGAAAAGTCCAGGGAGTGTCACAATCACAAACCGCAGCCCTTCACAGACCCCAAGAGGAAGAGGAAACCGACAAATCTAAACAAGCACAAACCGAACAAACGTACGAAAAGCACTAAGATTAGCTCTCTCTTCCCCAAGCGAGGTAATCGCAATACTAAAAGGACTAAAAAACACAAGAACAAAATGACACACGGATCTTCACTCTAGGTTTAAAAGCGGAAAAATACAAAATATTGTTACACCCACCTTCATGTACGCAAATGAAACTATGATATGTTAACGAAATATGAACAGGTCATACATAGACCACACCACTAATGAGGAGAAACGCAAGAGAATCGGACACCATTTGTACCCATGATAAATAACCTCCAAACCATAGTTAAGAAGTGGATAGGATATAGAGAGAAACAGTAGCAAAAATATGTGAAGATGCACAGGGAATGCCACACTCACGAAGCACAGCCCTCCCGAGTGTGATAAGGGACAAATTAGGACAAGCAAAGTAATCAATGATGCCACAATGGCTAACAGGGTTAAGGGGAAATTAAATGCGCCCAGTGAGGATTATGATCAGAGTGCGCGAATGTGTAGGGTGATCGGAATCTTCGCAGGGCGCACAGGTCTGAAGGTGCGTTTTCTGACGTTGTGGTTCGTTTAATTACGTGATAGGAGACTCATTTATTGTCGTAGATCAAATGACATGTCTATTAGCCGGTTCGATTTAGATTTAGCCCTTCTTGAAGAGGACTTTCAGAAGCAGTAGAGTGTCTGTCTCGCGACAGAAGGTAAACCGAAGATGGAAGATTGGCTTGAAAATTGAACATATTGTTCCAGATCCAGAGAAGTCTTGCTTTTGTCCCCATTACTGCAGATAAATAAAACAAAATTGATTAAAGAACATTTTATTCGAGAAACTTAACCATTTTAATCAGCTTTGAATAATGCAAGATTAAAATGAAAATATCCACTCTGCACGATAGAAGGTAAACGGTAATTTTATAACATCAAATTAATTTTTGCAATCAACTCTAATATGGCTTTCTCAAAACCCTCGTCAGCACAAAATTACTTTTTTGCTAAATTCGATCTTGTTGATGGTGTATTCAATCACGTGACCCGTTCTCTTCTGAGTCTTCAACCGGATATTTTGAAGACTCGGACGAGCTTCCAAAACTGATGGCTGCGTAAACGAACAGTCAGAAGACAGAAGGCTTTCGATTTTAAAAGGTGTGAAATGAACAGTTAGGCTTTTCCGTCTTCCTTCTGGAATTAGAAGAGCTAAATCGAGCCGGCCATATATATTTCCCAGATTCAAACACATTAGGGGCCACCAACATCTATCTTCATAAAACAATTCTACTCAACGAGAGAAATCGACCCTTATCACCTAAACGAACAGTGAGAACCTAGATTAGCTTATGCATCGGTCCAGTCTGAACAGGTCTATAATTGTTCGTAAAAAATTCTTTAGTATCCAAGAATTTTGTGCAGACAACATAGGCTCTTATCCGACTGCGCAAATGTGCAATTCGATCGTGTCCTTCGTTGTCCTCATCTGCGACATGTACCATTTTTTTATATTGGGACAATTAATGTACAAAGCATGTATTGAATACTGGGCCGCGCAATGAGAAAACGTGTTTTGGGCATATGCGGACAGCGAAGGCCCAGATAAGCCTACCTATCCGCGCAACATGATCAGGACCTTCACTGTCTGCAAACAGAACCATTGGATACTGAGGAATATATCAATGGAGAACAAATGTCCGGATGGATCTTTGCGCATGGCAGGATGATGTGAATCCGCACATTTTGCGCATGCTCGGAGACACGTTTTTTCCCTTGGCGCGCGGTCCATTATACGGAAAATATTGTTGTCATTAATATTCATTTTATATTCTGTCTCCTCATCTAGTATAAATCTAATTACCAAAAACCTAGGACCGGTAATGACCTCACGTTGGACAAGATCAAATATCTCATCAACCTTAATGGCTTCGATGAAACAAATATATTGAATTACTGTTTGTATTTTTTCTATACAGATCATTAATAACGCACCTATTCGAAATGTATACTTCTAAGCCTCCATCGCTCTAGATAAGACATTGTTTTCAGTCATAATGAATTGATATTTTTTTTCTTATTTCTCCATAGAAACAGGTGTTGTTGTACTTATTGATGACTACTCCACATGGACCGAGCAAAATATTTATTTTAGCCATCATGGCAGCTAAGTTCGAGGGTTGGGATTCCATAAAGCCAGCTTAATCCCCCAAGTGATTTATTACTGACCCATTACGAAACCACGCCTATTCGAATATATTGAAAATTTCACAACCAAAAACTGAAAGTTTTCAGATAAAAATTCTGATATTTTTTTCACATTTTTGCTCAAAACATAGATTGTGGGTACTCGTTAGAACCGCCTCGACGCCTATGTTTCTGAACCGAAATAAGAAAAATAATGTTTACCCCTGTAAACCCCGGTTTTACTGTATAAAAGTGGGGTTTAAGTGGGTCAAAATTATATAGGTATGTTTTCGTGATGCCGCTCGAAGGCAGTACTTTCATTGTGGTACATTATTTTAATTGTTATGTAGTGTTTCACTTTTTTTATTTTTTTTAAACAATTATGTAAGTTTAAAATATATGCAGTTACGTTTTTGGTAACACATTTTTTGCGAAAGATTTGCCAACCGGTTGCTATCTATTAATTTTGTGGCTGCTTAATTGTATTTGTCTATTTTTTTTCCTTTGTTGTTTGATGTTGACCATATTGTATCAGGTCATGAGTTCACTTAATTACTTTTTTTCAAATGAGGCGCTTCTCATGAGTATCACAACATATGTTATCACGGAGAAAAAAAGAATATATGTGTCTTACACGTGTAATCATCGGCAGGCCTCCTCAGACAGTAACTAAAACATTTCTCTGCTGTATTATAGTTAGGTGTATTTTCTCTTATTTATTAAAATTATTTCCTTCTTTTTTCTGAATTTACTTTCATGTGGCATTTAAAAATTCTGTTTGTATTAGTGTATCTTACTCGTACATGGGCGCTCCTCGTAAATCATCTGCAGGTCTCATCAGGTGGTGACGAGTACACAGTAATTCACTATAGTTTTCATTATTATTTTTTCCTTTCTCTATGTTTTTACTTTCCTACGATATATATATATATATATATATATATATATATATATATATATATATATATATATATATATACATACATATATATATATATATATATATATATATATATATATATATATATATATATATATATCTGGAACTGGGATCTGACAACACTTCATCGTTTTCCTTTTTCATTACGAAAACATGCCTATTCAAATATACTGAAAATTTTACCACCAAAAAATGAAAATTTTCAGATAAAAAAATTCTGATATTTTTCATATTTCTGCTCAAAACATAGATTGTGGGTACTCGTTAGAACCGCCTCAGCGAGGCGGTTCTAACGAGTACCCACAATCTATGTTTTTGATCAGAAATAAGAATAATAATGTATACCTCTGTAAACCCCAGTTTTACTATATAAAAGTGGGGTATAAGGGGATCAAAATTATACAGGTATGTTTTCGTGATGTTCTGTTGCAGTACAAAAACAAATCTTTTAGGTGGTTTCATCATAGTCGTCGCTGTCTGCCTGAAGACGCTTTGGATCCGTAGCTACCTACGGAGTGCCATAGAAGGTTCTGATCAGGCTTCGGATGTTCAAGTTGATCTGAGTCTTCGCTGGGTGCACATATAATCTTATAGGAAATGGTGCGGCCTGCTCAAAAATCCATTACGAAAACACGCCTGTTCAAATATATAGAAAAAACTACCTCCAAAAAAAAAACTGAAAATTTTCAGATAAAGAAACTGATATTTTTTATATTTCTGCTCAAAACATAGATTGTGGGTACTCGTGAGAACCGCCTCAGCGAGGCGGTTCTAAGAGTACCAACAATCTATGTTTTTGAGCAAAAATAAGAAAAATAATGTATACCCCTGTAAACCCAGTTTTATAATACAAAAGTGGGGTTTAAGGGGGTCAAAATTATATAGGTATGTTTTTGTGATGAATAGTTTTGTACGGAGTTAGAAACATGAGTAAGTGAAGATTGTTATTGAGCTATTGACACTGAAATTAAACTTACAGAATGTCATTATAAAAGGTTGAAATAAGTGACACAAATCAGAAACTCCCATCTCGCCAAAAGAGTGAATTCTGCGAAACATAGTGCCTCTATACATATATCTGATAAAAACTAATTTCATAAGGCTATAAATAGGTGTTTATATAGCCTATTTTAGTTTGTAACACATAGCGGAGCATTATTTGTTTGCAACGATGTTGCCTTTCAGTCGGTGCAAGCGGAAATAAAAGGTCTTTATGAAACTATATAGACGGACAGTAGTCATGGTCCCTACTCTTCCAACTTTACACCCTTCAATATGCAGATCAAGTGCAGACTTGGTGGTGAAAGCAGCGTGATTACTGGTCTAGGCGAAAACAATTTAAGAAACTGATGCCAGTGTTCGATGCCACATTTTCTTCTTCGGACTTAAACTCATTACATTTATAAACAGTTTACACCTAAGTCAGACACAGAGGAACTCTTTCTGTGGGCCCTTTCAATATGCTCTCATGATAGAAGAGTTTTGAGATTTTAGTGCTAGTATTATTGAATTTTCTGGTCCTTTTTGGGTGTATGGCTCATATGTTATAATATAATAGTTTGTGGGTTGCCTGCGCTGGATTTTGTCAGTTATTAATATGGGTACCAAGTCACATCTTGAGTTCGTCCCCGTCTCCGCTATATGTGTAACTTAATTTCACAGGAGTATTATATTTGCTTAAAATATATTAAAACATGTACCAAAGATGTCATAGAATCACTCTGCATCGGAACAGGTATATAGAACTTCTACAGCCTTGATGTGGAAGCTGGCTGTGATAGAGGCGCGGGTAGAGTAATTGACCTTTTCTCACAAAATTAAGCAACGTATTCCTTGATAGATGCCTACCCACGACAACCCGGCAAACACTGTATTTGGTGGCAGCGGTGGGATGGGAGATGACACCACTAGCAGGGATAGTAGTTCCTGGTCGAGTAACATAGGCCCCTGTCTCGGATCTGCAAGTGGGCAGTTATGAAGACTTTCGGATAGAGTAGGGAGAACATTGAAGAGAAATGTTTCAGAATAGGTATATGGATCATTTCTACAGCTATGCTGTGGGAGCCGGCTTTCATGACGATGTGGGTAGAATGATTCAATTTCACGAGGCTATGTAACGTGTATCATGGTTAGTACCTGAATGGGTGACCGTGTTATTATGCGCCAAAAATTCTATATAATTTTCCGTTGGCAACAAAGAACACATAAAATGACGAAAGTCTGAGTTTTGGTTGTAATTAAGATTTTAAAAAGCCTTTCACTCGCTACAACAGGGATATTCTATGGCAATCTGCATGCATGGTTGTTAACCCAATAATGGTTGATAGATGTGCTTTCCCATTTTATTGTACAACGGTGGGTCAGTTTACAGACTAAATGACGGCTCCCTCCTCATTCTATTTCAGATTGACGGTGCCTGGCTGTCAATGTCATAACATTTCAGCTTTTTCATTTTATAAGACAGCATTGTAGTTTGCTTAAGCGGAACTTGACTTACCAAGATACAAAAAAATGGACTCGGTAATGCTCCAAGTCATTCATTCTTATCTTATAAATAACGAACGATTCTTCTTTCTTCTATTCTACAACATAAATATGTCTATAAATACAAAATAAATAATTATATAGCCTTTCATTTTACACCCGAACCTCTAAACCCAGCTAGCATTCTTTATAAATCTACAGCGGGCCGTTATCGGACCGTCAGCTACCCTGACGGTCCGATAACGGCCCGCTGTAGATTTATAAAGAATGCTTTCTGGGTTGGGACTAATGGAATTTGTTCTAGAGATGGGTAGTTGGAGCCACTGGCAGTTAATCAAATAGGGGTACTTGTGGAATGTATTTCCGATCTTCTTCAAAATAATGGAATGTTGAGTGTACTCGTTTGAATCGCATCGATGAGGCGATTCTAATGAGTACACTTAACGTACAGTTTCATGATAAAATAAGAAACTTTCCCTAAAATATCCCTAAATATTTATTTTCTTGAGCTATCGAAGATTTTTGTCTTGGGAGTTCGAATCAGGCATGGTCAATAAGTCATCGGTGCTCGAGTCATTGAAGTTTTACTGTAATAAGTTCATATGCTACTACGTATGATATGGCTCTACACTGTTTTTAATGACAGATTCTATCTGTCATTCTTCGTTGCCACGCACGGTTTTAGAGAAAGTGACTTTGACTACTATTCAATTTCGTATTCATCCGCGCACGAAAGTAGACCCAATGTTTCAATGTGTGTATATTAGTACGCCACTGAAGAGCTGTCCATACAAAAGTAGTGCAACTTGTGCTTGATCTATGGCGAGAGTCGCTGAGAAAACCTGCCTTAATATATGTGAGAACAACAAAGGCGCAGATCAGCCTGCGCGTCCGCGCAGGCTGATCAGCGCCTTTGTTGTTCGCTGTAGCTGGTTTTTTTTTTCGACGAAGAAGCGTCTCACAAGTTTAAATGGAGAACAGAATGATACCTGGAATTTATTAGTTTCTCATAGAATCTGTCATTTCAGGGCTATTCAGCCCTTTGATTTCTAACCGGTGTCCCAAAAGTTAGGGTAAATACGGTACAATTTATACTAAAGTGTGAAAAAATAAGATGCTTGTGTAGAGTCAATTACTGAAATTCTATAAGATCTTACAATAAAGACGTAAGAAATATTTTCATTTATCCTGATTTATGCCTTCATATTTGATTTTTAGAACAAAATATGTATGTTTATGTCCTACTTTGCACAACAGGTGACGGCAATAATGATAATATTTCTTTCAATATTAGAAAGGAACAGCTGTAACTCTGTTCGTAAGACGTGTGTCAAGCGACTTACTAGGAAATACGCTTAAACAGGAAAATGTGGGGTCTGTATACAGCACAAAACTGCGCTTATCTTTAAAACTGATCCTTGCGCTTACATTGGAAAAGAGCTCACACAGAACAGCGCTTATCTTTAAAACTGATCCTTGCGCTTACATTGGTAAAAAATAGTTTTTACAATTGATAGCACAAGAATCCAGCCTCGCTTTTCATGATCCGTTTTTAAGACTGTGCGTACAAGTTCATGTTATATGTAGGTCTATTATTTCATCATTCTTAACATGAAAACGTGGATCACCTACATACCTTTCAACTTAACAAGATATATACTCCACAAAATAATTTAAGGACCACCAGTTTTATTTTCCCTTTGATTATCACTAAAATGCGACCCTCAAGTTTTAAAATTATTTCATGGGCAAAACTGGAAGTATCAGCCCTATTTCGATCAGCTCAACGTGTTCGCAACATGTTCAGTACAAAAGTGTCAATGGCACCAACAACGCCAGACCAAAGGAATCTAAGAAAAATGGGAATTTCCAAAATAACGATTTTTACCCCAAAATGAAGTTTTTTTTCATAATACCGGAAAATTCTTTGTTTAATGAAAACAATACTCTGTCACACACATAATCATGCAAACTCAACCTTCCTTCGAGTAAAAGGCACACAGATATGGCCAGAAAAAGAGGCTAACCCTTTGAGAGGCTAAAAATGCCTCGAAAGTTCCCCATAGACACAATGAATAATCTGTAGAGGGTACCTCTAGCAAAATGTGCGTTTCTTGATAACAAATAAAGCTTTCTCCATGATTATTTCACTGTTAAGAGCCTAGACATCACTTTCGACGCGAAAATATCAATTTTTAATTTTTGGGTAAAAAGTAGTGTTTTTTGCAAATTTTAAAATGAAAATTTTTATTTAATTTTTGTTTGTTGGAAACACTCCTTTGAGGCTTCCTTTTAAAGAAACATTCAACGATATTTTGATATCTTCTCTGGTTTTGCCCATACACCCGGCCAAAGTTTGTATACATGGAAATTTGCACTATGAGGCCCTTAAATTATTTTGTTGAGTTTATATTAATAAGAGTTATTCTGCACGTAATTCTTTCGAATGTGTGCTGCAGTACAAGTATAATGGCTCTCTCGCTGTCGTTAGCATTGCGTTTGAATTTTAGTGCCGAAATATGCAAACATTACGAAAACACGCCTATTCAAATATATAGAAATTTCACCTCCAA
The DNA here is from genome assembly GCA_964016985.1 of Anodontia alba. Classification (NCBI taxonomy): domain Eukaryota; kingdom Metazoa; phylum Mollusca; class Bivalvia; order Lucinida; family Lucinidae; genus Anodontia; species Anodontia alba. The sequence continues at coordinate 53,460,446 of OZ024823.1, read as the reverse complement.
AAACTGAAAATTTTCAGATAAAAAACTATGATATTTTTTTTTAAATTTCTGCTCAAAACATAGATTGTCGGTACTCGTTAGAACCGCCTCGCCGAGGCGGTTCTAACGAGTACCACAATCTATGCTTTAAGCAGAAATATGAAAAATAATGTATACCCATGTAAACCCCAGTTTTACTATATAAAAGTGGGGTTTAAGGGGGTCAAAATTATATAGATATGTTTTCGTGATGGCTTGGTGCTTGGTCATCCGGGGTAGCATCTCTATTCTCTAAACAGAAAATCAAAAGAAACGACAATGTTTCAGTTACGGGTATTTTTTTTTAGCACTTTGCTTTGTTTCATCAGTGTTTTTGATTATATGTGTTTCACAATTTTTTTTTATTATGCTTAACATAATTAAAATCAATTATATTAAGAAAATATAATTACTCTTAGCCTTGTAAGACAAACTTTGTACTATTTTACCGTCTGTGGAATAAGATGTACAATCTAAGGGTGTTTATAAGTTACTTAAAGCTGTTCCGATTTCGACTGATCAGGGCATGGAGTTACTAAAAATTGAATTGATCCAATACTACTCTCCCTCTGATCATGATTCGAAAGTCGGAAGGGTTTGACAATTGAAATGCCAGTGATATTTAGGATTGTGAAATTTGGAATGCCATATACCTGATTGTGATTCAGACATTATAATCAGTATAAAGCCGTATGTATGGAAATGGAGTTTGCATATGATATAAAGTGGGCGACGTTGCCGACGGTTAGCAGATACTCACCGTCGACCGCGTCGACGTCATTAATAGGGAAATAAGTCACGGATGAGTCAGATAGGTCTGTCATGGTGTCGGATATTCAGCCGTGACGTCAATGACGTCACTTACTCTATACGGTGACGTGCGTCACTGGAGAATAATCGGTATCATAACAGCAGATTTCATCTTGTAATATTTATTGTAGGATATGTATTAGTCTCTGTTTTGTTTGGTTTAGTTGTGTCCTTCCACTGTCCAAGAACCATGACCGAGTTGAGTTTCTAAAGTCGCGCCGGGGCCGACAACTCAATTCATCTGGGAGACGATAACTACAAGAAATATAATCAACAAAGTGCGCGATATATTCGCGAATAGCACAAGGCTGTAGATGGGTCAAAGGCCATATATATACGCACACCAGAAAAGAATCTTTTACAAATAAGGGGGTGGATAGATTAGTCTTTAACTGCGGAAGCTAGTGATCTTTGATAAAGCGCGTAAGGACATGGCCCATGTAGTTATCGCGGTGAAAAAATTATATTATAGTAATCGACACTCTCTTCTCATTGGCTCAGCTCCACACCTGGTTGGAGCTGTACTGGTGATTAAATATGTTGATTTACCAAACCAGGTTAATCGTTATAAACCGGTACAAGTGCCGACCGCGTTGTGTCCAACTGTAGCCAACGCGAAGAGTCTAGCTGATTTGGTTATTTTGTTACTGTTGTATTTGTAATTTGTACATCTATATTTTGTAAAAAGTATATGTCAAAAATGTAAACATTCTAACTTTGTTAGAGTCTTCTGTGTAGTGGTACAGTTAGGCATTGCCCAACCCGGAGCTTAATAAATATGGAAGAATCTTGGCCGCCTATGGCATTGAGGAGTTTCCGCAATCTCAGATCCCAGCCTACCACCGATATCGATGGAACGGACAGACAGTACCATACGCAGCTCGATAACAAACTAAACCACTAGCCAAGCAACCAGTCTCTCTTCCCTAAGTGTGGTTCTCATACACTATCCAGACTTCAACCCCGGTAGGTTTTACTACTGGTTGTTCTAAGTCGTTTTTTTTATTGTGGTTTCTGTTCTTTGTAAGGCTTTGTGTCCCTCGCTGACTGTTGTCCTGTTTAAAATACGACACTGTGATTATCCGCTGTACGGCTGCCCACTTTGCTGTGGGTTTTGTTATTGAGCGTCATGTTTTTTTTTGTTCTGACACTAGCATTGCGATCACACTTATTTGCTATTTAAACTCCCGCTAATTTTCACTTCTGACCGTTCTAAGACAGTGGCTCTTGTGTTTTCGTGTTTTGTAGGGCCTTGTGGCTGCGGGACTTATTCGTGTTGTGTCCTGTTTGTGTTCGTATTTTTGTGTTTGGTGAGTCCTGTCTGGCATTGTGATCAACTCCTTGAGGGGTTGAGGTTAAGGGTGGATGGGCGGGCGGGGTGCAGGGTGGGAGGGGAAGGAGGAAGGTGATGGATCTGGTTGATTTGCTTTTCGTTGGTTTGTAACGTGTGTACTGTTTGCAGTAGTTTGTTTTCTCTTCCTCTTGGTGTCATCGCTAAGCAATATTCTGTGACTGTAGGTTGTGGCTCTTTCTGGTTACTCAGGTGAACAGCGAATGTCCTGATTGGACAGTAATCCCAACAGTGCTTTCTGGACTGAGTTCCAGTGTTATAACTACACGAGTTGATATATAAGATCCATAAGCAAGTTATAGTGTACAGTGTACTGACTTTTCAATGATATCAGAAGAAATTCAGATTTCTCCAGCCGCGTACTATGAACGAGTGGTGTTGACATTATCCATTTCTCCTATCACACCATAATACAGTAAGGGCATACAGGCTTTTTACGATAACTACTAATCTTTCGGCATCACCCGGAAAGAGGTTTTTCTTGGCGTTTTGTCTTTAAAGGAAAACATTTTGTTCTAAACGAAACCACTAATCCGAAACCATTTGTTTTTTTCTGTGTTTTGTTCGCAAATACTTAAAATAAAATTAAAAGTATGGCAAAAAACTGATCTGACCTATATAATTTCCATAGAAAAGTGATTTATGTTGGATAATTTATCTAAGAAAATATGTTTTACATTTCTTTGCTTGTTTTTGATTATTGACTTTGCATGACAATATTGTGAAAATTTCAGAACATTTTAACTTGTGAAAAATGAGCTTCCAATTTACTTACTCTTCTGTTCTGTGCATTATTAGTAGCCATTTTTACTAAGGCTGGCTAATCGGAGCTAACAAAATAATCGATTATCAGTCCTGCTATTGCGATCGATAATCGATTAGTAACCAATGAAGATTTGGTCATAATTTTACTTGGCTGTCTGAGCATGACTCTTACCACTGTACGTATTTGATCTGACAGGCCTGAGCAAACAGTGTAGACCCAACTGCGGCGTCTCATCAGGGTCTTCACTGTTTGCCATTCATCCTGCTAATACCCAACATTGGGTAGTAAGTTATACTCGTTCAAATTTTAGATTAAGTATGGTAATGAGTTGAGGTGTCTGAATACTAAGGGTAAATACGATAAAGTAAGAGACACAGAAATTAAATGATCGATTATTTGCAAATCTGCAATGATAATCATTTTTTTTTTAATTTATCGATCAATTAATCGATTATTCGATTAATTGTGTCAGCCTTAATTTTTACTATGTGGAAAATAAAAAATAGCTGGCCTTTCTCAAAACCAATGAATAAAATAAACTTACTGTCCATAAGACGTTAGGACAAAAGATATTGCTATAAATCGTGATGAAAAGTTGCATTCTTATGCGTAAATCGGCAGGCAAACATTGACTTTCTAGAATGTTGAACCACCTTATAAGAATTAGCGTGTTAAATGGAAATCTAAAAGGTTCCCTTTAATAACATACCTGTCTTGAAGATCATCTCTAATAAGAGACCACCTCTTGTTAAGAGACTACTTGATAACTTACCTAGACGATTATATATGTGTGTATTGGGACATATACTAAGAGACAACACATGTTCGGACTCCTCTCCGTTGACAGTCTGATAAAGGTAATCCTTTAAATGTGAAGAAAAACTGTCTAGTTTCTCCTTTTAGATTACATCTCTTTTTAGAAGGGGACTGATGTATAGGAAAGGAATGTACACAATGGCGGAAAATCTACCAGTTAGTTAAACTTAACGCAGGAGCGCTGTTAGTGGATAATCCAAATTTTGGTTTGAAAATGTTGGTCTCATTTCTCGACCAACATCATGCCAGGCACAACTAGACTCCAAGTGGAAAGACCCATGAGAGCAATGAACACGCTTACAAAATTAAAAACTGCTGAAATGTCGGGTTATCTTGGCCATACTAACTAGTTACAGCCAATTAGGCCACATTAGTGATCCACACATAACTTCAAACATCCTGGAATGAGTGCAGTGATCATAAAGAATATACAGTCGACTCTCGTTATCTCGAACTCCAAGGGACTCTATGAAACACTTCGAGATATCCGTACTTCGACATATCAGATTTACGGAACTGAGGAAAACAATTAATCGAACAACCACCATTTTTTGACTCCTAAGTTAGAGATATAATGAAAATATTGTGGAAAAGAGGAGAAATTGCTCCAAAGGAGCAATTTCTCCTCTTTTCCACAATATTTTGTTGCCTGTTGGTAGATCTCTGTATTTAAACAGAACCCGGATTTTTCACTTCGAGATAAGCGGTTATTCGAGGTAAGCGAGTTCGAGATAACGAGAGTCAACTGTATATATATATATATATATATATATATATATATATATATATATATATATATATATATATATATATATATATATATATATATATATATATATATACTAGAGCCGTTTTACAACCGCCACACGACACAAGGGAAGTTATATAGACTCCAAAGGGAATGACCGTAGAGAACAATAATAAATTTACTGAAAATAGCTGATGTACGAGACATGTATCAATAAATCTAAAATGGTTCTAGTTATGTAGCTGTGTGTAATATAAAGAAAATGCATGTCAGACTATTCCGGCTGGAGTCTGGAAAACTGTCTCCTGTCACTTGGGCACTCAATAAAGCAGCACTTAATACACACGGTACCAAAAACATTAAGCCATATCCATACAAATCTTTGTAGACACGGTTTGCTAAAGCTTCCTTGTCCAAATATTTCGTGTAAATACGGTATATTAGAAATTTAAAGACCCGCCATGTACTCCCAGAAAAAACTTAGATCAGCTGCGCGCCCATGCAGTCAGATCACAGTATTTGTTTTGCGCACCATTACGAAAACACGCCTATTCAAATATACTGAAAATTTTACACCAAAAAATGAAAAATAAAATCAGATAAAAAATTCTGATTTTTCCATATTTCTGCTCAAACATAGATTGTGGGTACTCGTTAGAACCGCCTCAACGAGGCGGTTCTAACGAATACCCACAATCTATGTTTTGAGCAGAAATAAGAAAAATAATGTATACCCCTGTAAACCCCAGTTTTACTATATAAAAGTGGGATTTAAGGGGGTCAAAACTATATAGGCGCGTTTTCGTGATGCTAACTAGTTGATGGCCATGGGTTTAAGATTTCTTCAGGAAGAAAGCAAAGACTCAGACCGGACTGCTGGGTTCATATGGAATAAGTTACATTTTTTCACGTTACGACTCTTTCTATTATAGATCTCATTCTGTTTAAAAGTTTCAATTTGCCGGATAAGCACAATTGACCGATGTACTTCGAAAAAGATATTTTCATATCCAGAAAACACTGTTCATTTATTCCCAGTTGGTAATCCCGTTGCGAGAAAAATCAACAACTTTCCATATTTCAGCAACATTGATCCCAACCGGCATGCGCTTTACAGTCCTGCCAGAATCTTCGTGATTCATACAAAATAAGGGTCTTTTATAAACAATTTGGCGAAGATCGGGGAGCCTAAACAGACTGCGCATGTACGCAGTCTGGTCTGAATCTTCGCTCTTTGCATATGGGAAATATTCGTTTTTCCGAAGCCGCCCCCATTTATTTATTAATGAAAGCATAATCAATCCATCAGATGTGATGAACCACTGCTTCCGAATCTAGATCGGTTTTGCATAAATTTGTCATTTTCTGATAAAAGCCATTCTACAATATGAATGGCTTGTCATAACAGCGTTAAGCTTAAACAGGCCGCCGAATCTTGCCTGCAGCCTTGGACTAACGACCTTCTATTGATGGGGGAATGGCTCACAAGAAACGGTACCGGATCCAGTTGAATAGTTGCAAAGGATTTGCGAAGTGACTGTGGCATTTCTTGTGCATTCTTGTATTTATTTTTATGTGCAGTTTGGCATAAGTGAAAAAATTGTTTGGGTTTTAAATTTATATGAATTAAATTAAAGACAGAAGTCAATCTGCACAAACACGTACGGTGAGCTGGGGCTTCACAGACAGTGAAGCTGCATCAGTTTGACTGGTTTGTATTGAGCATCACGAAAACATGCCTATATAATTTTGACACCCTTAAACCCCACTTTTATATAGTAAAACTGGGGTTTGCAGGGGTATAAGTTATTTTTCTTATTTCTGCTCAAAACATGGATTGTGGGTACTCGGCGAGGCGGTTCTAACGAGTACCAACAATCTATGTTTTGAGCAGAAATATGAAAATTTCTCATTTTTTTTATCTGAAAATTTTAAATTTTTGGAGGAGAATTTTTTTATATATTTGAATAGGCGTGTTTTCGTAATGGTAAAACTGGTTAAAGTCACCCCGAAAACAATTCTACTGGCCGTTTCAAGGTGGCCCGTCTGTGGCGGTTTTTCTTTGTTCTTTGTTTGTGGTTTCATATGTGGCGTTTGTTTTGTCATTATTTTTTCTTCATCTCGCCTTCTTTTAGTGCCTCCGGATGGCTATGCTTCGTAGCTTTACTGGATTGATATCTTCACTTATATGGGCTGATTTAAGCGAAAAAGTGCATATGCTCGAAGACACGTTTTCGAATGACGCGGCCCATTTATTTGTTCGAAGCCATTGGCAGATATTCACCTAGACATTTTCCCGCACCGCTAATGATCAGGTTTGATGTTCGTTGTGCTTCTTTGCACCATGTTTGAATAATTAATGAACAGAGATAGCAAAAATATGGTGTATACAACTGTGCATTGCGCAAGTCCAAACCAGCCTGCGCATGCGCATAATCTGTTAAAGACCGACAGATGTCACGCACGCCTTCTCGGAACTGTATACAGCGGACAACGTAGACTTTGATGGAACTACACGTATATTCAGACGATTTAGGTCTTCGATTTTCGCATATATGATAAGGTAGATTTTAGCATGTCTCGACTTTAATAAGAGCTACCATATATAAACTATGTATTAAGACAGATAGGCTATCGGTAACAGTGTTTGCCAAAATCAGACGCCTCAGAAAGCGGCATCTAATCAGCGTCTACACTGTTTGCAACATATGAAGCAGTATTATGACACATCACCAGGTAGTATAATGAATTTTCAATTTTAGGACAAGTATGGTAAGTAATTTAGGTGTTCAAATAAATAACGTTAATACGGTAAATCATGCTATTGATTCAGTTAATGTCATCAGGCTTACGATGGTGACCGATATTTCTACTTTGTCAATGAGATTCCAATGGCTTTTAACCATTAAAGCGCCAACCACAACTGCAGCAGACGATAATTTTCATTTTATTTACTTATGATTTTTCAAAGAAATTAAGTATTGACATTTCATGTGAATCGTCTGCTAAGCAGACGATTAACATGAAATATCAAGACTTTTTTTCTATGAAAAATTAATACAAAAATTAGAATGTCGTCTGAAACAAATTTTGATTGGTGCTTTATGAGTTAACAAGCAAAGGCCATACGTACACGTCCTTTGTACGCTAAAGGAATAATTGCCAATTGTGACGATACAGAACAGTTAATAGTAGGCTTTATTGAGGAACCTTTGCAAAAGCGCATACTCTAAACGGCGGAGACCAGATCAAACAGAACACGACATAATCAACAACTCCAATCAACATCACAGTTGTAATAACATTTGAAGCGAAATTATTGCAACTGTAATTCTATTAGCTTCGGTCAGCTACTATAATTGTGCCGTACAATGTAATATGAGAAGATGTACTTAAAGACATGTACTTTCAGCATCTGCGCATTCTGTTCAATACCGCTGCCCTTTGGTATCTACAGAGCATCAGCGAAGACTCTGATCAGATTGTGTCCACTCCATAGCAGATACTCTGATGCTGATAATCATTGTTGTAATTCTAACACTGAGGTCACCCGCTCTACGGACGTCCACTTTACTTTCCTTTCTCTTGTTGTGATGCTCACATTGTGGCCATCTCCTTTAATGCATTGCTTCTGTTTCTGGTTTCTTACTGTTTGTATTGTTATGATGGTAAGAGCTGCACCTGAACAGGAGGATTAGGCCTTGCTAAAGTAAACGGGGTTAAGCCTTTCAGCAATTTTTCTCTGTATGGTCAACTCTCGTTATCCCGACTTCCATGATCTCGAATAATTACTTATCTCGAAATGAAAATCTGATCCCTGTTTAAACATGAAAGTCTAACAACAGGTAACAAACTATTGTGGAAAAGAGGAGAAATTGCTCTTTATCACTATATTTTCAATATATCTCTAACTTAGGGAGATAAATTACATATTCATTTGTGAAATGTGGCTGTTCGATATATTTTTTCCTGAGTTCTGCAAATCTGATATGTCGAGGTATGGATATCTCAAAGTATTTCAAAAACTTTCGTGGATTTCGAGATAACGAAAGTCGACTGTATGTTTGACTGTTCTAAAGCGGTCCCTTTATTGTTTTTCTTCTTTGTACACGCGTCGATGGTTTCCGCTCGTGTTTGTTCTTCATCTCCCTTTTCTTTGGTGCCTCAGGAAAGCTGTGCTTGGTGATTGTGCCATTTCCTGGGTATCCTCACTTATATCTTATCTGATCATACTGTCGGAGTCTTCACTGAACGCACATACCATAGGGAACAGTTTCTTATGTTGCTGCGCAATTAATTTATGTCTTTTTCCCGACATTATTTCTAACGCCAGCATGTATTTATTTAAATTCTAGCATGTTTTTACAGAATGTCTGCTACTGAATTTAAGCAATATGACATGCAAATATTAACATTAGTATCGGCACGGAAGGTAGGCTGGTTTAGTCCTTCTCCTAAAACTGTTTGTAGATACACCATGGCAGTGTAAACGTTCGTAGTAGAAAGACATTGCTGAATGAATACATAAAAAAGAACAATGATAAAAATAAGTGATAATTTTGGAGCTGAACGGAGATGGGAGACTGCAGGGCTGGATGAAGAACAGGAAGGTTCAGCAAGACAACCTCTTTACATGTAACAAAACACATGATATTAGTCATTCTAATATGCCCCATATCCGCTGAACAGTGTGCATTTTACCAACGTGTTGCTCCTTATACCAATGGTTAACAGAAGTGCAAGCAGGTCCATGCGGCTTAGAATTGTCTGCTGAGCTGTGTGCATGTATAGTTGTCTTAAATACTGCTGTGTTATAGTCATGGCCATTTAGGAGTACCCCCAGTGCTGTGAAATATCTTGTAGTAAACCATTTGGTTTTCTTTTTAAAAACGACATGCAAAGAGGTAGTGTTGAGTTGCTTTCCAACTGACCGAGTTATTTCAAATTGAAATAGATGCAGTCATATACACTGACCAATAAGAAACGACCAAGCAAATGATGGTCAGGAGTCCCCGTTTTACATGACAACGCCTCCTCTCATATGTGTGAGGTTGTTAAGTCTTTTTTGGCTTATGAAAAGGTGAACGTTTTAAACCATCCACCTTATTCACCTGACCTGAGTCCCTGTGACTTCTTTTTATTTCCAAGACTTAAGAAAATGCTTTCTGGAAATATGTATACGTCTAGAAGTTCTCTCGGCAGCGCTATTTATCAGCGTCTCCAACAGATACCAAAAGAAGATTATTTATCTGCTTTTCGCGACTGGGTAAAAAGGTTACAGAAATGTGTTTCAGTAAAGGGGGAATACTTTGAAGGTTTGTAATAAAAATATGTTTGATAAAACGTAACACTGAAGTAATCCGAACCCAGTGACCAAACTTTTTGCAGGACCCTCGTAAAAACTCATAAAAATCGTTTACGTTTACTATTTGCCAAGTAAAGCAGACGTTTTGACGCATTAATACTATTACACGCCCATTATGTGCCTTGTAAAACAGATAGCGCCTAATAATGTAGACCTCTACAAAACGCTGTTTTGATGTATAAGATTATGTCTTGTTCGGACCCTCTGTAGTTCAGCTAGTGTTTTCTTATCGCAATCTTTTTTACGTTTATTTCTTAATTCTGGACACCAGTGTCTGAGGTGATTGCTAATGAGCTCTAACCATTGTATCCTCACTGGGACAGTGATTTAATTTAATTTACACGTTTTTCTGTGAAGTGTCACTGATTGAGTTAGGGAGCGTCCATCTATTTTTACAATATTTGAACCTAGGGTGAAGAATTGGTACCGGGAAAATCGGTTTAAACCTTCAGTAGTTTTTACTACTGACGTTACTACAGCGGTGATTCTCATTGTCGGGCTGTTTTATGTTTTCTCCTGTTCGTTGTCTTATTGTTGCGTTTAGTTGATCTTGTCCAGTATTGGGTCTAGCATTTTTTGAGAGGGAGCTGGTTGCTTTGCTTTTCTTTGTCTGTGTTTTGTGTATTTCTGTCATGGATTGATTGCTCTTCCTCATGATCTCATTTGTAACATCACAAAAACACGCCTACATAATTTTGACCCTAGTAAAACTAGGATTTACAGGGGTATACGTACATTATTTTTCTTATTTATGTTCAAAAATTTTTTTTTTAAGTTTTTGGATGTGAAATTTTCTGTATATTTGAATAGACGTGTTTTCGAAAAGGGCTATATTCTGTGATTGTGGTTCTCCCTGGACATCCTCTAAACAATTTGAAGTCCCCGCTTACTCGAAGAATGGTGGCAGGGCATTAAGTTTTATCTGTGTCCATTTGTCTGTCTGTCCGTCCGTGCATCCGTGTTCGGCTTTTAACTCCTTAACTGCATGGTTTATATTCATGAAACTTCGCAGATGGTTAAATTGTATCGAGACGATGTGTAGCAAACAAGAAAGACAACTCTGGCTTATCCGGATTTTGAATTGTGTCCGGGCCATATATCAATACCCTTGTCCGTGCGTGCGTGCTTTCGTGCGTGCATGCTAAAATGTGTCTGGGCCAGAACTCTAAACCACATGGAAAATATTCATGATACGTCAAGATGGCTTAATCATATCGAGACAATATGCCATGAACAAGGAAGACAACTCTGGTTAATTCAGTTTTTGAATGGTGTCGAGGAATTATCCACCATTTGCCTCAAATCCATGTAGTTTAATTGTGAAGATTTGTGTCCGGCTTATAACTTCTAAAACATATGGAATGTATTTATGAAACTTCACAGCCTCATTTTCCTCTGGCACTTTGGCCTATCATCCTCGATGAACATCAGTGATGGATTCTATATGAGAGAACTCTTGCTATTTTGGTTTTGGAATTATCGCACTTGCCTAAAATCCAGAAAGTGAAATACTAAACATTCGTGTACGATTAATAAATTCTAAACAGTATTGAATATATTCATGAAACTTTACAGATGCCTAGATCATATTAAGACAATGTATCGCGAACCAAAAAGATAACACTGACTTATTTAATTGACTCCCTTTGCCTAAAATTCATGTAGGTTAATGCTTTTTCGTGTCCGGCTCATAACTCCTAAACCATATGGAATATATTCATGAAACTGCACAGGTGGCTAAATCATATCGAGACAAAGAGTCGCGAAGAAGTAAGAAAACTCTGGCTACTTCGTTTCTTTAATTAACTCCCCTTGCCTAAGATCCATGTAGTCTCCGGCTCAAAACTCCTAAATCGTATGGAATATATTCGCAAAACTTCACAGAAGGCTTCATCATATCGAGACGATGTGTCATGAACAAGAAAGACAACTCTGGCTAGTTCAGTTTTTGAATTGTGTTTGGGAATTATCCCCACTTGCCTAAAATTTATGCAGTGTAATGCTGAAAATTCGTGCCCGGCTCATAACTCCGAAATCATATGGGATATATTCATGAAATTTCACAGCCTCGTTTCCCTCTGGAACGTTGGACCCTCAGGTTGGGATTTTTACTGTCTTCATTGACAGTGATGCATTCTATTGCCTTACCTAGAAAATCTCTATTATGCTGTTTGAATGATCTTTTTACCGCCACTATTTCATAGTCCTATGATTTAAGCATGGCATGATACAAAGTACACCAAGCGGGTGTGTGTGTGTGTGTGGGGGGGGGGGGGGGGGGGGGGGAGGACGGGGGAAGGGGGCGGCAGGGGATTCGTGTCTTCTAAACATTATGTGGGGAACATTAGGGAATACATATTACATATACTTGTTCACGTAATGAAATAATTTCTCCTTCATGTGTATGATATGCCTAGGTATATGCGTACTAAGCAGTTAAGACTCTGGGCTGGTGTTGTTTGATTTTGTGTGGCCTTGCGGCTGGTCACTGATTGGCTTTAGCACGAGTAAAGCTAGTTTAAGACTCCCTGTAGGTTTCCTCTTGACCGTTCCAAGGCGGTCTTCTGTAGTAGTTCTTCTGTGTGCAATGGCGGTTTCACATTATGCGTTTGTTTTGTCATTATTTGTTCCAAAAACAGTAAAACCTCAATGACTCGAACAAATGGCTCGTTTACCTGGGGTGATTCGAACTCGTTTTTTGAATCTCTATGGAATTCTTCCGACAGCTCAAGAAAGCAAATATTTAGGGAAATTTTCTGATGAAATTGTATCCTGGTTGTGTTCATTAGAGTCGCCTTGACGAGGCGATTCTAATGAGTATACTCAACATATCATTATTATATTGAAGATGAAAAAGATTCCCCTAAATTATCACCATTTGCTTCCTGACCTGGCGCCATGATTAACCATCAGTGGCTCGGACGACCCATATCTCGAATAAATTTCCATGGTCCCAAAGATGTTCGAGCCATTGAGGCTTTGCTGTACCTGCCGCTTTTGGTGCCACGGCAGGGCTAAATACTTGGTGATTGTGGCATTTCCTGGGTACCTACACTTATAGTTTCATTCTTTTGGGTTTTGTATCATTTGTTTTGACGGATCTTGCCTAGCATTGTGATCACCTTGCTGTGAAAGAGAGAACTGGTTACTTTTCTTTGGTTTATTGCAATTGTTCTGTCTGTTATAGTTCATTTACTGTTCCCCAAGTGTTATTGACAGGCTATGGTCTGAGATCATGCCTCTTTCTGGGCAGTTTCTATACCATTTTTGCATTTACAAATAAAGGCGTAAGAATGTTTGAAGCTTTGTTAGATTAGGATAACAAAGTATCGTCCTTTTGCTCCTTCATCGAGCTAGTGCTGGAAAATAATTGTATAGATATGATCAGGCCACATGAATACGCTGGCTAATCCTGGTTCACACAGTTCTTGTATAGTTTTAACCGTTTAGAAAAAATAAATAATACATGTACAGTTGAACCTCGTTATCTGGACCTCACTTATCTCGAATAACCGCATATCTCGAAGTGAAAATCTGGTTCCTGCCTAAACTGAAAATCTAATAACAGGTAACAAAATATTGTGGAAAAGAGGAGAAATTGCTCCTAAGGAGCAATTTCTCCTCATTTCCACAATATTTTCAATATATCTCTAACTTCAAGAGTCCAATTACATATACATTTGTTAAATGTGGTTGTTCGATTTATTTTTCCCTCAATTCTACAAATCTGGTATGTCGAGGTATGGATATCTCGAAGTATTTTAGTGAGTCGCTTGGAATTCGAGGTAACGAGATTCGACTGTATAATATAAAGTGCGCTCCACATACACTACATCTTACAGAGAGCATCAGCATGTTTTGATCTATGCACATTGAAGCTCACAAACCGAAATCAGGCAAAGTATAACCAACGAAAAAAAAACACAATATTTTAAATTACCTCTTTAAACACTATTTGGATCGTTCCAATATGCTAGATGGAGTAGTCAACTAGACATAAATAGGTTAACCCTTAAAGTGCCAAGAAAACCTGCATCTGAAAATGTCGTCTGTTTATGTCGTCTGCTGAATATTCTTGCAAACTTCTCAAAGCTATTTTTGCATACAGGCAAACGGTGTGGACCCTGATCAGACTGCTTCTAGAAGAGCAGTCTGATCTGGGTCCACACTGTTTGCAAAAATGACTTTTAAAATCACATGCAGATGACAAAGCAGACGACAATTGTTGTGATATGGATACGGAGGCTCATTTATCTGTTCGAAACATTTTTACAAAAACGAAATTTCTGGAGAGACAGAAGAAATAAAATCATGCTTCCTTACCTATCCTGCTGCAAGCACACCGTAGACTAAATGAGCCGAATCGCGAAAAAAGTCTCTTTGCGCTGCACTTCCTGTCGAATTAATCTTTCAGTACGCATGCCCTGCAGTACGCATGCCCTTTAGTAAGTCCACATGTCTAGTTCTTCGACAAGTCCTCCACTGGACTATCACTTACGTGAGCAAACAGTACATAAGAAACCATCGACACGCAAAGAAGATCCACATGAGAGGAACCATCTCGGGTCTGTCAGTAGAAAAACTACTGAAAGAGTGGGTGGTGTGAGTGGGTAGTTTAAACCATTTTTTTGTTTACTCGCGCTTAACCTCGCCCTTAATTCTTATGCAACTCCAAATTACAAATATGTAATCGGTCCGCATCCCCACATCTGTAAACAATCACAGTAAAAGACATATAATAGAAAAAAATGTGATGAGAAAAAGCAAAGGGAACAATGGCGATCTGAAATCAGAACACGTGAAAACAGCAAACAGGACCAAAACCCCCTTTTCACACAACATAACTCATTCTTAAATGTCTACATACAACATCAAGCAAAGACCTTTTTTGCTTCTTTTGTAAACAGGTCACAAACTGATAAACAAAGAGGGATAGATTTTGCATAATACGTGCCAGTTACCTCCAGAAGAACATTAATCAATGTCAAGGAGGAAAATCTCTGGTGAGTACGTCTCCGTCAGCATTGTTACAAAGTAAAGAATACTGTCACTTTGGAATAAATTGATGTCCTTAGAACGGAATTGTTCCATTAGGGAATTGTGAATGAAATTTGATTTTGCGTGTTTCTTTAATTGAGGTTACTCTGAATAAAATGACGAGTTTACCGTGTTTAGACAAAGTACTGGGTCAGACAGGCACTTGCAAAATAGTGTAGATCCGGATCTGACGCCGCAGAACGCGACGTCTGATCCGGGTCTACAGTATTTGCCACTAAGCCATCAGTTTTTAGACATATTAATAGGTAGTAAACATACTGAACCAAATCTAAGAACAGTTAGGATAAGGTGTCACGGTGAAGCACTCTTAAGAGTAAATACGGTATTAATTTATTGATGCATGCTTTTTAAAACACATCAAAACTTCAGAAAACTATTACATTTTGTCTTTCTTTGTGACAGTGTAGAATAAAATAGAAAAGATTTGTATCTTGCTGAAGATACGTCTCAACGTCGTCAACATACATACACACATCTTAAGAAAATTGAATTGAAAAGACATGGTCTGCGTGCCGAGGAGGGGGCGGGTCTGGTTCACAGTACAGAAACCATGTAGGTAATCTGTTGAATATAGTGGGCGGAGCATCTTTAACAAGTGAGTGTGTGTGTGTGTGTGTGTGTGTGTGTGGGGGGGGGGGGGGGGGGTGCAGTATCATGTGCATATATTGCCGCCAGTAACTGACAACTGCCCTTCTTGAATCATCAGAATGTGAAGGTGTGAAAATAGACATTTTCTGAAGCGACTGAAATGGCCTTTTTTCAAATGATTATAAAGCTCAGTTCAATACATTCGTAACTGTATCGTGACATACGCTCGTACATATGATATAAGCACCCACGTAGTGTATTTAATTTTACCATATTTACTTAAGTGCTTAGAAAGAGATACTTACCACTACGAAAACACGCCTATTCAAATATACCGAAAATTTTACCACCAAAAAATGAAAATTTTCAGATAAAATATTCCGATATTTTTCATATTTTAGCTCAAAACTTAGATTGAGGATACTCGTTAGAACCGCCTCGGCAAGGCGGTTCTAATGAGTACCCACAATCTATGTTTTTGAGCAGAAATAAGAAAAATAATGTGTACCCCTGCAAACCCCAGTTTTACTATATAAAAATGGGGTTTAAGGGGGTCAAAATTATATAGGCATGTTTTCATGATGCTCTGATCAGACGCTGCAGAACGCGGCGTCTGATCAGTATCTACACTGTTTGCCACTCATCGAACACATTTCTAGACACCTCAACAGGCAGTAAAATGGTCTTGTTCAAATTTCAAGGAATGGATTGCAAGGAATTAATGGTTCCGAATACTTAGGAAGAATACGGTACACAAGGTATAAAATGTTTCATTAAGGATTCCCACTTTCTAGGCAAAATCAGCAGACAACAAATGAATGATATATGTTTTTTAATTTTCCAGAAAACAGGATTTGTCATTTCATGCAAATTGTCTCCACTGGAGACAATTTGCATGAACTGTCAAAACCTGTTTGTTTGCAAAATAAGATAAATATTTCAAAATGTCGTCTGCTAATCTTTTTTACCCAGAGTGCTAAGCGTTAAAGCTGTTCACGATTTTGCAAGGCTTTAACAATACTAAATAGAAATGTCAAAGAAAGCCTGCATGTGGTTTAATTCGTGCAATGTCATCAAAATAGCATTTTTAGCCCCCGCATATCCTTGTGCGATAAAGCTGCTAAGAACCAAATAACATCAAGAAAGGAAACTGAAATATGTCAATGTTACACAATTGAGTGAAGACTCAGACAAGCATTTGAAGACCAGAGAGCTGTCCGCATAAACAAGCTTCGGAACCTTTGCTATCTAGAAAGTACACAGCGAAGTCTGTCATCAGACTGCGCGAATGTGCTGGCTGATCCGAGTTTCATAGCAAGCAGCACAGGTATGAACGTACATTTATACATTATCTGACTTCGCAGCTCATATAGAACCTTACTATGTTTGTGGGTGAGGCGCGGGGCGGAGGGGGCGCAACTCTTTCAACATTGTTATCTCCGTTTTTAAATCTTATCTACGAGAAAATGAAATGTATAAGCCATAGGCTTCCGTTCAGATCCTCATATATCCTATATCTATGCATTAATGTGTTGTTCATCTATTGGAAAAAGAAAGAAATTCTATTCTTTTAGAGAAGACCCCTTTACAGAAAGGGCTAGGTGTGCAGGAAAGCGAACAGGAAGTAACACAAATAAGTGTATCTCGTCTCCTTAACTCATAGTATGCATTCTACAGCTTCTTGTTGTTACAAGGCTGTACATTACAGTCACAAAATTTGATTCCCATTTCTAGCAGGCACAACCCTGATGACTGTTTAAGGTGATTTGATCCATCTGGTAGAGTTAGTCGTCCTTTGCTAACAATGTAGACAACATTTATTCAGTCTCTGATTAACTATTCTGCTCACCAAACTGCCGAAAAAGGTTGTTTTCTAAAACGAAAGTATTTGCCCCCAAGCGGAGAGGGAAAATATTTCCTTTTAGAGTAGATGCGTTTTTGTTTTTTTTTTTTGTTTTGTTTTTGAAGTGAGGTAGAATGATTTTGACAGAGTTGCCCTCCCTTAAAATGTATTCAATCCGCTTAATAATGATATCAATTACATGCATACATGCCATGAAGTTAATTAGCTAAAACAACTGCAAAATTTACAGATAAACGTATAGGATATAATCCCTCTTTATATCGTAATTCGATGCAAAAACAAAATTCATTATACTCATAATTTGATATGGCATGAATCCTTCGCGCACGCTAAGGGTGTGACATTTAAGGATTGGATGTACTTAAACTACAGTAGAACTTCAGTGGCTCGAACCCCGATGGCTTGTTTACCATGGATGAGTCGAACACGTTCTTGAGTCCGCAGGGATTTCCTCCAAATACGATATACGGATAATTTAGGGAGATTTTCTTCTTTTATCTTGTAAATGTATACTGTGTGTACTCATTAGAATCGCCTCCTCTATGAGGCGATTCTAATGAGTACATACAACATACATTTAAAATATAGAACACCGAAAAGATATCCCGCAATTATCTCCATTGTGCCTCTTGGTGTGGCACTAATAGTAACCTTACGAGGCTCGAACTACCGCTGTCTCGAACAAATTTTCATGGTCCCAAAGGGGTTCGAGCCATCGAAGTTCGACTGTAGTTTTATTCAATCGAAATCTCATCCGTATCCACTGAAGCAGCTGTAGACATTAACACAAAAATACAAATTACACAAATTACAGTACAAACAGAAACACAACAGAAGAAGTGGACTGCTATTGGAGAAGTTACCACATATGACAACAAGAAAATATAATACAAGGAAACAAAGCAGAAGCAATTTGGAATACCGTACAGCGGGAGACCACAGTGCTAGATTTACAACGACCTGGTGTTTTACTGGAACAAAACATCACCTTTAATTCTTAGGCCGCTCAAAATTACAAATACAGCCAAACTTCAGTTGATCGAATTTCTATGGAATCATGCAAATGTTGAGTGACATGGGTAGTTTGAGGGTTAGTGTGACTTAGTACACAGATTTAGAAAACATGTGGGAAAATGTAATTTTTCGGAGCAATTCAGAAAAATAAACGTTATAAAAGAATTGGCTATAGCCTGGATATTATGCGGCAGACTGCATGCTTAGTTATCAACCCAATCATTGTTGATGGCAATGCTTAACTCTTTAATTGCACGACGGCGGTTCGGGCTTCAGACTCAATGACGGCCTCATCGTAAAATTTTAACCAGTGTTTGGGGCTTGACGATATGTCTTTGGCTCGGCCGCCGTGTTTCAACTATTGGTTTTCATTTACTCTGGCACACAGCAGAATTAACCATGAGTGCTCGTCTTTGTTTATCATAGTGATTAATTTGATTTTTATGTTTTCGATTTGATGCATTGACAGAGTTAGGAGACTTCATGCGAACCGATCTTTTTATGTATTTCTGTATTAAGAGTAGCATCGGGACCCGGGGTGAAGTTGGCTAGCTGTAAAAGTGCTTTAAACCCCCGGTGGTATTCTACTGACCGTTCTTAGGCGTTGGTCCCGGTGTTGGGTCTTACTCTTTGTTGCTTTGTGGTTTATTCTACGAGGCGATTTGTTTTCGTTTTGCCTGGTGTTATTTTGTTCTTGTGTTTATCAGTCCTTCGAGCATTTTGATTACCTCGCTAGGGAGAGAGAGAGAGCTAATCTTAGTGCTTTTCGTACGTTTGTTCGATTTGCACTTGTTTGGTTTTGTCTGTTTCCTCTTCCTCTTGGTGTCTGGGAAGGGCTGCAGCTTGTGATTGTGGCACTCCCTGGACTTTTCTCTTACCTTTTTTATAATCATTGAGGTAGGTGAGGAGGCAAATTGGGATAATTTAGGGGCGTTTTTTGGATTGTCTAAAACATAATGATGTGTTATGTATACTCGTTCATTCTAATGAGAATACATAACATAAAATGTCATGATAAATAAGATTTCCTTAAAATATCTCTGAATATTCGTTTTCTTGAGCTATCGAAAGAATTGCCGAGGGACTCAAAATCAGTTGCGAATCATCTACGGTAAACAAACCATCGGTGCTCGAGTTATTAACCCATTTTAGTCTGGAGACCCCTAAAAGGATATCTGGCAAACAGTGCAGACCCAGATCAGACACCGCAAAACGTGGCGTCTGATCAGGGTCTCCACTGTTTGCAAAAAGTGCCATTTTTTCTAGGAATATCTAAATCTCATAGCTTGACGTGCCCAAAATTAATATTGCTCTTCCAATATATAGTGTGGATGAGTTCATCCAGTCTACAATAGGTTAAAGTTTTACTGTATATATTAAGCCCGCGTAGGGTCTACTATCTCATCAGTGAAATATCACGGTACATCACGAAATCTCACCAGTAAAACATCGCAGTAAAGCACAAAATCTTACTAGTAGTTCGTCAGTTATTACTGACAATGACAAAATAGAGGAAGGGCAATGATCAGGAATCGATACAATTATCCCACACCTCCCATCAGATACATCAAAGGGAAAGAAACACAAGCAAGAAATAACTAGACCCTGATGGAAACATCACTAGCAAAAAGCCAAACGGACATTCACTTTCCCACAAAGTGGCCAAATGGCTATCCAAAAACAAAAAGGTGTAAGCGAGACACACATTCAAAGACGAACTATAACAAAAATAAACCATGACAGAAGAACCGCCTTGGAACGGTCAATGAAAAGTATTTCACGGGAGGCTTAAATCGATTTTACGTGGCCACAATCCTCGCCCTTACTTCTGCCGCGGTTTAGACACATAATTTGTTCAGTCCGCATGAAGGCTTCCGTACTCATCAGTGCTACATCTCCGAGAACACACAAAATCCACTAATTACAGAGATGGAACAACGATGAGGACTCGACAGCACGAAACAACTGGAGCAAAAGAAAACCAACAGTTAGACTCCGGTGGGCCCGACCAAAGATAGAGCATCAAATACCAACCATTATAAGGCCTAATCAAATGTGTGAAGTGTTATTATTTGTGTGTTCTAAAATGGCTGATGAGACCAATCTTAGCTCTAAACTGCCTGTTGCAGATAGCACAAAAGAGGTCTGAGTAAGAAAGCGTTGTTGGTGATGCCTTAGCTCTGTCTTTTAGCTGCGCACGTTTCTTCTCGGCTTCGCTTTTCTTTTTGCTTCGTATTCGCCAGCACTCCTTATGAGGCCTCGCAACTTTGTTTGATCATGTGAAATCTGTTCCCACGACTCTGTTGGTATGTTGAAGTCTCCATAGAGGATTATCTTTGGCAAACGTTCATCTGGCATTATGGTAACATGGCCTGTCCATCTTAACTGTGCCAATTTCAGAAGAGCATGTACACTCTGCATCCCTGCCCTTTTCAGGACTTCTGTGTCTGGAATCCTGTTTTCCCACTTTCTCTTTAGAAGTTTTCTAAGACACCTTGTATGGTAGTGGTTCAGTCTTTTGGCATGTCATTGGTAAACTTCCAAGTTTCGCATGCGTATAATAGTATTGGCAGCACCACGGATCTGTATACTTTCAGCTTTGTGTCAAGTCTGGTTCCACTTCAGTCCCAAACACTTCCACGTAGTCGGCCAAATGCTGCACTAGCTTTGGCAATCCTGGCATTGACTTCATCATCAATGTGCACAACTCTAATGCGCTTCCAAGGTAGGTGAACTTGTCTACCACTTGCAATCGTTGATCTTTCACCGTGATATTAGGCTCCTTGTAAGGCTTTCCAGGTGCTGGCTGATATACTACCTCAGTCTTTTTGATGCTGATTGTGAGATCATAGCTGTCACATGAGTCGGATACTCGATCCACACCTTTTTGCACTTTCTCTTCTGTTGGAGCATCCTTTGCCATGTCATCAGCAAAGAGGAACTCATCTAGCACCTCTCCCTGCACCTTGGATTTAGCTTGCAACCTTTTTAGGTTGAAAAGTTTCCCATCAAAAATGGTAACCGTCGATTTCAGTATGATGTCATTGGCTACAAAGACACATACTTCGTTCGGGATCGCTCTGATGCGCCACAAAAATACTCAGATGCAGATATAATAAAGATGCTGGAATAACTAATCGACAATCTTTTTGTGGAGTTCAGTGGACGGATATTTCAGCAAACATCGGCATACCGATGGGTACTAACTGTGCACCGTTACTTGCCAACTTGTTTTTATACTCGTATGAGGCGGTTTGTACAAAGTCTCCTCCAAACAGGCAAGAAACGCCTCGCACAACAATTCAATTTCACCTACAGATATATAGATGATGTATTGTCTCTGAAAAACACAAAATTTGCAGAGTATTTGGAATTTATCTATCCACGTGAACTTAAAATAAAGGAAACAACGGAGACTGCAGCCTCCTCCTCATACTTGGATTGTTATCTCTATATTGACAATGGAAAGCTTACTACTAGGCATTACGACAAACGGGATGACTTCAATTTTCCCATTGTTAACTTTCCATTCCTGAGCAGTAATATCCCTTCTGCACCAGCATACGGCGTTTACGTTTCACAGTTAATCCGTTATGCAAGAGCCTGTTCAAATTATCAGGACTTCATGGAGTGTGGGAAAGTGCTCACTACAAAGTTGTTGAGCCAGGGGTATCAAAAAACCAAACTGGTAGCAACACTTAAGAAGTTCTATGGGAGACATCATGATCTGGCCAATCCCGACAATGTGGCAGTTTCCAGAATTGTTTCTGATGTTTTTGCCAATGACTCGCCATAAGTAGACTTTCCAATTCCCGGACATACGCTTCTACCTACATTTCCTTCGTTCAGGCCTATGGGCATGGTGGGCGAAGCTTGCTTACCAAGTAATGCTTACTATCCGCGGACGCCTGATTACACCCTTTATTCTGGGGTCCATGTCTGTTGGTCTGAACATTCTGATTCATCATTCGTTTATGGATTTATGAGTTTAGATTATGGCTTAGGTACCATTACCGCAACTACTTGAAACACTACAGAGTTCTGGAAGTCTGCCAAAACAAATCGCCTAGTGTATATAGACCACTTAACCCTGGTCCTGCTGAACCCGGATATGCCCTGCCTTTACAAACAGTGTAGATCCAGATCAGTTGGCTTCTTCAGAAGCCAACTGATCTGGATCTGCACTGTTTGCCATAAAGAATGTGAATTTATAGCAACAATCCGATCATGTAATCTGATTGGCTGAAAATTAGAAGAGGGTGTGGCATCTTAAGTTATTGAGCAGGACAGGAGTTAATGCCCCTGTTTTCGCTAGATATTATGAACCAGTCATTTGTACATGTATCCACTGCCCCCTCTCCCCACCTCCTCATTAAGGGGTAATAGAGCAGACAACGAATTTTCCTCCATCACAGCTCTGTAGTGCGGGGATAGCTGGATAGAAAAGCCCGCCTCTTTTCCCCTACTCCGAGGGGAAAATAAAAAATAAGAACTGGGTAAATATAAAATCCTATTAAATAGGTTAATAGAATTTTAACCCTCAGTAAAAGAAGTTTGACTACTCTTGGTCAGTTCATATTGCACAGCATTCAACAGATTTCATTTGCATTGTGTGTGATTTTGATATTCTGTATAGCCATAAAAACAAACGAACAAAAAAAAAAAAAAAAAAAAACACAAAAAAACAAACAAAAACAACAAAAAAAAACAACAAAAAAAAAAACAAAAACAAAACAAAAACAAAACAAAAAAAAACAAAAAAAAACAACAACAAACAAACAAAAAAAAAAAAAAAAAACAACTGAAAAGTAAACCGCAGTCTGGTGCGAAATCACAACCCAGATACATTCCCGGCACAAAGGGCATAGCTCCACACAATAACTGGCCATCCCCAATCCTTCTTCGTGGGTGGGGTCGGAGAAGGGGCAGTGGCTACAAATGACTGGTGTATTATAGTGGAACATTGTGGTTTATATTACATGCCTTGTTAACAAGATGAGAGTAATAATCCGGGCTACAGACAGACTGCGATTTGCATGCTGAGCATTTGCTGTTAACATAAAACATAAGGGTCCTTTCCAAGACTTGTACATCAAACATAATGACAAATAACATTCGTTCTTCAAATGAAATTAAGATGGAACGCGCGTGCCGCGGCAGCCTCAATAAACATGTACAGTTTTATTGCGTATGCGATTTATTCCATCCAGGATTTGCTTCACGTCCAAAATCTGTCACAATCTTTGCCAGAATACCTGTCAGTACTTGTTTCAGTTACACATGCAGTAATTACTGGACCGTGTCAGTGTTAAAAGGGTCTTATAGCATACCGGATCAGCGAAAACCCAAGTCTGCCACGGACACCAAAACCCATAAACGCTTTTCCATCACGAAAAATGCCTATATAATTTTGACCCCCTTAAACCCCACTCTTATATAGTAAAACTGGGGTTTACAGGGGTATCATTATTTTTTTATTTCTGCTTAAAAACATAGATTGTGGGTACTCGTTAGAACCGCCTCGCCGAGGCGGTTCTAACGAGTACCAACAATCTATGTTTTGAGCAGAAATAAGAAAAATATTAGCGTTTTTTATCTGAAAATTTTCAATTTTTGGAGTTAAATTTTTTGTATATGTATGAATAGGCATGTTCTCGTAATGGCCATTCAATATTGTAGCAGATGATAGTCTAAATTATGCCTTTATGAGGAAATAAGAATTTGCATTTCATGTCTGTCTAGCGGGATATTCACATGAAATGCCAGGCTTTATTTCTCGGAAAAAAAATAATGATTAAAACAGTATGTCGTCTGTGGCTCCAGTACTGGCGTTTCAGAAAAACACTTACAAAATAACATAATCACACAAATCTTACCTGGCAAGTTGTAGAGGGATACGTAAAAAAACAAAAAAAAAAAAACAAAAAAACATGGCATATAACCTGGGGCTGCATTTTAAAAGTAAATCCATCACGAAAGCACGCCTATATAGTTTTGTCCCCCTTAAACCCCACTTTTATACAGTAAAACTGGGGTTTACATAGCTATACATTAAATTTTGTATTTCTGCTCTACATAGATTGTGGGTACTCGTTAGAACCGCCTCGGCGAGGCGGTTCTAACAAGTACCAACAATCTATGTTTTAAGCAGAGATATGAAAACTACAAGAATTTTTCATCTTAAAATCGTCATGTTGTGGTGGTAAAATTCTCAATATATTTAACCAGGCCTGTTTTAGAAATGAATGAATCAATAAATCAATCCAATAAAGGGGTCAGTTTGGTCGTATCAAGATGAATCCTCCAAAAAATCATGTGCTACGTTATTTATTAAAAGCGCTCGTTTTTGCACAATGCAATTTTTCATTTTTGTTGAATATCAGAGAACTACAGTTGTATGCTGAAGTTTTATACGATGTAAAGAAGGACATGTTGTGATTTAAGTTTCGTTTCCTGGCTGATGAAGGCCGCGGGGCCGAAACGTTGCCAAGACCTGAGTGAACAATAAATATATTATAATTAATTATTCGTAATATGAAAAAAAATTAGTTAAAATGAATCAGTTTGTTTTAAATGTCAATATTTTGGTTAAAATTTTGCTTATCTGGAGTTATGACTTAGACGTATACATTTTACATATATGTTTACATATGAGCCCATTCGTTTGCAGGCATGGAAGCACAGACTGATCGGAGTCATTTATTACGAAAACACGCCTATTCAAATATATAGAAAATTTCACCTCCAAAAACTGAACATTTTCAGATAAAAACTCTGATTTTCAAAAGATAGATCGTGGGTACTCGTTAGAACCGACTTTGAGCAAAAATAAGAAAAATATGTGTAATGTTTACCCCTGTATACCCAAGTTTTACTATATAAAAGTGGGGTTTAAGGGGGTCAAAATTATATTGGCACGTTTTCGTGATGGATTTCCGCATATGCCCGCTGACCTTGCCGCTTGGTGTGACCTATTAGTAATACTAACCAGCTCTAACACTGACCCGTATTACCATTAATCTTTGTTTAGCTATAACTATTTTCTATAAAACACATATCTCACGTCCTTTATTATCTTTATGATATATAGCAGTTTTCCTGTTTTTCATTAATTCAAGAAATCTTAACAATTTATTGATTGACACCGGCCGTATCACCTGATAAGAATGTAAGTTACTGACACATCAGCAATAACCAGTGTTACCATAATTGCTCTCCTGCGACTTGTTTGATTGATAGTTGGGGACCTAGTGGGTAAATTTGTTTACCCTAGGACCTGAAATATCCAGCTATTTTAATTTTATTATAAAGCATGTGCCTTCTCTGTTTCCAAAGCCAACCTCGTTTACTTTTATTTCACTTCACTGCAGCTGGTGTTAAGTGTCGCATCACCAAAACATACCTATGCAATTTTGACCCCCTTAAACCCCACTTTTATATAGTAAAACTGGGGTTTACAGGGGTACACATTTTTTTCTTATTTCTGCTAAAAAAACATAGATTGTGGGTATTCGTTAGAACCGCCTCGGCGAGGCGGTTCTAACGGGTACCCACAATCTATGTTTTGAACAGAAATATGAAAAAAAAAAATATCAGAATTTTTATCTGAAAACTTTCGGTTTTGGGTGGTAAAAGTTTCAATATATTTGAATAGGCGTGTTTTCGTAATGGTACGGTGCCGTAAAATGTCTCCCCGTACTTCAGTATAGTGCATAGTATATTTTACTTCCTTTCTGATCATTGTGCCAATTCTGGTTACTTTGAAAATTAAATCCCGCTTAAGCCAGTGCTAGGGGACGTATGCAGCTTCGCATACTTCAATGCCTCATGTGAAGAGACTTAAAAAAATCCAGGTCTCCGATTTTCGTTTTTGTGTGTGTTTTTTTACGTTTCCATAGGCAATCTTTTCGGTTTTTGTTGTACAATCCTGTATTCAAAACCACTGTATAGCAGATCTACACAAATTGTATTTGAGTTATAACGCACACGTTTAGAACTACGGAGGACTAGACGATACCTATCCAATTCCAAGTATGCAAAGACTTGTTAGTTCGGGTTATTACGTACCATTGTTAAGCTGGACAGCAGTGCTCAGAATGAAAACATTGTGTAGATTGTCCGTTGTTTATGCAAGTGAACTTATGAGAATACAGGCAGCCATTTCTGGAATCCAAGAGAGGAAACCTGTCTTTTCTTCATGAGACTAATAATATATTTACATCCTGAAAGTGATTTGAAAATGCAACATGTACGGTTTTCTATGCCAATTATCTGGAATTATGCAGGAATTGATTAATGCTAAATATAGTTTAATTGTGCAACTAACACGACTGCTACCATTAACATTGATGAAAACACATGTTAAGATAGTTTTATATTACTGTTTGCAATGATGTAGATGAATTTGTAAGAAAAAGACTTCTTTGATATTTATGCTTAAAGTTTACGAAATGGATTTATTCGCCGTGTAGATATTTTTGTATTTTTAGCGTTTCCTAAAAGTCAAAATTGAAAGGTTGCTACGTTCCGCACAAAGTCTTCTTTTGCCAAACTAATCTTAAAGGAGAACATTTATTAGGAACATAAGGAGACCAAACATAATAAAACAATAAGCACTACATGTCAGGTTAGATACTATCTAATACAGTCGACTCTCGTTATCTCGACTTCGTATATCTCGAATAACCGCTTATCTCGAAGTGAAAATCGGGTCCCTGCTTGAACATGAAAATCTAACAACAGTAACAAAATATTATGGAAAAGAGGAGAAACTGCTCCTAAGGAGCAACTTCTCCTCTTTTCCACAATATTTTCAATATATCTCTACTTTTAGGAGTCATATTACATATTATTTGTAAAATGTGGTTGTTCGATTTATTTTTTATCGATTCTGCAATATTTATATGTCGATTTACGGATATCTCGAAGTAGTTCAGAGAGTCCCCTGGACTTCGAGATAACGAGAGTCGATTGTATATAGGTTCTTGGGTAAACACTCAAAAGAATTTTAACATACAATGAGGTTTAAAATTAAGACATTACAGTATTTCGAGTATTTACTTGTGATATGAGCATGGCCAGTCGTGTGTACCTGTCATTGAACCTTTTTACGCTGGGTGCAGTTTCTTGTCACAAACGAAAGACTGCAGCGTGCAAAATACATGCATTTTTCCAAAATATAATTGAGTTTTAATTGTTGTACAGTGTCTACGTAGAAAGCAAGGATCAGTCATCTAAAAATTCAGCCGTAAATCTTTCGGTCAAGGTATCATGGCTTGCTTTTATTGCAAGATTTGCCACTTTGGGTCTCTGACTATGAGCACTGAATAAAAAAATAAAACAAAACAAAAAAACAACAACAAAAAAAAAAAACACCTTTAATATCACCAATATAATCACGTCAAGTGTACTTACTGAAGAAAACGATTCTAGCAGGTTATATTTTTTTCTTATCTCTTGCAAGCGTTTTTTATCTAAAGGTATGTTTATACCTCGTATATTTTGTCCTCTGGGACATGTGATATATTTTCATGTAACTGATCAGCAGATAATAAAGTATTATTTCTATCGTGTTTATGATGTGGTAACAGGGTATTATAGTAACAGAATAATGAACAACGTAGCAGTAGTGCCATTAGTTATCGGAGCAATCAGAGCTGCTCTCTACCGGGAACTAAACTGAGCAGGGTACCAAATAGTGGGTGAGGACCGGAACCAGCAAAAAAAAAGTACGTACTTTATTAAAAAGCTGTTTAAAGAGACTATTTGAATGCGTATCAGTTTTACATATATTATTGCATAAAAAGCAGTGTCGCACGTTATTAACAGCCGTGCATTAATTGGCGAAATGCCGTGTATTAACAAGGCAATTCATGCGCTGTTAATGTACGGCTACCGGCAACTTTCAATATGATCGTACCGGGGCCACAGATTGCTGCCGTTACGAGATGTGCACTGCCCGGCCCTAGAACGAACATAATCCGTGGCAATGGCGTTTGCGAGACATCGGTGAAAAGACGAAACAAAATAGTGCAAGAAATAAAGCGAAATGTAGCAAATGTTTTCAGTTTTTATGCAATAATAGCGATCGAACATGGTTTTTCAATGCATTAACATTCGCCAGGTCCTTAGGGATGTGTTGAGAGTCAAAATGTAGCAAAATACTTTAATGGACGCCAACGGAAATGTGGGTAGGCTCCTTGTCCCTAAAACCTCGACAGTGACCGCTATATATATTTTTGGCTACTCGTTTTTGCTAAGACTTATTTGTGCAAAAACAACAATAACAAAAAACAAAATAACAAAATAAAACACATACATAAAAAAGAAAACAACAACAACAACAACAAAAAAAAAATGAATAATCTGACTTTGTTCAAACATACATATCCACTGGATATACATGTATATGGCTCAACAGTAAGAAATACATGAGTCAGCGCACGACAATAAGACTGTGTGATCAGCAACGACTCAGATCAGACTGTACATCCACCAAGTAAGGCAAGGGTTCTCGTTTATTCCTCTTTGAATAGCCAGGAGGTTGTAGAAGGCACATGCGATCAGCGAAGACTCTGATCAGACTGCGCGGATGCGCAGGCTGATCTGAGTCTTCACCGGTCGCACAAGTCTTATTGTAACTTCAAACCGTACCAGTGGAGCATATGTTAAATTTTAGTCAAATTTCTGAATCATTGTGGTCACGAAGAAATAATCTAATTTTAGCAACAGCTTCGCAACCGTCGACCTATGCCAAACAGTATCAGTTTCTTTGATTGTATAACTTTGTTATCGGAATCAGGAAATCTGGGCCCAGTTGTTCAAAGCGTCGTTAACTTAACGTGCTCGTTAAGGGTCATTTCGTTAACTGTTTTAGCGGATTCAATACACAATATTTTGATATGTTTTGCTGAAAAAAATGTGAGTAGCTTTTGCACTCACATTTTTTCAGCAAAAGATTTCAGCATATTTGCATATCACTCAATTAAAATTTTAACGAATCGTTAACTAACGACATCGTTAGTTTTGAACAACTGGGCCCTGGATTAAATGCTGTCAGATTCTCAAATGCATCCGGATCAGAAAATACGGAATCTAGATTTAACATGATCAAAGCCTATTTTTTGGGGAAAGAAAGTAAGATACAGAAATATTTAAAAAAATGTCATCCGCTGCGGGTTTTAACCAGCATGCTAAGCGTATTACGCAAGGCGAAAATATATCGATCTACATAACACAGGCAGCGATACCCTATACCTTGGGCTTTAAACACCAAAAAAAAAAAAAAGTTTGTGAGAACAGCATCATGTCAAATATCACCATTACAAATCACATTATGTAAGAAGAAATCAAGTTAAAAGGCGCCAGTGCATGTATAAGTGTTTTCCAGTTAGCATTCTACTTGACTCTATATCAGACCGTTATCGGTCTCACAAGAATTCTATCGGGCCCAGCATTGTCCAATAAAGGTTAATTATGAAAAGTAAACTGCTGTCTGGGCTGATCTTTTTTTTCTTTCTTTTTCTCTCTATTGTTTTTTATTGCTGCAGCTGTACTTTACTTTTTTTATTGCTGCAGGTGTAAGTTTGTATTTGTTTAATCTTCTGATTCCAAGTTTAAAAAAATGCAAAAGCAAACAAACAAAATAAATAAATAAATAAATTAATTAATTAATAAATTAATAAATTAATAAACTGACTATACAAATTGACTGATTATACTTTTTAGAGAAACATTTTAACCCTAAAACAGATCTATCTGTTGGAACGCAATTACAGCTGTGGCTCTACAACGCCACTTAACGCTTAGTATTCTGGGTACATTTTCAGCATTGGTTTTAGAGATAGACACCGACAAGCTCTAGCCAATGGGCATGCAAAATGCCATTTTCATCACCCGAGGCTAAGGCCAGACCAAAATATAAACTATGAAAAGGGCCGTAAGTCTTATAACCAATGGGGTATTTTGTTTACATATTAATACGGACAATATATAACCAAAGAAATTGTCAAATGCCAATTTGTATGGGCGGAGGCAAATCCGAGGTTAATATGTTTTTCTGTAGTCATTAAGTTAAAATGGTCTTAACTCGTGCGCCCTTTGGGGTATTTTGATGTTTTGCATTTATGGACTGATAATAACAAGATCTAGCCGCTGTGCTGCTTCCGAAATGTCATTTTACAGTGAGCGAGGCTAAGCCGAGACCAAAACTGTGCAAAAATGAAAATCACCTTATGACTTGAATCGTATGGCTTTCATCAAACATGTTTGGTTGCATTGGTACTTTTAGGCTGTAACCCAAGGAATTGCATGACTGACCGAGGAAACGCTGAAGAAAAGTAAGGGATATTTAAATCACTTTTCATATACAGTCAAACTTCAATGGCTCGAACATCTTTGGGACCATAGAAAATTGTTCGAGACATCGGTAGTTCGAACCACTGAGGGTTAATCATGGCACCAGTTCAGGAAGCAAATAGCTATTATTTAGGGAAATCTTATCGATTTTCTACACAATTCCATGATAAAATAAGAAAAAAATCCCTAAATATTTGTTTTCTTGAGCTATTGGATGGATTTTGTAGGGACTGAAAAAAGAGTTTGAATCATCCAGGGTAAACGAGCCATCCGGGTTCGAGTCATTGAGGTTGTACTATAATACAGATTGACACAGATCTGCCAAATTGGGTTGACAAATACGAGTTTCCATTGGTTGAGGTTATAGTAAAAAGGAACGCAATATAAAGCGGGCCGTGATCTAACTAATGGTTGCTTTTACAAATGTGTAAAGTTTTATGGGTCCAGGTTGTTTGGCTAACTTCGTGCAGAAAGAAAAGAAGATAGGGACAAATGTGTTGTTTAAAAGGACAAATAAAATGAGACAGTTTCATATATATTTTCTACCTGAAATAATTTTGTCTTCTCTTGCATGCGCATTTTCCTGTAAATTGTTTCAACCGCACACTGTCTTACTTAACCGCACACGTTTTACTCGAATAATCAGCGTGGCTATGTGTATCCAAATATATTGAATCAATACGGTATTCAGCGTTTAAATGATAAAATCGGGTGAGCATTCATAAATCTACGAAATTTAGTGTCACAAATAAACATAATCAATCTTGCGATGTTTTAGAAATACCAACAAATGTTCTGTCACATAATAGATAGATGTGCCAAAGAGCTGCTATCTTGTCTGTCACAGCTGTTGCGAGAGCCAGAAAAATCCATTTAGCCTTGTGAACGATCTAATCATAATCAGGCAATCAAGAGTAATGAATGAACCATATGACGGGAATTAATGCGCTTTGAAGGAACATTACGAAAACACGCCTATTCAAATACATAGAAAATTTCATCTCCAAAAACTGAAAATTTCCAGATAAAAATCTCCGATATTTTTTCATATTTCTGCTCAAAACATAGATTGTGGGTACTCGTTAGAACCGCCTCGCCGAGGCGGTTCTAACGAGTACCCACAATCTATGTTTTGAGCAGAAATAAGAAAAATAATGTATACCCCTGTTAACCCCAGTTTTACTATATAAAAGTGGGGTTTAAGGGGGTTAAAAAATTTTATAGGCATGTTTTCGTGATGAGGCGCGGAGTACATCTGATCTGGGCCTACCAGACATTGCTTGTATGAAAGATACATATTCATGCAAACCATAGTTCTTCATTTCTTTCTCTCCCTCTGTTTTTCTTCTTTACATCTTGTGTAATTTGTTTCTCTTTTCTCTTCTTATTCTCATTTTATGTTTGCTCATCTCTTCATGTTAAACTTCACAATTATTATTTATTAATAAATTATTACTTGAAGAGGACCACTGGAAACTAACCATTCAGGATTTGCTTGTATACTCATATTTCTGACAATGATCACATCCTAGGAAAGGAACTAAATATTAAGCTTTTATGCTTTCGTTCTAATCCTATTGTTGTACTTTTGTATGTGTTGTATATGTAAACATTTCGGAAATAAATATGTTTAAACCAAAGATACATATCACGATATCAGTGCTATATATGCAAGAAAACCTGTATACTTTGTTATTTTATTGTATCTGAGAAATAGTTAAAACAGAAATTTTATCTTAAACATATTTACCTATTTAGGTCTAACGTCCCATAAAAAGTGACATTTGCAAATAGTGTAGACCCAGATCAGACGCCGCAAAATGCGGCGTCTGATCAGGGTCTAAACAGTTTGCATTTAACACATGAATTTTTGTGAAATATGATTTTAATAAAACTTAATTAGGCAGCCTTCTGTTGGAAATGGACCTGTCCAAAGAGTTGTGGTAGAAGAGTCCTCTCGGAATAAATAGTTCAAGAAAAACGAAGCGAAGTGGCGTACTTTCTCTCAATTCTTAATATACTACGTTTATATTGCACACTTGGCTTTGAATCGTTGACCCATTTAACCGTTCAAGGAGCTGGACTCACGTGGTGGACTGCTTAAACGTACAGAGCACCCGACTGGTGCTGTACGAATTTACGTAGTTTCTTAAGAAATAGTTCCAAACTTCCTTTGCTTGTTTCTGAAGTGTTTTGGTGCAGAATAGGTAAAAATGTATAATTCAGACAATTCTGCAGTAGATATTATGCAACATTATATATTTTTGGGTTGTTTGCTTTGAATATGAAAGTAGAAAATGATCTGGGTACAAATCAAACTCATACCTGCCGTGACCTCGTACATTGATCAGTGTCAATTACTTCAAATAGGCGGAAGTTCATTACATGCCTGGCAGCGGTATGTTATGGCCATGCAAGAGCGAACTGAATCTCTCATTTATTCAGTAGCGGTCCATATGCTGTTCGTGCTTTTGTGCTTACTTGTTGCACATTATATATCCCGGCTAATATACAGTTTAACCCTTTCATCCCTAATTTTCTGCAGTAGAGACTTCCGACTTCGAATCTGGACATGTCTATTGTTTCAACAAGGGAGACCAGTCAAAATCTAGAAATAAAAAGCAATCAGTGTAGATCCAGATGAGACGGCTCATTATGAGCCGTCTCATCGGGATCTACACTGTTTGCATAAATATTTGTTTTGGTCTAAAGGGCTTGAAGGGTTAAGATTTGACACTCTCTTTAGAGGAAACAATCAAATGAAATTAATTTTGTTTGTCTTATGGAGAAAATTAAAATGAAGTATCAATTAATTCTTAAGTCGTGTTTTGTAAATAAGGCATTTCCTGTTTATTCTCCATTCTATTTGTAGAATAAATTGAGAAATTTCTTTTTGCCCCGAATGCTTATAATTGATATATTTATTAAATGATCATCTGCTTTGTCTTGCTAGAAATGGTAATCAACATTTGGCACTACTGTATACAACCTGGGTACAGCAAGAAATTTTGAAGCAAACTGATCTGGATCTGCACAGCTTGTCATTTAGTATGTGAATTTATATCAATAACCTTGACCAAGTCATCTGATTGGCTGATAACTAGAAGTGGATATGATAGCTTAATTTATTCAGCATGACAAGGGGTAAGAATGAAAGAAGAATGGATAAGCATTTGCAAATTGCTATCCTGGGTTTACCCTTACCTGTATGTGCGTATTGTACGTACCTCTTAAATGCTGACTTGAAATTCATCGCTTGTGCAATAAGTGATCTAAAATAACGATGCATTACGAAAACAGGCCTATTCAAATATACTGAAAAACTTTCCACCAAAAAATGAAAATTTTCAGATAAAAATTTCTGATATTTTTCATATTTCTGCTCAAAACATAGATTGTGGGTACTCGTTAGAATCGCCTCGACGAGGGGGTTCAAACGAGTACCCGCAATCGATGTTTTTGAGCAGAAATAAAAAATAATGTATACCCCTGTAAACCCCAGTTTTACTATAAAAATGGGGTTTACGGGGGTCAAAATTATATAGGCATATTTTCGTGATGGAGTGTAAATGGAGATGTCCAAGCTGTAAATTTCGATGTGGGTTGAAGCTTTTGAGTTTTAGACAAAATGCGACAAACTTCCGTCTAATCCCGTCGCTGATTTCACAGTTGCCTTCTTGCTAATATATCACCCTTTTATACAACACAGCAATCATGATAACACCATCAAATTCAGATAGAAAAACTGCTTAACTCATGATACGAGCAAATTTAACAGTCATATCAATTATTATAATATGACGACTATAGAATTTGCTGATAGAAAGGGATTACGAGATAATATGAGGAAAGGAGTAAAACAATGAATAAAGTGGACCAAACATGCACACATTGTTGAAACAACGTCGTTTCAAGAAACAACGTCGTTTCAACGTTGATTCAACGTCTTAGACGTTTAATCAACGTTGAGACGATGTTATTTCAACGCAACGCTGCGTGGCTACTAGGGGAGGGGCGCAACAGAAAGAAGCTTACAGGTCAAGGGAAGCTGTATCTTTTAACATACCTAGCACTTAATGATAATGGGAAAACACCTGACTGTGTAATCAATAATGAACGCCGATGGAACGTCAGAAATACTCGAGCTGCGACATTAAGAAGTTACTGGAACCCTCGAGGACCGTTATTCGTCCGATCTAATAATTCCTTAATGACTTGCAATCACGAAAACATGCCTATATAATTTTGACCCCCTTTAACCCCGCTTTTATATAGTAAAACTGGGGTTTACAGGGGTATACATTATTTTTCTTTTTTCTGCTCAAAACATAGATTGTGGGTACTCGTTAGAACCGCCTCGATGAGGCGGTTCTAACGAATACGCACAATCTATGTTTTGAGCAGAAACATGAAAAATATCAGATTTTTTTTCTCTGAAAATTTTCATTTTTTGGTGGTAAAATTTTCAGTGAATTTGAATAGGCATGTTTTCGTAATGCGCCGTCACTTTGAATATTCAGTCAGAATTTAAGCCTCAACTTGACATGCAAAATCTCAAAATCTACACAGATAGTAAAGGTAATAGTATTTTTTGTTTTTGTCCATAGTGTCTTTGCTACGCATTTTATGACTTTACTCAAAACCACAACGTTACCTGTCAGAAAAAAAAATCTATTTAATATTTTGATTGTTTTCGAACTTGATTAAATGTTCAAAATGATGACATCCTTGAGAATTATTTTGAAGTCATTAAACCCCGTTTACTTTCTTACACCTTATTCGATTTCGTTCATTTTTTTACAGCATGACTTATGGCTTGTAGTTTCATTACGGACACAATGTTTTATTTTTCCTTGATTCCAGCAGAGACAAACTAGCATAGCAAACAAACAACATGGAAAGGAGACAATTTGCATGAAATGCCAAACCCTATCTTTATGGGGAAAAATAAGAATATTTTAAAATATCATCTGCTGAAAGTTTTGCCCAACATGTTTAGCGTTAAGGTAGTACCATATTTACCCTAGATGTTCAAACATTTGAATTACTCGTACTTACCATTCTAGTTATAAAATGTGAACAAGTCTATTTTATTCTCGTACCTTGCTGTGGTCAACGGTGTGAACATTACGAAAACACGCCTATTCAAATATATTGAAAATTTTACTATCAAAAAAAAAAAAAAAAAAAAAAAATCAGATAAAAATTCTGATAGTTTTCATATTTCTGCTCAAAACATAGATTGTGGATACTCGTTAGAACCGCCTCACTGAGGCGGTTCTAACGAGTACCTACAATCTATTTCTTTGAGCGGAAATAAGAAAAATAATGTATACACTGTAAACCCCAGTTTTACTGTTTAAAAGTGGGGTTTAAGGGGTCAAGATTATATAGGTATGTTTTCGTGATGAACCTGATCGGACGACGCGTTCTTTTGTGCCTAATCTGCTCTTTACTGTTTCATCGCACACTTCTGTCCGAATACTTAGGATAAATGTAATAATATGGTGAACAGATGTAGATGTACTGAATATGACCTTTTTCGCTTTATCAATGGTCATAAAAGTCAAAGAAATAATTTGCAGGTAATTATGTGACAAACCGATCGCTATCAGGCAAAAAGGGGCTTTTTTGTATAAATGGGCAACTATGTCTATGTAACTCATATAACTTCATATAAGCCTTTTCGGTCCTTTTAACACCTAGCATGCTGGAATCGGCAGACTATATTTTGAAATATTTTATTATCTTTTCCCAGCAAATAGGCTTAGAGATTCCGTCCTGTAAAGATTGTATGAAATATCAAAGTCTAGTTTGAGGTTGTTGAGGTTTAACTAACATACACGGAAACAGAAACAATTTTATTCAATTATATATCTAATTGAATAAAAGGGCAGTACCATATGTATGTATGTATGTATGTATGTATGTATGTATGTATGTATGTATGTATGTATGTATGTATGTATGTATGTACGTACGTACGTACGTATGTACGTACGTACGTACGTACGTACGTGTGTGTGTGTGTATGTGTGTGTGTGTGTGTGTGTGTGCGTGCGTGCGCGTGTGTGTGTGTGTGAAAATATTACCGACCGTTTGTTGTTTCTTCCTCATCCTGGGTGTCCTCGATGAAATAATTATTCATAATTGGAATAATTTGACTGATTTTCTGGATTTATTTCCACTACATCGCACTGCATTCGGATGTGTGTAATGCCTTCTATCCGGTGGCCTCATTAGTCAGTTTTCAGAAACATTTCAACGTATCGAATGAATCTGTAAGCGGACAGCAAATATCCTTATCAGACTTCGTGGATGCGCAGTCTGTGCTTGGCCTTTCGTGTCCGCACATTACGAAAACAAGCCTATTCAAATATATAGAAAATTTCTCCTCCAAAAATTTTAAATTTTCAGATAAAAAACTGTGATATTTTTCAAATTTCTGCTCAAAACATAGATTGTGGGCACTCGTTAGAACCGCCTCGGCGAGGCGGTTCTAACGAGTACCCATAATCCATGTTTTGAGCAGAAATAAGGAAAATAACTTATACCCCTGCAAACCCCAGTTTTACAATATAAAAGTGGGGTTTAAGGGGGTCAAAATTATATAGGCATGTTTTCGTGATGTATGTTCAGGCTTCAAATCATGTGACAAAAAGCGAAGATCTTTAAGCGAAATAATTACATCTGTGGTTGTATACAATGTGCAAACACCTATACTGTTTCTATATATGCGACTTCCTTTTACTTTGTCTATGTTATGAGTGTACATAAAAATGAGTAAAAGTTAGTACTGATTTTCATGTTTGACTATTTGTTGTGAAACATGCATCACGAAACTACGCCAATATAATTTTGACCCCCTTAAAGACACATTTTTTTCCGTCTTTGGCTAGACCCCCTCCGCCCCTCCCCCCCCCCCCCCCTTCATGATCACCCCCAATATACAGTCCTGATAACAGAGCGCACATCAAAGGCTTATCTTATTTAAGTAATTATGGAGTCTTTATAAGGCTGTTAAGTCTCCTTAGGTGGGGCCATATAAGGGTTAGTTCATAAAATTGAGCAGTATTCAATATGTTACTTAAGAATCAAATAAATTCATTTGCAAATTTTGCATTTAACTTGTTGATTTTATTTGTTGATTTGTATTGTATCATTTTATTTATTTTTTATTTTTTTGATTTATTTATTTTTTTTATATTTTTTTTTTCTAAACACAAAAGTGTTGTTTTTTCTTGCTTTTTGAAAAAGTACAAATGAACTGAAATAGAAATATAAAATTGAAAATATTTATTTATTTATTCATTTATTTATTTTCTAAAGTAAATAAGAACACTGCACAATTATTCCATTTCCATTTCAGTAAAACAATACATTATGGAATATGTCAAAAAGTTCTTAGACAATTTAGAATTTGTATATTATGCCAAAAAGCTTCTCTTTTTCAATAAATACATAAATAACTAAATAAAATACTATCTTCCTAATCTACTGTATTTGATCCAAAGAAACAAATAAAGGGGGCATTTGGTGATAAATTAACGTATAGCATAAATATCTGTATTTCTCCATAAAATATTTTGTGGGTTTAATTAGAACTGCCTGTGAGAGACAATTCTAATGAACAAAAACCAGGTATATTTTATTGAATAAACAGAAAAAAAAACAACATCAAATTATCACCAAATTACCCACCTTGTTTGTTTCTCTGTCTTCATCATAAACTTTGCTGATATAAAATCTAATTTCCCCTTATCAGACCCCTACCTGTAAGGATGGCCAAAGTCACCAAGAATTTCTTATCTTAATCTCCTTAGAGTCATTAGGGTGTTATGCAATCCAAAATGTGTCTTTAAATCACACTTTTATATAGTAAAGCGGGGGTTTACAGGGATATACATATTTTTTCCTATTTCTGCTCAGAGGCGGTTCAAATGAGTACCCACAATCTATGTTTTTGAGCAGGAATAGAAAAAATATCAGATTTTTATCTGAAAATGTGCCTTTTTTGGTTGTAAAAAAATTAATATATTAATGTGAATAGGCATGTTTTCGTAATGTAACAGTCGTGATTGTTATTATATTTTATTTTTAGAAGAGTATATACGCTTCAGCTTTCACGTATGTATTTACTGCAGTTACAGGACCTACAGGACCATCACGAAAACACGCCTATATAGTTTTGACCCCCTTAAACCCCACTTTTATATAGCAAAACTGGGGTTTACAGGGGTATACATTATTTTTCTTATTTCCGCTCAAAAACATAGATTGTGGGTACTCGTTAGAACCGCCTCGGCGAGGCGATTCTAACGAGTACCCACAATCTATGTTTTGAGCAGAAATATGAAAAATATCAGAATTTTTATCTGAAAACTTTCAGTTTTTTTGGTGGTAAAATTTTCAATATATTTGAATAGGCGTGTTTTCGTAATGTATGATTCATTGATTGAGTTAGGGAGCCTCTAAGCGAACCGAACAATCATTTTGTATCTTTTACAACATTTGAACCTGAGGTGTAACAGTAAAATCGATTTAAACTGCGTGTAGTTTTTACTACTGACTGATTTAAAGTGGTGGTTCTGGTATGGTTTGTTCTATGTGTGTCGTTGTGGCTTCTTGCTGCTTTTTTTTATCATGTTTATTCCTGTTCGTTGTCTTATTATTGTGTTTAATGGATACCGCCTCCAAAAGTTAAAAACTTTACTTTCTATGGCCCGAACTTCAAAAACTCTTGGACGGGCATATTGCTGTGCTTTAGGGTCGTTCATCCAACCGTCCGTTCGTCACGCTTAGCATACGGTCAAGAACAGCTAGGGATACGATCTTGATCTTTTATATGAACAGGAGATGGAAAATGAGCGGACCCGTATTTGCTTTTCTTCTTTTCCGTCGGACATGTAGTTCCGGAGTAAAGCCCCCTTTTCGTGCTTTGTAAGCCTTTGGGGCATATTGAATTCTTGTGAACAAGATATCTCGAAAACTATGTGAGCTAGGGTGAGCGTATTATGGATGCTAAGTAGATCACCTGATTAACTTGCGATTAAAAAAAAAATATATATATATATATTTTTTTTTTTCAGTGTTTTATTCCCGTTTCAAATTTTGGCATTTTGTATGGACAAGCATATAGCTGGGGCATGGTATTACAAACACATTTCTGGTTTATTTTATTACAGGGACCAAACAAGACTATAACTCCTGCACTTTAAGGATGCAGACCGTGTAAGATGAAGTATGTTCTTGAAAGAACGACACGGTCAATTACCTAACCTAGCAACAAATCATAGTTTTGACCGACTTAATTTCCGGTCCAGTAAACAGATCTCATTAAATGTCCAGTCAATCTACATTTTACATCCTTAATCAAGGTGGTAATTCTGTTAAGTCGAGTTCATGGGAGGTGAAGAAAATAATTTATTCATTGTCGTTTTCAATTCAATTATACAGAAGCATAGAATAATTAGTTTCCTTTGTCCAGAGATTTAACGTACTGTATTAGTCAGTTGTATCCCAACTTTTTCATTGTCCGAGCCAAAGTAACAGACATTGTTAAGTCCGGTGATTGCTACGCGCTATAAACTTCGCCGACAATATATGCGTTCCGATTATTTGGTTGAATAAGGGCAATGTATATGAACAGGCGTCATGCCTTCTGGTATGCAAATAATTAGGAGTCTGATCAAAAGAACCAATATGAGAAAAAATGTTCATTATGACGTGCGTCCAATTAAACCACATATCGCCTAATATTTTAAGCCCCTGCATACCCTTATGGGGGAACATGAGGGTGTTCATTACATAGACTTGTTAACATGATTGACGCTCTGGTGTCGGCAAGTGTAATAAAATTCCTTTAATTCTTTCTCTTCCAAAAATATGGATATGTAACTATATATGAGAAAATGTGGAAGTCATTAGGTTTCAAGTCTAATTATGGTAAATCCTGTCAGTTTTAGACGGATCACCATTAGTGGAATAAGTAAATTTGAAACAAATCTACATAGTTTAAGTGAAAGTCGACCCGTTTTACATACCTACAGTAAAGCTCCAGTTACTCGAACACTCGAACAAAGTGATACATACCTACAGTAAAGCTCCAATGACTCGAACACCGATAGCTCGTTTACCGTGGTTGATTCGAATGCGTTTTTGAGTCCGTAAGAATTTCTTCTGATTGCAGAAGACAACAAATATTTAACGATATTTTAGGGAAACTTTATCATGAAAATATATGTACACTCAACATACCATTATTTTATAGAAGATCTAAAAGACATCCCTAAATTATACCCATTTGCCTCTTGACCTGGTGCATTGATTAACCCTCAGTGGCTCAAACTATCCATGTCTAGAACTAATTTCAATGGTTACGAAGGTGTTCGAGCCACTAAAGTTCGACTGTAAATAGGTTTGCAAAATACTGATCGTTCAAGAGAAATGAGTTGTTGTATTGTCTGTCATTCTTAAATAAAATAGCTTTTCATTGGCATCAGATAATTTTAGTTTTACTTGAAACTGAAATTTTGTATGAGTACAGAATGTTCAAAAGGAATCATTTTTTTTTATTTATTGTCCAGATTGCACAAGGTTTAGCACTTACATATAATCAAAACTATAAGTTAAGACACCCAGGAAATGCCACAACCGCCATCATGAAAATATGCCTATATAATTTTGACCCCCTTGAACCCCACTTTTATATAGTAAAACTGGGGTTTACAGGAGTATACATTATTTTTCTTATTTCTGCTCAAAACATATTGTGGGTACTCTTTAGGACCGCCTCGGCGAGGCGGTTCTAACGAGTACCCACAATCTATGTTTTGAGTAGAAATATGAAAAATATCAGAGTTTTTTATCTGAAAAAAAAATTCAGTTTTTTGGAGGTGAAATTTTCTATATATTTGAATAGACGTGTTTTCGTAATGCGAAGCACAGCTTTCCCGAGGCAACAAAGGAAGAAGAGATGTGGGACATATAAAAAAAAATACCGGTGCACAAACAAAGAAGAACTGTCACAGAAGAACTGCCTAAGAACGGTCAGTAGAAAAACTAGTGAAGGAAGGTGTCTTTAACTGGTTTAATTCGCACGAAACCGCACTCATAATTCCGATACAGCTTCAACAAAACACAGACATCTATGTTGCCATGGCAACAAATATGTCGAATTTATCACACAAAAGCAAATTATTTTCTACAGTGCAATTTTATTTATTTGTTTTCATTTTGATTGTGAAGTATTGGATGATTATTTAGAAAGAAAACAACAGACATTTATCCCATAACAAAGACGTATAAAACATGCATGTTACGTCCTTGAAGAAAAGAAAAAAAGCAATTAGAAAAAAAAAATAAAATAAATAAATAATAAAAGATAAAAATAGTCTATTAAATTAAAAAAAAAATCACCCTGGAGATCCGAACTCGGGCCCTTTCGTGTGAGAGGCGAAGTACCCTACCACTGCACCACAGAAGACAGTATTAACAGAGCAAAATTAAAATAGATTTTTCAACGCACTTTGAAATAAGTCAATTTTGCCGAATTAAAAAATATTCTTAATTTCGTGTGCCATTACTTAATATGTACATTGTTTTTTTTTTTTCTTTCGGTTCACAGCTTCGTCGTTTACAGTCATCAAAAGGCAAAAGCTGCTCACCGTCGGCACTGCAGCAATGTATACGTTCTTTGGGAGAATCTGATCAATGTGTTCCTATTAAAAAAAATTAGGAAAAGCAAAACAAATAAACACAAACCTCAAATCGGAATTATCAATGAGGGCAATTATATGCTGACGAATCAGTGCAATACAATATCTAGACAAATCGGACAATCTATTTATTTAGTAATATAGAGATACATTGTATAATTACATAATGGAAAAGCAACTTGCAAACATAGAATAATACCATTCAAAACTGACCGCTATGTGGTTGCGCCTATCCTTAACAGCCAACGGAACGTGTTCTGATGCACCGGTATTCAAAATCATTTCATCATTTTAGCAGTCGAAGCCTTACGAACTAAGCATATATTGAAAATTCATGCTTAATAGAATAAAAATCATAATAACGGATTCTACTTGAAAGGTAAAGTAAAAGAAAAGAAAAAAAAAAAAAAGATTAATTTCCGCATGGCAACAGAAAAACTGAATTCCCCATGAGTAATTTGAGTTCCCGATGGAAAACTCCTCCGACCATGAGAAAAATCTTGCCCATGGCCAGTACTTCAGCCATGGTTGAAACGTCGTGATAAATCCTTAAATGGTTGTTTTACTTCAAGAAATCATTTCAAATGCCACCACAGTTCTATTATAAACCAAACCATAGCGGAAAGTTGGTGTATACCTGGTATACCTGAAGAGAAATAATTTGTCTATGTTTTTATATCAGTTGTATGCCCTAGAACAGTAAATGCACATTGACAACCGTCTAATGATTTACTATTTTTCTAAAACATTCTGTCAGCTCTTCTCTTAATGAACAGTAAATAAACGTAACTGCCACCTAGGGAGACGGCTAAAACATTAGGAAATTTATTTAGATTGTATACTTTACCTCTAAAAACTATTTTAGGCGAAGCACTCTTATGTCATCATTGTAGCGCTAGTATTATTCAATTCCCTGTTCATTTGGGACTATTGGTTTCAAGTATAGTAGTATTTTAATGGCTCGAACACAACAGCTTAGGGAACATTGAAATTTGCCCTAGACATCATGAGTAGTTCAAGATACTGAAGGTTAACTTCATTACTGCTTATGAAGAGTCTCAATAAAACCGAGACTCCCATTTTTAATCCATAGTGTGTTCTTTGTTTCCCAAGGCAATCTTTTTGACGTTTATTAATCATAGCACCCGGTCAGGATACACATGGGGAATGATTTAGGGATGTCCTTTTCTTCTTCTTTAATATAATGGTATGTTGTGTTTACGCATCAGAATATTCTGAGTACACACAAAATATAGTTTCATGCTAAAAAAATAAATAAATAAAAATCAGCCTAAGGTCCCTTTATATTTTTCTTGAGCTGTCAGTAGAATTTCCTGTGTTAGAATCAGCCACGGTAAACGAGCCATCGGTGTAAAATTAGGGTTACGCTCAAAGCTCCTTGAAATGTTACACTTTTTGCCATTATTCCTTACGAAAACTCGATCAAATCGAGTCTATTACCTTCTGTTTTTGATTTGTTTTGTATTCATTACGAAAACACGCCTATTCAAATATATTGAAAATTACACCAACAAAAACTGAAAGTTTTCATATAAAAATCTGATATTTTTCATATTTCTGCTCAAAACATAGATTGTGGTACTCGTTAGAACCGCCTAGCCGAGACGGTTCTAACGACTACGCATTGTAAACCCCAGTTTTACTATATATACCCATGTAAACCCCAGTTTTACTATATAAAAGTCGGGTTTAAGGGGATCAAAATTATATAGGTATGTTTTCGTCATGTCCAAAGGAATCCGACTTCTGAATATTTGTGATCGCAGCTGCTGTCATTATGTCCTTGTGTGGAGGCCGCAAACATTACTTGGTATATTGTTCTCGTACTATCATTAATATATATATAATCTGGTCCGTTCGGACTAGTCCTCTGCTTTCGAAATTTTTCAGTAAGTTGTTTTTGCTTGACGCTAAATTTGCAAACTTTTGTTATGATTTAAAGCAAAATTATTTGTCGTAACTACTTGTGTAAAAAAAAAAAAAATGATTATAGTCATTTGGTTTTAAATCTAAATCAATTATTTTCACTTTTTCTCACAGTAAAACTGAATGTAAATTATGTAGAGTAGGTAACTTTGAGGCAAATTTTCGACTAGTTCAGCTTGTTCAATTTTTCTGAA
This sequence comes from Anodontia alba, assembly GCA_964016985.1. Lineage (NCBI taxonomy): Eukaryota > Metazoa > Mollusca > Bivalvia > Lucinida > Lucinidae > Anodontia > Anodontia alba. Next base: position 53,415,833 of record OZ024823.1, on the reverse strand, counting down.
CTTATCACAATATTGTTGTGAAACATTAATCATTTAAATTCAGTAAAGAAAAGTAAAAACTATTTTCTAAGATACAAATTCCAAAACATCATTTTCTATAGAAATTGCATAGGTCAGATCGAGTTCTGGCCATAAATTTAGTTTTAGGGTAAATATTTGAAAACAAAACACAGAAACGGAAAAGACAAATGGTTTCTGATAAGATATGGTCAATAAGAAAAAAATGTTTTCTTGTAAAATTAAACGCCAAGCCTAAAACGTCTAAGCGATGTTGAAAGGACAGTAAGTATTTTGTCATATTTCACCATCTGATTTTCCAGCGGATCCTTGCTTCGGAACATCAACAGAACAAAATGCTGATACAAATAGGATACTGTTAGCTCTTGGTATCTCAAATGCTGATAGCTTAAACTATTGCATAAATCAAACTAAATAAAAGTCATTATTGGCTTAATTTGCTATATATTCTTTATATATTTCAGATCTTTTATCTCTCACTTCTGTTATCTTTAACCAGAAAGTCTCGTCCCTACCAATTTTTTCATTTGACTACAGAGGCTATCTCCGAGTAGTGTTAATCCGAGTATGATTTTTAGTCATATTTTAATACATTACGAAAACATACCTATATAATTTTGACCCCCTTAAACCCCACTTTTATATAATAAAACTGGGGTTTACAGGGGTATACATTATTTTTCTTATTTCTGCTCAAAACATAGATTGTGGGTACTCGTTAGAACCGCCTCGTCGAGGCGGTTCTAACGAGTACCCACAATCTATGTTTTGTGCAGAAATATGAAAAATATCAGATTTTTTTATCTGAAATTTTTTTCTTTTTTTTTTTGGTGGTAAAATTTTCAATATAGTTGAATAGGCGTGATTTCGCAATGTATTTGAGGAGATCTAATGCGTCCCTACCAATTTTTTCATTTGACTACAGAGGCTATCTCCGAGTAGTGTTAATCCGAGTATGATTTTTAGTCATATTTTAATACATTACGAAAACATACCTATATAATTTTGACCCCCTTAAACCCCACTTTTATATAATAAAACTGGGGTTTACAGGGGTATACATTATTTTTCTTATTTCTGCTCAAAACATAGATTGTGGGTACTCGTTAGAACCGCCTCGTCGAGGCGGTTCTAACGAGTACCCACAATCTATGTTTTGTGCAGAAATATGAAAAATATCAGATTTTTTTATCTGAAATTTTTTTCTTTTTTTTTTTGGTGGTAAAATTTTCAATATAGTTGAATAGGCGTGATTTCGCAATGTATTTGAGGAGATCTAATGCGTGCACACAACATATCATTATTCTAATGAAGATCGAAAAGACATCATTAAATATATTATCACCATTTGCGTCCTGACCTAGCGCTGTGATTAACCCTCAGTGGCTCGAACTACTCATGACTAGAATGAACTTCCATGGTCCCAAAGATGTTCGAGCCATTGAAATTTGATTGTAGCAAAAATACAGAGTCTCGGCTGTATGCCTCAAATTCCTATCGCGGCCATTGCTTCATTGACCGTTTCTTGGCCACTGTGCAACGTTTTGGAACTTCACATAAAGGTGTTTACTGACTATATCATCACACGGGGAACGCTTAAGTATCAATGTTAAAAATGGGTATAAACTTTTGTAAGGAATAGGCCTACTCACAAAATTGAAAACAGTGTTTTCTGGGCCAGACAATAGCTAGGTTCGGCCAGTTAAGGCATCACCAGTGGCCCTTAGTCTGGTTTTTCAATTCCTGTATTTTGCGAAAAAACGTAACCCTACAATCGGAAAGATATACGGCTGAGTTTTTGCATATATAAAGCTTGGATATTGATGCATACAAAACCGCTGTATAGCAATGCAAAACTAATTGCATTTTGAGAAGCGTATGCACTTTGCATGATACTGGTTTAGAGTTTTGCCAAGAAACTGTAATTATTAAGTGTATAGCACACACACACACACACACACACACACACACACACACACACACACACACATATATATATATATATATATATATATATATATATATATATATATATATATATATATATATATATATATACAGGTTAAATACAGCCAATATACACTTAATTCGAGAGAAATTAATCTATACAGTTGATGTCTGAATATAAATTAGCTTTGATTGTTTAAAATTCTTGTCGCGTTTTGTAAAACTGCATGTATTTTATGAAACTTTTAGTTGGCGGAAATTTTGTCAGTTATTCATAAATTCTTACCCAGTGTAGTTCGTCAACAAAGGTTTCGAAATTATGGACATGAAGACATTCATGGCAATTACCCCCATATGCATGTTCAAGACTTACGTTAGTATAATACAGTGTTCTGTATGAATATTTTTATTAAAAAAAGTCATAAGCACGAGGGCCCGAAAGATGTCTGGTAAAAGTAAAATGTGTCATTCAAAATGGCGTCATAAAATTTTCAATCAAACATTATCTCACAGGTTTATTGTAGCGGCCATATTGGACGAACAATCGAGCATTTTGTGTTAATCCATTTCTGTTTACCGTCTAATAAAATCTATGGAAAACGGTTTATTTGAAACGCAGTTTGCATGCGATTTTTGAAAATTGATGTCAGACAGGAAAACGGGGTTCTCTCCCTTAAATGCGGAAACCAACGGGGTGTCACTAATGACGTCATGTTTGCCTATGTTCATGAGAAAATAAACATTCTGCTTTCTGTTTGAACATTTTTTTTTCTTTTTCTTTATGATTTTAACCTGAATAGACAGGGTTTTGTGTACTTAGAATTTGTTTAGTATCAACTGGGCCTTCAGAGAGACCTGCAAGTTTTCGCAAAATGCAATGTATGCATTATTGCTATACATTTCTTTTATATACCGGCATTTCTATGCTTTTCTCCTATATCGAAAGAGCAAAAATTGACTACGTCATTTAAATTTTCTAGTATCCTTACTTGACTGCTTTGGTTATGTACAAAGTATGTGATGGATTGACAGACCGTGTAGCACCTTATCGAAAGAGCAGTCTAGTGTGGGCCTGTACTATTTGATTCTCGGGGGGGGGGGGGGGGGGGTGGGGGGGGGGGGGGTAACTTAGGGATAATTTTGGTACGGGTGTGCGAGCCAGTATTTCAAAACCTACCCCATTCATATACCTGGCCTTCGAAAAAAAGGACCCATTCATATACTTGATCATCCAAAATGTTGACCTATTCATATACTGCCCTTTGAGTTTTTGTACCCATTTTTTGCTGGTTATTACACAAATATCACAGTCAATTCATATAATACCAAGAGCATAAGCAGCCACGAAAAATCTCTGAGCGAAAAATATGTGCATATACCAGGATGTCAGAAAAATGGGGTCTTTCACATAGGAATCCAGAAAATTTGGGCCATTCATATACTTTCTGTTGAAAAAAGGGGGCCAATCATATACCTGGCAGCGCTGAAAAAGGGGGCTATTCGGCACGCACATCCGTACTATGCCATATATAGGAACCCCCCCCCTCCCCCGCGCCCCCCGAGATTTGCTCAGGCCTGTCTGTCCAAATATTTAGGGTAAACAAGGCATATATTCGTTATAGATTGACGCAGGCCTCATGTCGATAACAAGAGCCCCGTAAAGTGAGAAAACGTATTCTGACATGACCGTCCAACGAAGACTCAAATCAGCCTGATTAGTATTCGCTGTCCACATGAAGACACTTTGCATCCTTGGCCATCCAAAATATGCCCAGTGAAGAGTCCGATCAGACTGCGCGAATGCGCAGGCTGATCTGACTCTTCGCTGGGCGCACATGTCCAAATGTACGTTTTCTGACGTTGCGGCTATGTGCCTTATAGTACAACAGTTATCAATTCCAAAGGCTGTCAGTTGCAGATTTTAGCCTTAAGATAACGCATCAATTGGGCGCCAACAAACTTTATCTAAGGAGGATGTATTGCCTCGCGGTCCGAGCAAGATCTTTTCTGTGTGCTACACAATATGTGTTCTTAGAGGCTGTATTGATGTAACAACAATTAAAACAATGATTTTGTCTAAAAGTGCGTGCTTTGGTGGTTTTTCGTTGTACGCGCTGATGAAATAAAGTCCTATTGGACGAGTATCGGCCCAAATACGCTCGCTACACACAACATAGTATTTCTCTAACTCCAGATAAGATGGCTTTCGTCAATCAAAATTACTGATATTATACTCATTTCTTCACGAAAACATATGTTGTAGAGGCGAGTATTATCGCCCACTTAGAGGAGTCTAATGTACACTACAATATAGTGTTGGTGGAGGAATTAAAAAATTATTGTCTTTATCTTGCTTTTTCTTTTATCTGAGCTATCACATCTCCAGATCAGGCGTTTTTGCCAACGAAAACGTAGTAATATTTTTTCTTATATCGCAATAAAACATACATTGTGGTGCTCATTAGAAGTGTCTCGCAGAGGCGCTTCTAACGAGTACCTTCAATATATGTTTGCATCGAGAAATAAGAAAGATATTATGTGGATAGCTCCATTTATCTGAAGCTACGGCCATGATTTCTTTATGAATGAAAATACCATCGATTCTGGCCTCGAGCCAATTCATAAATTGCAAATACAACAGATGGTTTCTGCGCTGAACCAATAGGAGACTTCAAAATATTGGACCAATACACTTTCCATAGGGTATTAAAATATTGGGGCAGAGTATTGATTTTCAAACGCTTGATTAAATTGAACCCTATTGCTATTTCTTTGTATTGCAGGTAAAAAGACATTGTCCATATATGAAAATACCTGCGAGAGTAATCAAAATAAGTGACCGCGAAACAGTGAACAATATTTGACCTATTTATGGACAGCACCTGGAAAAAGTGGGATATTCCGCCAGTGCAGCTACATAAAAGTGAGAGGAGAGCTAGTCAATAGTGACTGTGGAGAGCAATCGTTCATTAAAAAAGACGTGTTCCTCTCGTACACTGGAATTTCGTCTCGCCTGAATATTAGTCGGCGAGTTTTGGACAACGCTTATTAAAATGTTCAGCGTATTGAGTACGAAATGCGCCTTAAGATGAGCCTGTTAGATCTATTACATTTGAGAAATTGTTGTTTTGCAATTGTGCTGATGCGGGAAACCCTTAAAGAAAATAGGAATGTACATGATTTTTGGTGATATGCGTTAAATTATATTGTATACCGATGACTTCAGGAAATATGCTCAGGTTTTTGACAAACAAGCTCAAATCAAGCAGCTTAAATGAAGTCAACGCTCAGGTATTGTATGATTTTGCAATTTGAACTCCATAAACCATTCAGCAAACTATCGTCATATTTTAAAAAATATGTTATTATCATTTTTCATTAATTTAATTTCTTTTCAAGTAATAGGATGTTTTTATGTATGTATTAAATCGCCTTATCCCAGCGGGCATATAGCACTTATACGTCAACGTCGATGCTACTTCATGACGTTGCATCGACGTTGAGGCGACATTTTATAGACGTCATTTGCCGGAGATATTTCTTCATACTAGCATGAATTCAGTATGCTTAACGAGAGGTTTATCGAAGTGTAAAATATAGTGTTGATTTAGTATTAGTAGACACTTACATGCAAATATATATTAATGATAAAGAAAATCACATAGATGAGTATAGGCTGACAGGTCCTACTGTGCTTTCAACATCTTTCAGAAAGTCGTTTTTTGCTTGGCGCTTTACACAAAAGAAGTAATTTTGCAAACTTTTGTCATGATTTAATGATTAACCATTTGTCGTAACTACATACGCACAAAAAATTTCATTCTAATCATTAGTTTTTATACATCAAATATTTTGGCTTTTTTTTTCCATTGTAAAACTGAATGCGAATTATGCAGCAATTTGTAGAGTAGCCCAGTCAGCATTCTACGTAAATCTATATCGGGCCGTCATCGGCCCGTCAGGGTAGCTGACGGGCCGATGACGGCCCGATGTAGATTTACATAGAATGCTAGCTGGGAGGTAACTAGGAGGCAGATTTTCAACATGTTTCGCTTGTTCAATTTTTCTGATATTTTAACAATATTGTTAGGAAACATCAATAATTCAAATTCATCAAAGAAAAGTAAAAACTATTTTTTTAGACAAAAATTAAAAACAAAAACAAAAAAAAAAAAAGCACATTGCTATAGAAATTGCATAGGCCAGAGCAATTTTTGGCCGTAAATTATTTTAAGGTAAATATTTGAGAATAAAACACAGAAAGAGAAAATACAAATTATTTCTGACAAGATATGTCAATCAGAAAAATATTTTCATTTAAAATAAAACACCAAGCAAAAAAAAAAAAAAAAAAAAAAAAAAAAAAAGAACGTCTCACACTAACTATTATAAGCAGTTTTATCAACTGAAAACATAAAACTTGTCCAATAAATCATTGAAAACTTCATAGTACTTGATGATGAAGTAAAATTCAATTTCTTCGTCAGACTGAACCGATACATATTTATGCTTTGAACAGTCATCAACGTGAATAATTGTTTGTAAAGTTTGGCAAACACTGTTAATGATAAGGCATCCTAATTGTTAGACTCTGGTCAGCTAAGCTGTTCTCACGTTTAATCCCATATACGCTTAAAGAAATATTAGCATTTGTAAGCTGTTTTTGCTAGAAAATATAACTTGACATTAAGGGTTAAGGACTTTCAGGACAAAGCCATGACAATTATATCGGGTCCTTAGCCAAGGACTGTTGTGGGGATGTACATTATAGTGTTTCTTACTTCTTCAAAATAAAATCGATTTGTTTTTGTGCGAGCAGTACTTTATGGCTTTTCTAGATTGTGCAATAAGATCATCTCAGTATATAAAACAGGTAACAAATATTAAAAAAAAAAAACAAAAACAAAAAAAAAACATGGTGCTATGGGAGATGCTGAGGGAAATGGTAAGGCTTTAAAACAGAAAACTCCTAAGATGAGTTCGTCGAATTATCTACCCAGCAAACACACAACGTCACCACAACGTCGTTACAAGGTCGCTGCAACGCCGGTCGCTACAACGCCACGACGTTGCAGCGACGTTGTAACGACGTTGTGACGTTGTGTGTTTACTGGGTATGTCCCACATACTCCGGTTTTCGGAATATATTAGAAGGATACAGGGATTATATATTCCGTAAACGTGCTAACCCTTTTAGCTATGTAAATAAAAACACATCTATACAAACAGTGTAGATCCAGATGAGCCATCCTACCAGGATCTGCGCTGTTTGTCAGTCTATTTTTGATTTTTGACCAATGGACATGTCCAAATCCAAAGACAGAGGTGTCCACAAGAGAAACTCAGTGGTAAAAGGGTTAATTTAATGCAAACAGCAAAGGCCTGCCAGTTGATCTCTGTATTTTTGCATATGGTATAATTATAGTCTTTCTGCAACCTAGTGTTAGGGGTTAACCCTACTTTCAACGCATACACTTTGAAAAGCAAAACATGACCCGTGTAGGTGGCGGACAGATTCTAGTTGTTCCTTCATATTTTGTGTAGGTTTTCGGTGTCTTAGTTCAGCTTCACAGACAGAAATTCACCCATACCATACTCGATGTAATTACCTCTTACACTCCTCCTATCGACATACAGTCAGTCAATAGGTGAACAGGAACCGATGCAATCAGAGTCGCATCAAGTTCTCCCCACCATAGGGAAAGATAGAAACTAACAATTTTACAGTTACAAAAAGCAAAGACGGTGAGCAGAATCAGCAGCCCATTCCATTAAAGATGGTAGCTGTATCACCTGAGCGTAACTCGAGAGATGTCTTAAACGTACATAATTACTAAAAGAAAAAACAAACAAACAAACAAACAACATTTATAAGTCGTACACGACAGAGCATATGACAAAACGAACCACAATAGAAGTACCCCATTGGGCAGCCAGTAACACATTACTAGGCCATTTCTAAGTCAATAGATAACAGCACTTCGAGGGTTGAGCGCAAGACTATGGTAACTCAAACATATTTTTGAAACCCTTGTTTAGGGGCAACTTGGACCCCTTTGTAAACAATGCAAATTTAGGTGCCATTGCTCATACGAGCAATGGCACCTAAATTTTCATTGTTTACAGAAAGAAATGTTGTAATCTTCATAACGCCTTCATGGTGAGGAGATTAGGTTTGGAGAAAAACAACCATCTGACTTACGCCAGTCTTGCGTTCAACCCTCGACTTGTACTGTTATCAGGTTCTCTATGAAACATATGTTGTGAATATCCACAACATATGAGTTCATGAAAATTAAATAGAATGAAACACCGTATAAACAGCTATAATACTTCTCGCGTGAATCCTGTAAATGTTTCCTCTATCAGGTAGTTATTTCACTATAAAATTTAAAAAAAAAAAAACAACTTTAGCGAGCAATACAATGATTATGTCCCATAAGCACAATAATTACTCAACTGCATGTAAACCGTACGTATATGAATGATAGGCAAATCACCATTTCCCCCATCTGTACAATTTCTGGCAACTTGGTCTGGTCCTACGGTAAGTAAACGTTTATTTATAATTATATGAAAAGCAACACAACATTCTTATAAGTATTTCCTCGCCTTCAAACAGTAAAATCGATAAGTCAGTTGAGATTGTTTTCGTGTTTATTTACTGATATCTATGTAATTGGATTATTGTAAATACTATCATTTGTGAAGATGAATGTGGTCGATTTAATAGCCATTATCAATATGTTTTGGGCAAACCTTAGCGATTTGATTCTCTAGAAAGTACTCCATTGAATTGTTTTGGCATTTAAGGGCAAAGAAGTAACTGAATATCAAATTATTTCCAATATTTTTTTATCCTCAACCAGACGGATACGATAGCAATGATAATAGCGGTTTATTGGAATCATTAAATCATTATAAACTGTGTTTTTGACAAAACAAATGGACGAAGCATTTGCTATGTCACTTCAATGTATATTACAGTTGAGCATCGCGACTGTTGAGGTTTTTAAATATTAGTTTCATCCGAGGATATTCCTGATCTCCCAAACATGTTACAATTATGTCGTTTTACATTTCGAGCCGTCAAGCGAGAAATTTAAAACTTATCAACAACCATTTTGTCTTAATAATCATTGTGACCATATCTCACATCGAGACTAGCCACATCGTACATGAATCATGTATTTAATCAAATTTATCATGTTTCATTTAATGGCTTATTGCAACAAAATCTATTATTGTAGGAGGAAGACAGTGATAGAGACTCAGGGACGGAATCAGATGACGAAAACAATGATCTCGACGATGTAGATTCTTCATGTAAGTTTGCAGATACACCCTCCAAGCAAGCCCATCTGAGCTGCTCAGATCTGAATTGCTCTTAAAACTCCAACTAATACGCTGATTGCAAGTGGTAGGCTTGTTCATATTACCCCTTCAGTGTAAGCTGATAGCCCTAACTGCAAACCCTACTCAAGTCTGTAGGTAATTAATACTGTAACAAAACTACCGTATTCGACCTAATTACCGCACATACCCCTATAAGCGCACAGTCAAGAAATTCCGTAGTCTTCAGATTACAACCAGTGTACTTTTTTCTTTACTTCTTTACAAAGGCTTATGTTGTAGGTACTCATTTGAATTGCATCGACAAGTCGATGCAATTCAAATGAGTACCCACAACATATGCCTTTGTAAAGAAAGTCAGAAAAAATCGCATAGTCATCATTAAATAAGTCCTTTTCTGATCTTTTTTTATAGTGTAGCCTTAGTAGATAGATACATATTTGACCACAAATGAGTGTGTCCTATAAGTTTGAAAAACCTAAGCGCACGTTGCGGTAATTAGGTCGAATACGGTAGTCAGATATTTCTAAGTATAGGTTATTGCATAGTTTTTAATATCGAGCCGTCAGGCATTAATCAATTCGTCGAAATAATCATTACGACAATAGCTCACAGATGCCATAAAAAATTCAATTGATCACAGTGTACACCGACCATGTATTTAACCAAGGATATCACATTTCATTTAATGGCTTATTGCGACAATATATATATGTATACTAGAAACCTTTTAGCATGGAAACCGTTATGCATTGCTTGGAGGCTATCACATCTCAAAGTATCGCATGATCATATAAACACTTTAAAAAAGATACTGCAAATTAGGTAGCTTTTCACAAACTTTTATTTTATAAACGTTCGTCTAACCTCAAACACCAGACGTGATATTGCGGTCAGTGTTATTAACCCATTTAAGCCTAACGTCCCATAAAATGAGCATTGGCAAACAGTGTAGACCCAGATTAAACGCCACAGAGTGTGGCGTCTGATCAGGGTCTACACTATTTGCATTAAATACAGGAATTTCTGAACAGTGACAGTCATATACATACAGGTTGTTTGCATTACAATGTTTGCGCTTTATCTTTAGAATTTTCAATATTCGAACAGTAAAGTTTACGATCAGACAACACGATTCAAATTTTTAGCTTTGTCTTCGCTGTTGGCATATTGTTGTTATTTTTTTGGTTTTAGTGATTCAAAGCGCTCATAAAATATATGTCTTAAAAAAAAAAGACATGTGCTGACTGCATTCTGCACCGAAGATAGATTGCTATAATCAGCTAGCTAAAAGAGGCACCTAAAGAGGCCAGCGACAGTCCAAATCTGCCTGCTAACCAAAGCATCCATTTTCCTTGACTCTTTCCACCTTGCGTTTATGAATTGAACGTTTTCATAACTGAATTTGGAATGTCCATTATTGCTAATAGGGATGTCGGTAAAAATCAAAATAGAATAGCAAACTGTGTAGATCCTGATAAGACGGCCCATGCTGAGCCATCTCACCAGGATATATACTGTTTGCACAGGTATCTTGTTTTGTCTGTGGGGCTGAAATGGTGAAGGAAGATTTGAAAACAAAATTCTGTTATCTATTTAGTGGAAAATGGAGGTCTGCAAACTGAAACGAGTTGATCTAGATAATCATTATTGATTAATACCGTTTGCTGTATTGAAATAAACATGATTGAGGTACATGTTTCTTTGTACATTAATGTTGAGTTCGTAGTTTTTGTAAGCATCGCCTTATCAGTAGAAGGGAGAACATGAACACAAACCGAATTTATGTGCCACTCTACGTAAATGATGCGTAACAAATGATAAAGTACGCCGGTGAAAACACTTACGTTTCGCAACTGTTCAAAAGGATACCATATTTGGTTTATCGTACGGATCATACGTTTAGATAGTTAATAAAACGTATATGTGATGATCCTCTGATACACAAGGAAACACCTAAGTGGTCCGAACAATTATATCTAGCCTGAACTGCATTCAGCACAACGATCATGCTGTGACCGCTTCATGGCAGCTCTGCTTTGATCGCGCGCTTTGCCTTTTTTCCGAGGAGGGTTGATAGTTCTGCCATTGCATGCCACAAAAACAAACTTTATCCAATGCCTTAGGCTCTCCATTTATGTTTTGTGTTACTAATACAGCTGAATAGACTATAGCATTTTCAATATCAGGAGGTCGCGGATTTAACCCTCGCCGAGGTCGGCAACATTTTTTCGTGGAGATTGATCATGAAATATTTTCTACGGTCATTCTCTCCCTTCCGCTGATTCAAAAAGGGCTGTTGTCAGTTTCTGGCGAAAGAATGTGCACAATACTGGTTAACCGCTTAGAAGACTAAGCCTGCCCAGTAAACGTGTGGTGTCGCGCTCGACATGACCCCATTGGGTTGACTTAGCCGTAAAACCTCAACACAAACAATATATCTGCTGATCGGGTTGAATTTAGATGGTTTTGCAGAAATAACTGTTTAAATCTGATGGAATAATTCCAGCATCTACTGACAAAGAGTATTAGAATCTGAATTCATGTTCAGTGAGCAATAAAGATATATGCAAACACCGTTTACTACTGTCTGGATCTAACGAATCTGGATTGATCAGTTTGTACTATTTTGTTTTTAAGATATCAGTATGTGTAATTTTATTTTTAAATTATCAGTATTGTGTTGTTGTTTTTTTTTCCTCATTATTTTAACCCTTGTCATGCTGAATAAATTAAGATGCCACGCCTAATTTCCAGCCAATCAGATTACTTGATCCGGGTTTTTGATAGAAATTCACATATTTAATGACAAACAGTGTAGATCCAGATCAGTTGGCTCCTTCAGAAGCCAACTGATCTGGATCTACACTGTTTGCTAAAACAGGACATGTCGTGCTCAGCAAGAGAAGCTTTAAGGTTTGTTTTGGAAGATAAAATGTCAATACTGCAATGGCTGGCAGTAATTTCAAATTACTAATAAATGATTATTGCAATACAATATATCAGTCAGTCTGATTCTTTTCAAATAATTACCAGTGAGAAATCTACTTTGGGCTTAAACTAGTTTTTACTCGCGCTAAACCTCACCCTCAATTCTAATGCCGCTTCAAAAGCAACACCAGCATAGCAATAATGTGTTCCTTCTTATTACAGTGACAATTATCATTGTCTTGACTTTCAGATCACAATGGGGCAGACACTGCTTGTGAAAGACCAGCTAATGTTGACTGCGTTTGTCAAAGCAGTGAATGCAGTGTGGAAGAACGGATAGCTGAACCAAAGACCCATGAGATTAGTGATCATAATTTTGATACGATCAGTTGTACGTCGGACTACGAAAGACATAGCTTAGATTTTGATGTACATAGTTCTGAGGACGAATTAGAATCTATAACAGAAGAAAATCTTGCGGACAAATATAAATGGCAGCTTGAAGGCTGTCAGAGTACTACGAGTTCAACAGATGAAGAAGTAAGAGAGTTATTGTTTAATCCTCAGCCTGTTTTACTAAGATCATCGCCACCTAAAGGTGTTCTAAAAATTTATACAGAAACTCAGTCAAGCCCGCAGATGTTACTACGGGTGGTAACGCCCATATTGAGTACGGTGTCACCGAGGAAGCGGCACCGACAAAATACTACCTCAGATCCTCAGTCAGATTCTGAGGATGAGTCTGTGATTCAAAGACCATGTTTAGATTTTGAAAAGATGCAGCAAGTGCGAAGACTGTGCCCAAGCTACTTCAAGCGATGCAAAATGTCCAAAAATGTAAAACTACAGACTGTTTAAGTGACGCTATATATTTCAGCGTGAACATGACGTTTTTACAACGATGCATTACCATCGATGCAACGTTGCATCGATGTTAATGCGACGTTATATAAACATCACGTGCCTGCTGAGATGTTCCTGTTTCGATTTCAAATCAGTTATCCAAATTATTTTTCAGAACACTACTTAACATGGAGTCAGGACAATACCTGTGACAAATAATAATTCCTTTAAACATGCATTTCCATGTATAAAATGACCATGTAATTTGCCTGCCCTATTTTCTTAGTCGGCAGTAAGAATTTACCACCTATGAAATAACCTGGGTGCATTGTGATGTACACCAGAATCGTATTGGAAGCATGTGTTGCGACTAATCCAAGCGGGAACCCAACTTTAAGATTAAATCGCATCAACGTCGATACAATGCCATGTGACGTTGTATAAACGTGATATGCCCGTTTGTTTGCATACTGATGCTTAGAAGGAGAGTACCTTCTTTTGGGATATACAGTCGAACTTCAATGGTTCGAACATTTTTGGGACCATGGAGATTTGTTCGAGATATGGGTAGTTCGAGCCACTGAGGGTTAATCATGACGCCAGGTCAGGAAGCAAATGGCGATAATTTAGGTTATTTTTTCCGATCTTCTAGACAATAATGGTATGTTGAACGTACTGATTAGGATCGCCTCGATTATGCGATTCTAATGAGTACATAAAACATACAATTTCATAATAAAATAAGAAAATTTCCTAAAACGTTTGTTTTCTTGAGCTATCGGAATAATTTCGAGGGGGATTCAAAAAGGAGTTCGAATCAGCCTTAGTAAACGACCCATCGGTGATCGAGCTATTGAGGTTCGACTGTACACCATATCCTATCTAGTGAAACACATATAAGCAGACTATTTGGTTAGACAATCAGGATTTTCAAAAAATATCACGCTTGGTATATGATGACGTGGTGATGATAAATATGTACATAGGGCAAAATGCACCAACTTCGGTGTTTTCAGGTTATTCGTACGTTCGAGAGTATACTCATAGAAAACTAATTATGAAACTGTTTTTCATATAAGCTGGTGATTCGAATTTTATCGCGCATATGGTACGGAGTCGAGAGTATAGCTGAGAATGAATTACACCCAATAAACATCACGAACACATGCCTATATAATTTTGACCCCCTTAAACCCCACTTTTATATAGTAAAACTGGGGTTTACAGGGGTATACATTATTTTTCTTATTTCTGCTAAAAACATAGATTGTGGGTATTCGTTAGAACCGCCTCGTCGAGGCGGTTCTAACGAGTACCAACAATCTATGTTTTGAGCAGAAAATAGGAAAATATCAGAATTTTTTATCTGAAAATTTTCATTTTTTGGTGGTAAAATGTTCAGTATATTTGAATAGGCATGTTTTCGTAATGATGTATCCCGGGAATATATGCGGCTCGGTTGGCGTGGGGGAGGGGCGGGGAACTAGACAGAGTTTTGTACAGACGTGCCTTTGTAAAACTAGAAACCAACCAAATCAAATTCCTGGCAATTCAGATTACCATATATATAGAGATTCCAGTTCCCATTAAGATATTTTAGACATGTACTTGTAATCTCTTCCCCTGGCATTTTGATGTAATTTGTGATTTTTATATGACCGCATTCAATGAAAATGGACCGTTCGCATATTCCTGCCCGAAAAAATTGGGATTTCACGTACAAAAAAATCTGCAAAATAATATACACTTAGATAGACGTCCAAGTGGTAAAAAAGGCCATTCCAAATGCACGTCTGTACGAAGTCAGATATATAAAGATGCCTCGCTCCACCCGAGTTTTGCGGTCGAAACCTATCGAGATAAAAAATTTTCCTGTTTCTCCGTGAAACCAAACTATTGTGAATGTCCATTATAAGCGACTCGGTGAGGCCATTCTTATCAGTACCAACAGCATATGCTTTCATGGGGATTAAGAAAAAATAATACTATTGACAATGAAAATGTCGGGGCTGTTATGCGTACATTAAACAAATCCACAACAAAATCAGATAGCGACATCTCAGGTAGCTGTTAAAAGCTGTTAAAAGTATCGATTATAATGTTAAGTGTGCGCGGTCAATTCAGGGGAACTGGTGCACTTTTAGGGGAAAAGTAGAATGGCTCCAGTCCCCAGTGACTAAATATTAATTTGAAAAGCCACTAAAATAAAAATAAAATGATGTCATGACTATGAAGGCTGTTCATTAAAAACAAAATAATAGAGTGACCAGCCTTTATAGTCATGATATTATTTTGTTTTTATTTTAGTGGATTATCAATATTATAAGAAAAAAAGAAATTAGTCTCTGGATACTGAAGCCAGTCTAGGGGAAATTGTATTTGCCCCCTTCTGAGAAGGGGTCTTCACTATAAGAAATAATTTGCTACCGTCTGGAGCAAAGGTTTTCCTTTTGGAGTAGATCATTTTTCAGAAGGGACATGTTGTGTAGGGAAGTCACAAAAAGTCTCTTTCAGGAAAACAATGGCGGAAAATCTACCACGTCCTCTAACCCATTGTAGTCGGTAGACCCGTAAAAGGGTACTTAGGAAACAGTGCAGACCCAGATCAGACGCCGCAGAACGCGGCGTCTGATCAGGGTCTCCACTGTTCGCAAATAGTTTAGCCATTTTTACTCTAGGAATATGTAAATCTCATAGCATCACCTCCCTAAAATTTAAATTGGACTCTTCCAATATATAGTGTGGGAAAGTCTGTTCAGTCTACAATGGGTTAAACACGATCACTACGTTCAAATGGTGGCCCAAAACCATCCAAAATACATCCGCTTAGTTTAGTTTGGGTCTTGTAAATGTTCTTGTCATGGTTTTACTATGTATATTTCTCACGATATTTTGTACATAAACTTCGAAGACCCAGAACAGACTAAGCCAGTGTGGTGGCTTGCATCAAGCACGCGATTCCCGGTTAAATGTGCTTTTTAAGATAATTTCCCCAACACCAAACCTTAGATAGTGGTTTAAAACGGGCCGCTGGCTGACAAAAAGGCCCTTAGGACACATTCGGGTGTGTAAGCCCAAGACTAGTTTGCACAGCCACGCGTCGAGTCAAGATCTTCGCTATGAGTCCTATATCGTCTACAAAGTCCCATTATTGTGTAAGCGAACATCCTGACCAGACTGCACGGTTGTTCTAAGGTCCCTTTCTCAGCCGCTGGCCCAAATGGTAATGGCATTGGCAAGGTATCAAAGAAATGTTAGCACTCAGGAAAATTCAGACAAATAATCTAAATACATCAGGTCAAGATGATAATGAGTTAAGCGAGATGTTAAACGCTTTGGAAACGGCTCAGGTAAAACGGCAGGGAAGTACTGGTGATAGACAATGTATGCTGTTCTAAGGGACCCGTACCTTATAATTTCTTGTTAGTGATGTTTCAGAATGACTTGTACTCGTATCTTGAATACGCCGGGAAATACACAGAATATCCTACTAGATTGCACGTGCGCACTGCGAATACTCAGATCAACCTGCGCATCCACGCAGACTGACCAGAGTCTTCGCAGGGCACTCTGTGGACAGCCTAAGATCCAAACCGTCTTCAGGCGGACAGCGAAGACTCTGACCAGCCTGCGCGGAGGCGCAGGCTGGTCTGAGTCTTCGCTGTGCGCACTTGCAATATTGTAAGAAATGCTGTATCCCGGCTCAAACATGTATTTGTTACATATACAGCAGAGCTTCGACAACTGAAAATTCCATAGGGCCTAGTATTTTAGGAAGCTGGTCTTTCTGGGGCCAGAATGCATACACATCTTCGAAACTGACTTCCACATTGCAGTCTTAGCACTAGATAAAAGGGTTCCCAGATAAAACGTTTTCATGCATTTTAGTTGAAAGCGCTTTGTCTAGAGGCACTGTTTTACCTTTGTATTTTGACCGACAGGTCTGAGTAAACAATCTGATGCCGTTGTATACGGCGTCTGGTTCCAATATTCACCGTCTGCTACTCATCTAGCAGCTTTCAGACGTGTAACCAGCCTGTCCAATAAATTTGTTCAAATTTTACAACAGGTATGGTAGGGAGTTAAGGTGTCCAATTTTTGGGAATAACTCGGTATATGATTGATTCATGACACCGACTTATTTTGAAGTATCGGGTCTGCTGTGTATGAGGTTCGACTTTGGGAAAAACAAACATTATTCTTATATGCCAACAGGGAATCAGAATTGGCTCTAATGCAGTTTACCGGGCCCCTTGCTGCTCTTAC